>CM060699.1:0-645000 GCA_030686995.1 Artemisia argyi | reverse complement strand
TAGTTCTTGGGAATATGCAACTCTCAATAATCTCTAATGTGCCTAAGTGTCAGTCCTTTATGCTCTTAGTCTTGCTAGAATGTTTGAAGCAAATTATATTCTGCCAGTAAGTTTTACAAACCTACTGAGATGTTGCTAGAATGTTAGTCCTTAATGCTACTGATTTGAATCTAATATTAGTTTACAGGTTTCAATTAGATCTTTCTTCGAACAAATTTTACTCTATTAGTCTATTTCTTGATTGTGAATGATTTATTTGATATCAGCTCCATAATTAGCAGAACTTGCTAGCCTCGTTTTCATCTTGTCATTTCCATTCTACAATATTAGATATTAAGCCTGGTGAGTTTAATTTTGTTGCATTTTAACTACTTATTCTAGAATTTTAAGGTCGCAATTGGGGTTTCAGATTCATTTATTACTTTATTAGTGGTTAAGCTAGGGTATCTTTCTCCCTTTAAAAATTTAGTCTTCACTATATGGGGAAAAACCACCCAAATAACTCCTGCTCTCCCTTTATTCTCCCTGTAGTTTTTTTTTCCCAAAATTATATTAGGCAAATATATTGTCACTAATTGAAGAATCAGAGAACTAGAGGTAAACATGATGCATTCTTAAGTTCTGAACTTCTGATATTCATTTTTTTTTTTTTTTTTTTTTTTTTTTTTTTTTTGAGTAGTGAATTGATTACGATTTTCATTTGTTTGCAATAAAATGGGTTTGATCTAGCCAGTGTTGTAAATATCGCTCGGCGGTACCGTGGCGGTCGACCCCCGCCAAGCGCCAAGACCGATATGGCGGTGATATATCAGTGATATATCGGAGAGCATAAATTATAAAGGAATTTTTTCTTTTTTAAAATATATACAATTTTTACTACTAATTTTTCAATGATATAACCAAATGTCCACTTAAATAACCAAATGTCCCTTTTATTTTTGGACTTTACCAGCCCAACACAAGTAGTAATCTAAAAGCCCAATTGCAATAAAGCTAAACCCTAATTGTTCGGATATATAAGACCACACTCTACCCTAATAAAAAAGCAGTCACCACTCACCACTGATATATTACTATTATTTCTTCTTCTTCTTCCTTCAACATGCTCAATTAATTTACTCAATCCATACAACAAACACAGAGAGACTGAGTGAATACCAAAAAAATCAAAACATAGATAGATCCATCATCTCAACAAAACCAAACGCAGTCACCACTCACCAAAACAACATGGTTGATCCATAGTTGTAAGTACTTGGTGCTGATTTGTTCGTGGCTTCAAGATCGGTGCACAACCATCTTTTACGAGTCTCAGGTAGGTAGATGGTTGTTTTTCGTTGTTTTGTTTTGATCGAACGAAAACGGATCCGATTTTGACCGATTTTAGACCGGTACTCAACCATCTTCGCCGGAAAATGGATCCGATTTTGACCGATTTTGACCAAACCAATTTTTTTGACCGATTAGTGAAATATCGTATCGGTTGACCACCGATAAGCGATATATCAGTGATATATCGGCCGCCAAGACTGATATTGTAACACCCCCAAAATCGGGTCCAGCGGAAGCATACATGTTATTGGGGTGCTACTAAATTGGTATCACAACACAAGGAACAAAGAACGGTTTTAACTCAACCGTTAAAAATAAATTTCATAGTCGAAACATTTAGTTTACATCATTTGGAAATAGTTATAGGCCCATAAAAGAGTTTAAGCGGTCCCAAATATATGTCAAAGTTGTCTATGACAATGCCATGCCATGCCAATGTCTTCAACCGTTAGCTATCACATTAAACTTGAAAATACATGCTAAAAAGTGTCAACACGAGGTTGGTGAGTTCATAAATTTGTATAAATAGCAATTTAGTATGAAAGAAAATGAGAGTTCGATAAAAGTTTTGTGACCATTGTGTCGCTCACAATGTCATGAAAATATAGTTTACTTTCAAGTAAATGTAGTAATGTGGACCACAAGGTTTTCAAGTGTGAGTAACCTTTCACATACAAATCAAGTTCCGTTTTAGTGACGACTGCTTTACTCCCAGCGTCATGAAAAGTACCAGTAAAGTAGACCATAAGTATTAAGTATAAAGTTGGACCATAGGCAAAGTATGTGATCATTACAACGAATATAATGTCACACAAAAGTAAAAGTCTATTACGCTAGCACTAAGTTCATGCAACCGAAGCTAAACAGTTTAGTATGCCACAATGTAGCACATATAATAATAGTGAGGGCCCATAGCGAGTGTTTAACCCAATACACTCGTAGTCCGACTTGGTATACGTTCGCATTGACCCGTCTGGCCAACCGAACGGGGGAGTTACCCCCAATAGATCTATTTATATCAATCGCGCTTCCTAACAGGAATTAACAGTTCATGAAAGTGGGCATAACAGTGGGTTCAGGGCTTAGGCTAACTACGCAATAGTGTTGAGAAATCAAGATAATAGTATGGTCCAGAAAATGTTTTGCATGTTTCTCACCCCATAGTTTTGTAAACAAGTATAAGTAAAGTGGGGCTATAAACTCACATATATGTTTCAAGCATTTGTGTTCATGAGAAAACAATCAAGTATGCAATCAATATACGCATAAATGCATTTGAATAATCAATCAAGTATTTCAACAAAACAGTAATATTTGGGTAAACAATCGCGCATTCAGATAAAAGAAGCGTTGAGTTTAGTTAAAAACGAGCATGTATTCTCCCCCAAAACAGTTATAAAACAAGTAAAAGTAGGGGGTATGAACTCACCTTAGTGAAGCAATCTGAATAGAGTAAAGTCAAATGGTATAAGTGTGCGGCACCGACACGCGACCTAAATTAGTATGGCAAGTTTAGTTCACAATTCAAGTTTAAGACTCGTGAAAGCTTAAATATAATTTATAAGTTTTATTATGTTTGTGTTGTTGTTGCTTGTGCGGCTGCGTTTATGTTTGAAAATAAATTTCTGAAAGTGTAAGTATTGACTCATGGGAGTATAGAACTCTTGGTTCGTTATTAGTCGCAGACGAGGCGCGAGGAATGACATCACAAAGTGTTAGGTGTTGTCAAAATATGTAATATTATCGTTAACGAAATTACCTAGTTTATTCGTATATATACATAATAGTAATTGAAAGAAATAGCGTATGCATATATAAATAATGAGTTTTTATCGATATAACATTTGTTGACAATTTCATTTATAAAAAGTTAGTTATATTCATAATATCTGATAGTAACTATTATATTAAAAATGATAACTATTTACATGCTTGTTGAAAATTTTAGTTTTAAATGCGAGTTAATATGCAAAAGACCGATTATATTTTATAAGTGAAAACTCGACTTAAAATATGTTTTCGAATAATCTAACGTTTGTTTTGGCATGAATTTGCCCATGGTATAAAAAAAAACATTACTATCGTGTTTTTGGTGTGTCGAATTAATAAATTGTGTATGTTGGTAGTATACGTTGTCGGCTTGAATATAGCGGAAAATATGTTATCACTTGCGGACATGTAACTGATAAACTGTAAGTGTGTTTCATAAATTTTGTGTATATATATATATATATATATATATATATATATATATATATATATATATATATATATATATATATATATATATTTTAGTCACAAGTAAAACTTTTGTAATTTTTACTTTCTACAATTTTATTTCAAATAACAGATTTATTAAAGTTTTGAAACAGATTATTAAATGGGCCTATTGTACTGCTACATTGTTTGAGACCCTTAGAAACCATTGGACTGTTGTAGTTTGGGCTGTGAGTTGAGCTTGGCCCAACCACCATTCGACACACCCAAACTATATTCACAGTATTATACTTTTCCCAAGCAGGTTTTTACAACAGATATATTTTACAAGCAGGATTTTACATCAGATGTATTTCTTTTAGGCGCAACACATGTCGATTCGTGGCAACTTTTTATATTTGAACCTGGACTCGACTCAAAGATGTTACGACTAGTGTTAACAAGGGAAGGATTCACAAGTAGTTTCGGTTTTTCAATCGGCTTGATGTCGGTTAATATGTTTTAATTCACACAAACTACAACAACAACAACATATAAAGAAAAAATGTATATTCTCAGTTTTTGGACTAAACCAAAATCAACCAAAAACAATTCACACAACCTCAATATTTTTAGACAAAATCTAGTCGAAGATTAAGAGTAATAGTTAAAAAAAAAAAAAAAAAAAAAAAAAAAAATCCATCCTTTTAGTAAATCAACACAACTTGAAAATTTTAATTCTAACATCAAGGGATTCGTAAATATAGCAACGAATTAATCAAGCCAACAACCCACATAACATAAAAATAAAACTAATATACTCGAATCAAAATCAGTAAATAAACAAGGGGGTTTTAGTATCTTACAAGACTCGAAAAGCCAGAAGTCCAATCCGAATCCAAGCAGCAACCACACCAAGGGAAGAGATGTGGTGCCCTTTTTGATCGGCTGGAGATTAAAAAGAAAGAAAAATGGGTAACCCTAACCCTACCTTTTGTGTATCGATTTTTGATATAAACCAAAAAGAGTTAAAATCCAACATCTTTGATTCTTCATATGAAGACTTGTGAATCTGACTTGGGATGGAGAGAAAGAAATAGTGTCAAGTCGATTTCTTGGAGCCACAATCGATGTACAGTTACGATTTCGTGTGGGTTTGGTGAAGTATCTTCTCCTTATCAAAGCCTTTATTATTAATATTATTATTTTTGATTATATATTTCATAGGGTTTGATAGATTTAGGGTTCCTGTTAAGAGAGGATAGAGTAGTATAAATCTGGTTTTTGGTTTCTTGAAGAGAGAGGAAGAGAATAATACATCTGATTTTTGGAGATGTGTGAGGTGAGAGTTTTGAGGTGTGAGGAAAAGATAAGTAACGTTTTTTTTTTTTTTTTTTTTTTTTTTTTTTTTTTTTTTTTTTTACGTGAGGGGTAATAAAAAGTAATAAGTCTTGTAAAACAAAAATTTGTATTTACTAGCAAATAGTATTGGGTGTGCTCAGTGTCCTGTTGAGCTCCGGTGTAATTACTCCGGTTTTGCGTGAGTTTGAACAAAAATATAATTTATGAGCACGTTTTGATAAAAGCAATATAAAACACAATTATTGACCCCGGATAACAAATATGGATGTATGCCATTACTAAGGTAGTGTCGGTATGCGTGTGGTGCCGTTTTTCAGGAAAAATGAGATATCCTCTCGTTTTTAAATTTTTTTTATCATTAACAAACATCAGAAAATAAATAATGCACATTTTCTGATAAAAACAAATTATTCCACTATTAAAATAATAGTCCGGAAAATTACGAGTGGTTACAGATATTTACAACACTGGATCTAGCTTAATCAAGTTCAAGTGATTGGTATATGCTGGTGAGCAGACTCTCTGAAAGAATTTGAGGCAAATTCATGTTTCATTTGATATAAAATATGTACATGTCGTGGTTGCAGCATCTCGGGCAATATGCCAATATCTGTGTACTATGCTCTTCAGCACACCTGGAATGGTCAATCATAATGGGTTTACTTTTCTTTCAGAGCAAGTATGTATGTCTTTGAGCTTCAGTTTAACCAACACATGCTTGTAGCTTCTTTTAAAACAGATCCTTGGCATAAACCTGGACAAAATTCTCTTTTTACCTGATATGTCAATTGAACCATGTCTGCTATTCTTGCATTTAATGAGGTAGTGCTGATATGATTACTATGACAGAGGAATTGGTAGATAAATTTATGATCTCTTTATGTTACCTGTTATTTTGTGTTTCATATGATTGATCATATTCTTGATTTGGATCTTGTTTCTTCCTTTTGGTTAGGGAGATAATCCTGTTTCCGCCAACCTGTTACGTATGCCGTGTTGCTGATGATGTTCTATTGTTGGACGTTGTTGCTGCTGTTTTCTCTTGTTGCATAGGCTGGCATGCTTTGCATAATTTACATACTACTTTGATCAAAATTTATGCTCTATGACTACTAGGAGTGAATATAGTAAAGTTGTATCTTGTTAGGATTGCCTCATTGTATAATTTTTTAGGGGCCGTTTGGTTCGCACTGCGGAATCGGAATGGAATGAACAAAGGGAAAGAAGAGGAATGGAATGAAAATACCCTACATTTTAATTGTTGTTTGTTTTAAAACAAGGGAAACAATAGCACCACCACACCACCACCATACAACCACCACACAACCACCCCATATCTTTAATTTCCGGCCACTACACAGCAACCCTCACCCTCGCCGCCCCTCCCCAGCCCCTCGTCGCCGTTAGCAGCACCCCCATCCCCTCCCCGCCCCTGCAGAGCCCCCTCCTCTCCCGAAAAAACCTCCCTCAGCCCCGAAAAAACCCTAGAATCGCCCTACCCCCAGTAAAAACCGTCGCCTACCCCTCCCCCACCCTCGAAACCCTAGCCGCTAGGGTTTTGAGGGTGGGGGAGCGGTGGGCGACGACTTTTAGGGGGTGGGGGGCGATTCTAGGGTTTTTGTCGAGGGTTGGGGATTTTTTTTCGGGGAGAAGTTTGTTGCCTTTTCGGCGCCGACGAAGGGCGGCGAGGGGAGGGGGAGGGGCGGCGGAGTCCGGCGACGCTCGTGAGGGTAGTTTTTCAGGGAGGGGGTATTTTCTGGGGAAGGGGAGTGGCGGCGAGGGGCGGGGGAGGGGCGGCAGAGTCCGGCGACGGTCGGAGGAGGGGCGTCGGGTCCGGCGACACTCAGGGAAGGGGTGGCGCAGCTTGTGTGGTGGCTGTGCTGTGGTGGGTTGGAAGAGTAAGGAATGGAATGGGAAAGTGTGTGGGGGGGGGGGGGGGGGGGGGGTTCATTTTAGAGGGATTTGGGGGAATGGGGGGAGGGGGAATGAGAATGATTGAAAAGGGCAAACAAACGACAACAAACGGAATCATTCCAATTCCCTTTCATGAAACCCCCAAACCAAATGCCCCATTGGTATGAAGTATGTATAATTTTTATGTATTGTTAACTAAAATATTTTTGCTTAAAAAAAAAAACATCATTTGTCAAAGTCTGATGTTGGCAAATGTGTCGGTCAAATTGTAGTGCTTATATAAAAACTAGAGAGTAAAATCAATAATAGAGAATCAGTATATATAATCTACGTTTAGCTAATATAGTTTTTTAGTTAAAATAATTCTATTTTATTAGAATTTTTAAATAATATACTACCCTATTTCACATTTCTACCTATGTTCAGTTATTGATTCTTCTACATGAAGCTTGCACACTTTTTAAGAAAAAAATAAAAAAGTTAATTAACAAAAGTATGGCCACATGATTATTGGATCAATAATAATTTAAAAAACTCAACCTCCCACCTCACCATTACTACCACTCATGCCAAGCCACCATACCAACCTATGAAACCACCATACTAACCATTGAAACCACCATGCCAATCATCGAAACTACCACCCTAACCACCTCAATCTTTTATATAATACAATAAAACCCCTAGTGAGGACTTTTGTATTTCAAAAAAAAGTATTATTTCTTTATTAAAAAATATTTTAATTAATTATTATTTTTTAATTTATAAATTTCTAAATTCGTTTTGTTGATATATACTACACAAGTTGAAGATAAATACAAAATATATAAATAAGATGCAAAATTTTTAAATGATTATCTTTAATAATAAAAAACTATAATTTTAAAAAATATAATTATTTATTTTAAAAACCATAATCATAAATCAAACAAAACAAAGATTAAATTATTTATTTTTTAATAAATAAAAATATGTTATTCAAAAAACTTTAAAAAAACTCGCGCGTACGCGGATATTATAACTAGTACAAACTAATGACACCACCACCAAGATCCAAAAACCCACCTCTTACCTATTGGAAACCACCACAAACCCACTATAAAAACTGATGGAAATCCCCCTAAACTCACTTCCCATATTCGCCAATTTTGCATTAGATCCGACTTTTCGAGTTTAATCTCACATTCTCCTTTTCTCTTCTCAATTTATAGGGTTTCAATTTCAATTTATTTATCTTGTCAATTTAAAGTGGAAAATCCAAAAGAATTAAAATGTTATGGACTGCTAAATTTGAATTTGCACCAACCGTAGTGCACTTTGGTTGCAACAATATCTTCATGTATGTCAATATGTCATGAACCAAATCATTTAATGATTGTTTTGTTTTTTTTGTTTTTTTCTTTTTTCTTTTTTGGGCTTTTGTTTGTGAAAAACCACGTGAAGCAAATAATAAGTCCGGATCCGGCCAAAATCTTATCTTCAAGATTTAATGAAAATCTTATCTTATCTTGATTGATTCGTGAACTCAAAATCTTCAAGATTTAATGGCTCTGTCTCATTAGCTTTGTCGTCTTCATCCAAGAGTCACGACGTAAAATAATTCAACAAAGAGGCAAGTCATGATATCAATCAATCAAGCAATAATTAAAGCATATATACTCCAAAAAAAAAAAAAAAAAACAATTATTTGCTCAAAATACAAAGAATATATAATTAAGCAGAGAAAAGTTTTTTTTGAACTAGTTTTTTCTACAAACTGAGTGACAAATCCCACCATCCATCTAATTTGATCTAAATGTGAGTGTTAACCTTAGATTTAATATGCAACCTAAGTTCACGTTTTTTTTCTTGTCTTTTTGTCTTTCTTATTTACTTATTTTGTTTTCTTTTTTTTTTTGTCTTTTCTTGTTTTTTATTCAAGTTTTTTTTTTCTCTTTTATTCTATTAACGTTTTCTTTCCTTTTTTTTTCTTTTTTTTTTTTTTTTTTTTTTTTCCTTTTAGCTTTTTTTTCCTTTCTTTTTACTTTTACGCTTTTTTCTTCTTTTTATTTACATTTTTTTTTCTTTTTTTAATAAATATTTTTTTAATTCATTTTTTTTCTTTTTTATTAAAAAATTCATGAGCATTTTTTTTAAATTCAGGTTTTTTATTTAAATTAACGTTTTTTTTCAATTTCTTATGTTTTTGTCCGTTTTCTTGCATTTTTGTCCGTTTTCATACGTTTGTACACGTTTTCGTCCGTTTTCAAACGTTTTCGTCTGTTTTTTGAGTTTCTATTCATTTATAGACGTTTTCGTCCTTTTTATACATTTTCATCCGTTTTCAGACGTTTTTGTCCGTTTTCGACAGTTTTTATACGTTTTCAGACATTATTGTCCGTTTTCGTCCATTTTTTTAACGTTTTTGTCTGTTTTTAGACGTTTTCGTCTGCTTTCGTCCGTTTTCTTAGGTTTTCATACGTTTTTATCCATTTTTATCCGTTTTCATACATTTTTGTTTGTTTTCAGACGTTTTCATCTGTCTTCATACGTTTCGAAAGCTTTTATACGTTTTCAGACGTTTTTGTTCGTTATCATATGTTTTCGTCCGTTTTCATCCATTCTTTTACGTTTTCGTCTGTTTTCACGTGTTTTCGTCTGTTTTCATACGTTTTCTTCCGTTTTCATACGTTTTCGTCCATTTTCTTATATTTTTGTCCGTTTTCAGATGTTTTCATCCGGCTTCATACGTTTCGGCAGCTTTTATACGTTTTCAGACGTTTTTGTTCGTTTTCATATGTTTTCGTCCGTTTTTATCCATTTTTTACGTTTTCGTCTGTTTTCATACATTTATATATGTTTTCGTCCGTTTTTGTACGTTTTCGTCTGTTTTCATATGTTTTCTTTCGTTTTCGTCCATTTTTCATACTTTTTTGTCCGTTTTCAGACGTATTTTCACGTCTTCATACGTATTCGTTCGTTTTCATCCATTTTCATACGTTTCTAAATTTCACAATTGATATTATTAATATAACAAGTGATATTTAGAATAGAGCTAAGTACTAATCTAGGACATAATCTTTTTTTTTGTCCCCACCATGGTCACTTTTTTACAAAATCCCCTAAATGGTCATACGCGACTACTCAACTCCGCAACCCATCTCATAACGCGACACGTGTCCTTAACCATGTGCAGTTAGTTACTTTGAATGGGCCCATATAACTACCAAACTTACTCAACATTTGTGCTACTCAACCGACGGCTACTCGACTTACATTGATCCACGTGAAAAAGTACATAGGGAACCTAAAAAGTATTACGGAGTACTTTAAAAAAGAACAAAATCTTTTGTTTATATTCTCTTAAAAAGTAATTGTACCTTTTTCTACTTCCCAAACACACGTGATTTATTCTTGAAAAAAAAAAAAAAAAAAAAAAAAAAAAAAAAAAAAAACTCTTACGTTTTCATTAAACACACACACCACAAACACAGTGATGGCCAAATCATACCTCTGTTTGGTTAGTCATTATTCATAGAATCTGAAATGTAAATGACGAGATTACCCTTCATATTTTTCTAAGGTAAAAAATAACTAAACATATAATGAAGATTTACCAAAGCAAATTGATGAACACAAACATACATACACATATATTTATTAGAATCAATCTATCTTTACAAATAAAAATGAAGATTTACAGTAAGCCCCTAAACTATTGAAGGGCACTCAACTAAAAATGGATACATCCATTCATTTGCACCAAACTGATAACGCAAATGCAAATGGAGGTCAACAATTCTAAAGCAGGAGGCCATGGAAATTTGCTCATATACGGTTTTTGAAAGGAAGGAGACAATGAAATATGAATAGTCAAATAATCATACGTGTGTGTTTTTGAATCCAAAACAATATAGCTATAATGATAATAGTAATAATAATAATAAAAGAATACATCGAAAAAACAAAATCAAAAGAAATAAAAAATTCTTACCTTTCCAATAAAGATGATCGGTCAAATCAGCCGCCGGTTGAGTAGATCCCGGTTGAGTAGCCGACGGTTGAGTAAATATGGTAGTTGATGTGGGCCACATGGTTAAGGACACGTGTCGCGTTATGAGATGGGTTGCGGAGTTGAGTAGTCGCGCATGACTATTTAGGGGATTTTGTAAAAAAGTGACCATGATGGGGATCAAAAAAAAGATTTTGTCCTAGATTAGTACTTAGCTCTTTAGAATATCATAGAATATCACTTGTGATATTAAGAATATCAATTGTGATATTCAGAAACGTATGAAAATGAATGAAAATGTACAAAATGTATGAATACGGACAAAAACGTTAGAAAGTGAAAGAAACATGAATTAAAAAAATGTGAAATCACTTGTGATATTCTGAATATTAATTGTGATTTTCTGAATATCATTTGTGATATTCAAATATCACTTGTGATTTTCTGAATATCACTTGTGATACTCAGAATATCACTTTTGATTTTCATGTTACAAAATATTTGTTGAAAATCACTTGGGATATTCAGAAAATCACTTGCGATATTCTGAATATCACTTGCGATATGCTGAATATCACTTGCGATATTCTGAATATCACAGGTGATATTCTAAATATCACAGAATATCACTTGTGTTATTCAGAAATGTATGAAAACGTCTGAAAACATTTAAAAACAAACAAAAATGAATGAAAACGGAGGGAAATGTATGAAAACGGATAAAAAAAAACGTAAGAAAAAAGACAAAAACGAATGAAAACAGACGAAAACATATGAAACCTTATGAAAACATTTTCGTCCGTTTTTATGTATTTTTGTCCGTTTACAGACGTTTTCGTCTGTTTTCATACTTTTCAGCGGTTTTTATACTTTTTCGTCCGTTTTCATCAATTTTTCATACGTTTTCGTCCCTTTCCAAGGGTCCTTTTACGTTTTCATACACATTCGTTCGTTTTGATATGTTTTCGTCCGTTTTCATACGTTTCTGAATATCACAATTGATATTCTTAATATCACAAGTGATTTTCTATGATATTCAAAATATCACTTGTGATATTAATAATATCAATTAAGATATTTAGAAACGTATGAAATGAAAGAAAATGTATGAAAACGAACAAAAACAGACGAAAACAAAAGAAAGTGAAAAAAACGTGAATTAAAAAAATGTGAAAATCACTTATAATATTCTGAATATCACTTTTGATATTCAGAATATCACTTGTGATTTTCATGTTACAAAATATTAGTTGAAAATCACTTGTGATATTCATAATATCACTTGTGATATTCAGAATATCACTTGTGATTTTCTTAATATCACTTGTGATTTTCTGAATATCACTTGTGATATTCTGAATATTGCAAGTGATTTTCATGTTACAAAACATTAGTTGAAAATCACCTGTGATATTAAGAATATCACTTGTGATATTATGAGTATCAAAGAATAATACTTTTTATATTCAGAATCGTATGAAAACATCTAAAAATGGCCGAAAATATTTTAAAATGGACGAAAACGTATAAAAATGGACGAAAACGTAAGAAAACGGACAAATATGTACGAAAACGTACAAAGATGTTTAAAAATGGATGAAAACATCTGAAAACATATGAAAAAGGACGAAAACATATGAAAACGTATGAAAACGGATAAAAACATATGAAAGCGTATGAAAACGGACAAAAACGTATAAAAATGGACGGAAGCGTATAAAAACGGACAAAATCATGTAAAAACGAACGAAAACGTATGAAAACAGACGAAAACGTATATAAACGTATGAAAACGGACATAAAACGAACGAAAACGTATAAAAATGGATGAAAACGTCTGAAAACTGATGAAAACGTACAAAATTAGACGAAAACGTTTGAAAACAGACGAAAACATAAAAAAATGGTCAAAATCGTATAAAAACAGACGAAAACGTATAAAAACGGATGAAAACGTTATAAACGTATGAAAACGGACAAAAACGAACGAAAACGTAAAAAAATTGACGAAAACATTTGAAAACGTAAAAAAAGGATGAAAACGTATAAAAACGGACGAAAACGTTTGAAAACAAACGAAAACGTAAAAAAACAGACGAAAACGTATGAAAACAGACAAAAACGCATATAAACATGTGAAAACAGACAAAAACTTAATAAAGTAAAAAAAATCGTGAATTTATTATTAAAAAAAAAGAACTTGATAAAAAAACGTGAATTTGAAAAGAAATAAAAAAGAAAAAAAAAAAGAAAAGAAGAAAAAAGAAAAAAATACACGTTGTTATTTGGAAGAAAGGCAAAAAAAAAAGAAAAAAAAAAGAAAGAAATAAAAAAAATGAATAATAAAAAAAGAAAAAGAAAAAAAGAAAAAAAAACATGGAATTAGGTTTCCTTATTTATTCTTAGGTTAATATCCACCATTAGATTAAATTAGATGAATGGTGGGGATTTGTCCCTCAGTATGTAACAAAAACTTGATACTTAAAATAACTCCCCTCTAATTAAGCAATCATGATTGATGATACTGTGTTTATTCTACTCCAAATTATTGTTTTTTTCGATTCACCAAAAAAAATTAGTAATAATAATTTTAGTTCAGCAAAATTATTAAGTTCAGATTAGTATAAATAAGTTCAAGTTTAGTACTACTTTTAAAAAAGAAATATAATTAGTAAAATTAATATCTATTAAGTAAAAATAAGTTCACTCCAACAACAAAAATAAGCTGAAAAGAACGTGACCTTAGAAATCTGATTACATATCGGACTGAAATAGAATAAATCACACCAATTACATATCTGTAAGGGGTAAGGGGTAAGGGGTAGTGATTTCTAACTTTTTTAATTTATTATTAAGGGGTGGTATTTTTTAATTTTGAAAAAAATGAGTGGTTATTTCTAAATAGTAGATTTTGAGAGGTGGTTATTTACAAAATTTCCTAAAAAAATTGTCCTATAATATCTAGACTCGGCCATAGTCCAAACAGTGAATATAATCCATTTCACTATATAAATTGAATTGAACATGATGATTTATAAACCCACTCCAATCTACCAAAAGAAGAATTGAGGGAGGGAAAAAATATATTGATTTGAAGCTAATAATATTAAGAAAAATGGCAGAATTACCAAGGCTTATTACGTTGATGACACTCCAAAATTTCTTCGAGTATGATACTAACGAAGGGGAATTACACGCAACCCTGCGATATACTTCTAATAAGATAATTAGTGAGGACAACTTCACCTTGTTTGAAGTGGAGAAGAGTTCAAGTGTTGGAGGTATGGTCCACATCAAATCTGCCTACAATAACAGATACTTGCGCCTCAACCCTACCGGAGGAGTGTTGATTACCGCCACTGCTGATGAGCTCGAGGAAGACACCGCCAAACGCTCTTGCACTTTGTTCCGGTTTTTCATCAGCGGCGACAACGTGCGTTTCGTACTCCAGGCGGATAATCTTCAGTGGGGTGTCATGCCTAATCATAGTCAAGGTCGTGTCCTCGCAGTCCAGGGTAATGCATGTTCATTCACGTTTATTTTTGATTTTATAATTCAATCTTTATGCTCTCATTTTTATTTTATTAATCTTCGGAAAAAGTTGATACGTAGTAGTATATGATGTTCAACTTTATTAGCACCAAAAACTTTGTTTGGCCCGACATTATTTTGTGAATTTAGATATAATAATATTTTATTAAAAGACCCATCCGGTTTGATTTTCTTCTAATCACCATTATCTCTGTCATGGACAAATGTCGTATGATTTATAATACTCCCTCTATCTCCAAATGTTTGTCCCATTTGCCAATGCAACACTTTGACCACAAATATCGTTTGTTGCTTATTAGTGAAAAATAAAACAATTAAAAATTTATAATCAATTCATTGAGACGAATCAAATAAGACCCAACATGACTATTATATATATATATATATATATATATATATATATATATATATATATATATATATATATATATATATATATATATATTGAGAAATACAAACCTTCCTATGTGGCAGGGTTACTTTTTAGTGTTATAAGGGTTACCTGTTCAACGTTATAAAGGTTACTCGGTTAGGGGTTACCACCCAGTAGTGTTATAAGGTATTAGGGGTTACTTACTTGTTCAATAAAATATGGGTTACTTTATTGTTTTACAAATAGTCACAAGGTGGTGTGACAAGCTGCACGCAAAACGCTCCAAATAAGAAAATTTTACAAGATTCTCTCAACTTATGAATAGTGTCAACATGCATGCTAATAAATGGGAAAAACATTTAGAGATGTAAGCAAGCAGTATAATTTTTTTTTTTTTTTTTAATTAGTTTTAGATTATATGGCCAAAGTTTTGGATTACTAATTTAATTATCTACGTATGCATGTGCTAACTTGTTTTTTCTTTTAAAATGTTGTCAAATTATATGGCCATACAACCAATGTTTTAAAACCCGGGTTGACCCGGCCGGTTCAACCGGTTGAACCGGGAACCGGTTAAGAGACCGGGCCGGATGTAAACGGGTTTTTAGCTATTTCGGAACCGGATTAAACCGCCGGTTTTCTTATGACCCGGGTTAACCCGGTTTTTAAAAACCAGCCGGGTCAAGGCTTAATCTGTATATTCTTTTCTATATAATGAAAATCTCTTACATTCCCCCACAACTAACACGTCACTTCATCTCCCCACCACACTTTTTCAATTCCCTATCAAACCCTTTCATTTTCTTTGACATAAATCACATAACCCATATGAGGTAATGTAATTTGTACCTTTTTTTCTATTTACTTCGTGCTTGGATTAAATGTTATTCTCGTATGTATTAAAAGTGTTTTTCTCTATTGACATTGTTGCATTAATTGTTATTTACTTATTTAGTGAGTAGTAATTCACTGATTTATGTTAGATTAAGTATTACTCTCATATGTAAAAACATAGTTCTAAGTTTTACAGTAAAGTTGAAGTCCTGGTGTTTGTGTGGAGTTGTTTTGACTGTTTCAATTGTTGTTGGGTTGACTTTGGAGGTGTTAAAGTGTTGTGTAGGTAGTATTTTACAGATTTCAAAGTTGTATATGCAATAGCTATACAGATATATTCTTCTTTTTCATAGAACCGGTTCGACCCGGCGGTTTAACCGGTTGGACCGGTGACCCGGTGACTTGACCGGGTCGATTAAAAAACCGGGTTTTAAAACATTGCATACAACAACATCCTTTTGTTCCCCCAATTAGAAGTTCGAGACTCCGACTCTGAAAGACCAGAAATCATCCAGCGCCACCTCAACATGTGGGATTCTTTTGTGGATGAATTTGAGTGGATGTAGCAAAATTCATAAACAAATGATGAACCTATTAAAGAATGAATGGGGCGGAGTAAATAATAATCGTCATATTAACTCCAACAATGTTATTAGTCTTTATTTTGACATATAATAATTTATTTATTATTGATATGAGTGGGAATTTCAGAATCTGGACTTTGTTAACTAATAACAATAAAGGAAAGATAAAATTTTAAGTAAATATTTGAACAATGGAAGTTTAGAATTTAGTTTTAATGGACTGAAATACTTTTAAAAATAATCCAAGTATCATTTTATGAGTTTTTTTTTCTTCTTCTACTTCCTCCATTGTTTTTTACTCACTTTAATTCTCACATTTTTATTAACCATCTTTTCTATTTATGTAGATTCAATCTACTTATTGTGATCTACTTCACATACATGGTACATATCTCCCACAAGTCTCAATCTATTGCATTTCCTAAATATGTAACCAAAAGAGGATAAAGTGATTGATTAAGAACGGAGGAATTAATTTTTTTTTTCATATCTAATAAAAAGAAATCTAGCTATGATACATTCATAGAGCCTCCTCCCGTTTCCAGGAGATCATGTGATCGCTTCTCATCCCTGCCCTTGTGGCTCTCTAAAAACAAAACCTTATATTAATTGAATAAGATTAGAGTGGATGTCAACTACTTTGTTGGTAACGTTCAGGTATCGTATAGATGAGGATGCACGCCTGTACAATATGGTTCCTCTGCAGTCCCTGAGCCAAACTGTGCTTAACTATGGCAATCATGATGAGAGACAAACGGTGGGATTCACCTACAGAGAGGTGTTAAAGGAGAAGTTCACTTCGTCACATTCGTGGAAATTGTCGGTCAAGACTACCGTCAGGGTTAGATTGATCCCAATCATACTTGAGGGGAAAATCACTACAACTGCAAGCTACGAAGGTAATTATTGAAAGATCCGATCACCATTTAAAAAAATTGGGTTCGCAACCAACTCAAATATTATCTCCATTTTATATTATTTGCAGCGATAAGACATTCTCCACTTACACTTTATGTCGAATTGTTGCAAATGGAGGTAGTAGTATAGGTCAAGTTTTGAAATTTCCCTTTAAAAAACTTTTCGTCTTTACTTTATATTTTTTGTGCACCTTCCATGGCAGGTAGTGTAGAATGGTCCAAAGAGAAAATAGTAGAGAAAACAGCAACTGGGTCCACAACGGCAACAGTACCAGCAAGGAGTTCTACAAGGGTGACCTTGATCGTAGGACAGGGTTCCATGGACGTCCCTTACTCTTATAGACAAAATGACATCCTTATGGATGGAACTTTTGAGGGAAAGACTATGCACGATGGCCTTTTCTCGGGTCTAAACACCTTTGAATTCCAGTATATTATCGATCCACCTCAGCCCCTTCCAAGTAATGCTAGGTCGCCAACAGGCCATGATGACATTGTCATTGTGCCGGGTGAATCCAGGGACCTCCCTAGAACGGCCATCTCGAGTGTATTCGATAAAGTAAATGTGGAAGGAAAAGAGGAGGAACCACTTCCCCTGGCAAAGCCTTCCAAGCTATAGTTACTTGTTTTCCTAAAAAACATGTACTACCTCTATTTTATATTAGTTCGTTGCAACGATGAGACATCTTACACTCACACTTTATGTCTCATCGTTGCATCTAATTATAAACGGAGGTAATATGTATGCATTGTGTTTGTATTATGGGTTGTACTTTGCTTGTTTTGTCATTCTACTCCTTTTGTTTATTCTTCTTGTTTCAAACCCAACTCTTTGTATGTTATGTTATTCCCTTTAATTTGTTTGTTTATTGATTGAGTTCGAATAAAGTATATGATTTATTCTCCACTTGCCTTTCTTCGATTTTTAAATATAATTTTTTTTATTCGATTATTTATATTTGTATAAAGATTAGAGAGTCATAAAGTCTTGGACTCTATCTTGGATACCACACACTCTATTCTATCCAAGTTTATAACTGGTTCAAGAAGCTTGAAGATAGAGGATGGTCAGTTATTAGTTATTTTGATACCTTGATGACTCACTATGCTCTTTCTTTTACCAACAAAAAGAAGTGGTGTTTTTAAATTAATAATGAATTTTCTATGATTATCTACAGCAATAAGCAATCTCTATTATTATTATTGCAGTGCACAGGCTATGTGTCTATGTTAGAGATGAGTAATTGGTTATGTGGAGTAGACGAATTTGAGGCAATATGCCAATATGGGCAATATCTGTGTACTATGCTCTTCAGCGCACCTGGAAGCCTTTTAGTCCCATCCTTCGTGAAACGGACCTATGGAGTGGTCAATCATAATGGGATTACTTTGAGAGTAAAGAATAGTTCAAATTGGTTAGAGTCCCCTCCCGATTTTAGGATGGAGATCCTATGATTAATTCTCATCCCCGCCCTTGTGACTCTCTAAAAAAAATAAAAAATAAAATAAAATAAAATAAAATAAAAAATTATTTTCTTTTAGATCATGTCTGTATGTCTTTGAGCTATCATGCATGTTACTTAACTTTGAGCAACATATGTCTTTAAATATTAGAGAGTATACTTATTGTTACTTTTTTTGTCCCAATTCTATAACCAATTTTCTTCAACAATGGTTTCATTTGCATGAAATCTTTAATTTAATCTTGTGAAAATGGATTGGCATGTAAATTGCTTGGAATAGATAGTGTAAAAAAATTTGTGTACACCCGATTTATCATAACATATAGAGTTGGATATGAAACAAGAAAATTAAACAAAACAAGTAGGAGTAGAATGACACACCCTCAAAACAAGCAAAATACAACCATAATAGTATAATACAAACATGATACTATACGTGTGTTATAGGAAAACGAACATACATAAAAAATAAAAAAATGTAAAATAGAACGTACACCTAGTGTATATAAGTAGCTAAAGCTTGGAAGGCCTTGGCAAGGGAAGTGGTTCCTCCTTTCCTACTCCTCCCAAATCTTGTTCCGTTGGAACTAGTTCCTCCTCTTTTCCTTCCCCCTTTACTTCATGGTATACACTCGAGATGGCCAATCCAGGGAGGTCCCTAGATTCACCTGGCACGATGACAATGTCATCATGGCCTGCTGGCGGCCTAGCACTACGAGGAAGGCTTTCAGGTTCATCTATAATATACTGGAATTGAAAGGTGTTTAGACCCGAGAAGAAACCGTCGTGCAGAGTCTTTTCCTCAAAGGTTCCATCCATAAGGATGTCACTTTGTCTGTAAGAGCAAGGGATGTCCATGGAACCCTGTCCTACGATCAAGGTCACCCTTGTAGAGCTCCTTGCTGGTACTGTTGCAGTTGTGGACCCACTTGCTGTTTTCGTTTTAATTTTCTCTTTGGACCATTCAACACTACCTGTCGTGGATTGATACAATTATTACTCGTAAAATCTATAATGTACTCCCTCTGTTTTTTTTTTAATAAGCTCTCATTTCTATATTCGTCCTTTTTTTTATAAGCCCTATTTCCTTATTTTGTAACTTTCTCTATTATTTAATATTTTTTCTCTCTTACTTTAAAACCTACTCACGTTAATTTACTATTTTTCTCTCTTATGGTCCCCACTACTCTCTCTCACACACTTTCATTTTCATAGTCCCCACATTACTTTTACCATATTAAATAATTCATTCACTAATATTATATTAACCTCCTAAAACTCCGTGCATTGCGAGGGCTTATATTAAAAAAATGGAGGAAATAAAACTATTCAAATGGTCTAATTTTAAATTTCAAAACTTGACCTACTACATTCGTTTCATACTCCCTCCGTCGCGTATCTACAAGCCTATTTCTTTAATTTATGCGAGTATTAAAAAATTGAAATAGGCATGTAGATATGTGATGGAGGGAGTATTATTTGCAATGATTAGAATGACTAATCATTGCAAATAATATAAAATGAAGGTAGGTTTGTGAGCTTCCCTTGAAGTATGATTGGGATCAATCTAACTTTGATGGTAGCCTTGACCGAGAGTTTCCACGAATGTGATGAAGTGAACTTCTCCTTAATCACCTCTCTGTAGCTGAATCCCACCTTTTGTCTCTCATCGTGATTGCCATAGTTATACACAATTTGGCTCATGGAATGCAGAGGAGCCATACCGTAGATACGTGCATCCTCTATACGATACCTGTACGTACCAACATTATACTTTTAGCACTTTTATATGATCTTTTATTGTTATATTTTTTTTATGCATATCTTTTATTGTTATTAGTTGATTAAGAAAGTCCATATTCTGAAAATCCCACTCATACATAATCTATATATATATAAAGATTGAGTTCCTATATTGAATGTGAGCATTAATGCCACAAGCTAAGAAACTCAAATAAGTGGTTTAAGCTATTGGATATTGTACATGCGGAGCTTATTTTGAAGCTTTTAGGAGTTTTAAGCTGAAATGTGTAAACTGTAAACATTAATTTACTCTTTACACCTTTAAAAACCTTTCACAAACCACACAAGTACGTTTCAAATACCAATTCATATTCATATCACTGCATCACCGATTCCATCACCAATTCATATCACCAATCCATATCACCTTCGATATTCCACCATGACAATTTACAGGAACCTCCCGTCTCCCAAATCTTCAGCACCAGCAGGCGATGTTTCATTACTATGAGATTCAGAGTTAAGGGTATGATTTTTTTATGACAATTTTGTTTTTCTGACATTGATTTTTGGATGATGGAGGATATGATTCAGTGGTGCATGTGTCAGAATTTGACTGAAAGTGTTTAAGTGTTTTCAAAATTTTGAGGGTTTTGGTGATTTTGCTGAATTTTAATCATCATCAATATATAGGTTTGATTCGGGTAATTATTTTTGATCTTTTTTGTTTTGACTGATTAGTTACTTTTAGGTGATTGAATATATTGTTGAAAGTTGTGATTGTTTGCTTATCTTTAAGCTAAAAAGCTGTTCAGATTTGCCATGTAGGGCTTATTAAGGATTCAGGTGCGGAAAGACAGAAAACTGAAGAAAAAAAGTTGGTTCGAAGGTATGGTTTTGTTTCCAAGTTTATTGTTTTGTTTAAGATATTCATTATCCTTTGTTTTTAGTTTCTTAGGCTTATTTTATCCCATTATACTTTGAATGCAGTTATGTGATTCGTGTTGGCATCACATCATGGACATGGCGGAGAAGGTTGTGACAAGGATAGGGTTGTTGACTTGGAAATGAATTCTTGAAGTTGGTTCATGATACCTTATACATGTTTTTATACGAATATTTTTCATGGATTTCTGGTTTTGTGCTTCGAAATTGATTACTGTTATTTGCATAATTAGAGTCATATATATGTACAAGTAAGGTTTTAATTATTTTTAGTTAATTTGTGGGTTTCATTTTTTTAGGCTAAGATTTTTAGATGGTGGTCTGGTCACAAAAATAACCGAACTCCGCTACGGCTGCGAGTAAATCCGGTTGGCATGTAAATGAACCATATAGATATTGTTACACGGAAGCCACAGTTATGGATAGTGGAACGCAAGTCTGGTAAATACTTGATGACTTTTTACCCATTTATTTATCATAGTTATTATAGATTATTGAATACAATATCACATAATACTTTTTCTCGCAGTTGGCATTTGAATGTGTTCGACATAAGAGAGTGTTAAAGATTATGTTGCGCGAAAGGAAACCGAAAAGCAGAGAGAATTGGAAGCCAAGAATTACAAGGTTACCCCTCGAATCCGAGTATCAATTCTTTGTCTTTAGTTCTAATGTTATTTTCAGTTGTCAATTTATAGGACGATGCTGATTCTGTAAAGAAGAAACGAAACCAAAAAAGGAAGACCAACATGCCTCCTTCACTATTTTTGCATTCACTGTAAGTTTGTTTTGTTGTAGTTAGTAAATAGAGGTTTCCTAGGTATGCTGCATTGCACACAATTTTGCATGTTTTGATAGTATATCGCTCTTGGGCCCATTTAGATAAAGATATTATGCATTAATAGGATAACTTTAATTTGTCTTCTTTTCTTGAGAGACTAATTTGCATTTCAATATTTGTAATAACAAAATGTGTAACGTCACAAAGTTTATGACCAAAGTGATTTAGTGGGTTATGAGCTGATTTAAGTTTGCGTTTTGGTTATTTTACAAGCATAAGCTAATCCAAACACATTAACTTATAATTGTAAGCTGATACAAACGCTCTCCAAGAGCTTATCAGGTTATGCATTATAAGAAACAGGCTATTTGTTACGGAATATAAATAAGCTCAATAATTGCTTTCAAAATATGATGGCAGATTTCTGTTTATATGGAAACATATATAATCGCTTTTTCATGGTTTCCCAAGCATTGTTCTATGTTTATTTGTACTCTGCAAAAGCAGCTATTCGATAATCTTCTTCGAAATGCGGTCTTATACACCCTTTTTATCCATTAAAAAAATCAGATTCTAGCATTTGGGTATAGTGAGATTGATTATGGTTGTATAATTAGAGAGGGTTTAACCATTTAGTTTTGAATGATCGATTTTAGTGGCCTTTAGGATTGCTTACTAAAATTGTGTATTCCTTTTGATCCATAGATAAACAGTTTTGAGGGATTGCTATCATTCTGAATTGTGAATGAGATAAGCTATTTTAAATAAGCAGCTTGACAATTGACATCACTTATTCAATCAGCTTATATTAAGAAGCGATAGTAGAAAAGCAGTTTTAATAGCAATCCCAAGCACCCATTTAGGACTAACTTCAGCAAAACTGATTCAGTTTATCTGTTTATCTGATTAGTTATGGGTTATTTTTACATGTAAATTCTTAATGATCAGAATCTGCAAAATACTAAAAAACAACTGAAATCTGATCATCACGACTTCAAGCAATAGAAACACAATTACGTACACATTCAAACATTATATTCTGCAGCGCGTTTTGTTACATCTAATAATCAGATTCTGATTATTTTGTACCCCATATTCACTGTCAAAACACATTGCCAAACACCCCGTTACTCAGTCTGATATGATGTGTGTTATATGGTGTTGTTTGTTGCAGAGCAAGGTTAAAGATCTTGGGCTAAAGGGGCGTACAGATGGTGTAGATCAGCTGTGTTGGGAACCTGAGCATTGTGATTTGATTGCCACTGTGGGATGTTCGCTGTAAGTATGCTTAATGGTTACTGAACTTGCTTTTCTTAATTTTCTTCGAAGGATATCTTTCTGTAATTTTGGTTAATAAGCGTTAATACCACAGGTGGAAAGTGTTCACAACAAGCAGAACTTAGTGGGAAGAACATTAATAACACTTATAAACCAGGCGGAAGTCATGTAGCTGTTGGGAACAGGGCACGTTTTTTACTTCCTATTTTCAACTCATTAAATGACCTACGTTGTCATATGTTCAGTTAGTTAGGGGGTCTTTGCAATGTTGCAGCCTTGCAACGGGTTGCTTGGGGCTTGCTTTCTTGAAATGGTTTGAGGATAGTGGCGTTAGTTAGGGTTCTCTGCACAGAAGGCCTTGGTTCGGTAAGCATGCTTTGCAGCTTTTTACTTATTCGCTTATCTAGAATTCTATATCTGTACTTGATAATGTTGCTTGAGAATGTTGATCGGCAACTTGCCCAACAATTTTCTTTATAGAAACTCCCCACTTTTAGGTCTTTTCGTAGAATTTTAAGCATCCAAAGATCTGTGCCAAGCATCGTAATTAGTGTTGACAAAACACTTTAAATGCCAACACTTTAAGCTGATCATTGCATACTATAGAGACACATTTAAAGGGAGAATTTTAAGCACTCACATGCCTCACCCCAATCTTTAAGTGACACATGGCATGGAGCCAACAGTCGCAAAGTGTGACGTTGGAGATTTAAGTGTTAACATGGAAATAAAAAAGGGACGAACAGGCTACAAAGCAAAGATGTATCCATTTTTTTTTCTAATAAAAGTAGTTTTAATTAGTGCTTTTAGTATTTAAACTTTGTATAAGTTTTGGTTAAAGTCAGGTTTTAGTCATATTTTTTGTCTCCTATCAAGTTTTTGCCAAACTAAAGTCTATCTTTAAATTTTAGCTAATTTCTTATTTATTAATGTTACTGTAATTTTTCTTCCACATCATCTCTTCTACCTATTAATCATCCTAATTTTGTTCCAATGTTACTCAGGTTTATAATAGTGGTGTTAATTGTTAGTCAAAAGGGCTAGAATCAAAATATTTATTAGTCTTTACAACTAGGTTCATGCTAATCAAGTCTTTGGTTCCTTTTATATTCTTAAGTCTTAACATTGATATTGCTATGTGACTTTGTCATCAATTTAGATGCAATTGTTTCGACCCACTTACTAAATGAGTTGATACGCATCGTGTTTTGTGCGAGTAAGATAGATTTACTAATGAATAAGTTGATATGCATCGTGTTTTTATAGTTTCTTTGAAATGCTAATGGATATTTTTTAAACAAATCACGAGAATGATCATGTTGCTTCCCTCATAATTGAACACCAAATGTTATAATTCTTATATTGCTTGGCCAAAAGTTAGTTGAGTTGTAGTATGTATGGCTACTAATAAGTCTCTTTGTATACGTGATCTAATATATAATAGGAACCACATTTTGCTACAACTTGCAGTATATATGTGTCTCCGCATGTTGACTTTCTCAATAAGTGTGGTACCTTCTGGGTTATGACAAGAATAATAACTACACCGACGATACAAACCAGACAATACAAACAATGTTGTGTATAAAGAAGTACTTGAAACTTTGTATATACCCTCTATTTTGGGCAATGTATGTATCATTACTTTTGGTATTTGAATTGTAGTATGTGTAAAGACTAAAGAGTTGCATGATGTTAATTAGCATTAGTTGTTATTCAGGTTAAAAAGCATGCTTTTTAGTGTGGACAACAGTTGTTTTTGGTCGGATCCATCTGTGGTTTTAAGGTTTGTTTGTTTTTGTGTTTGCTGTTGTTGGGAGCTTGGATGAAATCCCTTGGAAATCTATTGCACTTGCGCTTTTTCTGCTCATTCCTGGATGCGAGCTTATCCTTCTCCCACTCTTTGTCTTCATGGGTCACATGGGTGGAGACAAAGGTCAAGCATATGGCCTGCTAGGACTTCCTTTCTCCCAGGTACGTTAATCATATTACCTTCATTCTATATTCTCAATTTTTAGACTTCAACGTTAATTTGTGTAACCAACTGGTTTTAGTGTGCTCGCTTGGTAATTCATTGTATTAACCTTTCATAAATCTACAACTTACTGATAATGATTTATCTGTTTTAGGCTTTTATGAGACTCGGATTGCGTATTATGAATGGAGGGGTGCACAAGGATATCACTATTCATCCATCCCTGGGTATTGAGGATCAAACAAGTAGTCAATGATGAAGTCAAACTTCAAGAATCTCTGATTGAAACCTCAAAGAAAGTCGAAAGAAATGAACCATTTGAATCTGTTGACCATCAAATAAGTCTTTGACAAGTCCGTAATTGGACTCACTTCATATGAAACTGAGAAGAACGAATACTAATACAGTCCAACTACATGCAACTCTTTGCAATTGATCATGCACTTTTGCCAAGATAAAAGCTATATACAATAGATGGTAGGAATTTGGTGTGATCCTTTTATACAGTAGACTGGCAAAACATACCTCTTTGTTTACAGTATCTTTTATGGGATAAAAAGAACAAAATTATGAATGTGATTATATGACTGACTTACTTTGCTGTAAAAGGTTATGTGTTATTGTGTCGAAACTGCTGGAAATTGGAGTGAACTCTTTATTAAGGCCGTATTGCAATAATGTTAATAATGTTGTCAATTTTCACATATATCCTCAAGGCAACCACGGGTTCATGAGTTTGTACACATCTCTGCATAATGTACTGCTTATTGCAAAAAGATTGACTTTTTAATTTTCAAATATTTCTATAAAAATTATACTTTTTTCATACGCACCATTTAGCCATGGAGTATATGTAGTAATCCACTGAGAACGACTATATTGGTTAATCATTTAAACTTTCTTCAAGAGTCTTTAATTAAATCTGCCTCCAATGAAACTGAAGGAAACGAAGGTGGTAATGTTGGGAACGTGCATGCAGAGAATGTTTGCATTGAGTTTTTTTACATAAATGTGTAACTTTGTTGAGATGTGTTGTCTATCGTATGGTAATGAGTTATGATGATTAAACCGATGAATTTAATGTTGGGGACGTGCAAAAGAAATAATGTGTCAACATAACTTGAACACCTTTTTACCCGAAATACATGTATGATTCTTTTGTGATGAACAAAGCCCGTGCATCGCACGGGCCATGATGTCTCGTCCAAATAAATACCCATCATTATCTGTCAAAATAAAGACTATGAACATTGTTCGTTAGAGTTAAATATTAGGAATTAAGACGATTTATGTTATTTACTCCAATCTTTCCGTAATATATTTCTCATTTGTATTTTTGCATGTTCTCCGTTGCATATCTTCGGCCAACGTTATATTTAGTTACGTATTATTCCTTTGTTTCATATTCATTGCAATACTATTTTTTTAAGTCCATTTCATATTAATTGCAAATTTGCAACATTTTTATTTGCAAATGATCTATTTTATTGTTTCTCTTTCCTACTGACAATACTTTATATTATAAAAAAAAAAAAAAAAAATCCGTTTTTAGGCACTCGCCCTATAAACTTTGTGAATACCCTAATATTGCAATTAATATTAAAATGAAGGAAGTAATAAAAAAAATTAATATGATACCAAAATACCTAAAGTTATCAGGGACGAAGGGATGTCAGAGATTTCTCGATCTCGGACTGCCTCCTCCACTGTTAGCACCGCATTAGGTGGGATGGTCGAGGAGGAGGAAGCTTTAATACGACCAGAGTGTGGCGTGCTTGAATAGCAATCGCCGACCCACCTCTCCCAGTACAAATTGAATCTGGTGGACAGTAGGCTAAAATTACCTGTAAGAGGTGACATCGTTGCAACGTGGTGCACTCTAGGAATTTGTTTTTACGTGCTCTTAAGTAATTCCCATTTAATTTTTCTAAACAAATTTTCATTAAGATGCATGCATCACTTATGTACACGTGTTGACTTAGGGTCGGTTTGATGCTGGAGTCACCTCTATGAGGCATGGGATTGTAGGTGAACTAATAGTATTATATATGAAATAGTGGATTGATTACATCGTAATAACGGTGCATATAAATGAGGCATTAATTTAGTTTCAGAAACAACCTTAAATCACTTACCATAACAGATTACATCTAGAAGCTTCTTTTCTCTTCCTGCAATTTAGTTATGATACTAGATGGAATTATGGAATTGTATTCTTATATCCACGCACAGAATACCTCATGTTTCTCTTGATTTATACAACTTCAGTTTTATTGGCTGCAACTCTTTGTTGATCACTTTGTGACATTTAAAGTGTTGTGTTAGTGTCTTACAAAGTTATTGGTCAAGGAGACTTCTTAGGGGGTCTTTGTTTAATAATCTTATATAAGCCGAAAAGTTTCAAAATAAGCCACAAAAAGTGAGCTTATGAAACATAAGCCGAAAACCACATAAGCCATAAGCCCGCTATATAAGCTTAAACAAACACCCCCTTAGTAGTTCTACTTTATTTTATTTCTGTTAGTCGTTTAGTGCATGTGTCTCGTTGATATGTATAGGAAATGAGGCGGTTTAGTTTTATTGTCATAGTTATGTGTTTATTAGATCGCTTTGAATCTTCCCTGGTATGAGTTTATTTGTCTTTCATATATTTTTGTGTCGACTAAATTACTGTGCGTTACATCTTTCGCTTAACCTACAACTTTCATGGTAATATTTTTATGGAATTCATTCTCTTTGATCTTAAGTGCAGTTATTACTGTTGTCGTTTATATTATTAATAGCTAATCTGGTGATTTTGTTATACAAGGTCGGAGATAATGTTGGTGATTGTGCAGCTCGAGGAGCTGATCTATTTGAGATAATAAGTGCTATGATACTAGGAGGAACCATGGCTCGGCGCTGCAAAATTGAAGGTAAGCATTTGGTTTTCCCCAAATGTAGTTCTCACTAAATCATTGTGAATATGCATTAAAGGTCAGTTTAAGAGGCAGTCATTTGCAAATGTTTTTCTGGTTTGGTTCTTGTCAGTGCATGTTCCCTGACAGAACCACCAACTATGTGCATGCACTTGTTAATTGACTAGATTGCAATCTTTGACAGCTTTGTGATATCTGAAAACCTTGACACCTATGAGAAGGAAATGGACACTTATTAACTATTCTTATCTGTAGATTTCTGCAGATTTCATTTATGTGCAGTCAGAAAATGCTTATGCTTAAACCATTTCTGCTAGTTATATACTATATTACTACTATTTATACGAGAACTTATGTGGTAGTCCATCACTCATCTGTCTATTTATGTATTAATTACCATTTTCATTCTTACATGCAGATCTTCATCTTATTTCCTCTGGTTATTCATTCATTTGATCTCATATAGTATCATCGGTGGGAATATTTTCAATACGTGGCACACGTGATCCTGGGGTGATCGGTGTTATGGAGGATCCTATGACGATACTTCAGAAAGGATATTCTGTTACAATACTCTTAGCAGTTTTGACTTTTGGACTGGTAATAATTCCAAGTGAAACACTTAGGAATTAATTCAGCATATTAATATATATCCCCCAGCCGTGTTACAGTCCATTTACATACCCTGTCTCCCTACCTCGTTGGGTGCCCACACAACATAATGAACTCTGTTTTGTTTTTTTTGCTGCTAGAATTGAATTTTGAACTAAATGTTTGTTGCCTATGCAGTCGACACGGTGGATCATGACAGCTTACATTTTCGTCTGGATTACTCAGTACTACACTGACTATAAACATGAGCCTGTACGCAAGTTAGCTCTATCTAGCTCAACAGGCCATGGGACTAACATAATTGCTGGCATTAGTTTGGGGTTAGAATCTACTGCTCTTCCTGTCATTGTGATAAGCATATCTATAGTTTCGGCTTTCTGGTTGGGCCAGACCTCAGGGCTGGTTGATGAGGCTGGCAATCCAACTGGTGGATTGTTTGGGACGGCGGTAGCAACGATGTGTATGCTTAGTACGGCAGCTTATGTTCTCACTATGGATATGTTTGGCCCAATAGCAGATAATGCTGGTGGGATTGTTGAGATGAGTCAGCAGGTAAAGCATCATTTCTTGTAGAAAAAATTGTGGACGTCCCAAATTATAAAGTTAAGCTTTTTTACCTGATTATCGTCATATGCAGCCTGAAAGCGTTCGGGAGATTACTGATGTTTTGGATGCAGCTGGGAACACCACAAAAGCAACCACCAAAGGGTTTGCCATTGGATCTGCTGCACTTGCATCTTTTCTCTTGTTCAGTGCGTATATGGATGAGGTAGCATCATTTGCTCATACCTCATTTACACAGGTAAGGAAGTCTAGCCATTTTGTTTCTCATGGCCCAAAATCAAGTTTTCTGCTCTGCGATTCTGCATATAATACATAATCTTGTAATATTGCTCTACAGGTTGACATCGCTATTCCAGAAGTTTTTGTGGGTGGATTGTTGGGCTCCATGCTTATCTTCCTTTTCAGTGCCTGGGCCTGTGCTGCAGTTGGTCGAACTGCCCAGGAGGTTGTTAATGAAGTAAGACGACAGTTTATTGAGAGGCCTGGCATCATGGTAGGTATCATTCTCGTTATAGGATTGTATTCTTGTCTTTTCTACGTCCTTACTATTATTGGACAAGTGAATCCATTTGATGTCTGAAAGCTATAAATAATCCCTGATTTATCAATATATTTCTTTGCGGTTATGACTTAGCTTTTTTAGTGTCGTATATGAAGATTTTATGTTATATTTGTCATAGGACTACAAGGAGAAACCAGATTATGGGAGATGTGTTGCGATTGTTGCCTCTGCATCTTTAAGGGAGATGATAAAGCCTGGAGCCTTGGCGGTCTTATCACCTATATTTATTGGTACGTTCTACATATGCTTGTAATATATAAAAAGTAGAGAGCTAGCATGCGTTATTTAGGGTTTGTGCATGTAATTACAAAATGCAGATGCTTTTATTAAGTTCATACTACTTCACTACACGGAGTATGAGATATGACTTTTATCAGCCATCTTGTATGGATATTGTATGCTATCAAATTACACTGTTAAAATATAATTCTTCTGGAGTTGCCAGAATCACCGTTAACCGTCAGCTCATTTCTTTGTTATTGTTCATGGCAAAGCTTATGATCATGAAAACTGTAGTCACTTTGTTGACTAGACATTTTTTTTGACACTTCTACTAACATTTTTGTGTGTTGCACTTTCAAACAGGCATTCGTTTTCGGGTGCTGGGTTACTATACAGGACATCCTTTACTTGGGGCTAAGGTGGTGGCCGCCATGCTGATGCTTGCCACAGTTTCTGGTATACTCATGGCTCTTTTTCTCAACACTGCTGGTGGTGCTTGGGACAATGCTAAGAAATACATCGAGACGGGTGCTCTTGGAGGCAAAGGAAGTGTCATAAAGCTGCAATTACTGGTGACACGTGAGTGTAGAAAAAATTTTTGATTGCTCAATCTATCTGGCTTCTTCTTGTTCCCTTACCCTCATATATATTTCTCTAAAATCACAGTGTAGGTGACCCATTTAAAGACACAGCTGGCCCTTCGCTTCATGTCCTTATCAAGATGCTTGCAACAATAACACTGGTGATGGCTCCTATTTTTCTGTGATCAATAGATCTTCAGGTGGCTCAAAAAGCCCCTTGTGGACTGATAGGTGCCCTGCACCAGAACCTATTGTTCTGTCTCAGCTTATTCATAAGCCCTTATCTACTAATCTACTTGGTCTTATTATCTAATCCCCCACTTCTTTGTGAGATTATGACACCCTCATTGTGCATCCTTTGCCATTTTCACTACTTCAATTGCTTCGGTCACTGTCCCAATTTGGTTCACCAACATTGCACAATACAAGTCTTATAATTTGCACATATGCTAACAAATGTAAACATCCCACAAATAAAGAATATCACGCAAACTATTTCATTAAGATACACTTTCTTTTCTTTTCCCAAAGTATCTACAATATTAAAGGCTCTGCTTGTCTGTGAGAGGCTGAGAGCCACATTAATTGTTTTTGAATCTTTCTGTAAGACAACTTATGTCTTAGATAAAGGTATTATGCACTAATTTGTGGTCCACAATAAGGCAAGACATACAGGTAAGTGACCTTTAACTAATAAGGGGCAAGCAAACAAACACCGTGCAATGTTGGCTATTTAAGATTTCCCCTCAAAAGATATAGATCTTTTTGACTAACCAGTAACAGCGGATAGTAGGTATAAGTAATTTGCCATTAAGAAAAGGAAATTTCTGATTGGAATATATCCATGAAAGGAAGTGCTAAGGTGCTGCAATTTCATCATTATAAAACACAGGAATTTACAAATCACCGCGTACCTTGAGAAGAAGGGTATTACAATTTACAAGCATGCTCATTAATAGCTCGCTCAATACCCTTTGAACTTGACATCAACAAGCCATCTCCTACAACCTGCACATAAAATGAGCATGCACCACAGTTGGGTAGAAGTTTATAAATGTAAGGAAAAAAAGAGAACTAAATTAAATTCATAACAACTCAGTTGACAAGAATTGGGTTAGTAACTTCTATATGGCACTTTCTGCCCTACCACAGCTTAAGTTAAATCATTTTGGTACGTCTATATGACAGGACAGATGTTCTGAATGATGTTAGCCTTTAACAATTTAAGACTATGCTCCGTGGTTATCTTTCCAGAATTGCAATTGACAGATTCAAAATTACAAAATACTAGTAACTTTTTTAACATATACGATAACTGCATACTGAAGTTACAGTGGGAATGAGAATAGCAAAAACTTGAACTTCAAATCATGCTTCAAAAAATTTAGAGTAAATCCCAAACGACTATAATAAGGCCATGTTGCAAATTCATATTTAATATCTTCCTGATGCATGTTTTATTCACAAAAGAGGACAACCAATATTTTACCATCCTTGCTGGAGTCAGTTTCAGCTATTAGAGGTATCGATTTCAATTTGTATGTGAAACCGACAGTTATATTATCCTACAAGATTACGTCAAGGGCACTTCATATTATCAGATGGTAAAAAATGGAAGAATGGGAAATTTCGAGAGAATAAAAAAAATCATGGTTTAGCTACTGGAAATCCATGTTTACACTTTACAGTGAAACTCGTCCATATTTTTCTCTTCATCCTCTGGCTAATGATTACTTTCTGTACATGGAAATGAATGAGACTTGCTACCCATTTCCTCACAGGTGTCTGGTAGTGTATTGTCACTGCTTTCAAATTGGATACTGACAGCTTTCTTGAGGAAATGATTTGTGAAATTCAAAGTACCTGTTAATTGTTTATAAAAGCAATTAACATTACATACATCAATGGTTTCAAATTGTTTCAAGTAATCACTTGGGGATTAAATAACATGATTCATATAGACTTATAATCAAATTGGCTTGAGTAAGAATAAGAATGGTCACACTATCTTCTACACAAAAGTTTTCACGAGATCCCACAGGGCACCGGCATGGCCAGAAAGAATTATGCGCGTGGTTCCTACAAATTATGCCCACAACATTGTCAAATTACAAAGGTTGGGTTCTTTTTAGTCTTGTGGGACAACCTTGATCTTTTTAGTCTTCTATACAAGGGGCGTAGAGTGCTTGCCAATGGTTTAGACAAGTACAAGTACAGGAGACTAGTTGGAAGATCAATTAGCACTCTACTCAAGCTAACATGCTCAGGCTTGTTGAAATCCAACTTATAAGGAGTGTCAAACTGAATTTATATGTAGAAAGATGAAAATGACTGATATCTACCTCCAACTTGCGGAGTTCTTCATGTGTTAGCATTGTATTTAACCTAGAGCAAAAAAGCCTTAATCGCATCTAATATACATCAAACTGTTTTCCTAATGAAAATATTTATGGCTCTTTTAGTGCAGATAAAACATGATTGTTTTCCCAATGAGAATGTTTCCTATCCATTTCAATCTAAATCTCACACAAGGCGGAAACAAGCATAATTGTCACTGACCAACAACATCAGAACCACCATAGCAAGTATTCATGAACAAACCTGGCAAATTCTAGGCTCGGAAAAATACTTGACTTGTTCCCAGTCCTCCATGTCAAATGGATCTTCGATAGACACAATAGGATAGTCTGAAACCCAGGAAACGTCAAAAAAGAAAGATTCACCGTCATTAAAAATTATATGTAGTTGCATATGAAGCATTAAACAGTGACAAACCTATTTTGTTAACATAGTTATATACCTCTACATAGTTCCTTGTACATTTCAACCATATCTTCGGCTGACTTGAAGTTTTGTCCTGACTTTTTAGGAGACTTGTAATCTAAATCATACTTTGTACGTGATACAGAGAATATAAATGTCAAGTTTCAACTCATTAAAGTGATCAGCAGAAAAAATTGACACATTACCTATGCAGAAATCAGTAGCAGCAACGTCAATTGCAATCTTAATCTTATCATTATAGCCTGTTCTGTCAATTGCCTCCTTTACAAGATCTAGTCCTTCTTTTAAGCTCCATAATCAGGGTCCCAACATCAACAACAGATCATTGAGAAGACCACATTGTATTAATGAATAACATGTCTGGAGATAATAGCAAGAGCGCCATCTTCGCCAACATTATATCCCTGTGCACCATATTTCTCTGTAATAATAGCCTGCATATGAAAATAACAGATAAATTGAGTGGTAGATGGAAGAACAGAGACCATTTAAACTTCTTACCCGTCTCAAGAGGATATCAATAGCAGCTGGATGATTTTCAGAATTTCCAACATTGCCCTCAGGGGTTTGTATTCTCTATTGAAGTTGCACTTTAAGTCATCACAAATGAGACTTGGTAGCACAATCATCAAATACACTCTCCCTTCATCATCGGGTCTTAAGGGTCTTAAAAGCCTTTGAGTTTGACTATCAATTTTATAAAAAATTATAACAAAATCAGTTTCATTAGGTTGATTAACTTCAAACTTAAATCATTTTAAGTCATTTTTAACGTAAATACAATTTCGTTAAGTTATTAACTTATCACTTAAAACCATTTGACTCCGGCCATTTATAATCAAAAGACAGTTGCAAAAAATTTAAAATCTCTTAAAAAGGTTTTTTTGTTTACAAGACTGAAAAGTTTTTAAAAAGACAGTGGCAAAAATAATTAAAATCTCTGAAAAAAGTTCTTGCTTACAGCACTGAAAAGTTTCTCTTTTTCAAGAAAACAATAACAAAATGAAACACGCATGAAAATTTATACTCCGGAGTTAATAAAAGTAGAAAAACATAGTCAACTAAAGACTTAATGGGAGAGTTATGGTTAAAAACCATACCACTAGAAAAGCAACCAGCACCACCTCACAGTCAATGATAAGCAACATGCCCGTATGCTGAGGTCCGGGCTTGACACCAAACGTTGTCGCAGTTTCCCGATGAGTCCATAGACGCAACAAAAACCAACTCAGAAGGCAGAATACATAGGCTTCAACGTTAAGCACGTGTCACACTACAGACGGGACAAAGGCCGACTGGTGAACAAGAGAAGCAAGTCATGCTCGTATTTTGGTGTTTGGGATTGACACTAACGATTTTCAGCAGGTTCGTATAGGCAACATGAGGGACATAGGTCAGGTCATGAATGCACCAGATTTCCAACCAAATCGTATAAGGCAACATGAGGGACATAGGCAACATGGTGTTTGGGCTTGACACTAAAGATTTTCACCAGTCTTTGAGTTGGCCATATTTTAGTGTTTGGGCTTGACACCAAACATTTCTGCAGTCTCAACGACAAGGCAACATTAGGGACAATGGCCAACTCAAATATCATCTCGTGAAGGCACTAGATTTCCAGCCAACTAATAACACCCACATAAGCAAACTCATGAACATGGCAATTGCCAACCAATTACCAGCTCTAACATAACTGATGAACAATAAGCCATGTACCCAGGAAAGCATGACAGTTTCAAAGCAACATTAGGGACAATTTCCGACTTCGCAGTTTCTTAGGAAGGCGGCTTACAATAGGCTTCGACGTCAAGCATGTGTCACACTACAGACGGGACAAAGGCCGACTGGTGAACATACCCGCTTGTCTGCCACCTATTAGCACTTCCTAATTCTCAGCAACATTAGGGACAATTTTCACAGTTTCAAACCAACATTAGGGACAATTTCCGACTTAGGAGTTTCTTAGGAAGTCCAATAGGCTTCGACGTCAAGCATGTGTCACACTACAGACGGGACAAAGGCCGACTGGTGAACATACCCGCTTGTCTGCCACCTATTAGCGCTTCCTAATACTATGCAACATTAGGGACAATTTTCACAGTTTCAAAGCAACATTAGGGACAATTTCCGACTTCGCAGTTTCTTAGGAAGGTGGCTTACAATAGGCTTTGGACGTAGAGCATGTGTCACACTACAGACGGGACAAAGGCCGACTGGTGAACATACCCGCTTGTCTGCCACCTATTAGCGCTTCCTAATTCTATGCAACATTAGGGACAATTTCCGACTTCGCATTTTCTTAGGAAGGCGGCTTACAATAGGCTTTGGACGTAGAGCATGTGTCACACTACAGACGGGACAAAGGCCGACTGGTGAACATACCCGCTTGTCTGCCACCTATTAGCCCTTCCTAATTCTATGCAACATTAGGGACAATTTCTGAATCTTGAACACACCACGACGCATATCAACAAATTGCATGCCAGCAAATGTTGATGGAGGTTACCAGATGATGCCAAAAACCCTGTAAAAAACAACATTATTAGTTCTTAGGTACAAGGGTCAGAAAATGAATATAAGAAAACGCAATGCCTAAGTGATGTTAACAACAAGAGAAGGAAATTATAGCATTGGATCAACATATCAACAAACTTCAACTACTTTTGGTAAATATTTATGAACTGAATTAAATCTAGAAGAAATTTTAAAAACATTAATTTAAGGGGTGTTTGTTTTGGCTTATATAGCCGGCTTATGGCTTATTTGATTTTAGGTATGTTTCATAAGCTTACCTTTTGTGGGTTATTTTGAAACTTTTCAGCTTATATAAGACATGATAAGTTTATATAAGGCGAAAAGTTTTAAAATAAGGCACAGAAAGTGAGCTTATGAAAAAAAAATACAGTGAATACTTAGTAGTAGTATATTTGTCCACCACAACTTATGATACAGTTGGCATTAGGAATGGTTTATGGCAAATAAAATTCATAAAAAGACATTTAAAGACCAAAAAAAAAATAACAACTAGAAGTTACTTTGTTTGAAAGGCGGCTTTGCTGTCCCTCCTAGCTAGCTCCATAACGCCATCAAGAACAGCAGCGATCTTCCCTTGAAAAAAAGACAAATATAATCATATGTTAGGCTAATTAATGTATGCTTAACATAAGTTACTATGTAAAAAAAGACTGATTTTATTCCTTATTACTAGTAGCATTTATAAGCGCCTACAACTATGAGAAGATCCATGTCATCTATGTTTAGGAAAAAGTTGATTTACTTACCGAAATCAAATACACGAAAAGCCAGCCAGCCAGCGGTTGTATACTCCCTCGATCAGCCACCCGGCATAAATGCCCTGCTCCAAACAATCATCAGTTTAGTATAATATTCAGATAACAGTTTTACAAACAACTATATTTCTTTTTTTAAATAATAATAATAATAATAAAAAAAAAAAAAAAAAAAAAAAAAAAAAAAAAAAAAAAACTATAATAACCTAAATACACTGTAACAGTTTTACAAACAACCATATTTCTGGAAATTAAAAAAAAAAAAAAAAAAAAAAAAATCTGGTTGTGTAGTTTTAATTGATTTCAACAACCTCTTTTAACTGCAGATCTAAAACACCAATAGCATTCGTGACTCACACAACACACAATATTTACTTTTATATATGTAAAGATTATAAAACCACCTAACATTATTAAAAAAAGAGACTCACAAAGCAGTAGTTAATCTACAAAACTATATATGTTGTTATAGTTTTAAAGCCGTTTCATAAATTATACTATAAGAGGTAAAGAAAATAAGTACCTGATGAATTTTAGAGTAGGTGATAAATCTGTTTTTTTTTTTTTTTTTTTTTTTTTTTTTTTTTTTATGATTTTTTAGAGTGGTGATGTGATAGAGAGAGAAAGAAAGGGATAAGGTATCTCTGAACGAAAAGAAAAGTTTGTGAGTTTTAAGGATAAGAAACAAGCAATATATAGTGACAAGACATTTAGGTTTTCTTGGCAAATAGAGGGAAAATGTCCCGCCCACTCTCAATTGGTTTTGGGAAATACGTTTGTGTGTCGGCCTCAATTAATTTACTAAATATCCCTTAATTCAAGACTAAATTGCATTCTATTAATGGGGAATTTAGAGTGCTGATGTGATAGAGAGAGAAAGAAAGGGAAAATGTCCGGCTTTAATTTTTTTTTTTTTTAAATGGGTTTGTGTGTCAGTATATTCAATACTACCTCATTTCATATTAAATGTCCGCTTTCATAATGCACAAAGTTTTAGAAGATTCCAGTAATTAAATTCTTCACCAATCAAATATTACTTTTACCCACTAAACTTTCATCTTATTAGTTGAAAGGTATAAGTGGACACTTAATGTGGGACATACAAAGATTCCATTGTGAACACTCAAAATGGGACGGAGGGAGTAGTAAATTGGATTCAGTGAAATGGGAATTTACAGCTTCGGCTAAGTTCAAAAAGCAAAATAATAATAATAATAATAATAATAATAATAATAATAATAATAATAATAATAATAATAATAATAATAATTTACAGATTCGAGACTCCTTCACTCTTTCTCTTCAGGCTTGGTATCTTGATGATGGTACTATTATTGGGGATACTTTGGTTGTGAGGAAGGTTTTGGAGTTGATTATGATGGATGGACCTAGTTGTGGTTTACACCTCAATGTTGATAAAACTGGGGTCTTTTGGCCGAAGGAAGACCCAATGAGCAGGTATGTTGGTGTTTTTCCCCCTAGTATTTCTCGACCTTCACATGGTGTTAAATTATTAGGGGGCCCCGCTAGTGTGGACTTTGAGTTTAGTAGTAAGCTTGTTATGAAAAGGGTTGCTAAAACTATTGAGCTTATGGGTACTATTGCTAAGCTTAATGATCCCCAGTGTGAGTTGTTGCTACTGCGTGCATGTGCCGGTATTTCCAAGTTATATTTTTCTATGCGCACATGTCCTCCTCGGGTCTTTGAGAGTGCTCAGGTTTCTTTTGATGCAGCACTTCGCTCTTCTTTGGAACGTATTGTCACTGCTTCTGGACCTGGGTTTGGTGATTGGCAATGGAGACTCGCCACCCTACCTTTTGCTCTCGGGGGACTTGGTGTGTATTCTGCAGGTGATGTCTTGAACTATGTCTTCCTTGCTTCTAGACTTCAATCTGCCAGCTTACAGACTAAGCTTCTCCGTAGTTCTGGTATTGTGTCTACTGGTCCCTCTTTTGATGATGCATTATGTACTTTTAATGTGAATATGGATATTGACCTTATGAGTAACCCTAGTGAGATCGCTGCCCCCAAACTTATGAAGAAATTGGCAGATATACATTTCGCACGTGTTGCCCAAACGGTTGAATCCACTTTCCATTTATCCTCTAGACAGATGGCTTTATGGACCTCTTTGAAAGAGGATTATACGTCAGATTGGCTTAGGGTGGCACCGATATCCGGATTGGGACAGACTATGAATGCTAGGACTTACCGATGTGTTTTGTGTTATCGGTTGGGTGTTCCTCTTTTTACTATCCAGATGCCATGTTCAGCTTGTTCTAAGGTCTTTCCTGGAGATATTTTTGGAGATCATGTTGTATCGTGCGCAGGCTTAGTTGGTATTAAACATCGGCACAATGTTGTGCGTGATGTTCTTGTTGATATATGTTCTCGGTCTGGAGTTTCAGTTCGTAAGAAGGTGGATATTGGGCTTCGTGGAGAGAGGGACAAAACCTTACGTCCGGCCGATGTGTTACTTTATTCTTGGGATGGTGGCCTTGATGTTTGTGTTGATCTTACAGGATCATCACCTTTGACGCGTTCGTGTATGGTTGATTTTATGCCCGGTCGGGCGGTTATTGAGGCTGCACAACGTAAACGCGTCAAGTACGCAGCTAAATGCGCTGATATCGGATATGGGTTCCTCCCCTTTTCATTCTCTTCCTTTGGAGAACTTGAAAAGGATGCAGTGACTTTATTAAAGCGCATTAGACGATTCTCTATGACCCAAGACATTGGAGCACGTGCTGCTCCACATATTTTTAGTAGGATTGGTTTTGCTGTAGCTAGAGGTGTGGGGGCTCAGTTAGTATCTCGGCTCCCCACTAATTTCTTGTAAATTCCTATTTGTTTTTCAATAAAGTGATGGTTATAAAAAAAAATAAAAAATAATAATAATAATAATAATAATAATAATAATAATAATAATAATAATAATAATAATAATAATAATAATAATAATAATAATAATAATAATAATAATAATAATAATAATAATAATAATAATAATTGTGAATATACCAAATATAAAAGAGGAAATAACTTAAATGAACCGTTTGTACAAAGTTTACTTATTTTGTCACAGGAATTCACCTCTTTATCATTTGGGACAACAGAGGCGAACCTGTGACAAGTTGCTATATTGAAGACTTTCAAGGTGAATATATGGATGCTAAAAGATGTAGTACTAGAGTTAGTCATATATAGAATATAAGGAAACTGGGAAGTGTCGATTTAGGTGTCGAGAAAACAAATCCTTTATATTGGTAAAATGTACTCTAAATGTTGTTTGATAATGCTTTTTCACTTCTAATTGACATCTTAATTCACAACATTTACAAACAAGGGTAAGGTTTTATTGGTGCTCGCTCGGAATATATAAAATATTGTATTATCTGTCAGGCATTATGTAGGCCTTGGTTTTTACGGTCAAACAGGGTAACTCCATCGCAACGCGAAGGTTCAATCATCAACGACGTGAAACGACGCTCCGCCGCAACGCGGCGGCCCGTCGTCCACCTTGTTTATAATAATACAGCATTTAACATTAATTCTTGTATTGAAATCTACAAACTAATAGAGCCCACCATCTATCGAATTAGTTGGGCGAATCTTATTGATTGGGGCGATGATATTAGTCGAATGGAAAGTGAAAGGGTTGATTGTGACATATATTGGTCACTTTGGTAAATCATGTAAAAAATGTTTATTCTCGTAAAACGACTCACTATAAGGTTTATTCTCGTAATTGGGTTAATATAAAAAGTTAGAGTTGACAAATAATGTATTATTTAAAATAAAATCAATTAATTGTATGGGAATGTCTAACCAATGCCTTAAGGGCATTGGATAAGATTTGTTTTTTTGTGATCTTTTATGTGGGTCTTTGTCACTTTTCAACGAAAAAATATTTTTGTTTGTCATTTTTTTTTGTCCCTTAGTCTTTTTTATGTGGGTCATTGCCCTCTTATCCAATGCCCTTAGGGCATTGGTTAGACATTCCCTAATTGTATATCGACCTCCCATAACTTTATTATATTTCAGGTGTTAACAAGTCGAGCTTTTCACAAGCTACTCGAACTTAATACTCACGGTCTCGAGTTAATATCGAATAAATACTAGTGCGCGATTAGTTTGACGAACCGAGCTTTGAAAATAATATTTCGCTCGGCTCATTAACTATCACGAGCCGAACAAGCTAGTCGAGATTACCAAGCCGAACAAGTAACTCGAGCTTAACAAACTAATAGAATTAAAATTCAAGTTGTGACTTAATATTTTTTAATTATATATTATTTTTGAGTAAGCTTCCTCATTTTTTTATTTTTTATTTTTTACTTTGTTTAATATATTTTTATTTTTCCTTTTTTCTTTTTCTCTTTTAATGTGGGAAAATAATCTAAGACATCATCAACGAAATAAATAAGTTAAAGATTTAAAAAGATTAAAATTATTTTCGTATTTATCCATTGTTTTATATTAAATGCAAGGTTGCAAAATTCGCGAATCGGTAGTCGGGCTGTCGACTCCCTTGTAGCTTGTAATCATTTTAGGCGGAATCGGTGATTAACCAGATTGGCATTTATGGCAACTTTTGGGTATTTTCGACGAGTTTTGTGTATTCCCAACAATATTTTTCTTAAAAAAACATCTTGTAATAGATATAAACAGCGACTATAAGTTATTAAATCTAGTTTATGGTAAGTTTTGAAATTTTTTGGTAAGATTTGCAAGTTTCTGACAAGTTTGACAACCATTGACCGCCGTTGACCATGCCTGACCAATTTGTTTGACAGATTTTCACAAATCAGAAATGTTGGTAGTCCAGTAGCGCCTAGGATAATCGGCATTGTAACTTACCCTTGCATCAAATATCAAGACATCGGTGCTTAGGTAACGGCCGGTAACAGCATTGAAAAGGCCCAAAAAATTGGTGAGCAGCTCTAGATCCACGATCTTCCCTTGAAAAAAAGAAGATAAATATAATCATATGTTAGGCTAATTAATGTTTGCTTAACATAAGTTACTATCTTAAAAATTAGTGATTTTATTCCTTATTACTAGTAGCATTAAGCGGCTACAACTATGAGAAGTTACTTAAGATCCATGTTATGTTTAAGAAAAAGTTGATTTACTTACTGAAATCAAATGCATGTAAGCCAGCAGCAACGGTTGTATTCCCTCAATTAGCCACCCAGCAGAAATGCCCTGCTCCAAACTATGATGCTTAGTATAATAATCTAAAGACACTTTAACAGTTTTACAAACAACTGTATTTCCTTAAAAAAAAAAAATTACAGTATATGCACTAAAGATTTATCAAATGGCTCACTAGAAAATAATAAATAGATAAACTCTCAAAGATTCTTTTATACATAGAATTTATCAGTAGCAATCTATATATATAAAAAAAATAAAAAAATAAAATAAAACTAGTAAAAATTATATATGAGTCAAGATCTATATAACATTATAACCAGTGTAATAGTAACAAATAGATTTCAGCAATAAATATAAAAAAATAAGTAATAGTTCATAATAGTTGAATACCTAATGGTATATATGTAGAGTTGTAGAGTTGAAATCATTGTTGGATGATTTTTTTAGATTAGGTAATGAGTGTGTGAAGGAAAAAATAAAAGAAAGATAAGATATGTGTTGGTTTGGATAAGAAACAAACAAATACATGGAGCTAGTGTTGACCACACACTCCCCTAGTTTTTAGCCCAACCCCCTGTTTTTTTTTTTTTTTTTTTTTTTTTTTTTTTTTTTTTTTTAATATTTTTTATTTTTATAATTTTGTTTATATCAAAAAGCTATAAACCTGAAAGTGCGAAAATGAAAATGTAAAGTTTAATATGTCAAACTCTTAAAACTGTCAGAAATACGGAACAGAAACTGACAAAAAACGGGGTTATACTAGAAAAAAATAGGGGACAATGAGGAGACAAGTGGTCTGCCACCCTTGGTCCCCCGTACGTATAACATTGCCCATACATGGGGACACACACTTTTTGTGGTAAATGGAGGGGGAAAAATCCCGCTATGTGATTGTGTGTCGCTATTGACTTAATTCAAAGTAAATAGTATTTAATGAAAGCTGAATTTAAGAAATACTATAAAAGTCAGAGTTGACAATTAATAAATGGTGAAAGAAAAAATCAATTACAATTGTATAAAGGTCATTTATCTTTTTAACTTTGTATAAATGGATAATTCTCTATTCACCCCAAAAGTACAATCCATGTACCCTCACTACCAAAAAAAAAATCTTCAAATACCGCAGGGGATTTGGTAGCCCAAAAAACTTGGGCGGATATCACAATATTTTGACATGTGTCCCTATGTTTGGGCGCACCATGTACCAACATAATACTACTTACAAAGTTACTTTCTTGAGCAACTGTGACCCACCATTCTTGGGCGACTTGTCTTTTTTGTCTTTTTGTAAAAGAGTTAATAATAGAGTTAAGAGTAAACTACACTGTTCGTCCTTGTGGTTTGCGTTGACCGACAAGTTTCGTCCGTTGACCAAAAAAATGCACCACCCGTCCCTAAATGCGAAACGTTATGTATCGTTAGTCCTTCGCTTTAACGGAACACACTAACAATCATTAAGTCTTCCCTCATGCAGTATCCATAAGGGTAAAATGATCATTTTAGTTTTTTTTAGTGTTTTTTTTTCTCTCTTTTTGACCACACATTCTCCTATCATCTTCTTTCTCTCCCCATTTTTTTCCCCTCTTTGTCACCAAAAAATCATTTGTCCACAATTAAACCATAATCATCAAACTCTAAATATGAATTAGAGTCCACGATTGATAAACAATAATGAAAACAAGCCCCTTTTAACCAAGAAATCTATTGGAGTACAATCTACATTACACCAACAAAAAATCTTGACTACCAAAAACATACAAAATGGAGTATACCACATTCTTCTCTTTAACCAGACGCTAGTCACCATTCATATTCCCAGTCCATATTCCTTTTTTTTCTTTTTTTCTTTTTAAAGTCAATACATCATAACCAAAATCTAGATTAAAAAAATCCATATATATTCTACCTAAATGATACAACATATATCTATACGAGAACCAAATTCAACCTTTTAATTTTCACTTTACGATTTAATTTTCTTTGTGGATTTGTTGAGAAGCAAGACTCGACCACAGATCTGGGTAAAAATCGTCATTGTTATTGACATTCAAGTGGGGTTTTTTTATCACTTTATGTATGTTTTAATTAGAGTTGTTGACAAAAGGGTTGGTGGTGGTAGGTCGTGTTAATTTCTAGGATCAAATAATTTAGTACGAAGATGAAAACCATGGTTAAGTGGATGATGATATAGATGATCATAGTGGTGAGAAAAAAAGAAGCAGATGGAGAAAGATGTGGTGGTGTGGTGGTTATGTTGTGGTGTAGATGACGGCGGCGGCGTGGTGGCTTTAGTGATGGCGGACGTATGGTGGCGGGAGGAATTGTGCTGATTATGTTAGATTTAAGTGAACAAGATGGTGGTAGGTGATTGGTTTTAGAGTAGCTTTCTAATCTTGAAAAGGATGGTGATGAATGGGTAATGTGCAGTATGCTTGTTAAAATATCACAAGTAGATAAGATTTTGTAAAAAAAATTCGAGAAGATTAGGGATCTTAAATATGTATCACAGTTAGTCTTTTTGGGTTTTGGTACAACGTGATAAACAGTTATTGTTAACCGGTTTTAATTTTGTTTTGGAGTTTATGAAAATGGAGTTTTGGTATATTGTTTTTGGGTGCTGATTTGGGTATCTGTGATGGAGATGATGGTGGTATACGGTTTTGGTAAAAATTTCTAATGAATATGATAATTGCGGTTTGTGAAGGTGGATGGAGGTGGTGTACGATGGTGGTGGTGGGTGAATCTGAAAATGATAGGAGATGATGGTTTGAAGATGAAGATGATATGAGATATTAAAAGAAGAAAATGAAGTTCATGGTGAAAAAGACCAAAATACCCTCGAGTGAAGACATTTAACGATTGTTAGTGTGTTCCGTTAAAGAGAAGGACCAACGATACATAACGTTTCGCAGTTAGGGACGGATGGTGCATTTTTTTTTTTGTCAAAGGACGAAACTTGTCGGTCAACGCAAACCACAAGGACGAACAGTGTAGTTTACTCTAGAGTTAATTAAATTTTTGCTCTTTGTGGTTTAATTGGTATCTCAATTTTGTCACACCTATTCATTCTCTTTTTATATTAAGTTAATACACACCACAAAAATAACACATTTACAAATCTTGTCAACTTCATTAAAACCCAGATTCACAACCGCCCATAGCTTTGCATAACCACCTCATTATATTCACATTTTTTTCAAGTGATAATTACCAACTCGAATAAAAGCTTACCGACAAGTGATGCTCATAATCAACAACAGATCCACACCTATTAATTGACAAATTTTATAATGTCTTCACTCTGTTTCCTTTTTTAAACATTACTCCATCAAGCTCACACAATAAAAACACACACTTCACTAATTTCTTAGAGATGTTTTTTTCAATAAAATCTTGAAAAGGGGATCTGGGTTTTCTTATATACCTTATTTCTCATCTGGGTTTCCAAAATATTTGGATAAAACCCACTATTTATAAAGATCCAATCAAACTCCTCATTTTAAAAGGGTTTTGTTTCAAGAAATTGATGGTTAAGTATAAAATGGTTGGAGGGAATGGTTATTTGCTTCCGATACTTGGATTTGCATCAATTATTGGAATAATGGATTCGTTGTTATTGAATTTTCTTTTGGATTTTTTGTTATTGAATTCAACGTTACGTTGCAATAATTTATTTTTTTTGGATATTTTTATTACGTTGCAATAATTGATTTTTTTTTTAATAATGGATTCGTTGTTATTGGGTTGTTACTGGATTTTTTGTTATTGAATAATGTACAGACATGCCACAAATGATATAATGGATTCGTTTTTTTTTTTTTTTTTTTTTTTTTTTTTTGAATTTGTGGCCCGGGTCTTGGATGAAGATATGGGGGTTTTTATGATCTGGGTTTTTTTGATAAAGATGTAAGATCTGAGTCGTGTGTAAATGTGTGTATTAACGCTATTGTATAATAGATATGTGTGTGACAAAAATGAAATACCAAGTAAACCACAAGGACAAAAATGTACTTAACACTATTACTACCTTCGTCCCATATTAAGTGTCCACTTTCATAATGCACAAAGTCTTAGGAGATTCCACTAACTAAACTTTCTACCAATCAAATATTACTTTTACCCACTAAACTCTCATCTTATTGGTTGAAATGTACAAGTGGACACTTAATTTGAGACATCCAAAGATTCCATTGTTGACACTTAATATGAGATAGATGGAGTATTAACTTTTTGACAAAAAGACAAAAAATATAAGTCGCCCAATAAATGGGGCTCAGTCACTTAAGAAATTATCTGTATAAACTAGTACTATGGTAGGGCCATATATAGGGACACTTGTCACAATATTATCATATCCGCTCAAGTTTTTTGGGCTACCAAATCCCTTGGGGTATTTAAAGAATGGTTTTTCTATCTTGTGCCTTAGGGCACAAGATAAGGACAAAAAGTACAAAAAAAAAGTACGAGGGACCCACGAAAATGGACTTAGGGATCCATAAATATGTGTTTTTTGTGTACTTTTTTTTTTTTTTTTTTTTACCTTTTTTCCTTCTTATATTGTGCCCTAGGGCACAAGATAGAAAAACCCTTTAAAGAATTTTTTCTTTTTTTTTGAGGTAAATAGGGTGGAGCCATTGTACTTTGGGGTAAGTACATAATTAGCCCTTGTATAAATTCATAAGAGGTGAATACCGTAGTACATCCGTAGAGTTGTAGAGTTGAAATCATTTTTCAATGATTTTTTAGATTAGGTGATATGATATATATAGAGAGAAAGAGATAAGATAAGGCATGTGATGTGATATATAGAGAGAGAAATAGATAAGATAAAGTATGTGTGATAGATACTCTTCCCGTCTCAAAATTATTGTCAGAAACAAGAATCATCAAATTTAATAAAAGTGGAGTCATTATAAATCTCAACCACTTAAATGGAATATCCCTCACTAAATTCTCTTTTCTTACTTAAAATAGAAAATGGATAATTATTTTGAGACATCTCAAAATGGAAATGTGGACAATAATTTCGAGACAGATTTTTTTGTTATTGTACGAGTAAACTATCTGCCACCACTACATAATTAAAATTCATGAATCTAATCGTTTGGGATATTTTACCCACGCGAACGCGAATATAATTCATCTATTGGAGTTTGGAGTAATAGGAAAAGAAATATAAGATGCGTGACTCTTCATGGACAATAAACAATTACAGTAATATAAAAGTAAATATGGGTTTTTTTAACTTGTGCTCTTAAGCACACTAAAAGGACGGCCGGACCCACACAAAAGTACACTTTTCAAATAAAAGACATGAGGCCGAGTGTACTTTTGTGTGAGTCCAACCGTACTTTTGGTGTGCTTCAAGTTAAAAAAAACTATTGCCCGGGGCACAAGTTAAAAAAACTATTAGACATTAGGGTTTATTTTTTTTATTTTTTTTTTATTATTATTTTTTTTTTATTGGAGGGAAAATGTCCCGCCTTAATTGGTTTTAGTAGGGAAATGGTAATTTCGTCTTTGCGTTAATATCAAGAGTAAATTATATTCGATCAATCAATGGTGAAAACCAAATATTAGAGTTTGACTACTAATGCCAATCAATTGTACAAAGAAAAATTATATTTACAGGTATTACTAAGTCGAGCTTTTCTGGAGTTACTCGAGCTCGAGCTTAATACTCACGGTCTCGAGTTAATATCGAATAAATACTAGTCACAATTAGTTTGACGAGCCGAGCTTTGAAAACTAATAATTCACTCAGCTCATCGAAAACTTGCTTAATTATCACGAGCCGAACGAGTTACTCAAGCTTAATAAACTAATAGAATTTAGATTCAAGTTGTGACTTAATATTTTTTAGTTATATATTATTTGCAAGCAATCTTCCTTATTTTTTTTTTAAATTGTTTTATATCTTTTTATTTTTTCTTTTATCGATCTTTTTCTCACTCTTTTAATGTGGGAAAATAATCTAAGACATCTTCTACTAAGAATATCAACGAAATAAATAAGTTGAAGATTTAAAAAGATCAAAATTATTTCTGTAGAATTTTATCCATTGTTTTATATTAAATGCAAGGTTGCAAAAATGACAAATCGGTAGTCGGACGGTCGACCCCGTGTAGCTTGTAATCGGTATAGATTGGTGATTAATTGGATTGGCATTTATGGCAAGCATCTTAAGCTTGATTTATTGGATAATTATTTTTTTGAAGTTAAAAATTTTAAACGAACTTCGAGCTCGAACAACAAAAAAATATTTGAGTTCGAGCTTGAGCTACTTTATACATTTGTGCTCGAGCCGAATAGTTATTAAACGAGCCTAGCTCTTTTAGCTTAAAACTCAATTCGACTCATTAACACATTTTGCCATACGCATGAAAACTACACTTCATAAGAAATGAGGTATCTCAAAAAGTTGGAAAGTAAATTTGTCTTCAAATTCAGAATTAGAAATGAAATACAATTCAAATGATCTTTTAAAGTGAGGGTTCGAGTCACGTTGTGGACATACATGTAACATGTAGACTAGAGTGTGCGTGTATTAGCCGTTCTAAAAAACAATTCAAATGATCTTTTGGAGAATAAACTAAAAAACCATACAAAATTTGGATTTGGAAGGTATCCAAGAATCACGAAACACCAATAAATTAAAGAAATCACGAAAGTGGAGATATATGCTTCAAAACGAACAGAATTTAATCAAACTGAAATTAATTTGTAAGGCCTATTCGACATTATCGACGCCATGTCAAGGAAAAACTAGAATAGGCCTCACATCATGCTGTTCACACCATTTATAGAGAGATAACAAATGAAACTGTTTTGCTTATACTTGGACAGGAGCATGAGGTGCAGTATAGACACACTACCTGATTGTACTTGGCCAACCGCTCTCCAAAAAAAAAAAAAAAAAAGGGTGGGGACAGTATAGACATAAGAGATGAAAACCTTACCTGATTGTACTTGGCCAACCGCTCTCCACAGCAAGGTGCACCTGCTTTTATCTGACCGGTGGCAAGACCAACTGATAGATCAGCTATGAAAGAATCATCAGTTTCCACACTTCTTTGTGAGATTATGACACCCTCATTGTGCATTCTTTGCCATTTTCACTACTTCAATTGCTTCGGTCACTGTCCCAATTTGGGTCACCAACATTGCACAATACAAGTCTTGTAATTTGCACATATGCTAACAAATGTAAACATCCCACAAATACACAATATCACGCAAACTATTTCATTAAGATACACTTTGTTTTCTTTTCCCAAAGTGTCTACGATATTAAAGGCTCTGCTTGTTTGTGAGAGGCTGAGAGCCACATTAATTGTTTTTGAATCTTTCTATAAGACAACTTATGTCTTAGATAAAGGTATTATGCACTAATTTGTGGTCCACAATAAGGCAAGACATACAGGTAAGTGACCTTTAACTAATAAGGGGCAAGCAAACAAACACCGTGCAATGTTGGCTATTTATTAGATTTCCCCTCAAAAGATATAGATCATTTTGACTAACGAGTAACAGCGGATAGTAGGTATAAGTAATTTGCCATTAAGAAAAGGAAATTTCTGATTGGAATATATCCATGAAAGGAAGTGCTAAGGTGCTGCAATTTCATCATTATAAAACGCAGGAATTTACAAATCACCGCGTGCCTTGAGAAGAAGGGCATTACAATTTACAAGCATGCTCATTAATAGCTCGCTCAATACCCTTTGAATTTGACCTCAACAAGCCATCTCCTACAACCTGCACATAAAATGAGCATGCACCACAGTTGGGTAGAAGTTTATAAATGTAAGGAAAAAAAGAGAACTAAATTAAATTCATAACAACTCAGTTGACAAGAATTGGGTTAGTAACTTCTATATGGCACTTTCTGCCCTATCACAGCTTAAGTTAAATCATTTTGGTACGTCCATATGGCAGGACAGATGTTCTGAATGATGTTAACCTTTAACAATTTAAGACTATGCTCCGTGGTTATCTTTCCAGAATTGCAATTGACAGATTCAAAATTACAAAATACTAGTAACTTTTTTAACATACACGATAACTGCATACTGAAGTTACAGTGGGAATGAAAATAGCAAAAACTTGAACTTCAAATCATGCTTCAAAAAATTTAGAGTAAATCCCAAACGACTATAATAAGGCCATGTTGCAAATTCATATTTAGTATCTTCCTGATGCATGTTTTATTCACAAACGAGGACAACCAATATTTTACCATCCTTGCCGGAGTCAATTTCAGCTATTAGAGGTATCGATTCCAATTTGTATGTGAAGCAGACAGTAATATTATCCTACAAAAGTACGCCAAGGGCACTTCAGATTATCAGATGGTAAAAAATGGAAGAAGAATGGGAAACTTCGAGAGAATAAAAAAAATCATGGTTTAGCTACTGGAAATCCATATTTACAGTGAAACTCGTCCATATTGTTCTCTTCATCCTCTGGCTAATGATTACTTTCTGTAATGGTTTACCCATTTCCTCACAAGTGTCTGGTAGTGTATTGTCACTGCTTTCAAATTGGATACTGGTGGCTTTCTTGAGGAAATGATTTGTGAAATTCGAAGTACTTGTTAATTGTTCATAAAAAGCAATTAACAATTACTTAGATCAATGGTTTCATATTGTTTCAAGTAATCACTTGGGGACTATATAACATGATTCAGATAAACTTATAATCAAATTGGCTTGAGTGAGAATAAGAATGGTCACACTATCTTCTACACAAAAGTTTTCACGAGATCCCATAGGGCATCGGCATGGCTGGAAAAAATTATGAGCGTGATTCCTACAAATTATGCCCATAGCATTATCAACTTACAAATATTGGGTTCATTTTAGTCTTGTGGGCCAACCTTGATCTTTGAAAGTTATGTTTCAAATATTTTACATGGTAGTGGATGTACTGAGGTGCAGGATAAATTCAATTACGAACCAGAATAACAAGGGGCATAGAGTGCTTGCCAATGATTTAAACAAGTACAAGTACAGGAGACTAGTTGGAAGCTCAATTAGCACTCTACTCAAGCTAACATGCTCAGGCTTGTTGAAATCCAACTTATAAGGAGTGTCAAACTGAATTTAGATGAATATGACTGATATCTACCTCCAACTTGAGGAGTACTTCAAGTGTTAGCGTTGTATTTAACCTATAGCAAAAAGGCCTAAATCGCATCTAATATACATCAAATTGTTTTCCTAATGAGAATGTTTCCTATCCATTTCAATCTAACTCTCACACAAGGTGGAAACAAGCATAATTAGCAGTGGCACTGACCAACAACAACCTCAGAACCACCATAGCAAGCATTCATAAACAAACCTGGAAAATTCCAAGCTCGGAAAAATATATAAATCAGCATCAGACATGGTATCACTTGAATAAACTAACAAAGCCATTATCAGCATCAGACATGGTATCACTTAAATAAACTAACAAAGCCATTATCAGCATCAGACATGGTAGACAGAAAATATTTATACAACATTCTTTTGCAGAAGAGACCATTTAACCTTCTTACCCGTCTCAAGAGGATATCAATAGCAGCCGGATGATTTTCACTATGTCGTCCTACTATGTCGTTGATTGTGTGGGGACGCATTCGCTATGATAACGGCTTTTCGCTTCGAGAAGGTTGTTTTGTTTTTTTACTACTAACTACTGTTTGTTGTACTGGTACTGGTGGGAGAAGTAATAGAAGAAGATTGATTGTTGAGAATCAGAAAGTGAAGAATTACTACCACCGGTGGCTGAGAGGGCTTGGGATATTAAGTCATCGGAGAAACCCATCCCAGCCAAAAGCTGCTCTTTTTCTTTTTCTTTTTCCATTTCCATTTCCCGCTTTTCTTCCCTCTTTTTGGTCTTCCTTATTAATTTGGGGAAATTATCCCCCCAAATCATCTCCCCAACTATTAGTACTACTTTGTCAACTGGTTTCAACTGGCTTAAGAAAATGTTGTTGGCCCATTACGTGTACTTGGTGTTATTATATTATATCATGTTGTCTACTCTATTGGGTTGGGTAGTTTTTGACATTTAGAAATTTGACCCATAACCCGACCTTGTGGGCTCCTCTCGAAAAGTTAACGTGGTTATTCATTGCATGCACCTCCCCTGATGTTCCTCTTGCAAAGTTTATGACTCGTTGGTGAACCTCGTTTTCTAGTATTTGTTGACCTTCCTTGTTGGTCATGGATTATTTATGACATGGGAGTTTGTGGTTGTTCACAAGTTTGTTAAAGAAATAATAAAATATGTAAATAAAAATTATAGGTGGCAAAACGGGCGGACCAAGCAGGCACGGGCCACGGGTCAAACGGGCTACGGGCACGGGTCAAACGGGCGCATGTTATATGAATCGTTTTAGAAAATATCCAAAACGACAAAATAAATTCCTCAAACTTAACACCTTATTTATATTTAAAAAATTAAATATATCATATTTATAAGTATTTCTTTAAAAACAATTGTAATGTTATCCAATTAAGAGAAAATATGTGCCCATTTAACTTTTAAATGGGCAATATATGCCCATTTCAAAAAAATGAGAGGGACCAAACGTGCCCAAATCTTTTAAAAGTTTGCCCATTTAGCCAAAAAAAAATTTTTTTTTGGCACAAATTACCACCTCTAATAAAAATAAAAAAAAATCTTGTTTTTAGATGAGAAAATGAGTGAAAATAGATGAAGTTTGTGACTATTTTATATCATGTTTCAACAAATAACGTCAACTTTACGTATGATATGTAAAACATAATTTGAGTGGATTGGATGAATATGTTGTTTGGTTTCCCCTCAAGAACAGTAAGGACCCTGAGACAAGAATGAGTATCTCAAGCCGTGGTAACACTTAAACAAACCTATTGTGTATATCATTGTGCGTTAATAATCGTGTCAAATATGTGGAGGTATCTATTGTTTTGGGACGAACCCATGTGGTTGATCAACGGCTGTGGATAGGCAACGTGTTGATCATCTAATAGGCAGACAAGGATGGCAGGTGTCATTCCTTCTTTAAACTCGTACAGAAATGCGTATAGAAACTCGAGGACCAAACATGTAATTTACTAACGAAGTGAGTTAACGAACGTTAGTAAAAAACCCAAATCTGCCACAACCCACTGCTAAAAATATAGTATAATAAAGACATGTATAAGTTCATCAAAACAGTTTAAGCAATTAGTCGTGAGTCTACACTTCATCTCCGAAGACCTCACGTTTATGATGTATCCAACATTCGCAAATGTTAGGATGTATCAATAGCCTCAATGGTCATCCAACAACTTAATTTGGAGCCACCGGAAGTCTCAATGGTCATCCAACAACTTAATTTGGAGCCACTGGAAGTTTCACAATTAAGTATAACGCAATCATGTATATATGAAATCAAGTATAATGCGATCAAGTATAAGACAATCAAGTATAGAACAATCAAGTATAATGTGATCAAGTATTCGTACAAGTAAGCAAGTAGTTGTGCATGTATCCCCCCCCCCCCCTCAAAGAGTTAAAACAAGTATGAAAAAGTAGGGGCTATGACTCACCTTAAGCTTAAGTGATGTGAAATCAAAGTGGTAGTCGAATCGTGAAAGTCTCTAAGAGCAGCCTATAATAGAACGTTGCGACTTAGGTTTGGAGTAACGTCTAAGAATACGAAGAATTGCCTATATATGTCTTGCATAATGTTCATGATGTAGTACTTAGTATATAGCGTAAGTCTTTAAATATAAATGGTTTATGAAACATGTATAGGTTGTATATCTCTTACTACCGTTCGGGCCGACATAATTCAGAAGTCATGGAGTAAACGTTCGAGGAGCCATGACACTTTAATTCGTAAATCCACAACTCATCTCGACGGCTTACTTAATGAACTCCTCACATGAGGCTCCCTACTATTGTAGTATTTGATAACAAATATATAAGTTTTGATCCGAAAAGTTACATGTCCAATATTTGAATAAACTTAGGAAAGTTTATTTTTACATGAAGATTGTTATTAGGGTAAGTTTCATAAGTCTTGTATCTCATGGTTCTTTTAGATGAAGTAGATCCAAATTGTTTGTTCAAGTTATCGTCAACTCCTTGTTTCATGTTTTCGCCTAAGTAAGTTTATATGGTCATTTAGTCATGGCTTCGCCGTGACCTTGGTCATTTTTCCATGGTCTTGAGACTCAACCTTGGCTTTAGCCATGGTTGTGGTCTTGGCTTTAGGTCATTAGACCTCTTGGTCTTAGTAAATCATAACTATTATATAGTGACTTTGGTCTAAAATGGGCTGTTAAGATTTTGAAGAAAATTATCACTCGGAAAGCGTTTTTAGGGCTCGAGCTTCTTTGTTCCTGAACGAAAACGTCGTTCCGGACAACTTTCGTGTTTTAACTTTTTGATGAATCGGACCAGAAGGGTGACTTTCAAAATGGCAGAATGCAAAAACAGTAGGTATAGGCAGTTTTGCCGTTTTGGTTTCGCTAACTTCAAATGGTCATAACTTTTGACTCGGGTACTCGTTTTGGGTGATTCAAATTGCTATGTTTTCCTTGTTAAGTCCTCTACTACAATATGTAACTTTCTAATATCATTTATATAATGTTTTGGTCGTGGTTCTCCATAAAAATCACTAGTTTGCTTGTTTACTTGTCATAAGTTAACATATGTATACCAATACTTGTTTTGTCCATTTTTAAACATCATGAACACAATAACAAGACAATATATAGTAAGAATGAAATATAAATAGCATGAATATGATAAGAAAGTATGTTAGGGTTTGCTTACAACTTGAGGCTTTCTAAAAGAAAGGTAAGTAACTAGTAAGGTACAGACTTTGATAGACTTAAGCTTCACTCTTGCAATCTATGATAAACCGAGGTTATTTGAAGATTATAACGACGCCTTCTTGAAGTCCAAAGCTATTTGAAGATTATAACGACGTCTTTTTGGAGACTTTAAAGTTATAACAACTTTTCTTAGAAAATTTCCAAGATTGAAGATCAAACACTAGTTTTCTTTCAAAAACTAGTTAACTTTCTTACAAAATATAAGAAAAGTGCCTTAGGTTTTAGGACTTGAAGGTTATAAGAAGGTGTGGTGCAAGTTTTCTATGTGTTTTAGCTTGGTATTTATAGGGTAGGAAAAATAGTTAACCATATATTGGGTTAGAATTTAACCATGGTTAGTTTAGACACTTGTAAACATCCTAGAGATCAATGGTCAAGATTTAACCACACATGGTGACTCCCCCCCCCCCCCATATTGGCGGTTCATGAACTTGGAGAACAAGGTGTGGACTTTTGATGATATTATCCTACTTATGTGACTAGTTTTGACCCCGTAAATTGCTAACCGTAAATGATTAAGCCTCAAAACGTAAAACCGGGTATCGTAAAAATATGAAACTTGAAAGTATTGTTAAACATGTCAATATACTCCATAATAAAATATAAAATGAGTGGTAGGTTCTATCGGGTGCTAAACCCTGCTAAAAACTGGAAACACGGGTCTAAAACGCGTAATTCGCGTAAAACGCTGAACTGAAAAACGTAAAATTCCAAAACTTTTGGAATTGTCCTAAAATGAGAGAAAATCATATTTCTATTGTTTATTATGTTTTATGGACATATCGGGATGCTGGAATGACGTTTAAACCTAAAAGTAAATCTCGGACACGGCTTCGTGATTTTTGCAGAAATGATCCGACGAGCGTGAAATTCTCGGTTTATCATTAAAATAGTTTAACTTACGAGAATATGAAATAAAAATTCTGGACGTGAATAGTAAAAGTGAATAGTGAAATTTTCGGAAATAAAAGTTAACCTGAAATTGCGAATTGTTACAGATGTAGTTGAGGCAAGGCCACCTCGCTTTGTGCTTACACGAGATGGCCCAGAACTCTTACAATGGGACAGCGTCAGAAGCTATCGTAAATGATACAAAACCCTAAAAGCGGCGACCTGACGGCGTCAGGAATGATAACCTGACGCCGTCAGACTTGTAAATCTATATATAGTTTTCGATTTTTCATTCATTAGGGTGTAACTTTTGGGGAGAAAACCCTAGACGAATTTTCCAGCAACCTTAGGGTTTCCAAGCTCTCTTTTCTTTCATGTTCAATTAAAGATAAGTCTTTCTTTTAATCATTCAATATGTCTATGTGTTGTTTGATTAATTGTTTATCTTCTCTTTACTTTAACATGCTAACTTTAGATTTCTTAGTGCTTACTTAGATCTAATGAAACCTAGTTATTGATTATTGATTGTTGATTTGTTATTGGTTGTTTGGTTGACTGACTAGGATTAGGCTTATGAAAACTGGCTAAATCTTCTATACGGTAACTAGCTTGAACGTCTTAAGAAACGTAATCGGATGTGAGCTACAGTTTTATTGATTGTATTTAATGCATGATGGACTATTAATAAGGCTATGTTAGGATACTAAACGTGTCGACATAAGAAGAGATAGAAACTCATAGGGTTGGGGAAGGCTGTACACACCCCCACGAATGGTATTAAGGAATACAATCCTTCAACTAAATAATCGTGACAAATCAATAAATCACTAGGAGATAAATAGGGAGCAGTGAAATATAAGTAAATACATTTTCTCATCACAAGAAGTTCACCACATTACTTTTCTTGTTATTTATTTTTATTTTGTTAATTAGTAGCTTTTGAATTAATTGACTAGCAACTAATTCCGCCCACTCATCCAATACCCGATATTTTTACCTTCTCTCAAAAAATTATAAAAATAAAAAAAGAATCATGCCTCGCCTCTAGACCTAGTTAAAGTAGTTTTCAATCCTAACGACACTATTCCTCTAGAGAACGATCAATCCCCCGGCAGTTAGGTACACTGCCTGGAGGATTGCAAGCTTCTTAAGATCCCTTGAGATGTAAAACTTTTGCGAGTTTTGTAATCCTGCATCAGGTCATAAACCTATTAATATACTCTCATCTTCTTCCTCAACTACATCATCTTCCTCGACGATGGCCGGGCCATTTTCCCCAACGATTGCCGGAGCATTTTCCTCGACGACGGCCGGGCCATTTTCCCCAACGATGCCAGGAGCATTTTCCTCGACGATGGCCGGAACTTTAACCGCATCTGCAACACCATTGGAAGAAGAAGCTTATTGCTTTTTGTCTTTTGATACTTTAGGAATCTTGTTAGATTTAGGGGCAGTTTGGTTCGCCGAAATTCACACATTTGTGTATAAAAGTCAAACGATACGTGTGGTACAATTGATAGTGATTGTACTTGCAAATGATTGGTATCGTACTTTTTGTCTGGACACTTGTCAAAAAAATAATGGAATCGCATATTCGCACATGACCAAATTGAGAAAACATGTTAGTTTTGTACCTTTTTGGAAAGAAGGAGGACTTTTTGTACTATTTTGATAAATAACTCTAATAATAATAATAATTTCAAAAAAAAAATTCCTAAAAAGAAAAAACTTACAAAGATTAATTGTTTGTGAATATATTGTAGATAGGGTTGCAATTAAGTCAAGTTTTTATCAAGCAACTCAAGCTCGAGCTTGACTCGATCGAGTCAATCTTTTATCAAGCTCAAACTCAAAAAATAGTTCGAAACATATAACAAGTCAAGCTCAAGCTTTTGATAGCTCGGCTCGAGCTCTTATCAAGTTTTTTCGAGCTTTAATATAAATATATTACCATTATAAATTTATGTAACTAATTAGGGATAATTTGAGTATTAATATAATTATAACGACTTACTTTGTAAATAATTGAACATGTATTCTAGAAGGTAATTTAAACCTAATTAATTCAAACATTTTGTATCCTACCTTATATATTATTCACACTTGTTGGGCTGTCGACTGTTATAGTGTTATCATTTGTGTAAACCACTAGTGAGCTTGGCTATTATGGTTTAAGTTTGTTTTACTTTACACATATATTTATTGATGAGTTTGGCTATTAGATACAATGTTTTTATATACGTTCAAGCTTCTTAAGCCAAACTCAAACTTTAATTGAATTTTTCAAGCCAAGCTAAAGCTTGGATGATTAAAGCTTGTCAAAATATCAAGGCAAGCTCAAGCCTAACTTATAAATTTCAAGCCAAACTAAAGCTCTGTTAAGCTCGAGCTCGGCTCGACTCGGTTACACCCCTAATATTTGTAGAGATGTTAAAAAAAATACTAGTAGTATATATTGTAGAGACATGGAGGGATAATGATGAATGTGAATAGAAGTGATAGGGCCTACGGTAAATATGACGGTTCATCTAAAAAGGCGGGAAATGAATATGTCCTTGTAGGTGATAGCATCAGTCAACTTTTGGAACACAATTTCCCATTATAGCCTATAACCCTAGCATCATTATACACAATTAGGGCTGAGCAAACGGACCGGCCGGACCGGACCGACCGACAAAACCGACCGGACCGAGACCGACCGGACCGGACCGACCACATTCGGTCCGGTCCTCGGTCTAAGCTTTTTGCCAAATTCGGTCTCGGTCCGGTCGGTCCGGTCCGGTCCGGTCCGGACCGACCAAAAACCCGAAAAAACTTGCCTAATTGGACCGGACCGACCGAAGACCGACCGGACCGAGACCGGACCGAGACCGGACCGACCATATTCGGTCCGGTCTCGGTCTATGGTTTTCCGGTTCTCGGTCTTCGGTCCGGTCCGGTCTTGGCCGGTCCGGTCCGGTTTCCGACCGATGATCACCCCTATACACAATACACAATTTGCACCTCTGCGTTTTCCACCTTCCCCAAATACAAAATTTACACCTCTATATATACAATCCAACACATAGAAATGAAATAAGCTAATCACACGTTACTTTAACCCTAAACCACTTGTGATAAACATCGCCTCAAACATAACGCCTCTTTCACCATATCCTCTATAACCGTAGCATCATAATTTACAATAAGAATGAGAACAAGAAAAAGGTGTTACAGTAGCAGTAGCAGTAGCAGTAGCAGTAGCAGTAGCAGTTCTTCTTCTTCCTCCACAGCTACTGGTCCTGGTCCACAGCTAACGGATCACCCACTTTTAAGAATCCGAGTCCCGCGACATCTGGGAAGAAACGGATCACCCAGCTGCGGTAGCAGTTCCTGGTCCTCCACAGCTAACGGATCACCCAGTACCTGTTCCTCAACAGCTCGAAGTGTACCCACCGACCCCAACATAATAATGCGGGGCGTGCTTGGCCGTATTCTAGCGCACCTTCGTGGCCATGGGTTGTCTGCGAACGAGTTAACTCAATTTGCAAGATATTTTGAGGAAAACCGTTTGGTAAGCCATGTTTTTTTGAATATTGAAGGGGGGATCAGGAGAGGATCAGTTTTTTAAGAGAGCTTGATCTGACTCCTTATAAGGATAATCCAAATCCAAATCAATGATGTAAGTTCATTTGCTCTTTAACAATATTTTTTCGTATGAATAGATTATTTGATAAAAATTAAATCTTTATTATTTGTGTTAACAAGAAGAATATTTTGCTTTGTTATCTCCTATGTTAAATCTATGTTTCACAAGTGATTGTTTATAGATTTGATTGAGAATTACTCTAGTTTTTTAGGTGCTTGTGTACTCGACTTATAATATCACCATTTGATTCATTATTGGCTGTGTTTCTTTCTAGTTTCTAACTGATATCGACTTCACTTGTGGATCTTTCCTTGTGTTGCGGCTCTAAGCCTTTTCGATGCTTTCACCCGCACTAGCACTAGTAGTATATGGTTCGAAAGCCCAAACACAAGCATACCTTATTCTTATGAAAATGGGGCTATAAGCAAAGCTAAGGTGCGAGACTAGGTTCAAGGAAAGACTTTATATCTAATACGTGCTTTTGTTCCGGCTATAGTCCATTAGCGGGGAATACAAGCATGGCGAGATAGATGCTAAATCCCTGTATTGAACTCATACCCGTCGTTAGGCTTTCTTCCCGCTTAAGATAGACCCTATTCTATTCCAGTGTCTTGTAGAAAAGGAACTTCGCTGCTGGCAATCCGCCACTCCGGTGAGATTGATCAGCCAGAAGGTTCACTCCTCACTGAGCTGTTAATCAGTCAATACCCTCTGTTCTTCTTTCTGCAGTCAATACCCTCCGTAGACAGTACATTCATTCCTTTAGCCCCCTTCTTTTATATTACATTGTATTCTTTCTGCTGTAGACAGTACATTCATTCCTCTAAGGCAAGGCCTTTAGCTACTCAACTACTTGAGCTCATTCGATACCAGACAAGCGCTCATTGGCTACCAGGCGCTACCAGAACTACTCAGATCTTGGCTTTCTAATCCAATTCCTGTCTTAGCTTTCAATGTTATTCTATCATTCCTTCGTTCTGGTGCAATTCACCCAGTCTAGTCTTGCTCGAGCACCTTCCCAGCCTAGCAAGTCAGTCAGTCAAGGTTAAGGCCAAGCAAGAGCTATACTTTATCCCGCCTGTTCGACACCTCCCTCGCTAGTCCGAACCTGCTGACCGCCAAACAGACATAGGTAATAGCCAAAGAGAAAACCGTTTGGCAAGTCAAGTCTTTTTTAATACATTAAGGGGATCAGGGGAGGATCAATTTTTTAAGAGCGCTTGATCTGACTCCTAAGTATAATCCAAATCCAAGTCAATGATGTAAGTTCATTTAAGCCCCTCAGATGGTATTACTTGTTTATGTGATTTGATGATAAAAGATTTAAATTATATTGCTAGAATGCGATTAAGAGCTGAAATTGATACTTTGATTGGTTTTAATAAGCTTGATTAGAAATTTCTAGCAATTTTTGCATACTATGATAAAATGAGTTCATGACATCATTTGGCTAGATAATGAGCTAGGTTATTATGATGCTAGGAACTTGTAATATTGGTTTTGTGGGATCAAGATGTATGGTTAGATTGAAAAACAGACTAAATGAGTTAAGTGGTATTAAAAAGGTTTAAACGAGTAGATGAATTAAATAAACCATTTGGCATGTATTAAAAGTATCCGTTTGGTGAATGGGCTAAGTTTGACTCAAACGGGTCAAACAAGTCATAACCAATCACTAACTTATATGAAATAAACTACTCTTGAATGATAAATATGAATCGGGTGAAGTATCATATAGTATTTAAATTTGAACTATTAATTTGAGCTAGTAATGACAAAATTAAGGGGGGAACTGTGATGAATCTCTGCAGATATGACTAAAGTTGTGATTGTCCGCGTGTTGGCGGGGCAAATCAGTAGATTTGCAGCCATTGCGGATGTTTACACTTTTTTCGATTCCCACCCTGTCTGAGCCTCATAAACATTTTTGTTTGATTTTACATTTTTGTCTGATTTGCTTTGAATGTATAGAATAGAATGGATTTAAGTTGGGGCCTTGGACATGTCGTTGCTTCAACATGTAAATCAATTTAAAGAGTTATATGTTTCGTGATTAATATATACTGAACGTTTTAAAAATAAAATAAAAACTACTTCGTAAATATATAATCTGAAGTTTGCGGACACACTAAAAATTGATTATTTGCTTGTAAGAATCTCTCGAAATAGAAGAACACCACAATGCTATCTTCTGTATCACATTAAACTCTTATAACGCACCCAACACCCTTCTAAGATATCAAAGTTCTGTGCTTTTGTTGAAATACAAATTTCTAAGCTGAGTTGTTGTCCTATGCGTAAGCATCTTTATGTATGGATGTTGCAAAACTGGTAACTAATTCACTGTTTTCATATTTGTATGCAGGATCCAGCAATCAAAAGGGTTATCGTATGTGATGAGAAGCTGAAAAAGATATTTGGACAGAGGGATCAAGTTGGTTTTCTCGAGATTGCTGGGCTAATTAGTCCCCACTTCAAGAAGGCTGAAAATTAGTATGAATAGTCCCTAATGTTATGTATATGGAGATCTATTTTGGTTGATGATATCGCTAGTAACAAAGACTAGTAGTACCCCTGCACCCCATCTTTTTGGTAGTTTTTGGCTTGTTAGGGGGCTTCAAGAATCCACGTTTTAGAACCTTGTTCCGCTAGCATTTTTTGCTTTCTTGGATATCTTTGCTTCAAATGTTTCGGTTTCTATGTAGTTGTTACTATGTTTCACGGATTTATATTCACTAGTGTGATATCTCTTGGTATATGCTTCATATTTCTTTGCATACATACAATTCCTCATTTTCTGGTGAACGAACATTCGTTTATCATTATGATGAGCATAGTTTCGTGATTTGTTCTCGCCATACGAGCGTCTCTATTTGCATAATTTGTTGTTTGATTCTCCAAATGTTGCAGTATGTATGGACAAAGAACGAGGTTTTCAGTCTCATCAAGGGCGGCGTGCTGAAGCTGTTATCAGCTTAAAGGTTTGATTATGTCGCATAAACAAAGATCAGAATTGGCTATGATACACAATCAAACAAAAAACTCAGCAATATAAAGCAACAATACTGCTTTCAATCCATTTTATTATCTAACCATAATATCTGACTACAAATCAAATTTAACCTAAGTGACGACAGCAAGTAACCGTCCGCTACAAAAGAGTCATTTTTGTTGCGGTTTTGCAAGCAGCTCTGAAAGCTGTTCATCAGACTCGCACACATCAAAACGATTATACTGAGATATTTATCAATGATTGTACTGAGATATCTATCAAGAGAAAGGGGGGGGGGGGGGGGGGGGGGGGGGGGGGGGGGGAACCAAGAAGAGTAACACGAGTCACCAAATCTCAAAGGCAAGAGCATTACTAATTACTAGATATTGGTAAGGGGCTTATTTAAAGTGCTTATATACTTAAAACTGTTTATAGAATCCAATTGTTTCCTCAGCTTTTCAACTTACTCAGTTCGGACCTGAGATTCAAATGTTGAAACATAATACTCCTACCATCCAAAAATAATTTTCATCTTTCCATTGTCACAAAATAATCGTGCACCGTAAATTTTAACCAATAAGCTTCTGTAAATTAACTTCGTAAATTTTTTTATGATTTCTGATACACCAAAAGTTCACAAATTAGATAATGCATAAACAAAACAGCAATTTCAAGTAATCATATATAATTATATAGTTTCGTTTTATTATTATTATTATTATTATTATTATTATTATTATTATTATTATTATTATTTTTATCAAACCATGATTTCCAACTGCAAGCTAAACTCGCCTTAACAATGATAGAGAGTAATCTCAGCTGCAAAATAGTACTTTTCTGTTACAGTTTCGCAAGCAGCTCTGCAAGCTGTTCATCAGACACCTTCATGTCAACACATGTACCCAATGAGACAGCAAGCCTAGCAACCAGCTGATGTTTGCACTGAAAATTATTAAGATAGTTAACAAAAACTGAGATGAAGATACGAAACATGTAACAAGAAGAGAAACAGACGAGGCTTTTACACAAAGCTGTTCTCCTCTGTTGACGATGTCATAGAAGAATGAATAGCACGCACTATAATGTTCTGGGAAACACAGGTATTCTTCCTTCTTTCTGGACTCCCGGTAATCTACAAATACCAATTGAATAAAAACTGTATGATCAACAAAAAACGGACACAAATCTCTTAATGGAAAGGTGCCCACATCTCGAGTCATGAAGTCAGTTGACCCAGTTATGTTTCAAAGATGGGAATAGTACACAGTTAATACGTTTTGATGACCATGTTTAAATTGGGGACTAATCGAGTGAGTCGAGTCAAAACAACTCCGAGCATGAAGCCTGAACTAATGTCAAAACTCGAGCATGGTATATTCATTGGGACTCGCAGGTTCCACTTGGTTATTTGTATTAAGGAGATGATGAGGATTGCTTTCAGAAAATAGATTGCGTTTTGAATAATCATAATTAAATAATCGGTTGTAGCAAAACGTGTAACTGATACATAGTGTTTGGATTTAATTATGTTGTTTATTATCGCAATAAGCAGATAATCAGTTTTTTAGTGTCTACTGTCTAATAGATCTATTTTTGGAAATTTGATGCCAAACACTACAAACTAATTATGTGCATTTTCTAAACATGATAATCAGATAATATGCAAGAAAATGCGACCCTAAACACTCCCTAAAATAACTAAAATATAGTTATCATTCAACATTTCTACAAGAATACTGCAATCCTCATACTCTATAATGCGGTCCGACTCATTGCAATACATATCTAAAATACCAATGTACTATCACATTTGTGCTGTTAACCCATAGCAAAATTATGAAGAAAAAAAAAGGGTTTTACTAATAACACCCTTTAGGGTAGTTTGTTAACAACTGATTTCCGAGAATCAAGCTTAGAAAATATACTATGTCCACACAAAATCATGAATAATCAATGACCAACAATTTTCTTGATTTTATCAAACTCAAATACCTTTGAGCCTTTCATTAATCATTTAAGCGAAAATTGTTTTTCAAATAATTGGTTGTTAACAACCCTTAGGAGGGGTGCTATTAAAACTAAATACAAAGTCTAGTGACTTAAACAAGGAACACTATGCTCAATTCTAAAGTTTTTTAGTAAGAAAAAGTAAAGAGATAGAAGTTAACATTTTCGGTCCAATTTTGAGAAGAATCCTTTTACTTTAAAATCAACCAAATATCTAGGTCCTTTTCCTTTTCCGTTTCTTTTCCTCCTTAAGTAATACTCGATAACACAACTTTTTTGTTTCACTTCATTTTCTTTACATTTTTATGACATTAACCATAGCAAAGTTAGTATTAGAATAAAAACCTGGAAGATGGAGCGTTGATTAGGTTGACCAAAAATTTTCTTGACACCACGTTGATCAACTATCCTTGTAGCTCTCTCCAAGTTTTTACCAAATAATATATGCAAACTCTTTTTTAAAAAATTTTCATTTTCATTTTAATACTAGTAATTTTTGTATAATGGAATTTAATAATAATAATAATAATAATAATAATAATAATAATAATAAACCCTTACATGGAGAGATGATCATCTGTTACTGCATAAAAAGCTAGTTATATTATTGTTACTAGTAGGGTACCCGCGTGATGCGGCGGCGGATACCCTGTAATTATATTTTACAGCAATCAAATGTTGTTCAATTATATGTTTTTTCCTTTAACAACACAAATGAATGACAATTTAGATTAAAATGACTTTAAGTAATAACAATGATATATCATTTATTAGCATTTGCTAAAAATAGTCTCAAATGCTTTATATGTTAGTAGAGATAAATAAATAACGAAAATTAAGTAATTTAATTTATGTGGTTCGGTTTTTAGTTATTCGATTCGACTTTCGGTTCAGTTTTATCCAAAAATATTTACATCAAACATTAAATCGTTTTTTTTTAGTCAAAAATTCGTTTTTGACTTCTTTTGACTTTTTTCATCAAAATAACATTGCGCATCAAACTAAAATAAGTTAAAAATTTTGTGCATCAAAATTCGTTTTTTGTGAAAAAAAAAAAAATTGAACCCCCCTTAATGCAAATTTCTGGCTTCGTCCCTGCTTTTATTTGCAGTTTTGCACATGTTAAAAGGTTAGCAACGAACAAACATATTTAAAATTTTCAGAAATTAGCTTCTTTTACAAGGTGTTACTACTTTAAAAGCTAATTGCGAAACTATATTTTGTTTGTTTAATTTTTATTTTTATTTTATAATAGTTGCGATTCCAAACACATGATTTGCAAGATAGCTATTAAAACCCATTGTGACAACCCGGTAATTTGGGAGCTATTTTTAAAATACCGCATTACATTTCTAAAACTGAGACTTATTAATTTAATGATATTCTATTATGCTTGCGAGGAATTTATTTGGTTTAGGATATTTATTACGAGCATTTACTATTATTACGTGAATCTTAATTATCTTGTATACCTTAAGCTAGCACTACGCCACATCAGTACAACGAAAGCTAATAATACGAAATATACTAAATTTTGTTCGTCAAACAAACATATACATGTTTATAATCAAAATTTGCGGAAAAACTATTTTAAAACTTATGGCTCGACTTAGAAATAATTATGGGCATGTTTCGTAAGTCAAACGGGTCGGGAATGGTTTCTCTTAAAGTTTAACTAAATTACCTAAATGGTCCTTGTGTGAAATCGGCGCCACCTCCCCCTCAACTTTCGGCTAAATGGCAACATGAGTCCCTTTGAGGATAAAACCCTCACCACACACCTCATTTTAACAAATCTGTATCCAAATCTTATCATCTTCATCACCCACCTCTCCCTTGCTAACCCTAGCCGCCGACACCCTACAACACTACCTCCACCGCCGACAACCGTGAGACACCACCACCACCAAACCACTCTACATCATCTCCCCTATCACCTACACCACCCGTGAGTCCGTGACACCACCACACCTCCGTCGTCCTCCAGCGTCTTCCCCACCACCTCATCTCTCGAATAGATTGCTTATATAAATGGATAACGAAATGAAGCTGAGGGGCGAAAATCGTATACTTGATCCGAGTGAGACAGATCGTTTCGTTAGGTGCAATAAATGTCTGTAACATTTGGCCATTTAATTATATTGTACATTGTGCTTAAATAGTTGTAATTTTTGGTGTAGTGATGTTTTTAATAGCATTAATGTAGAATTCATAGAATTTTGGTTTGAATTTCATTCCATGCTATTTTTTGTTGTACATCATGCTTTGGTTGTTGTAATTATGAAAAATTGTTGCTTTAAAGTGTTGTAAACCATGCATCATTTTTTGTAAATCTGAAAATTTTGGAGAGAAAGTATTTTGTGTATTATATGTAGTATATATTAGGGATTGATTATTTGGTGTGAAAAATAAGATAGTACTTGTTACATACCTGAATTAGTTGATTCGATTAATGGTTTCTGCAACTAATAAGTTGCTCATTATTTTTGTGTGCGTCTTCTTTTGACGAGATCAAACTTGAGTTAAGGAAGCAGTAAACTTGAGTTAAGGAGATACCAATGTCGATGCTATTAAGCTCAAACTTTTTCCATCATCACTCGCCGGAGATGCCAAAGTATGGTATAACAAATTAACCCCAGGAACTATCAATACTTGGGAGGAGATGAGGCAAACTTTTGTAAGCCGATTCTTTCCACCTGCCATGTATGATAGATTAATGGGAGAAATCCGTGCTTTTTCACAAAATCCTAATGAATCTCTTGTTGAAGCTTGGCTTCGCATGAAAGATTTGCTTCGAAGTTGTCATGGTCATAATTTAGGACGAGGAACAATAATCCAAATCTTTTATCATGGTCTTGATGAAGCATCACAAGCAATCCTTGATGCCGGAGGAATTTTTCTTTACAAAACACCTAACGAGGCATATCAACTTCTCGAAGATCGAGTACTCCTTAAACTCGATTGGTCAAAAGATTCCAAAACCAAACCCCTACGGAAAACCGTTGCTTTTGCCGAAAGTTCAGATAATTCAAAACTCATTGATAAAATAGAAGCCTTGTCTTCTAAAATCGACTCGCAATACAAAGATATTAAAGGAGAAATGAAAGAAATACGAGATGGCTGTAATAATTGTGGAGGAAATCACACATCATCCGAGTGTGATGACCAACTTATGAATAGACCCCAACGAAAGGGAAGCCAATTATGTCCAAGGAGGATATCGTAGAGGAAGTTTTCGTGGTAATTATTATGGAAGAAATTCTGGAAATTGGCAAGACCACCAACAAAGGGATAACAACCGTGATTTTGAAACCCGAACAGACAACCCAAACCCACCAAATTCAGATAAAAAGGAAGAATCTGATTTCGAAAAAATGATGAGAGAATTCGTAAATGCTCAAAGAACTACAAATGAGTTTGTAAAAACTCAATTTTTCAATCTCAAAACCAAAGTTGAGCAAGGTCAGAAAAATCATCAAGCTTCTATCCAGGATCTTGAACAAAAATTTGGTAGACTTTCTGATCAATTTTCTTCTCGAATTCCTGGTACATTACCAAGTAACACCCAATCCAATCCAAAACCGTCTGGATCAAACGATAAGAATTATCGACCACCACAAAACAGAAATGAACAAATCAATGCTGTATTCACTCGAAGTGGTCTCTCATATGATCCACCACCCGTTCCTACAGATAATACTATTATTCAAGATGAGGAAGAGGAAGAAGCTGAAGAAGAACCAACACAAACACCAACCAAAGAAAATACCGTTCCACCAATAAAACCTTATACACCGAAAATACCATATCCACAAGCCCTAAGAAAAGAGAAAAGAGAGGAGCGAAATAAGAAGTTTATAGAGATTATCAAAGAAGTTAGAATTAACGTACCCCTCGTTGATGTTCTAGCTGGAATGCCCAATTATGGGAAATTTTTGAAAGAACTTCTTAATAATCGAAACAAGTTGGAACAAATTTCCGCTACCATTCTCAATGAAGAATGCTCTGCTATCATTCAAAACAAAATTCCACCAAAACTTGGAGATCCCAAAAGTTTTCTTATACCATGTACATTAGGAAACAACATCACATGCGATGCTTTAGCCGATTTAGGTGCAAGTATCAATTTGATGCCCTATTCGTTGTATTCTAAACTTTCCATCAATACATTGAAACCTACTAAGATGAGTATAAGATTAGCCAACCATACATACCAATATCCTATTGGGGTTGCTGAAAATATGCTTGTTCAAGTTGGTAAATTTGTTTTTCCTGTGGATTTTGTTATCTTAGAAATGGAGGAAGATAGTCGTGTGCCTTTAATCTTAGGAAGACCTTTCTTAAACACTGCTGACGCCATGATTAAAGTCAAAGGCAGAGAACTCAATCTTGGAGTAGGAGAAGATAGAATCACATTCTTAATCGATAAAGCAATGAAATATCCAAATTCCAGTGATGACACATGCTATAACATCGATGTTATTGATGAAGTCACTGAAGAAGAATTGGATGCATTACTTGACGATTCAAAACCATTCATGACTACTTCAGAAAAGATAAGTGAAACAGATTCTGATAAAGAATTTGAGGAATTCATGGAAGTAAAATTAGAAGAAGAGGAAGAAGAGAAATTTGAAGATATAACTGAAAAAGATCAAATGAAAATCAAATCATCTCTAAAAGAACCACCCACTAATTTGGAACTCAAACCCCTTCCTAATAATCTCGAATATGCCTACTTAGAGGAAAATTCACTTCTTCCAGTAGTCATATCGTCGTTACTTAAAACGAATAAAAAAGAAAGACTCGTTTCTGTTCTTAAGAAGCATAAACGCGCTTTTGCGTGGAAAACTTCTGATATTCCAGGAATTAGTCCAGATTTTTGCAAACACAAAATCAATTGTGAAGAAGGTACTAAACCTGTTGTAGAAAGACAACGTCGACTCAACCCCAATATGAAAGAAGTTGTTAAGAAGGAAATCATCAAGCTTCTTGACGCAGAAATTATTTATCCTATCGAGGATAGCCCATGGGTGAGTCCAGTTCATTGTGTTCCGAAGAAAGGAGGAATGACTGTAGTGACCAACGAAAGGAATGAATTAGTTCCTACTAGAACTGTCACTGGATGGTGAGTATGTATTGATTACAGAAAACTTAACAAAGCCACCAGGAAAGATCATTTTCCTTTACCGTTCATGGATCAGATGCTCGAAAGATTAGCAGGAAACAAATACTTTTGCTTCCTTGATGGTTTTTCGGGATATTTCCAAATTCCTATCGATCCAGCCGATCAAGAGAAAACCACATTTACATGTCCTTTTGGAACCTACGCTTACCGGCGTATGCCTTTTGGTCTATGTAATGCACCTGCAACTTTTCAAAGGTGTATGATCGCAATATTTCAAGACATGCTTGAGACATCTATGGAAGTTTTCATGGATGACTGTTCAGTTTTTGGTGATTCTTTTGAAACTTGTCTTTCCAATCTCGATAAAATGCTTGAGAGATGTGAAGTTGCACATCTAGTTCTTAATTGAGAGAAATGTCATTTCATGGTAACTGAAGGAATTGTGTTAGGACACAAGATATCAAGTTCAGGAATGGAAGTAGACAAAACTAAAATAGATGTTATAACCAAATTACCACCACCAACTAACGTTAAAGCCGTTAGAAGTTTTCTAGGACATGCAGGTTTTTAGCGTTGATTCAACAAAGATTTTTCAAAAATATCACGTCCTATGACTAAACTTTTAGAAAAGGATTCTGTATTTAATTTCAATGCAGACTGCATTAAAGCTTTCGAAACATTGAAAAGTCAATTGACTAGTAGTGCCCCACCTAATTGGTCACTACCATTTGAACTCATGTGTGATGCAAGCGATTTCGCTGTTGGAGCTGTTTTAGGACAACGTGAAGGAAAACATTTTCGTCCTATATACTTCGCTAGTAAAACACTCAACAATGCTCAACAAAACTATACGGTTACGGAAAAGGAATTATTAGCCGTAGTTTTTGCATTCGACAAATTCAGATCTTATCTAGTGCTTTCAAAAACGATAGTTTTTACAGATCATTCCGCACTCAAATATCTGTTTACCAAACAAGATGCAAAACCGCGTCTTATCAGATGGATTTTACTACTGCAAGAATTCGATATAGAAATAAAAGACAAGAAATGAGCAGAAAATCTTGTAGCTGATCATTTGTCACGTCTCGAGAATCCGAATTTGGAAGAATTAAAAGAAAATGAAATTAACGATTATTTTCCAGATGAAACTCTCATGACGATAGATAAAGATGATGATGAGGAAATACCATGGTTTGCAGATTACGCAAATTATCTTGCAGGAGATATTCTTAAAAAAGGGATGAGTTACTACCAACATAGTAAGTTCTTTTCAGAACTAAAATACTATTATTGGGAGAAACCTTACCTTTTTAAAATGTGCAAGGATGGAATGATATGAAGATGTGTTTCGGGTGCCGAAACAAGAAAAATTCTTGATGAATGTCATCATGGCCCAACTGGGGGACATTATGGACCTTCCACTACAGCTAGAAAAGTTTTTGATGTTGGATTCTATTGGCCTACAATTTTCAAAGAAGCATATACTCTAGTTCAAATTGCGATGCGTGCCAAAAACCTGGTAACCTTTCTCGAAGAGATGAAATGCCTCAAAAGAGCATTCAAGTCTGCAAAATATTCGATATTTGGGGAATTGATTTTATGGGACTCTTCCCTAAATCACACTGTGGAAAACTAGAAGGGGGGTTGAATAGTTTACCGCTTTTTCGATTCTTATTAGCTTAAATAACCTTTGAGAACTTGACGTTTGGTTAAAGATGTAAACACAACTTAATATGTTTGATTCTTTGAAAAGACTTTTCATGTGGATAACAATTCTAACTTAACTTGTTTCATACTTTGAAAAGCTTTACTTGTAATGATCTTAACTTTGCTTGTTTAGTTCTTTGAAAAGCTTTACTTATGTTTAAAGATCTAAGAACAACTTTACTTGTTTTGGTTCTTTGAAAAACTTTATATGTGATCAACAATTCTAACTAAACAACAACATATAATAAGCAAAGATAGAGAAAGAAACAATCAAACCACAACACGATAGTTTATCGTGGTTCGGCTACAAGGACTCTTTTTCCTTGCCCTACATCCACGCCCCGAGTTTCCAACTCGAGAGTTATAAACACTAATCAACAAGCTCCTTTCACCGGCGGAGAAAACCTTACACGTCGCTTATACTTTTACCGACACAAAGCTAGATGTCGAGTTCTTTTACAAGGGTACAACCACTCCCATTCGTCGCTTACACTTTTATCGACACAAAGCTAGATGTCGAGTTCTTTACCAATGGTACAACCACTCCCGTTAGTTCTTTTACTAGGGTACAACAACTCCCAACACACTACGTATTTTGAGGCCTAAAATACTAACCTATAACTTCTACACACATGACACACATGAAGTATAAACTACCAAAGCTTATACATGACCAAGCTACCAAGACTTGCAACTTTAGAGTTGAAGCTTGCAACTTCTTGAATGATCTTGTGGAGTTCCTTGCTACATAAGAGAATCACACAAGTCAAGGGTTACTGAGTTAGTTGAGAGAATATGTGAGAATAAGTCCTAAAAGGGTTACACAAAACAAACAAATGGTTTGGTATTTATAGCAAACTAAACTGCACGTCTGGCGGATCAGGCGGAACCCTGATATGGGTTCCGCCCGTGTACCCCCAGGGTACCGCCGGGTCTGCAGTAGGTTTTTGCAATAACTTCCCAAACCAAACAATGTCTTGTCTCATAACTTCTAGCAACCAAACAATGTCACATCACTTAAAGTAAGTCAAACATGATACTTGCAAGCAACATGAAAGCAAGTCAAACACATAACTTGCCATAAATACATAATGACAAAACTTGCCATAAATGTGATGTGACTATTTCTAATTTAAGAAATAAAACCAATGTTTAGTTTAAAAGAAAATGTAAACATTAGTTAAACAAGACTTAAACACTCAAAGTGATAATTTACTTTTAGCTAAAGTTCATACTTTGTTATTAACAAAACTTAGCAAAGATCGTAAAATATAAATAACGTTTTTAGGCGATATTTTTATTAACAATCTCCCCCTTTTTGTTGATGACAAAACATAAACTTTATTTAAAAGTAAGTCATAAGATTTAGTGTTAAGTCTTATAAAGTTAGTAATGAAACTTGTTTTTGCAAAGAGTTAGCTACGCGGAAGTTTAAAATAATAGAGCAAGTTTCATATAAATATAAATTCTCCCCCTTTTTGTCGAAACAAAAAGAAGAGTAGCGAAGCGGAATTATAGGCATGCTCCACCTTGGTTGATACTCCCCCTAAATGGTGTGCCAAGAGAGGAGACATGGATTTTGAACCTACAAAAGAAAAGTTAGTTTCCGCACAAGATAAGTCATGAAAGCATTTCATGTTTAAAAACACAACTAAGAGTTGTGAAGCGGAATAAAGCAAAACTCATGCTCCCCCTTGAATGTTACTCCCCTAAATGGAGTTTCAAGGAAGGAAGACATGGATAATGAACCTACAAAAAAAAATTAGTTTCTAAAACACAAGATTTATGTATGGTACCATATAAAGGTGTAGTTCACATATCATACCTAAAATGGTCAACAAACAAAGAAAACCTTGTAGTGTAATGAACTTCATTTCATGTAAAATTTAGACTTCTTAAAAAGTCAAAGACAAGAAATTTTGGTTACACTATCCTACCTCTAGAAATAAAGAAAAAGCTACAAATAAGCTACGACCATAAAAAGCTATAAGGAAATCATCATTTTCCTTTGTGAGAAACATTTTCCAAAAACAAGGCTAAGGTTGTTTAAGGAAGAAAATGTGGGTTGTGGTTGTAGCGGGCTTTAGTTTGAAGGTTGAGAGGGTGACACGGGTTTTGGTTTGTTGGTTTAAATGGGAAACATTTTCCAAAAGAAACGGTTTTGTTTCATTTTGGAGACTCTAAACTTGAGACGTTCCACAATGTGGTTTAGGATAAACCTCATTTTATTGGATAGGGTGAAACAACAATGGTTTTGGGTGATGATACTCTTGTTGTGGTGGTTGGTTGTGGTCGAAAGACTCATTTTGGTTAAGCAATGACCTTGGTTATTCATTTGTGAAAGGTGGTGGTTGTTGTTGGTCTTGGTGGAAGATCATTGAGATGCTTTTATTTTCTTATACAAAGAAAATAGAGATTCAAAGTGTTGGGAAGGTTCTTGAGGTGGTGGTAGTTATTGTTGTTGTGGTGGTTGTTGTTTGAACAAAATGGTGTAGGCTTGGTTATTTGTATATGGTTACCATGAAGGTTTTTGTGAATGGGGTGAAACACAAATGATTGTAGGTGTGTATGACCTTGATCATTTGTAAAAATTGAGGATTTAGCATAAAGGTAGGCCAAACTCTCAAGCAATGACGGTGGATGAGGTGAATCATCCAATGACTCGTTTGGTTGAAATATTGGTTGTTGATGGGTTTCCATTTGGGCAATGGTGTTAAAAGGTGACAATGATGGAGGGCTTGATGGTTTAGGTGATAGGTTTTCAAAAGTTTCCAATAGTGGATGTGGTGATGTTGGTGGTGTATGGAAAAGTTCCATTGGTGTAAGTGTTGAAGTAGCAAGATTAAGCAAATCTTGAATAGTGATCACATTGGTATTGAAATGTGTTGAGGATGGTGTTGAGGTAGTGAGGTTAAGGAAATCTTGGATAGGTGAAGAAATATTAAGCGAAGCATCACTTGAAGATGATGAGCTTGACTTGACGGTTTTGTTGAAGCAACAAGGTTTGACACTAATCCTAGTGGCTTTTGAGAAGGATTTTGATGGTTATGGTGTGATTTGAATTGTTGCAAAACTTTCAAATTTATAAGGTTGAAAAGGTGTTGAAATGGGTGTTTGGATTTGATGTTCTACCATTCAAAGAATGAGGTTTCAAATGATTTTCATGACCATGTCACATCATCTGATGTTAATTCAATGTAATAGGATGGAGTGAAAGATCAACGTATGCACTCAATGCTTTGTGATCATGGGATGTGATTTGGTTGAAAATGTTTCAATGGTTTGAAGGATCCTTTAAAAGGGTTCCTTGGGTTAGTTATGTTTGAATTTGAATTTTTGGAGGGAAGTGGCTTCCTAATTGTTTTAGTGAGTGAGAGTTGTTCTAATATGGTTATTGGTGTTAATGAAAGATGTTTCTCACTTGGGATAATGATTTGACACTTTACAAGTTATGATCTTAAGAAAAATGTTCACAAATTTTCTGCAGGTACTGGCGGCACCCTGAGACTACACAGGCGGAACCCTGTTTTGGGATCCGCCTGGTCCGTTGGGCCAATTCTGGAATTCCCAGAAATTGTACTGGCGGAACCCAATTTTGGGATCCGCCTGATCCGCCAGTGCTGCAAAAGTATACAGTCCGCGTTTTTGACCCGCGAAACGATTTTCAAATTTTTCGAAAACTCTTGGAAATGAAAATTTACTATATGACAGATTAGGAAATGCAAAAATTGGGCATATAGACATTCATCCTTAGGACTTTGACCGGGGGCTAACGATTTTCACTTAACTTAGTGAATTTTACCATAAGCATGAAATTGACACATACCACCAATATTGTCATTAATCATAAAAGAGCATACAAAACATAATCCATCAAACGTAATAAGACATGAATATGAGAAGTAATACAAATCACATAATTCACATAGTTTTAACACAAAGACGCTTCTAAGGCACACATAAGACAAACGCTCCTTAATCTTCTCACAACCTGTCAATCTTCTTTTTGAGCTTGTTTAGGTACCTTCCAAAGCACTTAAAAATTCATTTGGTTTGCTTGAACACTTCGGATACATTTTCAATGACGGGGTGTTCTAGAAGGTAGTCTAAAGGAGGTAACTTAGAGTTAGGAAGTTAATCATCCTTTCTCATGTCAGATGATGATGATGATGGTGTAGGTGAGCGAGTACGTTTGCCCTTACCTTTGAAAACTAGTTTATCACTTAGAGGAACGAAGATGTGAGGAATGAGAGATTGTTCTAAAGAGGCGGGTGAGAAGTATTCCATAAGGAAGAGCGTTTGTTCCTACCAAAGGTATGTCGGCCATTCTTTTGGCGAGGTAATAGGCTAAGTTAAAAGGTTGACCGGTGGAAATGCTATAGAGCATGTAGCTAAGACAAACATTGATGTGATCCCGGTTTCCTATGGTGCTAATTTCATTAGTTCTAAGGAGTTCTTCCCATTCCTTTAATTGGGGCTTGAGTTCATTGAATTCCATACCATATGGGTCCTAGATGACCTCATTTCCAGTTCTAGTTCTCCTAGTGTTGGTGGTCCTAATGAAGAGGAGGTCACGTAGTTCATTTTTGGATACAAGAGGGGTATCATAGGGATAGATGTGGTCAAAGAGTGTGTCAAGATTTGAGAGGGAGTGCAAGTAGGAGTAGATGCAAGTACCATGGTTTGAGACACCTAGGATTTGAGCAGACACCTCAAGAGTGAGGGAGTATTAATGACTACTAGCCCTAAAGTTAATAGACATGCGACCGTACTCATCCTTGGAGAGGGTGATGAATGCATAGAATTCTAAAATAAACCTAGAACAAATAGGCTCGTCGATTTCTAAGAGACACTCAAAGTTGATTGTGGCAAATTCCATGTAGAGGTTTGTACCTTCTAAGAAGGATGGATCAATGGTTCTACCCTTAGGGACATATCGTTTTTCTAAGGCTTTGAAGACAACGATTTGAGTTTGAGTGAGACCTTTGGTTTTGTGGAGTTTGGGTAGGTACTTGATGGTGTTCTTGTGGTCGTAGTGAGTTAGAGGAGGCATGATGATTCCTAGAAAATCAAAATTTCACATTTAAGTAAATGACTATTGTAATGTGTATGTTCTAGTGTGTGCCTATATGAAAACAATGTGGAGGTGCGGTTGACTTGACTCATTTTGATGCTTAAAAATGTTTTGTAATGCAAGTGATGTCTCAATGACGTTTTTCATTTGTTTTAACAATGTGGTGAACGGTGGTAAAGTATGGGTGACGACCGAGAGTGGATATGTGAAATGAGGTGGTGATTGTTTGACAACACTTAAAGCTTGGATATCTTCTTTGTGTTCTTCACTTGCTAGAAAGTGGAAGAGACGCATTTCATAATGAAATTCACTTGACTTTTGACGACATAGACAAATATGTTAATGAGAGTATGGATATGACAATTGCCCTTTGTTTCAAAGAGCGACACAAAGGTGAACATAGGTTTATGTATCATGAAAGGTGGTTTAATCTTAATAGGTTAGGTTATAGTGGGGATGACACACTTGTTTGGTTACATTGTGGAATCTTCTTGTGAAGATGACTAGGTGGAGTTATTGGTGAAGATGATATTGACTCTTGGTTTCTTTGAGGGCATGGAAATGGTGGATGACTCGATATTGATAGGACAAAGGATAACTCGATATTGAAATGGTGGATGACTCGATATTGATAGGACAAAGGATAACTCGGTTTCTCATTTCACATTGGTTGTTTGAGGTTTGAGTGATGAAAGGTTATGAGGAAGATGCTTGAGGTTTTGTTCATTTTTTGAATCTTATGGGTTGATGGTAAGTTGGAGTTGTGAGTAAAGAGGTGTTTGGTTTTGAACTTAAATAAAACATTCTGTGGCTTTGGCGGACCAGGCGGAACCAAAAAGTGGGTTCCGCCCGTATGGTCTGAGGGTGCCGTGGGATTTGCAGGGAAAACTCAAAAGGAATTGTCTTGATTTTTGTGGTTTTATCCTAATGTTCAAAACTAAGGTTTTAGGTCTTATGAGTCCTTGACTAAGCCTAGGGATGATGAATGCTTCTCATTCAAGCGGTTTTGTGAAAACGTTGATAGAATGGTTAACGTATAAGACTTTCTTAGTTAAGATGTTCCTCAATGAACATTTTTACCAAGACGATGATGATGGATCACAATATGTCAATTAAGAACATAATGGATTGAATTGTCGCTGAAGTCGATGCTTCCTTTGTTGAAGGTATAACAATGTTGATAAGATGAATTCCGTTGTTGATGCAAGTTTGCTTGTTCAAGCGGAGCTTGTTGATGTGCTTCTCCATCCGATACTAATTTGAGAATCTTACGCGTTTTGGAGAATCATTGGGTAAGTAAGTATAAAAGTGCAAGTACCACTTGTGCTTTTCTTATCAACTTATTACCGACATAATTCCATTTGTCAAACACTATGGTTTCTATTCCCGTTCTTTTGGGATACCATAATTCTAGATGTGTAGTACCTTATGATGTATCCAACTAGGCTCAACTAACGAGTTGTTTTAGGATCTTCGTTAACACGAGCACATAGACAAAAGCTAAACATAATGTTGAATCTAAATGTTATAAGAACAAGTAGTTTTCTAAACATTTCTCTACGTTTAGTTTTACCTACGGATTTACTAATCTCATTCTTGATAAGTCATCAATAACTTAAGCATTGAGAACAAGAGAGCAACTAGGAATGTCTTTAAGTTAAAATCCCTTGCTTTTGTGGCTTGCTTTTATTATCAAAAAGTCTTTCAAATATTGACACTATACTCACTTGATTATTTTGAAAAATCAATTTTGTTTCACTAGTTGTTTTATTCTAAATTTCAAAAAAATGTTTTTGTTGAATTTGTTTAGACACAACTATGACCTATAAATCAAGTTTTATAACTTATGTCAATTTTACTTGATTCAATGTTTGACTCAATGTGAGAAGATGTTACTTTGTACTTTTACTCCATGCTTGTCTTGCCATCATTTGGACTTTCGACTAAGTTGTCATCTACCAAAGATAATATCTTAGAAGGAGGAGATTACTCGTTAAATGACATATTCAACGACTCCTCGACTCTTTGGGTTTTCTTACTTAAGACACTATGAACTCTTTTTGAAAAAGTCCAAGAGGTACAACATCATGAGACTATGTGTCACATTTGATGAGTAAATCCTAGATGTTGAAAACTCATTTTCTTTCACACATCCTAAAATATGCTAATGTGATTTATTTCACCTTGTGTGTTTTATGTGAGATTATCATAAAGAAGTGATTGAAGAAAAACACAATTAAAGACTCAAATTATGGTGTTTGAGAAAATTGTTTAACAAAGGTTTGTTTTGCAAGCATCACAAAAGTGTTAGACATTTTAACACTTAGGAAATTCTTAGTTATCTCACTTGTAAGCAAGAGTTGAGTGAGACTTACTCAAGAGTTTTTCGTGTTTATCTCTTGATGGTTAAATAACCAAAACACCTTATATCTCCTACTAGTACTAAAGACTAAATTCCTCGTTGCATAGAATCTAATCTTAGTTATTTACAAATAGCAGGTAGACACTCTAGAGTATTACAAATAACACATATTTGAGCACATAATGCTAGAGACAAGATATAACCAAAGTCAAGTTTAAGTAATGCGTACCTTTTAAATTGCATAGAGATGCTATCAAGCGGATAAGCATTAAGCGTAAAAACTTGGTTTGACGACATGCTTTGAAACTCAATAACTCATGTATCCAAGAAGGTTAGACAATCATATAAAAGCAAAGAGTATGATAATCTTAATTCTTTTATCATGAGTTTCTATTAGAGATAGAATTATCTCTAAATCTCTCTTCTAGGTTAGACAAATTTTACTTGCTTTGTTTTATTAGTTAATGGTGCTTTTGAGTTAAATCCTAATCCGGTTTTATCTTTAAACAACCTTTGACTCCTCAACAATCTTTCAAGAGATTTTGAGCTTTCATCAAATTTAACTAATAATTTTTCCTTTCTCATTTTGCATTTTAATCTCATGTTTGTAATCTAGACATAATTTACATTCTAGATTAATTTCAACATTACACTTAATTTTAGACATTTTATCTTCTAATAAGATTTCCTTTTCAAAGATATTCTTAAGAGATTTTGAAGACTCATTCTTGAAGATAGCTTTTAGGTCCATGTTGCACAAATGTTTAGACTCATTTTCTAGTTTAGAAAACCCTAGGATAAATTAATCAAAGCAAAAGAGTTTGATTTCAAAGTGTACCTTGCTTGATGTTTTATCTAGTAAAGAGTCACAAACCGGATGATTGACTTCATCTTCATCCGAGTTATTCCATGAATCGCAAGCAAGACTACTACGAGCTTGACACGAGTAATCACCTTAACAAACACCTTGCTTGTTGTATCAATAAGTTGACAATAAACTACCGGATCATTTTCTTCGTCAACATCCATTACATTCCAAGATACGCAAGCAGGTTCATCAAAACACACGTACTCATCTTCACTTGTACCTTCATTTAAAACATTTAAACTAGTAGCACATGTATTAACTTCTACTAAGTGTCTATCAATTAGTTTTTCTAAAACTTCTAATTCATATGTAAGATCAAATTGATCATCTTTGACTTGACATATTTCTTGATGAAAGTTTACCATATTTTTCCAAACATCATTAGCCTTTTGACAAAAATACATTCTTTCATATTTGGTACTAAAGCTTTGTAAAGCATTGTTTTAGCTTTAGTATTTTTATCAAGTTTAAGATAGTTATCTTGGTTTTCAAAAACTTGTTTTCTTTGGTTTGAAATTACCAAAAGAAATAATATGCCAAAAATGTTGATCAATTGATTTCACATAGTTTTCAAAATTACTTTTCTATTCAAGTAAGTTTTCTTTTTCAAATAGCGGTTGGTTTTGAATAGGTTGCCCTTCTTTGAGATTTTCAAAATCCATGGATCGATCCAAGTTTTAAAATACATTCTATTTTAAAGATCTTGAGTAACGTAGCTCTTGATGCCAATTGTGGAAAACTAGAAGGGGGGTTGAATAGTTTACCACTTTTTCGATTCTTATTAGCTTAAATAACCTTTGAGAACTTGACGTTTGGTTAAAGATGTAAACACAACTTAATATGTTTGATTCTTTGAAAAGACTTTTCATGTGGATAACAATTCTAACTTAACTTGTTTCATACTTTGAAAAGCTTTACTTGTAATGATCTTAACTTTGCTTGTTTAATTCTTTGAAAAGCTTTACTTATGTTTAAAGATCTAAGAACAACTTTACTTGTTTTGGTTCTTTGAAAAACTTTATATGTGATCAACAATTCTAACTAAACAACAACATATAATAAGCAAAGATAGAGAAAGAAACAATCAAACCACAACACGATAGTTTATCGTGGTTCGGCTACAAGGACTCTTTTTCCTTGCCCTACATCCACGCCCCGAGTTTCCAACTCGAGAGTTATAAACACTAATCAACAAGCTCCTTTCACCGGCGGAGAAAACCTTACACGTCGCTTATACTTTTACCGACACAAAGCTAGATGTCGAGTTCTTTTACAAGGGTACAACCACTCCCATTCGTCGCTTACACTTTTATCGACACAAAGCTAGATGTCGAGTTCTTTACCAATGGTACAACCACTCCCGTTAGTTCTTTTACTAGGGTACAACAACTCCCAACACACTACGTATTTTGAGGCCTAAAATACTAACCTATAACTTCTACACACATGACACACATGAAGTATAAACTACCAAAGCTTATACATGACCAAGCTACCAAGACTTGCAACTTTAGAGTTGAAGCTTGCAACTTCTTGAATGATCTTGTGGAGTTCCTTGCTACATAAGAGAATCACACAAGTCAAGGGTTACTGAGTTAGTTGAGAGAATATGTGAGAATAAGTCCTAAAAGGGTTACACAAAACAAACAAATGGTTTGGTATTTATAGCAAACTAAACTGCACGTCTGGCGGATCAGGCGGAACCCTGATATGGGTTCCGCCCGTGTACCCCCAGGGTACCGCCGGGTCTGCAGTAGGTTTTTGCAATAACTTCCCAAACCAAACAATGTCTTGTCTCATAACTTCTAGCAACCAAACAATGTCACATCACTTAAAGTAAGTCAAACATGATACTTGCAAGCAACATGAAAGCAAGTCAAACACATAACTTGCCATAAATACATAATGACAAAACTTGCCATAAATGTGATGTGACTATTTCTAATTTAAGAAATAAAACCAATGTTTAGTTTAAAAGAAAATGTAAACATTAGTTAAACAAGACTTAAACACTCAAAGTGATAATTTACTTTTAGCTAAAGTTCATACTTTGTTATTAACAAAACTTAGCAAAGATCGTAAAATATAAATAACGTTTTTAGGCGATATTTTTATTAACACACACAAATACGAATATATCCTCGTTGCAATCGATTATGTTTCCAAATGGGTTGAAGCTGAAGCTCTTCCTACTAACGATGCACGAGTTGTTGTTAACTTTCTCAAAAAGCTTTTTGCTCGCTATGGAATTCCTAAAGCTTTAATAAGTGATAGAGGATCCCATTTCTGTAATAAACAAGTGGAGAAAGTAATGAAACGATATGGAGTTCATCATCGTTTTGCTACAGCTTATCATCCACAAACTAGTGGTCAAGTCGAAAATACCAATAGAGCTATAAAAAGAATACTTGAAAAAACGGTTAAGGACAATCCTTCCGTTTGGTCAAGGAAATTAGATGACTCTCTATGGGCATTTCGTACGGCATATAAGACACCAATTGGTACAACACCATACAGACTCTTGTATGGGAAAACATGTCATCTACTGTTCGAACTTGAGCACCGTGCTTACTGGGCATTAAGAAGCTGTAATCCTGATCTAAAGATAGCTGGAGAAAAGAGATTTTTGCAATTGCATGAACTCGATGAATTAAGACTTCAAGCTTATGAGAACTCCAAGCTATACAAAGCAAGAACCAAAGCATACCACGATAGAAAGCTGAGAATTAGAAAACAATTCAAAGCTGGAGATAAAGTTCTGCTCTTCAATATGAAATACAAGTTTAAATCTTCAAAACTCAAGCCAAAATGGTTTGGACCATATGTAGTGAAACATGGATTTCCATCAGGTTATGTTGAACTTTATGACAAACATGGTGGAAGTTTCATTGTAAATGGGCACCGAATTAAACTTTATTATGATAAAGAGCAATTAAACGTTATTTCTAATGAAGAAATTTCATCCGAATTTCAATATGAAGCTATCACATTCATGGCTCCACACAAGGGAATGGTCCCTTGGGCACACAATAATGGTTTTATCTATGATGCTCTTCCTAGAGCATGGGAAAAAGTTACATTGGAAAACATAGATGAAACAGGGGAGGGAATTGTGATAGGAAATGTGGTGTACATCCCTAAAATGAAATGTAACACTACAACTACATAATCTATTCGAAGTTTGAGTCCGGCTGAGGACTCGTTAATAAAATAAGCGCTTCGCGGGAGGCAACCCGTGTTTTTTTTTTTTTTTTTTTTTTTTTTTCAGTGTCTATACCCCAAAGTTTTACCACTTGGTTAAACTTAAGTGTGGGGGTGTGCCACTAATTTGAATAAAACTGCAATGCTTTTTGTTTGTTTGTTTTTGTTTCTAATAATGCAGGTGTTGATTGCAAGAAACAGAAGATTGGATAGGAAGATAAAACCGGATATCATGGTTTATTTTCTCATTTTCCCTACTTTCATACTTTTAAGTTCGTTTATCACATTGATGACAATGCTTAACTTAAGTGTTGGGGGGGGGGGGGGGTGAGTAGGTAAATGAGAAATTAAGTCTAATATCGATTTAATTTTTAAATTTTGGTTATCCTTACAATCTAGTTGTTTTCACACTTTTAGGAGTAATTTATTAGAATAACTAGATCTATCCACTGGTGAAATCAGTAAATTTGAAAAAATTGAGATGTGTCCCGATTAATATTGCAATCCATTTTGGGATCGATAACATTTGCTAGCGCATATTATAACCCTTTCCATTAAATTGTGAGGATTTAAGCCTATTTCATATATAGCATACATTTTTTATGCTTGAATCTTTTGTTATGAGTGTGCCGGTGATTTTATTTATTCTAGAACTTGTACTTGTAAATCATTACGAGACCGTTGTAAGATTACATTTTTGTAATATAAGTATACATACATGATAAGAGGCAACCTTAGGATTTTAACCAAATAGCCTTCATTATTGATTTTTAGCTAGTCACATTGATTAGTTAATTTCCAATTTTTAAACCCTTTTGTTAGCGTTTATCTTTATCGCTAGATACCTTAGTTACACCCTCTGAGCCATCCTTTTCATTTTGTTAAATCCAGAAAAATACAAAAATATTTTACACTTTAAACCTTAGCCTTACCCTTTGTCAGAGTCTAAACGGTGGGTTGCTAGTTGCTTGATTGTTGGATTGTTTTTTATGATTATTAGTTAGCCACACATTGTGAATCATGTGTGTGCCATTCCGACAAAGACGGAGACTGCAGCTTCTTATTTGTATTTTTGTGGTGATGCTTATGCGAAGTGTGGGGAATATGCTAAAAAAAATGAGAATAAGTCATCGCAACTATAAGGTGACAATTATAGCAAATGTGCTATATGTTAAGATGAAGTTATGTGATATGTTGTTAGCCAATGTGCTAAGTATAAAGAATATTTTTATGGCAAATCGATGTATCGATACGTGAATGTCTGAAGAAGAGAAGATTGTAACTATAATCATTTTTTGGTTCGTGGTTTGTTTGTAACTAGCAACAATGGGACTTAGACTTGACTTTATTTTTCTTTTAAAACCAATTTCATAAATATTCCCATGCCTTATCCCTACCCTTACCAAATTACTTTATCTATCCGGATATTGTAATGGCTTTGTGATAATATCAAGTGCAAGAATATTGTAGTGACCATCCGGTTTTTGAGTAATCAAGAATTCGCGCCAGTAATCTATTGTGTTTTTGTATGAGATGTTTGAACATAAGCCTGGTACAACCCTGAAGCCTTACATTACAACCCAAATAAAAGACCTCTTTGATATGTAGACTTGGTGCTTACGCCATTTCGGTGTAGTTTTGTTTCTTGTACAAGCCTATAGTAATAATTAGATCATGACTGAGCAATGAGTGTGATTTATCATATACGCTACCCCATATATGAGTGTTATGAGTGAATTATATCTTATTCTTCTTTCGTGAGGTGTTTTAGAAATGTTAATCAAGCAAGAGAATCATTGGGTATTGTCAAACATCTCGATTTTTCACCACTAAAGCTTAAAAATGATGAATCTTATCTTGTACTTATACTTGGTGGATTTGCATCACATTTTTCTAATTATTCTCGGTTACCATGTGGATATTTAGTTTTCTTCTAGATTTTCTTGAGGACAAGCAAAGTTTAAGTGTGGGGGATTTGATAACACTCAAAGTTAACATGTTTTTATAAGTGTTATTAGTGTTTTTGTGTATGTTATTTGGTCGTTTTTATATGCTTTTGCCACTAAATTGTATCAAATTATGTTTTTGTAGCATATGTAGCCAAATGTAGGAAAAATGGAGAAAAAGTGAAGGAAATGAAGTATATGCGATTACACGAAGATTCCCAAGCTCAAAAGTCCAATCTGTGACACATTTCATATGGAGAACCTAAGTTTTGTCATCTCAAAGTTCCTAGTTCAGAGTTAATCAAGTTTGGATAGTGCATAAAGAACTACATAAGGAAAAGACAAAGTCCAAAGCAACCAGAATCATCCATCCGATCGGTTGGAGTATAACCGATCAGATAGCCATAATGACCACATCCATCTGATCGGTATCAACCCGCAACCGATCGGATGGTCATTCCTGCCTGTTTATACCAACTTTTGTGCACGAACCTTGATCTTTTGTCCCATGATTCTAGGCCCTTCTTAGTATCTTATTGTCCAAGTTCTAGCATTTAAGTCCCTATTCATTACTAAGAGTTTTGGACAAGCTTATAAGGACCTTAAGAGTAAACAATTAAAAGGGGATTGAAGAGACCAATTACTCTCATTACTACTCTCAATTATTATCATCATCTAGCTCTCAAAGAAGGAAAATTCGTGCAGAAAGAACCAGGAACTTTGGAGGACCAAGGAAGCAACATTTGGAGGCCGAAAATCTCAAGAAATCATCACCAACACTTTGGTTATCAATACTTTGTCATTTGTTATCAATTCCAAAGCATTGTAAGACTTAAAACCATGGATTCTAATGTTGAAAATTCTGAGTTTATTTGCATGTTTGCTATGAGTGGCTAGTAACCTTTTTACACTTGTTTTGATGATGTTTTATGCTTAGTGATAGTTATGATTGTGATAACATGTTTTAATTCAATTTCAAGTCAATCCTTAGAACCAATTGTACCTTGAGTTTCATCGTGACATTTGTTTAGCCAAGGTTAACTAATTGATAATAGTTTCAAGGGTCGAAAGATTTGTTATTATTCAACTAGTTATAATCATTTGTCTATGAATGATTGTTTTTCACCATAATTATTCTTGACTAAACAAAGAAACAAGAAGTATGATTGTAATGAGAATGCTTTTATAACATCAAATCGGATTGTTTTTAAACCTTTAGTTGGACAAAAGTTTAGATGTTTATAAACAATTGTAACCTTTTTGTCTATGAATGAGTTACCTTTTGTAATGACCATTTCCTAAGATTATTTGATTTGTAATAAGAGTTTATTCTTGTGTTTAAGATATTCACCATACCTTATGAACCTTGCATGGATCTTGAATTGATTGGTTTACACCTAAAGCTTGTTTTTATGAACTAAAATCTTGACAAAGGTTTAACTTGTAAAAACAATAGATTAGACCACCATCTAATTATCACAACCAACATGTTATCAAAAGTTATCACAATCATGTGTGTCATTAAGTAGAAAACTAGTCTAAACAAGTGTAGTTTTTAAATTATTGAATTCGCTTATTATCTTATTTGCGTACATTAGAGATTTACTTTTAGACTTATATTTTGATTCACTCACAAACCCTGCGAACGATCCCGACTTACCAACATATCTTGCTATAACGGACGAGTACACTTGCTCGTATGTGTTGTTTCTAGATTTGGAATTTACCCTTATAAATTTAAAACTTGCATAATAAAATGCACATCAAGTATTTTAATGAAGTTCTTAGATCTAGTTTGAACCCTCTGTGTCCAAATTCACCCGATCACAAACCCGTTTAAAATACCATCACGCCTCGTTGGGACTTAATGACCCGGGGATTTCCCTGTACTTCCATGGATATTATATCTTGCACTTTCTCCTAGGTGAGCCTATTGACTGCACCCGGTTGAATGGTTGGTTTAGGAGGAGTCAAATTTTGGCGCCGCTGCCGGGTAGGTTGTGCGCGTATTCTAAACGGTTTTGCGTATCAGTGATATTGAATATCTACTCATTGTACATTTACCATCCTTGTTCATATCTTTTCATAAAAACCCAAAAATATTTTTCCTTACCCTCTATCCGTTTGACCAAATTGAGAAAACATGTTAGTTTTGTACCTTTTTAGAAAGAAGGAGGACTTTTTGTACTATTTTGATAAATAACTCTAATAATAATAATAATTTCAAAAAAAAATCTTAAAAAGAAAAAACTTACAAAGATTGATTGTTTGTGAATATATTGTAGATAGGGTTGCAATTAAGTCAAGCTTTTATCAAGTAACTCAAGCTCGAGCTTGACTCGATCGAGTCAATCTTTTATCAAGCTCAAGCCCAAAAAATAGCTCGAAACATATAACAAGTCAAGCTCAAGCTTTTGATAGCTCGGCTCGAGCTCCTATCAAGTTTTTTCGAGCTTTAATATAAATATACTACCATTATAAATTTATATAACTAATTAGGGATAATTTGAGTATTAATATAATTATAACGACTTACTTTGTAAATAATTGAACATGTATTCTAGAAAGTAATTTAAACCTAATTAATCCAAACGTTTTGTATCCTATCTTATGTATTCTTTACACTTCTTGGGCTGTCGACTGTTATAGTGTTATCATTTGTGTAAACCACTAGTGAGCTTGGCTATTATGGTTTAAGTTTGTTTAATTTTACACATATATTTATTGATGAGTTTGGCTATTAGATACAATATTTTTATATACGTTCAAGATTTTCAAGTCAAGCTCAAGCTTTAATCGAATTTTTCAAGTCAAGTTAAAGCTTTAATAAAAAGACCTAATGTGTTTAAATAAGTGAAAGTAAAATAAATAAATGATTAAAAGTGAGTCTACGTCACCCGAAAAAAACACTAATACCATATTTAATGGCAATAAAAATCATACATTACTGTTTGACAAGATGATTCAGCTAGGTTCCTTGAAAACCTAAACTATCAGAAGCTACTTTGACAAAAAAATACCTATACTCAAAACTTTGACTGCACACCTACTAGCAATTTATGAAGGCTAGTGTTGACCGGACCCTCCCCTATTTTTTAGCCCGACCCCCTCTAGTTTTTTTTTTTCTTTTTTTTTTTTTTTTTTTTTTTTTTTTTTTTTTTTTTAATATCAAAAAACTATAAACCTGAAAGTGCGGAACAGAAAATATAAAGTTTAATATGTCAAACGCTTAAAACTGTCAAAAATACGAAACAGAAACTGACAAAAAACTGTGTTGTACTGGAAGAAAGTGGGGGACAAAAAGGGACAAGAGGGGGACAGGAGTGGGTCACCCCCGTCCGGTCAACATATCCCTTTATGAAAGCAACACACACGAATTCAAAAAAACTTACTACAAGCATTCCCTAAAAAAACAGGAAACTTACACAACGCAATACACAATTAACTCTTTTAAACTGACATTTACATTATTACAAAGGGTAAGGATCTAGTGAGAAGAAAACTTGAAATGAGAAGAATGAGAAATAATTATAATTACATATTTGAGATGTAACGACTTGAATTAGATGCATCTATACTTACTTATATGCATCCCAATTAGTTTCGAAAGTGATTTTGAAATGAAAAAGATGCAAAGTACTACTAGCGACAAATTTAACCCGCAGAGGACGAAAAATACATAAGATTCTTCTAACTTGATGAAATGCATCTAATATATGTATATGCATCTAATTTTTTGTCAGAAAATATATTATGATGCATCTAAAAGATTAAGGGTGCATCTAATTCAAATCGATGAATCTCTAATGTGTTTAAATAAGTGAAAGTAAAATAAATAAATGATTAAAAGTGAGTCTACGTCACCCGAAAAAAACACTAATACCATATTTAATGGCAATAAAAATCATACATTACTGTTTGACAAGATGATTCAGCTAGGTTCCTTGAAAACCTAAACTATCAGAAGCTACTTTGACAAAAAAAATACCTATACTCAAAACTTTGACTGCACACCTACTAGCAATTTATGAAGGATAGTGTTGACCGGACCCTCCCCTATTTTTTAGCCCGACCCCCTCTAGTTTTTTGTTTTTTTTTTGTTTATATCAAAAAACTATAAACTTGAAAGTGCGGAACAGAAAATATAAAGTTTAATATGTCAAACGCTTAAAACTGTCAAAAATACGAAACAGAAACTGACAAAAAACTGTGTTGTACTGGAAGAAAGTGAGGGACAAAAAGGGACGAGAGGGGGACAGGAGTGGGTCACCCCCGTCCGGTCAACATATCCCTTTATGAAAGCAACACACATGAATTCAAAAAAACTTACTACAAGCATTCCCTAAAAAAAGAGGAAACTTACACAACGCAATACACAATTAACTCTTTTAAACTGACATTTACATTATTACAAAGGGTAAGGATCCAGTGAGAAGAAAACTTGAAATGAGAAGAATGAGAAATAATTATAATTACATATTTGAGATGTAACGACTTGAATTAGATGCATCTATACTTACTTATATGCATCCCAATTAGTTTCGAAAGTGATTTTGAAATGAAAAAGATGCAAAGTACTACTAGCGACAAATTTAACTCGCAGAGGACGAAAAATACATAAGATTCTTCTAACTTGATGAAATGCATCTAATATATGTATATGCATCTAATTTTTTGTCAGAAAATATATTATGATGCATCTAAAAGATTAAGGGTGCATCTAATTCAAATCGATGAATCTCTAATATGAAGTTATAATTATTTCTCATCCTTCTTATTTTAAGATTTCTTCTAATTTGATCGTAACTCTTATTATAAAACATAACACAATATTTGTTTGGAAACACTACTTAATATTAAAGAAAAAAAAAAGTTACGGGCAAAAAATTGGGTCATTACGGGCAAAAAATTTTGGCTTTATTAGGTAAATGGTGGTGGAGGTTTAGGAAAGAGGGCGAGAGTTTATGGGCTAGGGTGATCAAAAGTATTCATGGTGATAGTGGGGGTTTGGGTGACGTTAGGGCTTTGGGTGGGGGGGGGGGTGTCGGGGGGTGGGATTTGGGGCGATATTGTGAAGAGTGGAGAAGAGATTGACGGGTTGGGAATAGAGTTCACTTCATCTTGTGTGGGGGTTTTGGGGGATGGGAGAGATATTAGATTTTGGGTTGATCGATGGGTCGACAATCGGAGGCTTTGTGATAGATTTCCTAGATTATATCATTTAGATAGGAGGAAGGAGATAAGTGTGATGGAAAGAGGGGTTTGGGTAGATAGTAGGTGGGTTTGGGAATGGGATTGGGCTAGAAGTATTAGGGGTAGAGTGAGTAAGGAGTTTGAGGACCTTATTGGTGTTTTGCAACATGTGGTTATTTCTAATAATTGTAGGGATCGGTGGAGGTGGTCGCTTGTTGAAGATGGTGAGTTCACGGTCAAAGAGTTATCAAGAATGATCGAGGAAAAGATTCTTCGTTCGGACAATGGTGGTCAAGAAACGCGTTGGAATAAGTTGGTGCCTAAGAAAGTAAACATATTCGTGTGGAGAGCTTTAAGAAGAAAACTTCCGGTTCGTGTCGAGCTAGATAGAAGAGGCGTTGACTTGGACTCGATTCTTTGCCCAAGTTGTAATAATATGGTGGAAACTTGTGCCCATACTTTGATCACTTGTGATTTGGCTATGAGTGTTTGGGAAAAGATACTCAAGTGGTGGAAGGTGGGGATTGTTAATGCTTTCTCTATTGATGAATTCTTTTCATCTAATGGAAACGTTAATGTCCCTATCTATGTCTATCATGTTTGGCAAGCGGTTATTTGGTCTGCCGGTTACTTCATTTGGAAGGAAAGAAATGCGCGTGTCTTCGGTAACAAGATATCAAGTACTAACAAAATTGTTCAAGACATTCAACTAAAAAGCTATGAGTGGATTGTGCGAAGATCTAAGAAATATAAAGAGATAGATTGGCAACAATGGTTGTGGGATCCTATAAATATTCGGATACAGAAATTGTGATTTGGATAGCTGGATTGCAGCAACCAGAAATTGTGATTTCAGTGTGATCAAGCGTTGTGGTATGTGAGTCAGTATGGTTCAGTTTGGTCTGCAATAGTAATATTTCACCATCAAAAAGTGTGTACGAGGAAGTGAGGAAAAATGGTTGATCTTAACGCGGAGTTAGCCACCTTGAGACAACATACATTTGCGACAGCTCAAGTTTTGGTCTGTTGTCTGTTGTGTTTTGGTCTCAGGTCTGTCTAGTATTTGCTCTTCTTTGGCTTTGCTTTGATATGGCCTGTTGCTGTTTTGCTGCAGACATTGGAGTCTTCTGATCACATGTTTGTTTTAGTGTCCATGAGATAGTTTCATATTAGGTGGTGACCAGCAGTGTTCTTTTTATTTGGTCTTAGGTTCACTAGTGGGGGGTTTTTCTTATTGCTTCATTTTGTTTTTGGTGTTAGATCCCTCATTCTTCAATCACCTTGTTTGGGGTGGTGGGATCCTTTTGTCTTGTACTTTATATTTTGTTTGTTCCTTTCATTGAAGTGCTGCCTTTCTAAAAAAAAAAAAAAAAGAAAAAAAAAAAGTTAAAAAAAATTGCAACAAAACAGATACAATTTTGCTTGGAAGAAACCCGCTGGCTCCCCCACTTGTTGTAGAGATAGAGAGGGATAATGATGAATGTGAATAGAAGTGATAGAGCCTGGGTAGATAAATATGACGGTTCATTGGGGTTTTAACTTGTGAATGCTAAAAAGGCGGGAAATGAGCATCGGTCAACTTTTGGTACACAATTTCCCATTATAGCCTATAACCCTATCATCATTATACCCTGAAACACAATTTCCCATTATAGCCTGTAACCCTAGCATCATTATACAGACAATACACAATTTGCACCTCTGCGTTTTCCACCTCTATATATACAATCCAACACATACCTCTTTCACCATATCCTCTATAACCCAATTTACAATAAGAATGAGAACAAGAAAAAGGTGTTACAGCAGTAGTGTTGCAAAATCTCAAAAGAAAAAGAAGATTGGATCACCCAGTTGCAGTAGCAGTTCCACTTACTCCGCAGCTCCACTTTTAAGAGTCCGAGTCCCGCGACAGCTGGGAAACGGATCACCCAGTTGCGGTAGCAGTTCCTGGTCCACAGCTAACGGATCACCCAGTTCCTGTTCCTCCACAGCTCGAAGTGCACCCACCGACCCCAATGTAATAATGTGGGCCGAGCTTGGCTGTGTTCTAACGGACCTTCGTGGCCATGGGTTGTCTGCGAACGAGTTAACTCTATTTGGAAGATACTTAGAGCAAAATGATCTGGCAAGCCATGCTTTTTTGTGTATGAAAGGGGATCAGGAGATGATAGATTTTATAAAAGAGCTTGATCTGACTCCTTATAAGTAGAATCCAAATCAATAATGTAAGTTCATTTGCTCTTTAACAATATTTTTTCGTATGAATAGATTATTTGATAAAAATTAAATCTTTGTATTTGTGTTAACAATAAGAATATTTTGCTTTGTTATCTCCTATGTTAAATCTATGTTTCACAAGTGATTGTTTATTGATTTGATTGAGAATTACTCTAGTTTTTTAGCTGCTTGTGTACTCTAGTTATAATATCACCATTTGATTCATTATTGGCTGTGTTTCTTTCTAGTTTCTAACTGATATCGACTTCACTAGTGGATCTTTCCTTGTGTTGCGGCTCTAAGCCTTTTCGATGCTTTCGAAAGCCCAAACACAAGCATACTTTATTCTTATGAAAATGGGGCTATAAGCAAAGCTAAGGAGCGAGACTAGGTTCAAGGAAAGACTTTATATCTAATACGTGCTTTTGTTCCGGCTATAGTCCATTACCGGGGAATACTAGCATGGCGAGAAAGATGCCAATTCCCTGTATTGAACTCATACCCATCGTTAGGCTTTCTTCGCGCTTAAGATAGACCCTATTCTATTCCAGTGTCTTATAGAAAAGGAACTTCGCTGCTAGCAATCCGCCACTCCGGTGAGATTGATCAGCCATAAGTTTCACTCCTCACCGAGCTGTTAATCAGTCAATACCCGCCGTAGACAGTACATTCATTCCTCTAAGGCAAGGCCTTTAGCCACTCAAATACGTACCCTCCGTAGACAGTACATTCATTCCTTTAGCCCCCTTCTTTTATAGTACATTGTATTCTTTCTGCAGTCAATATCCTCTGTAGACAGTACATTCATTCCTCTAAGGCAAGGCCTTTAGCTACTCAACTACTTGAGCTCATTTGATACCAGACAAGCCCTCATTGGCTACCAGGCGCTACCAGAACTACTCAGATCTTGGCTTTCTAATCCAATTCCTGTCTTAGCTTTCAATGTTATTGTATCATTCCTTCGTTCTGGTGCAATTCACTCAGTCTAGTCTTGCTCGAGCACCTTCCCAGCCTAGCAAGTCAGTCAGAGTCGAGGTTAAGGCCAAGCAAGAGCTATACTTTATCCCGCCTGCTTGAAACCTCCCTCGCTAGTCCGAACCTGCTGACCGCCAAACAGACATAGGTAATAGCCAAAGAGAACCGTTTGGCAAGTCAAGTCTTTTTGAATACATTAAGGGGATCAGGAGAGGATCAATTTTTTAAGAGCGCTTGATCTGACTCCTAAGTATAATCCAAATCCAAGTCAATGATGTAAGTTCATTTAAGCCCCTCAGATGGTATTACTTGTTTATGTGATTTGATGATAAAAAGATTTAAATTATATTGCTAGAATGTGATTAAGAGCTGAAATTGATACGTTGATTGGTTTTAATAAGCTTGATTAGAAATTTCTAGCAATTTTTGCATAATATGATAAAATGAGTTCATGACATCATTTGGCTAGATAATGAGCTAGGTTATTATGATGCTAGGAACTTGTAATATTGGTTTTGTGGGATCAAGATGTATGGTTAGATTGAAAAACGGACTAAATGAGTTAAGTGGTATTAAAAAGGCATGAATTGAGTTGTAAACGAGTAGATGAATTAAATAAACCATTTGGCATGTATTAAAAGTATCCGTTTGGTGAATGGGCTAAGTTTGACTCAAACGGGTCAAACAAGTCGTAACCAATCACTAACTTATATGAAATAAACTACTCTTGAATGATAAATATGAATCGGGTGAAATATCATATAGTATTTAAATTTGAACTATTAATTTGAGCTAGTAATGACAAAATTAAGGGGGAACTGTGATGAATCTCTGCAGATATGACTAAAGTTGTGATTGTCCGCGCGTTGGCCGGGCAAATCAGTAGATTTGCAGCCATTGCGGATGTTTACGCATTTTTCGATTCCCACCCTGTCTGAGCCTCATAAACATTTTTGTCTGATTTTACATTTTTGTCTGATTTGCTTTGAATGTATAGAATAGAATGGATTTAAGTTGGGGCCTTGGACATGTCGTTGCTTCAACATGTAAATCAATTTAAAGAGTTATATGTTTCGTGATTAATATATACTGAAAGTTTAAAAAAAAAAAAAAAAAAAAAAACCACTTCGTAAATGTATAATCTGAAGTTTGCGGACACACTAAAAACTGATTATTTGCTTGTAATAATCTCTTGAAATAGAAGATCATCACAATGCTATCTTCTGTATCACATTAAACTCTTATAACGCACCCAACACCCTTCTAAGATATCAAAGTTCTGTGCTTTTGTTGAAATACAAATTTCTAAGCTGAGTTGCTGTCCTATGTGTAAGCATCTTTATGTATGGATGTTGCAAAACTGGTAACTAATTCACTGTTTTCATATTTGTATGCGGGATCCAGCAAACAAAGGGTTATCGTATGTGATGAGAAGCTGAAAAAGATATTTGGACAGAGGGATCAAGTTGGTTTTCTCGAGATTGCTGGGCTAATTAGTCCTCACTTCAAGAAGGCTGAAAATTAGTATGAAACTATGAATAGTCCCTGATGTTATGTATATGGAGATCTATTTTGGTTGATGATATCGTTAGTAACAAAGAATAGTAGTACCCCTGCACCCCATCTTTTTGGTAGTTTTTGGCTTGTTAGGGGGCTTCAAGAAGCCACGTTTTAGAACCTTGTTCCGCTAGCATTTTTTGCTTTCTTGGATCTCTTTGCTTCAAATGTGGATACTGATCAATTGCATTTACCTCTCCAAGCGCCGCCTGACACGTAAAATGTCCTCGCAAGAAGCTTCCTGAGGTTCCAAGAGTGGCTCCATGTAGTTGTTACTATGTTTCACGGATTTATATTCACTAGTGTGATATCTCTTGGTATATGCTTCATATTTCTTTGCATACATATAATTCCTCATTTTCTGGTGAACGAACATTCATTTATCATTATGATGAGCATAGTTTCGTGATTTGTTCTTGCCATACGAGCACCCTCTATTTGCATAATTTGTTGTTTGATTCTACAAATCTTGCAGTATGTATGGACAAAGAACGAGGTTTTCAGTCTCATCAAGGGCAGCGTGCTGAAGCTGTTATCAGCTTAAAGGTTTGATTATGTCGCATAAACAAATATCAGAATTGGCTATGATACACAATTAGGGGTGTCATAAATCCCGACCCGGACCCGAACCCGAATAAGGATACTCGGGTCGGGTTACTCGGGTCCAAAATCTTAGTCGGGTCAATCGGGTCAACCCGACTAACCCGATTACGAAATACCTTGAGACTATCGATTTTAATATCCCCAATGGCAGGAAAGCATTGATTATGTTCCAACATTATTTTCCCTGCATAAAGAAACCACGATACTTTGTTTAGAAAAATGTACACTCTGATGTTTACTTTCTTAATTGAACATGGTAATCATTTTATCCACACAAGACAGATGAAAGTGTTCCATCACTACACTGTCATATAATAAAAAAAACACTACAATGTATAGCATATTTAAAAAGTTTATTTCGAGTATCAACCAGCACATGGATACATTTTGTTTATTATAAAGTCAAACCAATTTAAATATTACTTGATATTTAAACTCTTAACACTACTGAACGGCATTGGCATAGCTTAGCCACATGTATAGCCTGAAATTCCTAACCCTAATGTACTTCATTTAAGCTTGTGCTTATTAGCTTATCAGGTACAATAACCTCCGTCTATATGTGGCCCCACATTGGCTACTAAGGACAGCTTGTTGTATTTGATAATACAATAAGCCCATAAGTGCTAGAATGAGCTAATCATTACAATATCACATACAGACAATGTTATAAATGGCGTGAGGTGTGGCGTGGCGGCAAAGCCACGCCTCAAGCCTTACGCGCTATGGCGAAGCCATGGCGTTTTTTGCGGCGTGACTAAGGCGGCGAAAAATATTTATATATTTATCATTTATGTTATAATATCATATTTTATATGCATATCGAATTTACAAAATGTGAGTTTACAAAAGGTGAGCTTACAAAAAGTGATATGCATAAGAAATAAAGTGAAAATTTGAACTATGTTTAGAAATTACTAGGCCCAAAATTTAAGCCCACATCATCCCCTTCTAAAAATGGCGCCACGCCATACGATAAGGCGCGCCTTGGCATGCCTTTTCGCGCCTTATTCCACGCCTTTTCACACGACGCCTAGACTTCACGCCTTGGTCCATTTCGTGGCGCCGAGGCCACGCCTCGCGCCTTGGCGGCGCCTTGACGCGCCTTTTAGAACACTGCATACAGACGATAAATAAATTTTATATTATATCTGATATCTAAGCGAAGATCACCGGATGTGGTAATGCGGGTATTATGTAAAGGTTCCATGTCACTTAGAAAAACACTCAACCACATTTTACCACTCAGTCGTAACACTTGATGAAACACACTCCTTTAAGTTAAAACTAAAAATTCATTTAATATTAAAAGGTTTAATCTCATTAAACATAAGTAAGAATGAAAATTACATATAACTTGTATCTACTTTGCAGATTTTTTTTTTTTTTTTTTTTTTTTTTTAGAAAAGGATAAATATACAAATGTTTTCAAGCTGTAAGAGCTAAAAAGGTAAATACCAAACATACTCCTTTAAGTTTATGTTTTGGGTTTTTCATAAGCAACTTACTAATGCTTAGTGTTTGGGTTAGCTCATATATTTAAAACGACTAAAAAGGTACTACATGAACATCTAAAATTGTATTGTTATACGAGGGTTTAAAAGTCCTTTATCATAACTAGTAGGTGACCCAGAATCGGTTTATTTACGAGAAGTAAAGAAAACTCATAAACCCAGGATTTGTGACCACATTCATTTTAAGAAAAAGGTGACAAAATAAACGGGTTGGGCCAGGTTTTGGTCACGTGCCTAGATGTGTTTGGGTTTAGGCGGGTCCGAGGTCTAGATGAGTCTTCTAGGGTTAAAATAGGTCAAGATCTAGATGGGTTTTGGTCCGGTCGACAATATATATATATATATATATATATATATATATATATATATATATATATATATATATATATATATATATATATATATATTTTTTTTTTTTTTTTTTTTTTTTTTTGTAAAAGATGAAAAGAGTGAAAAAAAAGTAAATTTCTTTTTTGGACCCTTTAGACCTGTTTAGACCCGATGGATAATTATTACCCTAGTTAACCACTTCCATTATTTAGTCATATAAACGCATAGATAAACTTAAACAAACATACTTTAAAATGAAAATAAATAAATAAATAAAAGAAGTAGAAAAGGTTACTTTTAAGGTCGGAGACATAGTCTGAATGGGAGGCGATCATGACGAAATGGGTGTCGAGATTCGTGTCGATGAACAAGCTGCTGCTATTGTTGTCTGCATGTGCCATTTTTTTGGTGATTGTTTGTTTGGTTGTTAATGGGGAATTGTCATTTTTAAAGAAAGAGGGTTTAAGAGGTTGGTTTGGTGTGTAAAATTATGGAATGAAATGATGGGGAGATTAACAGTTGTTTCATTTCATTCTAAAATTTACAAAATCATCCAATTTTACTACGTTTAGCAAAAGTAAGTTTATTTTTTAGTGTTTTTTCCATAAACTTACCAAAATTTTTTAGTGTTTTCAAATATAAAAAATCCTGAGCCTTGCGAAATTAGTCACTCTTGTACGATTTGTTTGGCGTTGAGCTTTTTGGAGCTTTTTGAGATGATGAGCAGTGAGCAATGAGTTTTTTGTTTTTTAGTGTTCGTTTGGAAAAATGAGCGGTGAGCTTTGCTATTTTTTAAGAAAGCTCATTTTTCCAATGCTTCTTTAAGAAGCTGTGAGTGGTGAGCTGTGGCTACTCCTCACAGCTACTTTTGCCAAACATAGCTTTAGTTTTAGTACGGTTAGTTTTGCATAATTTTATTTATTTATTTATTTGAAGTTTTAAATTGTAATTCTATGGTGTCATAAAATCCATGTAACTATCAGTTAGTACAAAACTTGGGCTCAATGCAAAACCTAGTTTAAGCTAGCTCTTGATGGAGTGAATTTCGAACTTGAAGGTTGGTGATAAGCTGCTAAGAAAGAAAACACCGTTAGCCTCACCGCGGAAGAGGGACTTTCGCGGTCAACCTCCGGTGTGAGAGTAAGTAATAGTTTTAGAGAGATAAAGTATTCAGAGTGTGTGAGTGATGTATGTGTTACCGTTTAAGAGCGGCGAATGCCCTCTATTTATACCACAACATTTGTTGTCGGTTTCTTGGGACTCCGTACTATGATAGTGATGTTTTTAGGCGGCAAACCCTCAGGTCCCCTCTCGTTCTTGTCTTTTCATCGTGAGTGGCGCTTCCTTCGGAAAGGGTTGTCGCCTTTCCTGTTTTGGGTCTGCCTTGGTCAGCTATATGATACTACCTCCGTCCCAAATTTATTGTCCCCTTTTGACTTTTTCGGTCTTTACTTTTCAACTTTAACCTTAAATATTTTTGTTTATATTACATAATACTTGATACAAAACTAAAAAAAAAAAAAAAAAAAAAAAAAAAAAAAAAAAAAAAATTTAATTAATCGGAGGCCGCAAAATGTCCCGAGACCCACCCTCTATAACCACTTGCATTATCATATCATATCATATCATACTATCTTATAAAGCATTTAGGCCTTCTAATAAAAGAATTACTTAAAATTCAGCATTACAAGTTCTTAAGCTAAAAATACAACAAATTAAAACACATTTTCTAACATTAAATACAATTACAAGTTTTTAAGCTAAAAGTACAACCAATTAAAACACATTAATTAAAACATATTTAGGTCAATAAATACAATTAATGCAGTTATTAAAATATCTTTTATATAAGAAATAGAAAGGGTACTACTAAATTTACCCTTAATCCACTATCTAAACCTTAAATTTTCATTTCAATCCCTATTGCTACTATAGTTGACTAACCTTTAAATTTAATACCGTAATATTTATTACTTTCACGCACATTAACGCATCTTATTTTTGAGGTAACCTTTTTAAAATAATACTTTTTTTTTTTTTTTTTTTTTTTTTTTTTACACTTTCGTATTCCAATAACATGTCTACGTTACACTAAGTATTAGATATATTATATATGGGTTTTGTTAGAAAGGTATCCACGCGTCATCGTGTACCCGATAATTATTTTTGTAATGAGCAAATGTTTTCCAATTTTAAATATTTTTTTTTATTTTATTATTTTTTTAGAACGGCAATTTTTTAAACCCTACACAACCTATCTCAAAAATTGTATCTCACATACCGCTTGGCCAACTAATTTATAGCCTAGTAGATATATGTTTTTCAAAAGTAGAACGTCAAAATTATTAATAGTGTAAATAGTTAGCACTTTTATTACCGATTCAATCGTCGGGTCAACCCTGTTTTCTACTTAAAAAAATAAAATAAAATAAATAAATAAATAAATAACTATTTTTTTCAACCGGGTCAACCGGTTCGACCATCGGATCAACCCGGTTTTCTATTAAAAAAAAGAAAAAAACAAACCCGACCGAGTTTCGAGAACCGGATTGACTCAGGTCGTTTAAAACCTGACCGATTTAACCGGTTAATCCTTTTTTAAAAACCCGATTTTTTTTGCGGAACCAGTTCAACATGTTAATACGGCCGGGTCGACCGAGTTTCAAAACACTGATTATAACCATGATGTTTCTCAACCACATGTGATTAGATTCATATATAGATGAACGAATAAAATATTTGATCATACAATTTCCAGTCATTATGTTTTGAAAAATGTTATCAAATCAAAATAAAAATAATAATGGCAATAATCTGTAATATTTGTTTACTTTATAAATATATATTCTTAGATAAGTAAAAAAGAAGAAAAAATAAATAAAATGTAAGTGATTATTACTTTATAATAACATAAAAAGTAATAAGAAGAAAAATTCAATGACTAGCATAATAATGTGAGAACTTTAAGTAAAAAAATACTAGTAATAATTAATTAATGATTAGTGTTTGATTAGTAGAATTAATGGGTTCATTTAGCATGCCCCAATACAAAATATCTACAACTTAATGACAATTACTGTATTAAATGTCGCTAATATAAATAATAAAACATATTATACAAATTTCAAGCCCCCAACGAGCACGGGCCAATGGGCTCGAGCCCGAACGGTTTATAACTCCTAGATATCACTTTTGCCTTTTAATATCGTTAACATTTATTTTAGTATACTCGCCGCTGCTGCAACGCCCTACTTTTAGTTATATAAGCGCATAGATAAACTTAAAAGAAAACATACTATAAAATGAAAAACAGTTGGAAAATGGAAGGTTACTTTTAAGGTCGGAGACCGTGTCGTAATGGGAGACGATCATGACGAAATGGGTGTCGAGATTTGTGTCGATGAACAAGCCGCTGCTGCTGTTGTTGTCTGCATGTGCCATTTTTTTTTGGTGATTGTTTGTTTGGTTGTTAATGGGGAATTGTCATTTTTAAAGAAAGAGGGTTTAAGAGGTTGGTTTGGTGTGTAAAATTATGGAATGAAATGATTGGGAGATAAATGGGCTACAGTTGTGTCATTTCAATATTTCATTCTAAAATTTATAAATCATCCAATTTTAGTTCCTTTAAAAAATACTACGGAGTAGTAGCAAAAAAGTAAGTTTACTTTTTAGTGTTTTTTCCATAAACTTACCAAATTTTTTTAAGTGTTTTCAAATATAAATAATCAGTGTTGTACGATTTGTTTAGAGTTAGTTTTAATGCGATTAGTTTTACATAATATTTTCATTGCTTAAAAAAAAGTTTTAATTTGTAATAGTATAAAAAAATAAAAAATAAAAAATAAATAAAAAAAAAGGAAATATAGGCAACTTAACAACAAATTTATGTGCTCTCTGTTTATTTAGAAGCATATGATCTTAATGAGGTGGAAGGCACTCACGTATTGTGACGGCTTTTTGGTTTTGGTTTGTGAACTTTTGTATGCCATTTTATTATTATTATTATTATTTGGTCTATTACTTTTGTTTTAGTGTTTATATAATTATTTCTTGTAAATCGTTTTTATACGACTTATGCATAGCTTTTAGAAGTTTGTGTAACCCATTTTTTAGGCTATGTGTGACATACATTTGTTTGTTAACAATTTTTAGTTTATCTTCGTGTTTTTGACATATACATAGCCTGTTTTTTGTTTTAATCGTTTAGGCCCATTTTTTATTTTTTATTTTTTAAATAGACTTAATATTTAATGAGAATGGTGTATGATTTAGGCGGCTTGCCATCATTTGCATTGTTATTCTCTCTCCCTATGAGAGTTTCCATAATGATAAGTCTTGTATTTAATACCCTTTTTTGCTATCATTTGTTTCTACCATTTGTAATCACATAAAAAAGGGTTTTCATTAGGCAATGGCATATATATCTCTCCAAAATTGTTAATTGCATATATATTTAACTTAAGAGTAAATTACATGGTTGGTCCCTGTGGTTTGTTCAAAATAACAACTTTCGTCCCTATCTTTTAAAAGTTGCATGGCTAGTCCCTAAGTACGTAAACAAATAACACCACGGGTCCCTTGGTTTAACTGGTGTTAATTAGGTTAGTTAAAATTTACAAGTTAACCCCCTTTGGTTAAATAGCGCTGCATCGTTAATCCTTTTACGTTTTCGCCCGTTTTTGTCCCGTTTTTTTACTTTTTCGCCCGTTTTTGTCCCTTTTTTTATGTTTTAGCCCGTTTTTTTTACGTTTTCGCCCGTTTTTGTCCGTTTTTTTTACGTTTTCGCCCGTTTTTGGCCATTTGTTTACGTTTTCGCCAGTTTTTGTCCTTTTTTTTTACGTTTTCGTCCGTTTTTGTCCATTTTTTTACGTTTTCGCCCATTTTCTTTCATTTCATACGTTTTTGTCCGTTTTGTCCGTTTTTTTACGTTTTCGCTCGTTTTTGTCTATTTTTTTACGTTTTTGCCCGTTTTTGTCCGTTTTTTTTACGTTTTCGCCCGTTTTTGTCCGTTTTTTACGTTTTCGCCCGTTTTTTTCCATTTTTTTTTACGTTTTCGTCCGTTTTTGTCCATTTGTTTACGTTTTCGCCCGTTTTTGTCCATTTTTTTACGTTTTCGTCCGTTTTTGTCCATTTTTTTACGTTTTCGCCCATTTTCTTTCATTTTCATACGTTTTTGACTATTTTTTTTACGTTTTCGCCCGTTTTTTGCGGTTTCTTTTACGTTTTCGCCCGTTTTTGTCCTTTTTTTTTACGTTTTAGTCCGTTTTTGTCCATTTGTTTACGTTTTCGCCCATTTTTGTCCGTTTTTTAACGTTTTCTCTTGTTTTTGTCCTTTTTTTACATTTTGGCCCGCTTTTGTCCATTTTTTTACATTTTCGCCCGTTTTGTCCGTTTTTTTTATGTTTTCGCCCGGTTTTTCCCTTTTTTTAGAAACTTTTTTTTACCCAAATTTTTTTTTCGAAAAATATATTTTAGAAACTTTTTTTTACCCAAATTTTTTTTTCGAAAAATATATTTTAGAAACTTTTTTTTACCCAAATTTTTTTTTCGAAAAATATATTTTAGAAAACAGGCGAAAATGGACAAAAACGGGCGAAAACGTAAACAAACGGACAAAAACGGACGAAAACGTAAAAAAAGGACAAAAACGGGGGAAAACGTAAAAAAATGGACAAAAACGTATGAAAATGAAAGAAAATGGGCGAAAACGTAAAAAAATGAACCAAAACGGACGAAAACGTAAAAAAAATGGACAAAAACGGGCGAAAACGTAAACAAATGGACAAAAACGGGCGGAAACGTAAACAAAAACGGACAAAAACGGGCGAAAACGTAAAAAAATGGACAAAAACGGGCAAAAACGTAAAAAAAACGGACAAAAACAGGCGAAAACATAAAAAAAAACGGACAAAAACGTATGAAAATGAAAGAAAATGGGCGAAAACGTAAAAAAATGGACAAAAACGGACGAAAACGTAAAAAAAATGGACAAAAACGGGCGAAGACGTAAACAAATGGACAAAAACGGGCGAAAACGTAAAAAAATGACAAAAACGGGCGAAAACGTAAAAAAATAACAAAAACGGGCGAAAACGTAAAAAATTGGACAAAAACAAGCGAAAACGTTAAAAAAACAGATAAAAACGGGCGAAAACGTTAAAAAACGGACAAAAACGTATGAAAATGAAAGAAAATGGGCGAAAACGTAAAAAAATGGACAAAAACGGACTAAAACGTAAAAAAATGGACAAAAACGGACGAAAACGTAAACAAATGGACAAAAACGGGCGAAAACGTTAAAAAACGGACAAAAACGGGCGAAAACGTAAAAAAACGGGCGAAAACATAAAAAAAAACGGGCGAAAACATAAAAAACGGGCGAAAAAGTAAAAAAACGGGACAAAAACGGGCGAAAACGTAAAAAAAAACGGACAAAAACGGGCGAAAGTGTAAAAGGATTAACAATGCAGCGCTAAAGGATTAATGATGTAGCGCTATTTAACCAAAGGGGGCTAACTTGTAAATTTTAACTAACCTAGTTAAAACCAGTTAAACCAAAGGACTCGTGGTGTTATTTGTTTACGTACTTAGGGACTAGCCATGCAACTTTAAAAAGATAGGGACGAAAGTTGTTATTTTGGACAAACCACAGGGACCAACCACGTAATTTACTCTTAACTTAAACTTATATTCAACTTAAACTTGTTATTGCGTATATATTATTCTTAAACACAAAATTTATCATATATATCTAAGTAACTATTTTATAAATATTTAAACCCAAATAAATCATTATGATTATAGTTTAAATACAAAAAGACCATTATATCCTTATTCTTATCATTTCTCATAGGTACAAATCAATCAGTAACTTCACCAAATAGACAAACCACGCACAAATATTGTATCTAAGGCTTCTCACAGTGGCAACCTATATTGCATCATCTTTTCGGCTACCACCTCAGTTTTCTCTCTCTTCAACCCATATTCATCTCTCTCATCACAGTGGCAACCCATATTGCATCATCTTTTTTTTTTCTTTAAAAAAAAAACATCTTTTAACACAAACACAACTTTTATTAATAAAACGTAAACATTACATAAACGAAACGATACGGAATTAAAACATTACAATACTAAATTAAATATAAATATGACTAAACATCACAGAAATTCTTCATCGTGTACGTCATCATCGTCCTCATCTTCGTCTTCATTGTCATGAGGGAGACGATGATGTCTACGATTTCTCCAAATGTGCTCGACCAAATCAGCTTTTAAATTTTGATGAATTGATGTGTTATCGAGCTCCAGAGAAATTGCTAAAGATTCTTCAAATGTATTTAAGGGATCGTGTGGTTGGTGGACCTCCTCTTCATGCCATGTAGGACATATCGCCCGCTGGTCGTATTTTATGATCATATTATATAATATGATACATGTATACATAATATCTTTGAGATCACTTTTAAAGAACCCTCGAGCTGGAACTTTAAGCATTTTCCACTTCTTCTTCAACACACCAAAAGTCCGTTCCACATCTTTCCTTGCTGCTTCGTGCTTCATCTTGTACAATAGCCTTTTATGATCATCCGTGGGAGGATTTGAAATGGACTTAATAAGAACGGACCATTGTGGATATATCCCGTCAGTAAGATAATATCCCCTTTTGTATTGTACATCGTTTGCTTCGAATTCAAGGTCTGCTGCTCTCCCAGATCTGATATCATTGAAGACAGGTGAACGACGTAAAACGTTTACGTCGTTATTTGCACCGGAAACACCAAAGAACGCATGCCAAATCCATAAATCTTGAGAAGCGACCGCCTCCAATAAAATGAATGGATGTGGCCCATGATCACCTCTAGCATATTGACATCTCAAACTGTTAGGGCAATTCTCTCACTCCCAACTTGTACAATCAATGCTTCCCATCATCCCAGGAAACCCATGCTTATGCTCGTGATGAGCATACAATCTTTCAAGATCAGAATACGTGGGCTTTCGCAAATCCTCAGGACCATATAACTCGATGATAACTTTGCAAAACTTACAGAGGCATTGACGGGATGTTGTTTCGGCTATTGCCAGATTCTCGTCAAGAGAATCTGGAACGGCCGCGTATCCCAATTGACGAATGGCCGCGGTACACTTGACCAATGGGCTAATACCAGGTACGCCCCTACAATCATTAGTTTGTTCAAAATAAGTAGAATAATCGGTTACCTCTCGAACAATTCGTGTGAACAGTTCTCGGCGCATTCGGAAAAGTCGACACAATTTTCTTTCATCATGCATCGGGTTTTCGCCAAAGTATGCATTCACTAACCGATTGTGTGTAGCAACATGATCCCTAGGTACGTACCTTCTTTTAGGTTTTGGCTTATGTGCTTGATACGCGTTCCAAGCAAACTTATTACCTCAACAAACTCACTAAAAACTTCTTCGTCATCGTCGGAAGACGAAGAACCAAACAAATACTCGCAGGACGACATGGACATGGTGAATGAATATTGATGATAATTTGTTTGAATTGTGTTTGAAATTGTGTGTTTGAATGTGGGTTTGAATGTTGGTATTTATAGGATGAAAAGTGGTAATGTTTTTTGAAAAAAATTTTTTTTTTTTTTTTTTTTTTTTTTTTTTTTTTTTTTTTTTCAAACGGTATAAATTGAAAGATTTCTTTGTGAAATATCGGTTGGTTTCTCGAACGATATTCAAATTTTTGATCCGGCGACCAATATACATTTCACCTCCACATTGGTGATATCGATCGTCTATATCGATCGATCGATCTTAATGATCGATTTTTTCAGATCCACTGTGAACAGCCTTAGGCTTCTCACAGTGGTGACCTATATTGCATCATCTTTCCGGCTGCCACCTCAGCATTGTCTCTCCTCAACCCATATTCACCTCTCTCATCACAGTGGCAACCCATATTGCATCATTTTTTTTTAATTCTTTTTTGTTTTTTAACATGATACACCTTACATAGCACAACTTTATTCAGAGGAATTGAAACAAAGATTTAAATCTGCATCAATGAGTTTAGTGAAACGTGGCAACCTTTTACTTGTATATATCTATATTTGCATGCATGTACAACACATATACACAACATACACCTTCAAAGTTCATCCAAAAACTCCATACTTGGTCACTGTAATAAACAAAACTCCATACTTGGTCAAGTACATTTTAAAACACCGACAAGAAGTTCAACACATATTCATCAAACAAAACTCCATACTTGGTCACTGTCATAGAACAAGAAATTTGCAGCAAGATATAATTTAAACCACTTGACCACTTGAGATTCCATAGTAGTAGTACTGGAAGCAAAGAACAGGGGAAGTTTAGGAAGACATTTGGTGTCAAATGGTAAGGTTTTTTGTTTGTTTGTGTTTGTCAATATCGTTCGAAAATGCAACCGATTGTCACAAATGTTGGCCGGCGACCGATATGCCCACAATGGAGTCGACCGATGCCCGAATCGGTCGACCGATGCCTTCGAACGATTTTTTTCAGTCCACTGTCACCAGCCTTATTACCTTGCATCTTATTTATTATGTGTTTGTGTTGTTACTTGCATTGGGCCTCTAGAGTATGCTTTATTTATGTGTAGCCATGTAGGAACAGTTGATATATTTTATTTGCTTCGATATAACGTTTTTGCATAGGCGCAATGATAATAATGAGTTCATCTTCATAGCATGTTTGATGCACCGGTTTTGTTTTTAAATAAACTATTTAACTATTGCTTATGGCTAAAAAATAAAAAATAAATAAATAAAAAAAAATTGTTATTATAATTTACAAATGGCTTCAAGCCAAAATTTTGTATTTTGTCCTTTGTATTCATTATTTAAGTTGATATTTTTAATATGATGTATTTTGTTGTTTTAGAAAATTGTTTTAATTTTGTTGTTCAAATTGGATGCACTAAAACCCACCATTACAAAAGAGCGTTATTATACCTTTATCGGTGACATTGTTCCTACATTACATGCAATGTACCAACGTTGTTATTCATGTAAGTGATGCAAACATATTCTTACATAGTTCTCTACCAATCTTTATCCACTTGCTCATCATAATTACGCATTACCGAATGTAATCTTTTAGTAGCTTACCGATGAAGCAACACTCAATATTATTCTTTGGTTCCTTGTCAATACCGTGCATATGTAAAAGTTTGTGTAATCATGTATATATAATAATGCCACATAAACTGTATAAAAATCGTTACAAACCTTTTTTGCTTCATCTCGTTTTACTGTACAACTAATTTAATTAAAAATTAACATTGAAGTCTAACTAATATTAATAAATTTTATCAATAAACTCAATTCTAAATAGTTAACTGTTGGGATATGAAGGTCAAAGTACTTCTGGAAGTTCAAAGTAATGCTGTGTCAAAGTGCTGCTCAAGGTCAAAGTAATGCTCGTGCATGAAGATTATTCAAAGTACTTCTAAAGTTTAAGGACTGATATGCAATATTGTTTAAGGATTGTTATGTAATATTATCAGAATATTCTAGAATTAGTTAGGGATAGTTTACTCGTCGTTCAAGTATTGTAAACCGACTTAAGGTTTTCCTTATGTCTATAAAAGAAGCCTTAGGATGGTATTAGACGTACGATTATTAGAATACGAATTCAGAAAAATAAGTATTAGCAAGTACGATATTACAGAGTTAGGGATTGTTAGTGAATCTGTATAGAGAAGCAGGTTCAGAGTTTGGTTTAATATAAAGTTATTCTTCTTAGCTTTGTGTTAGTAGATTACGCATACTTTACAAAGTTACATCAGTGTTTCATTATTAATAGTTTTGAGTTATTCAAGATTGTTAAAACCTTACAAGCTACAAAGTTGTTTGGTCAGAGTATATCGATCCAACAAGTAGTATCAGAGCTTGTGTGGAAACTCTGATTTAAGAAGAAACCCTTAAAACCAATTTTACAACAAACCCTACAAGATGTCGACAGAAGTTGTACCAATTCCTTCCATCACCTCAGTTAGAATTCCTATTGTCAAGAAGGGTGAGTATGATCTATGGAGCATGAAGATGAGGCAGTAAATTGCTATCACTGACCATGCACTATGGGATGCGATTATCAATGGTAATGTTGTCATTGATGAACCTGTATGCATTGAAGGACAACCTACACCACCTAAGCCAACCTTGCCAGCAGCTACTAAAAGAAATCAAGATAAGGCTCTCAACATACTACTTTCTGCTATTCCTGATGGTCACCTATTGAAGTTTCATGATGCAAAGGATGCAAAACAACTATGGGCTGCTATTAAGACTAGATTTGGAGGTAATGATGCTTCCAAGAAGATGCATAGAAACCTATTGAAGCAACAGTTTGAAACATTCACTATTGGTGAAAGAGAAAGCCTTGACTCTGCCTATGACAAATATCAAAATCTACTCAGTATGCTAGAGTTATATGGAGCAGAGGCATCTGTTGAAGATGCAAACTTGAAGTTCTTGAGGAGTTTGCCATCTGCATGGCATGTGGTTGCTACTATGATAAGAGGATAACCTGGTTTAGACACTATTGACTTTGATGATCGCTACAACAATCTAAAGGTGTATGAGGACGAGATGAAGGGTAACAAAGGCTCAAGTTCTCATAGTATTGCTTTTGTGTCTTCTGAAAACAGAGGCAGTACTTCCACTAAAAGTACTGCTTACCCTGCCCAAAGTACTATTGAAGAGAAACAGCATCCATGTACAACCATGGTCACTACCACTTCATCACCATCAAACAACACCAACTCAGATGATGTTCTATGTTCATTCTTTGCTCAACAAGCCACTCTACCTGTTACTTATCAAGAAGATGTCTTGCAAATTGATGATGATGCTCTAGAAGAAATTGACATAAGATGGCAGGTTGCCATGATCACTGCAAGGATCAAGAAGTTTATGAACAAGACAGGGAGAGGTATTGATTTCAAAGCTAAGCAGGGTATAGCATTTGATAAGTCTAAGATTGAATGCTTCAATTGTCAAAAGACTGGTCACTTTACAAGAGAATGCAAGTTTGCAAAGTATCAAGCAAACAGAATGATTGAAAAACCCAAGGTTGAAAGAAAGGAGGTTCCTATTGCTGAGCCAAAGTCACAAGCTTTGGTGGCTCAAGAAAATCTATCAGAGGTTGACTAGAGTAATGAATTTGATGATGAACCAGTAACCTACTCTATGGTTGCATTGGAAGAGGTTGATTGGAGCACAGCTTTTGATGAGGAACCAGGATATGCAGCTTTGGAGTCAGGAGATGGTCTAGGAAGCTTTGATTGGAGCATGGAAATTGAAGAAGAACCTATTCAGCTTGCTATGATGGCTACTTCACCAAGTTCATCCACTATCTTTGAGGTATGTTCTAAATGTAGTAACTCTTATCAAAAGATGCTTAAAGAATATGAAATTGAAAGAGATAACTATAGAAGGGCTAGGTCTGAGATAGCTGGTTACCAATTAACTTTAGAGTCAATGGAAGCCAAGATAATCACACATGAAAATAATGAAGTAGTTTGGGCAGAAAAATATGAGCAACAAGATTATCAATTAAAGTTAAGTGAGTGGAAGTTAGGATGTAAGGTTTCTGAACTAGAAAATATCACTAAAGAAAGAGATAAGTTGTTAGCAAAACTTGCTGTTTGGAAAGAATCAGGTCTGTCACATGTTAGTTTTGTTGAAAAACAAAGAACTGCAAACATTAAAACTGGCCTAGGTTATGATGATAGTAGTTCAGAAGAAATCCCAACTAGGAACATGGAACTAAGTCTTTCACAAGAGACCTCAACTAGTGAAGAATTCATAAGCTTAGAGGAAAACATAACTAGTGATGAGGAATCACCTTGTTCAACACCTCCTGTATTTAAGAAAGACAAGGGATACAATGAAGTTCCTCCACCCACAGGAAGATTTCAACCACCTAGGACAGATGTTTCTTGTTTTTGAGTAGACAATTTAGAATTCAGGAAAAAGCTTAAAGGTCAATCTAATTCAAGTCAATCTAGTCCTGAGCCCTTAAGAGAAACTGTTGAGAAACCTAGGGATAATAACAAAGGTTCTGGGAATGAAAAAGTCTTTTCAAAACAAGCAGTACTTCCAAAAACTTCTCAAAGTATTGTTGATCATTCAACAGTACCTACAAGGAAACCTTTTCAAAATACTGCTTATTATAGAAAACCTTTTGGAAGTGGATTTGGGAATATGGGACCAAAGTTATGTTATGTATGTTATAGTCCTCATCATTTGATTAAGGACTGTGATTATCATTCAGAATACTTAAGCAAATACCCAAAGACCACATCTGCAAACCATAAGCACAGGGAGAATAAACCAAGGGAGAATAAACCAGCTTGGAATTACTGAAACAGGGTTAACCATAGTAATTTCTCAAAAGACTATAGGTACCCTCACCAGAAAAGACCATTTTCCAAACCCCCGGTACCTTCAAGAGATACTTTTCTAAGTACTGGTAAAACAGTACCTTCTCAAAGTACTATTAGGAATTCCCCCAACCAAGGTACTGCTAGCAATAGCTCTAATGTAAGACCTAGGAGATTCAATTCTTACAAACCTAGAAGGCCTTACAACTCAAGAAAAGTACCTAGATCAAAGAACCCAACACTAACTGTTACAACTAAATGGGTTAAGAAAGAAAGTACTGCTGAGGGTGAAACAATACTTTCAAAAAATAAGGGTGAAAAAGGGAGTGTTGATAATAATCCAACACAGGTTTAGGGATCAAAAGCATTAATTCTTGATAATGTTTTCAAAACCAGTGGTGATTACATACTCAAAGAATTTGAGTATGTCACTCCACAAGGGGAACACAAGTCAATAATGGCTTGGGTTCCTAATAGAAACTAACCCTTTTCATTTATATGCAGGGCAACCCAGAAAAGGAGCTTAAAGATCATCTTATCATTGATAGTGGTTGCTCTGGAAGCATGACAGGAGAAAAGGAGCTCTTGTCAGATTTTAAGGCTTATTTTGGAGGAAGATTTGCATTTGGGAATGATCCTGATGGAGGGAGAATCACTGGCAAAGGAACAATCAAGAATGGATCCATTGATTTTGAGAATGTTAGATATGTGAAGGAGCTTAAATTTAATCTTTTGTCAGTTTCTCAGATCTGTGACAAGAAATATCCTGTGTTATTCCTTGACACAGAATGTCTTATTCTCTCCCCTGAGTTTAAGTTAGAAGATGAAAACTTGGTGATGCTGAGAGCACCAAGAACCAATGATGTGTACAACATAGATTTGAAGAATATCAATTTTACTGAAAGAGCAACATGTTTGGTAGCAAGGGCAACAATGGAAGAAGCACATCAATGGCACAGAAGATTAGGGCATGTAAATTTCAAGAACCTCAACAAATTGGTCAAAGGCAATTTAGTTAGAGGTTTACCTTCTAAAACATTTAAGAATGATCACTCATGTTTGGCTTGCAAGAAGGGTAAACAACACAAGGCTTCATGTAAAAAGATTGAAGAAAGAACCATTAGAGAGCCTTTGGAATTGCTGCATATGGATCTGTTTGGACCTGTTTCTGTTGCAAGTTTAAACAAGAAGAAGTACTGTTTGGTTATAACAGATGATTGTAGCAGATTTAGCTGGGTCTTTTTCTTGGGATTTAAAGATGAAACTTTTGATGCTATTCATGATCTTATAATAGCACTTGAAAATTAGTTAAGATTCAAGGGTAGATCCATTAGATGTGATAATGGGACTGAATTCAAGAATCAGCTTATGGATGAATTTTGTGCCAAGAAAGGAATTAAGAGAGAGTTTAGTATTTCAAGAACTCCCCAACAGAATGGAGTTGCAGAAAGGAATAATAGAACTTTGATAGAAGCAGCAAGGACAATGCTTGCAGATTCTCAATTACCTGTTCCATTTTGGGCTGAAGCTGTAAGTGCTACTTGTTATGTGTTAAATAGAGTATTAGTGACAAAGCCTCAGATGAAGACACCTTATGAGTTACTTATGGGAAAGAAACCAAACATTAAGTTTATGAAACCTTTTGGATGTCTCCTGACTATTTTGAATACTGTTGATACTCTGGGAAAGTTTGATGCCAAGTCAGATGAAGGATACTTATTGGGTTATTGTACCAATAGCAAAGGATTCAGAGTATACAACAGGACTACCAAGAAGGTTCAATAATGTCTTCATGTTGAGTTTTTAGAAGTTCAAGGAAATCAAAAAGGTAAGGGTCCTGATTGGATGTTTGATATTGATAGTTTGGCCTCATCCATGAATTATGTGCCTGTTAGAGAAGAAAATCAAGTTGTTCACAATGAAGCAGATATACAATACATTGTTCATGGAGTAAAATGAGATCTGAAGATGTTCCTGATGAAGAACCCAGTGATAAGAAGAAAAGTACTTTTGAACCTCAAAGTACTGTTGAACCAGAAAGTACTGTTCAACCAAAATCCACAGTATCTGATGAAGACCAAGCTATCCAAGATGAACTTAATATGATGCTTCTTCAAGACACTATTGCGAAATCCTATGAAGATGATCAAAGGAGAGCTTATGAAGCAGAAAAGAAGAAGGCTAAAGGCACTAACAGTACTTTGCATCAAAGTACTGCTGATCCATTTGAAAATACTTATAATGTATTAGATACATCAAATTGGATCAATACTGATGAATTGACTGATCCAACCATGCCTGCCTTAGAAGATACTGATGATGAATTGGAGAAAGAAGGCATTTTCTCAGATTCCAATGAAGATCCTGATTTCACAAATTTGGAAGATAATCTTGAAGTTTCACCAACTCCTACACTGAGAATTCATAAAGATCATCCTGTTGGTAAGATTATTGGACCTTCTACCTCAGGAGTGCTCACAAGAACAAAAGCTAAGAATCTTTCTAGGCAACATACTTCTTTACTTAGCTTTGTTTATAAACAAAACAGGGTGAATCACAAGGATCAGCAATTGTGCTTATTTGCTTGCTTTCTGTCTCAAGAAGAACCTAAGACAGTAGCTCAAGCATTAGCTAAAGAGAGTTGGGTTGAAGCCATTGATGAGTGTCTAAATACTCATCATTTTATACCAATCTGAACTGCCAAAACATACAAAAACACTCAAATATGTATCAAAATACTTAAAATATCTTAGAGGTGTGTTTTATATGTTTCAAATGCAAAATATGCAAAAACAGATGAAAAACGTACAAAGTTTGCATAATTGGCAGTTTCAGTCCCTCAACTTTCATAAATTGGCAAAACTAGTCCCTGGTAATTCTAAAAACATGAAAAAGTCACCAAAGGTCCTTTTTAATCATAAAGTTACATATTTAGTCCTTTGGTGCAAAGTTTCACAAAATTACAAGTTTAGTCCCTGTACTTTGGATATTGACAGAAATGGTCCCTGGGATGTAAAAACTTTGAGAAATTCAATTTTGGTCCCTATACTAATAATCTTTTGCAGGTTTGGTCCTTATGTGAAAAGTTTGGTGAATTTACATGATTGGTCCCTGAAGTTTGGTGAATTGGCAAATATAGTCCCCGGGTATTTTAAATATGAAAATTATCAAACATACCCTTGGTACTATTCACATATGATAATTTTGACCCTTGTGATTAACTTTGGAAAAATCACACATCAGGCCCCAAACTTTCAGCTAATTACAATTTTGGTCCTTGTTGTGTTTTTAGTTAACAATACAAACGGACCCTTTTGTTATTTATAAACCAAACAAACAAAACCCAACAAACCAAGCCCATCCCTTCTTATTCCCAAAGCCCAAAATCCCTAGCCCAGTCCAACCCCATGGTCAAAACCCGGTCAACCCCCCTTTCAATACCACCCCCGTTTCCCTCCTTCTCCATACCACCACCACTGAAACCATACCACCATCCACCTCACCTTTTCTTGCTCCCCACTCATTCCACCTCATCACCTCCACCTCCACAACACTCCAACAAACCTTTAATGCCTTAAAATACGCCCCAAGTAATCCACAGTACCCCCTTTGACCCTTTGGCGCCAAGAAATTGTTTAAACGGTGGGGATTGCTTAAGCCATATCAATGGTCCACAAGTGGTGGGAAATGTCAGGTGGGTCCCACTTGACTCAGAAAAGTGCTACAAAAGGAAAAAGAAGCCAGAATTGAAGAGTATTAGTTTAGGAGTAGAATAACATAGTCGTAGGTAGTGTAATCTTGTATTTCAGTTATAATTTCAATCAAAATAGCTTGTACTCAGTTAATTTAATGTAATTTGAACTTTTCTTAAAGTCAATTTAAAGTTTCAGCTCATTTCTCAGTCTATGCAATTTTTACTTGTTTCAAGAATCACAAAAATTTCATCTGTGTTGTTAGTTGTTGTTAAAAGCATTTCACAAGTTCATTTAAGCTTTGTCAAAGTTTTTAAAAGCTGTTAGATATCTTATAATTCAGTTTAGAGTATAATTATAAAATTCCAAAGAAAATAAAAAAAAAATAGTGGAAAAATAGAAAATCATGTAAAGAGGAAGAAGGATACTGAGCAAGGTGTTATTGGGATATATTTCTGGTTTAGAGTCCTATGGGGGACACTAGGGTATGATTTGGTCCTTGGTTCAATCACTTCTCAGCTTCTTTAATTTGTAAGCTTTTATATACATTTTTACTATTCTACTGTTTAAGTATTTAATTAGCTTAGATATTGTTAATTTTAGTTTTCTGTATTGTTAATTAGCCATAATCTCAACTTAAATTAGTTATTTGTTTTTAAGATCCATTAGTTCTAAAAACTCCAAAAACTCACAGTGAAACACTCAAGTTTGACAAACTTGTGTTTTCAGCTTGTGGTGTAGTTAATTCATGCTCATTTAATCTTATTTAGTTATAATAAAGAGTTAGGAATCAGTATTGTAGCTTAAATTCATTACTAGCTTTGAAAATCATACATTGAAATAATTCAGGGTGTGTTTGGATCAGTAGGATCCATTGACTTAAAAGGTGTTGTAGTTGTTGTTCTTGGTTATGTTAAGTCACCTTAGGTCTTAATAGGTGTAATCAGTCATAAAATCAGGGTCTCATTAGGAAAAAGTCAAAAATCCAAAACCAATTCCCTTGACAGTTAACTGTCAAGGAATTGAGTTTTATAAACTCACCATTTAGCTTATATCAATTAGTTTTAGCTTATTTTAGGTCTATTGTAGCTTATTATAACTTAACTAATCAGTAAGGTAGCCTAGAATCTCATATAAGTCAACCTAGATCATTTTTATAAAAAGTCAAATTATCCACTCTCAGGTTTTTACCAAACTAGTAGGAATTGTTTAGAATTTAATAGAAGGAATTAGGCTTTGTGCTTTTGTGGGATCATAGTCTACCAGTTCATCTTCAATATCCCACATATCTTGCATTTTTAAGATTTTTCTGTTGGGCCCCACTCACCCTCAAAGTAACCTGCAGGGAAGACACTTCCCCTGCACATCAGCAGACTTGGCCAACACCACCACTTTGGTGGTGTTTTGTGATCATCTCAGTGGGTCCCAGTAGTTCTAGTTAGGTTCCCTCAACCCCCCTCCTAGTAGAGAACTTAGATTGACTTTTTGTTTGACTTAAATCCAAGTGGACCCCACCTAAATCAGACCCAAAACATTGTCCCCATTCTGTGTTCAAAACAGGTTTTGGATTAGCTTATTGTAGCTTATTAGCTTATCTACTGAGCTTATTTAGCTAAATTAAGCTTAGACAAGTCTAACATACCTATTAGAACCAGAATAAGCCTTAGTGGGTCCCACATAAGCTCATTTGAGCTTAATTTCCAATTCAGTCAACAATAGTCAACTGTTAGGCTTCTTAGCTTATAACTAGCTTATTTTTAAGTTCTAAAATTATTGTTTTTACAAAAGTTAGTTATATTTAGGTATAATATAGTTTGGAAAAAGAAAATTCAAGAAAAAACAAAATAATAGTAAGTGATAGTTTCTATTTAATTTAATTAAATTTTAATTTTCATTTTTAGATTTTAATTAAGTAATCTGTGTTTTTATATTTTTATTAATTTCCTTATAGGATAAAGTATTTTTAATAATTTTCTCAGATTTTTATATTGTAATTTAGTATTTATTATAATTAATAATAGATTTATTAGTAATTAATTAATAAATAAATTTTAAATAGCATAATCAGTTTTTATATAGTAACACCTATATTTTATATTTTTCCTAGCTTTTATAAGTCATAATATAATTTTAGAAATTTTCTTGTGATTTATACTGTTCATTTAATAGTTTTTATAATTTAAATAGTTTAAATAGTAATTAAATAATAAATAGAATAATAAATAGTAAACTAGTTTAAAAATATATAAAATAAAGTTTTTATAATTTTTTAGGATTCCTGTAATGGTTAATTAGATTTATAAAAATTTTCATAATTTTCTAAGTTAGTTTAATATTATTTGTAATTTGTAATACTTTAATTAGTATAATTAAGATAAATAGTTTTTAATTAATAAAAAGCTCACAAAAAGACAAAAAGATTTATTTTTATTTTTTATACTTTCTTCAAGTTCTATTTTAGGTTTAGAAAATATTTTTATAAGTTTTTAGTTTAATTTGTAGTATTTATAATATTTTAATTAAATAGTTAAATAGTTATTAATTAAATAATTAATAATAAATAATATAATAATCTTAAAAATAGTTTTATTTTTAGTTTAATTTTATTTTAAGTTTAAGTTTATAAAATTTTCATTTTTAACCCTTATAGTTTATTTTTCTTAAAACTCACCTTTTTCTCAGCACGCAGTCGCGTCTGATTTTAAATTGGTGTACGTTTTACGTTTTAGATATTTAGGTTTTTAAGTAATCATTCCAATAGTTTAATTAAGTTATTTTAAGTTGTAAAACCCTAGTTTAAACACACACACACACTTATAACCTTTCCTGTTCACATTCACTGATCACAGATTCGTTTATAATATCACATCGCACACCTCGTTGGGACTTACGACCCGGGAAAACACTGTATTCCTCGGAAGCATTTGTTTCAGATTAGTTTGACTTTACTATTGACCATTCTTAAGTGGTTGAGAAATAAAAGATAACTGGTTTGAGGCGAATCAAAATTTGGCGCCGCTGCCGGGGAGGTTGTGCGCTTATTTTAAACGATTTTGCGTATTAATAATTCTGGACACACATCCATTGTATATTTACCATCTTTTATCCATATTTTTATAAAACAAAAACCCAAAAATATTCACCTTTACACCCTTACCTATTTGATTCTTCATTTCTCATCCCCAAAACCCTTTGATTCTACATTCTTCCACTTGTCCCATAATTAATTCTAATGGCATCTCTCGATGACGATTTCTTTAAACAAAGGGCCTGTAAAATTGAAGTTGAAAAACTTATGGCCTTGTCAAAAATGTCGAGATGTTATGTTGATTATGATGGACCTTCGATTCCTATTCCCTCTCCGGTGAGGGAAAGAGATCATGAAACCGAGGTGACAAAGGACCTTGTACTTTCCTCTGACGATGGAGGTGCTAAATACGTCCAAACCACGGTTGTCCAAAAACCTGAGCTCACAACTGTTCCTAAACCTTCAAGAATCAATCCTGATCTTTCACGGTTTACGGTTAAAAGTTTGTCAAGCAAACGTACAGAGCTTAGGGCAATTACTGAAAAGAACGATTTGCCTAATCTTCACAATTATCAAGAACCAAAACCCGAGACCATAACGGAAGTGGTGGAAATTCCTAGCTCTCAGAGCACACCACTTGTCCCACCTCCATATTTTGTTCCTTGTGACGGTTGTGGTGAGCCTCTTTTCGGTTTTCCATGTCGTTGGTGTACATGTGTACAATGTGGTAATGATATTCAAAACGGGAGTTGTTTGTTTTGTGGGTCGAGTAATTCATTTACTTATGATCCTAATCAAAACTCATTCAACAACTCCTCAAATTTTTCTAACTACCCGTCACATTCATACGAGCAAGAATCATATTATCCAAATATCAATGATGCTTCGTATCAAAATACACCAAGCCAGACTCAACAGTTTTACTGTTGTGAGTACTGTGGAGGTCCACACTTTAGCTCTGATTGTCAAACAAGGAATCCATTTCCTTGTAATAATTACGACTATTCGTTTCAAGACCTACCTCCACAGTACCAAATGAACCAAGCAACTCCTCAAAACCAGCAAGATCCTTATTTGGAGGTTATTGAAAAACTTAAAAACATTAGGGAGGAGTTAGCTAATATGTCGCTTCGCCATGATCCAAGTTCTTCTTGTGTATATTGTGGGGGTCCTCATAATGATGATCAATGTCAACCTTCCGGTTTTGACACATCTACACCTCCACAATTTCCACTCATTCAAAATTCTCGTGATAAATCTATCACAGAATTACTTGCTGAAGAACGAGATTCTGGGAAAAGCATGGAAGATTTAATTGCTGAGCAAAGAGTAGCCAAAATACGTGCAAATATTCGCTATGCTGCTTTTTCTGAGTACGATGATGACAGTGATGATGATGATAACATTGTTATCATCCAAAAAGATTCATCATGTTCATCAGTTGAGACTCCTTCCATGCATATACAGGGAGAAAAGAATATAAATGAATCACCAGCAGTAGAAATAATGGAACTTGTAGACTCCATTACTGCTAGTCCTTCTCATCTCCCTGAGTATGATGTTATCACACCCGAGGTTCCCACTCACTCTCTGAACATGGGGGACGAGCATCTTGACACTGTTCCTGCAAAGGAATCGGACGAATTCATAAAGTCTAGTGTTGAGAACCTTGTCTCAATCCCAAGTGAGTCACAGGGAATTCTTGATCCTATGTGTAATATCCATACCCACCCTAATAATCCAAATGATCAAATTGAGAATGTCTCTAATTCCAGTAATGATTGTATATCTTATGGAGACATTGAGTATGTTGAGGCATCACTGCCTCATTCTGATGTTGATCCTCTTCTTGAGGATTTTCCAAAGGAACTCACTCACATCATTCCACTTCTATCTGGAAGTAATGATGATATTCTTGATTTTGAAGACGATATGGGAGAAACTAAAAATCTTTTAAACTCTAATCCCAACATCGAGCTTAGTACTTCACATACTGATGAAAATTCTTTATCTTCTGGAGACATCAGTTATGTGGACGAATTTCCTTCTGAGCTTGTCAACTCAGAAGAAGAGAATGATGAAGTTATTGACACTGAAATTAAAAATGAAGCACTACGTGCAACATTATTAAAAGTCAGTCTTCTCATTTCTAAGATCGAGGCTTTTAATGCAAAGCCTATTTCATCTCCTATCCCCGTCAAGGATAGTGAGCTTATGATCAATGATTCTATTCCGGAATTGCAAACGTTCCATTTTGATCAAACGGAAGAGAAGATAAGTGGCATTACCACTTCTCATTCTTATAATTCTCTTCCCGTTTATGAATCATTTATTTTTGAGGAGTTCCCCAATGAACTCACTCAAATCAATCCCGAATACGAATCATTCACCTTTGAGGAGTTCTCCGATGAACTCACTCATATCATATCTCCACCGGAGTATGATACTTTCTATTTTGATCTAGATATACCCATAATATGTCTTGATCAAACGAGCTTAAACGAGGAGATTCATGAACCAATGAATTCTCCTATTGAGGAAGAAGAGTTAATCATGATTTTCATCATGACTTTCTTTCTTTTCTTCATATATTCTGTTCCCTATCCTGTTCTTCACTCTTTCGGGAGTGAAGACATTATCTTTGATCCCGGCATTCTCATTTATAAATTATGAGCCGGTTACTTATCTCATCGGTGTGGAACTTTCACGTGCTTCAAATGTTTATCCAAACGTTTTGAATGAAAGTCCGATGCAGATTGTCTCTTCCACATCATGCTTCCCCATGGACAAATGAATTCGGGGTCGAGTCAAGCTAGTGACTCGGTAATCAAAAACATTAGCATGTACATAGGTTTTCACCCATGTTTTACCCTAGTGTGGGGGAGATGCCCCACATGTTATATATATATATATCCTCTAAAAAAAAAAAAAAAAAAAAAAAAAAAAAAAAAAAAAAAAATGAAAATGAAAATGTAAATATAGTGATAGCTTCTATTTAAGGAGTTTTATCTAAAAAATATTTGTATGCATATACATTTTAAATAAAGGCTATAGAATATTTCCTTCTTACGTTCTAAGTGTCGGTTTAACACCCGGTATTGTGAATATTGAGGACAATATTCAGTTCTAAGTGTGGGGGGAGATTCGTCTAACGAATTTAAACACATGTTCCATCAAGAACCCCCATTTTAGCCAAAATTTTAAAATTTTTTCTCACTTAGAACGCAATAAATGGTATCAATCCTCCATGTCTAACCCACAACAGGATTGGCTAATCCAAGAGCAAACGGTTCTTGGTAAAGATAACTCAAACCCGTTTATGGCTTGCAATTTGCCAAAAATTGTATGGTTCCTCAACTCCCCATTATCCTCAAAAGCTAATGAGTTGGCTAGCCCGCAAGATTATGGCTTGTGGTAAAGGCCGTGGAAAAACCATAATTGGTAATCAGCTCACCAAGATGTTGACTATTCCATCAAGAGTTGGCTAGTCCAGAAGCAAACGGCTTTTGGTAAAGACTAATCAAATCCGTTGACAGCTGGTGATTTGCTCAAAATCACACGGTTATCAGGTGTGCCACAGTTCTTACACCTGGCTACTCCAGAAGTGATGGCTTTTGGTAAAGAGTTTTTCAAATCCATTAAGTTTTTCTCAATAGATTGCTAGGGACTAGCAATAGTTTAGTGTGGGGGATTGATGAGTGTCTAAATACTCATCATTTTATACCAATCTGAACTGCCAAAACATACAAAAACACTCAAATATGTATCAAAATACTTAAAATATCTTAGAGGTGTGTTTTATATGTTTCAAATGCAAAATATGCAAAAACAGATGAAAAACGTACAAAGTTTGCATAATTGGCAGTTTCAGTCCCTCAACTTTCATAAATTGGCAAAACTAGTCCCTGGTAATTCTAAAAACATGAAAAAGTCACCAAAGGTCCTTTTTAATCATAAAGTTACATATTTAGTCCTTTGGTGCAAAGTTTCACAAAATTACAAGTTTAGTCCCTGTACTTTGGATATTGACAGAAATGGTCCCTGGGATGTAAAAACTTTGAGAAATTCAATTTTGGTCCCTATACTAATAATCTTTTGCAGGTTTGGTCCTTATGTGAAAAGTTTGGTGAATTTACATGATTGGTCCCTGAAGTTTGGTGAATTGGCAAATATAGTCCCCGGGTATTTTAAATATGAAAATTATCAAACATACCCTTGGTACTATTCACATATGATAATTTTGACCCTTGTGATTAACTTTGGAAAAATCACACATCAGGCCCCAAACTTTCAGCTAATTACAATTTTGGTCCTTGTTGTGTTTTTAGTTAACAATACAAACGGACCCTTTTGTTATTTATAAACCAAACAAACAAAACCCAACAAACCAAGCCCATCCCTTCTTATTCCCAAAGCCCAAAATCCCTAGCCCAGTCCAACCCCATGGTCAAAACCCGGTCAACCCCCCTTTCAATACCACCCCCGTTTCCCTCCTTCTCCATACCACCACCACTGAAACCATACCACCATCCACCTCACCTTTTCTTGCTCCCCACTCATTCCACCTCATCACCTCCACCTCCACAACACTCCAACAAACCTTTAATGCCTTAAAATACGCCCCAAGTAATCCACAGTACCCCCTTTGACCCTTTGGCGCCAAGAAATTGTTTAAACGGTGGGGATTGCTTAAGCCATATCAATGGTCCACAAGTGGTGGGAAATGTCAGGTGGGTCCCACTTGACTCAGAAAAGTGCTACAAAAGGAAAAAGAAGCCAGAATTGAAGAGTATTAGTTTAGGAGTAGAATAACATAGTCGTAGGTAGTGTAATCTTGTATTTCAGTTATAATTTCAATCAAAATAGCTTGTACTCAGTTAATTTAATGTAATTTGAACTTTTCTTAAAGTCAATTTAAAGTTTCAGCTCATTTCTCAGTCTATGCAATTTTTACTTGTTTCAAGAATCACAAAAATTTCATCTGTGTTGTTAGTTGTTGTTAAAAGCATTTCACAAGTTCATTTAAGCTTTGTCAAAGTTTTTAAAAGCTGTTAGATATCTTATAATTCAGTTTAGAGTATAATTATAAAATTCCAAAGAAAATAAAAAAAAAATAGTGGAAAAATAGAAAATCATGTAAAGAGGAAGAAGGATACTGAGCAAGGTGTTATTGGGATATATTTCTGGTTTAGAGTCCTATGGGGGACACTAGGGTATGATTTGGTCCTTGGTTCAATCACTTCTCAGCTTCTTTAATTTGTAAGCTTTTATATACATTTTTACTATTCTACTGTTTAAGTATTTAATTAGCTTAGATATTGTTAATTTTAGTTTTCTGTATTGTTAATTAGCCATAATCTCAACTTAAATTAGTTATTTGTTTTTAAGATCCATTAGTTCTAAAAACTCCAAAAACTCACAGTGAAACACTCAAGTTTGACAAACTTGTGTTTTCAGCTTGTGGTGTAGTTAATTCATGCTCATTTAATCTTATTTAGTTATAATAAAGAGTTAGGAATCAGTATTGTAGCTTAAATTCATTACTAGCTTTGAAAATCATACATTGAAATAATTCAGGGTGTGTTTGGATCAGTAGGATCCATTGACTTAAAAGGTGTTGTAGTTGTTGTTCTTGGTTATGTTAAGTCACCTTAGGTCTTAATAGGTGTAATCAGTCATAAAATCAGGGTCTCATTAGGAAAAAGTCAAAAATCCAAAACCAATTCCCTTGACAGTTAACTGTCAAGGAATTGAGTTTTATAAACTCACCATTTAGCTTATATCAATTAGTTTTAGCTTATTTTAGGTCTATTGTAGCTTATTATAACTTAACTAATCAGTAAGGTAGCCTAGAATCTCATATAAGTCAACCTAGATCATTTTTATAAAAAGTCAAATTATCCACTCTCAGGTTTTTACCAAACTAGTAGGAATTGTTTAGAATTTAATAGAAGGAATTAGGCTTTGTGCTTTTGTGGGATCATAGTCTACCAGTTCATCTTCAATATCCCACATATCTTGCATTTTTAAGATTTTTCTGTTGGGCCCCACTCACCCTCAAAGTAACCTGCAGGGAAGACACTTCCCCTGCACATCAGCAGACTTGGCCAACACCACCACTTTGGTGGTGTTTTGTGATCATCTCAGTGGGTCCCAGTAGTTCTAGTTAGGTTCCCTCAACCCCCCTCCTAGTAGAGAACTTAGATTGACTTTTTGTTTGACTTAAATCCAAGTGGACCCCACCTAAATCAGACCCAAAACATTGTCCCCATTCTGTGTTCAAAACAGGTTTTGGATTAGCTTATTGTAGCTTATTAGCTTATCTACTGAGCTTATTTAGCTAAATTAAGCTTAGACAAGTCTAACATACCTATTAGAACCAGAATAAGCCTTAGTGGGTCCCACATAAGCTCATTTGAGCTTAATTTCCAATTCAGTCAACAATAGTCAACTGTTAGGCTTCTTAGCTTATAACTAGCTTATTTTTAAGTTCTAAAATTATTGTTTTTACAAAAGTTAGTTATATTTAGGTATAATATAGTTTGGAAAAAGAAAATTCAAGAAAAAACAAAATAATAGTAAGTGATAGTTTCTATTTAATTTAATTAAATTTTAATTTTCATTTTTAGATTTTAATTAAGTAATCTGTGTTTTTATATTTTTATTAATTTCCTTATAGGATAAAGTATTTTTAATAATTTTCTCAGATTTTTATATTGTAATTTAGTATTTATTATAATTAATAATAGATTTATTAGTAATTAATTAATAAATAAATTTTAAATAGCATAATCAGTTTTTATATAGTAACACCTATATTTTATATTTTTCCTAGCTTTTATAAGTCATAATATAATTTTAGAAATTTTCTTGTGATTTATACTGTTCATTTAATAGTTTTTATAATTTAAATAGTTTAAATAGTAATTAAATAATAAATAGAATAATAAATAGTAAACTAGTTTAAAAATATATAAAATAAAGTTTTTATAATTTTTTAGGATTCCTGTAATGGTTAATTAGATTTATAAAAATTTTCATAATTTTCTAAGTTAGTTTAATATTATTTGTAATTTGTAATACTTTAATTAGTATAATTAAGATAAATAGTTTTTAATTAATAAAAAGCTCACAAAAAGACAAAAAGATTTATTTTTATTTTTTATACTTTCTTCAAGTTCTATTTTAGGTTTAGAAAATATTTTTATAAGTTTTTAGTTTAATTTGTAGTATTTATAATATTTTAATTAAATAGTTAAATAGTTATTAATTAAATAATTAATAATAAATAATATAATAATCTTAAAAATAGTTTTATTTTTAGTTTAATTTTATTTTAAGTTTAAGTTTATAAAATTTTCATTTTTAACCCTTATAGTTTATTTTTCTTAAAACTCACCTTTTTCTCAGCACGCAGTCGCGTCTGATTTTAAATTGGTGTACGTTTTACGTTTTAGATATTTAGGTTTTTAAGTAATCATTCCAATAGTTTAATTAAGTTATTTTAAGTTGTAAAACCCTAGTTTAAACACACACACACACTTATAACCTTTCCTGTTCACATTCACTGATCACAGATTCGTTTATAATATCACATCGCACACCTCGTTGGGACTTACGACCCGGGAAAACACTGTATTCCTCGGAAGCATTTGTTTCAGATTAGTTTGACTTTACTATTGACCATTCTTAAGTGGCAAGAAGAACGTTTACAATTCAAGCTTCAAGAAGTATGGGTATTATGTGATTTACCTGATGGTAAGAGGCTAATTGGTACAAAATGGGTCTTTAGAGTTAAAAGAGATGAAAGAGGAAATGTCATCAAGAATAAAGCAAGGTTAGTGGCTCAAGGCTACAGACAAGAAGAAGGGGTAGACTATGATGAAGTGTTTGCTCCTGTGGCAAGAATTGAAGCCATAAGGTTGTTTCTGGCTTTTGCATCATATATGGGCTTTCCTGTATATCAGATGGATGTTAAAAGTGCTTTTCTCTATGGCACTATCAAAGAGGAAGTATATGTCAAACAACCTCCTGGTTTTGAAGATCCTGCACATCCAAACAAAGTCTACAAGGTTATTAACGCTCTGTATGGCCTCCATCAAGCCCCTAGAGCTTGGTATGAAAGACTCTCCACTTTTCTATTGCAACATGGTTATAGGAGAGGTGCTATTGATAAGACTTTGTTTATCAAAAGAGACAAAAAGGATATTATGCTTGTCCAAGTGTATGTGGATGACATTATCTTTGGAGCCACAAAGCAGTCAATGGTGAAGGAATTTGAGGATCTCATGCAAAAAGAGTTTCAAATGAGTTCCATGGGTGAATTAACATTCTTTTTGGGGCTTCAAGTTCAACAATCAAGCAGTGGAATTTTCATCAGTCAAGATAAGTATGTTACAGACATTCTAAAGAGGTTTAACTTCGCCATTGTCAAGCCAGCCTCCACACCCATTGATGCTAACAAACCATTGGGAAAAGATGAAGATGGAGAAGATGTTGATGTTAAGCTATATAGATCCATGATTGGTTGTCTAATGTATTTGACTGCATCTAGACCTGACATTACTTTTGCTGTTTGTTTATGTGCAAGACATCAGGTCAAACCCAAAGTTTCACATCTGAATGCAGTAAAGAGGATTTTTATGTATCTTAGGCAACAACCTAAGCTAGGGTTGTGGTATCCTAGGGAGTCTCCTTTTCATTTGGAAGCCTTTTCAGACAATGATTATGCTGGAGACAATTATGACAGAAGATCAACCACTGGAGGATGCCAATACCTTGGAAGAAGATTAGTTTCATAGCAATGCAAAAAGCAAACAATTGCAGCAACATCTTCCACAGAAGCAGAATATGTGGCTATTGCAAGTTGTTGTGCCCAAGTACTTTGGTTGCAAAATCAACTTTTGGACTATGGATTCAACTTCAAGAATACTCCTATCAACATTGATAATGAGAGTACAATCTGTATTGTAAAGAATCCTGTCTATCATTCCAAGACAAAGCATATTCAGATTAGGCATCACTTTATCAGAGATTGTTATGAGCACAGACTCATAAATGTGGTTAAAGTTCACACAGATGATAATGTAGCAGATTTACTCACAAAGGGCTTTGATGTTTCAAGATTTACTTTTTTATTGGTGAGTATTGGGATGATTAATAATTAAGCTACATTTGAGGGGAGGCATTAGTAGCTATTCATTATTTGAGGGGAGGCTACATTCATCATTAAACAAAAAGGTAACTTTATTCATTATCATCATAAGAAAAGTTACATTCAACATTCCAAGACAGAGACACATCATCAAAACAAACAAACACAAACCCTAAACAAACTACATCCTACACCAACTACTCCATTGGCCTCTTTTCCTTTTAGCTCTGCTTTGTCTTCTGAGCACCTTTCCTCTTGTTATCAAAGGTAGGTTGCTTTCTTGGGCAAGCAAGGCCTAGCACTTGCTTTGGAGGCCTTTCTAGTCTTGCAGGCTTCTTTTGGGCAGGCCACTTCATGTTCTTCAAAGCTGATTCTAGAGCCTGTGTCAATGCCTGTGGCAACTCACTGGATAGAGATGGAGCAGGAGCAGGAGTAGAAACCTTTTTATTAGGCTTCAGGTTGGTTGAGCTTGATGCACTTGGAGGAAAATAGCCATTCCATCCTGAATCAGAGTCAGAGTAGTAGCTTATCTCTGAGTCAGAAGAGTCATCTGATGAGATGTAAATTAGTGGAAAGTGGCTCATGATAATACTAGGGTTTCTGTGATGGTAGAAACAAGGTTTTGATGAAGTTATGTGTTACTACAAGTTCTTTTTATAGGCAAGTCAATCCCAAGGGTTATTTATGAAGGCTATTAACTCCTACTTGTTTTGGTAGCTTTGGGGAGTAAATATGGAAAGTATTTATTATCTCGGGTTGACTTTCAGAAGATATTTTGGTCAATAAGTAAATATTGTTAGATATTTTGGTGGAAAGTACTTTTAGCAAAAGTACTGCTTCATAAGGAATGAAAGTACTGCTCCATGTTATATGGAAAAGTACTGTTTGGCGCTTATTGGAAAATACTGACGTGTCAGGGTACTGTTCCAACGGTAAAAAATGGGGGTAACAACTTTACGAAAGATATGGGGAAGATAAATCCCAAAAATAACGGTAAAATCATTAATTAACCGTGATTTTTTGTATATTATCCTCTTTTATGATTATCTTTTCCATCTTTACATACCCTCATCCTCATTCCTATTCATCCATTCAAGCACTAACAAATTCATCATCGATCATCATTCTCTTTCACAAACACAAACAATGGCAAACCGTCCAACAATTACAAAACACAACATGATTGCCAACTTGGAGAAGACGCAAAAGAATGTTGATTTCATGGAATCATTGATTTTCTTACTGGGTCATCTATCAATTACTCACTTTTGGTCAATCCTGAAATCATTGGTCCCTGGATTCAAGAGTTTTGGGCTACGGCTAGATCTGATTTGGAAGAAGGAGAAGATGTTATTCATGCTACAATTGTAGGGAAGCCTATTCGTATCACTGAAGCTACAATAAGGGATGTCTTATTGTTTGATGATGAAGAAGGTACTGTACTTTTTGATAAACAAGTTATTTGGGATGAACTTAGAGAGATAGGCTATGAAGGTGTTCTCAATAAGCTTACTTTTCAAAAGGCATTAGTTAGTCCTCATTGGAAGTACCTTATCCATGTTTTGCTTCATTGTCTAAGTCCCAAAAGTACTGCTTGGGATCAATTTGGACATAACATAGCCTCTGCATTAGTTGGGTTAGCTACCAATCAACAATTTAACTTCTCCTACATGATTCTTGATGGTATGCTTGCTCACATCAAAGTTGGTTCACCATTTTTGATATATCCTAGGTTTGTTCAGTTATTCTTAGACAAACCACTTGAGGGTGTTCCAAAACCTCAAGATTTTATACCTACTGTTATACTTCAACACAAGGTGTTCACTTTTATGTCTCACAAGGGTGTTACGTTTTCTGGCCAAAATACACCTTTGACAGCTCATATATTGGAAGTAGCACAAGCAGTTAGGGATGCTGCTGATGAAGAAAGTGATTCTGCACATTCTGAGCCTTCTGCATCAGAACATACTTCAACGCCACCTCTTGCTTCACCTCAGCAAGTAGCTTCAAGTGAAAGAGCTGCTTCTATGTCTGTTCATGTTCATGTATCAAGGGAGAAGACTATTTCTATTGAAAGTACTTCTCAACATCCTATTTCCAAGGAAAGTACTTCTCTGCAAGGTACTGCTTCAGATCAAGATAAACCACCATCTCCTGATGATTATACTTTCACAGGTGGGTTTCAAACACCTGAAGGAGATGTGGGACATCTGGATACTTATGCTTTGACTAGGGAATTCAGAAGAATGAAGAAGATCATTAATGCACAAGCTGATTAGATCAAGAGATTGAGAAATAAGTTCAGGAGGTTGAAAAGATTTGTTTGGCCACTTGTTCAAAATCACAGATTATGGGTCAAGCAAAAGATGAGAAGTGCTAAGAAATCCAAGAAGGCTTCTACATCTAAGCAGAGCAAGAAGAGGTCATCATCATTCATATTGGGGAGGAATCAGAATGATAATCTGAATGAAGATGATGTTGAGTCTCACGATAAATATGAAGAAGCTCATGCTATGGATTTTGAAGACATTGCTCAAGGTACTGCTGAAAGAAAAGTTGATGAAGTTGAGCAAATTGTTGCAGAAGAAAATAAAGCACAAAGTACTGATGTTGAAGGTGTTGATATTCAAGGTACTGCTAATCAACATATAGATACTCAAGGTACTGATCCTCAAAGTACTGGTGTGTAAAGTACTTTGGATCAAGGTGATCAAGGTACTGCTGCCTTAAATGTTGATGAAGCTGGACCTTCTACAAGGATTTTTAATGATGAAGCTGGCCCTTCCATTCAGCAAGAAGAGATAAAAGAGCACACAACTAGTGATGATGAGACTATTGTTGAGATTATGGTTAATATGTCAAGACCAAGAGGGATAAGTATTCCTGGTGCTGAACAAGCTCAAGTCTCACAAGCTTCTTCTGAATATGAAGAATTAGATCCTAAGGATAAAGGAAAAGGGATTATGCAAGAATCAAAGAAGAAAAAGAAGAAGAAGTTTACTCTGGCACAGTTAAGAGCTTTTGAGGTAGCTAAGAATGAAGAAGCTGCAAGAAAGTATCAAGCTGATTTGGATGCTGATTACTTAAGGGAATCAAGAGAGCCAGTTGTTGAAACAAGAAGGCCACTGTCTGAAGCTCAAGAAAGAAATTCTATGATTAGTTTTCTAAAAGGCAAAGGATATAAGAATCTACAAAGATTAAGACATCCACAGGTGAAAGAACTATATGACAGTGTTCTAGAGTCAATTCAAAGAGAGTTAGATAGTTTTGTGCCTATGGATTCTGAGAAAGAAAAGAAGTTGGAAGATATAATGAAAGAACAAGCTGAGAAAAGAAAGTTAAAGAGGAAGAGAGCAACTCAAGATGATTAGTTGTCAAAGAGGCTCAAGATGCTAAAAGCAGATACTGTTGATGAGCTGAGGAATTATCTTAGGGTTGTAGATTTTGAAAATCCAAAGAAGACAGAGAATGCTGAAAAGAAGTCCAGGATTTCTACATTTTCTGTGGTAGAAGCATCTGATGGAGATTATCTCATTTTTCATAGAGAAGATGAAAGCTTTACAGTATTCAATATGCTATGGGATATACTGCACAAGGTAGATAGAGAAGATTTATACTATTTGTATCTACAAGTGCAGGATTATTTTGAGAATATTGAGCCAAAAGGAGTGAGATTGATCTTATTGGGTGATTTAATAACCATCTGGGAGACAAATGAAACAAGTAGTGATGCTCTGTGGAATGATCAAGAGAATTGGGAAATAACAAGTTGGAGGTTCTTTGAGTCATCAGGGGTACACTCACTTGAAATGGAAGATGGAGCCATGATCCATATGTTTGCAGAGAGAAGATATCCTCTAATAAGGGAGATTATGGTTAGAATGTTGGATCATGGTATGGAAGTTGAGAATGAGACTGAAGTAGCATTAATGGTGATTGAATTGTTCATACAGTGGACTACTTCAGATGAATGATATTGCAGAAATACTGGTATGATTTGTATTGTATAAATATTTTTTGAATAATAAAGTACTTTATTCAAAGTACTGCTAGACAAACAGTACTTTCTCAAAGTACTGCTTGCTACATAAAACCAGTAAAGTCTTTTGATATTGATTAAGTTTTAAAAGAAAATTTTTGTGAAGCATAAGATGATATCAATAAAGGTTTTGAGAAGTCACACATGGTGTTAGTACTTGTACTACACAGCAAATGGTACTCAACTCACCATGTTTAACAGACAAGAAAGAGTTTGACTCATCATGAGGGTACGGCTCTGATGTGATAACCAAATCCGTTTTTAGTTGACAATTTACTAAAAATTGTATGGTTTTCAACTCACCATATCTATAAAAGTGAAGAGTTGGCTAGCCCACAAGAAAATGGCTTGTGGTAAAGGCTATGGAAAATCCATTTATATAGGAATTAGTTCACCATGGTTATGTTTATACTAAAAGAACTAACTAGTCCAAAAGCAAACGGCTCTTAGTAAAGACTAAACAAATCCATTGATAGCTGATGATTTGCTAAAAATCATATGGTTATCAATGTACCATGGTTGTTCTAACCTAAAAATTGGCTATTCCAGAGTTAATGGCTTTGGTAAAGAGACATCAAAATGCATTAAATTTCAATGATTCACCTCTCACATAAGTTTACACATCTGGAAGTGATGAGAATAGTATGAAACTTTAAAGATTTGATGTACACTTTGTCAAAATACTGCTGAGTTGCTAAAAAGAATTGTTGCTGTGATGATATCATCTGAAGCTGATAAAGAGTACTTTGACATACAAGTTAGATAAAAGATAAAAATACAATTTTCCTTGAAGATAAAGATATTAAAGATCAAAAAGATAACAAAGAAACTTGAAATCAAGCAAGTAGAATTCAAGTTAGGGGAGGATTGTTGGGATATGAAGGTCAAAGTACTTCTGGAAGTTCAAAGTACTGCTGTGTCAAAGTGATGCTCAAGGTCAAAGTACTGCTCGTGCATGAAGATTATTCAAAGTACTTATAAACCGACTTAAGGTTTTCCTTATGTCTATAAAAGGACCCTTAGGATGGTATTAGACGTACGATTAATAGAATACGAATTCAGAAAAACAAGTATTAGCAAGTACGATATTACAGAGTTAGGAATTGTTAGTTAATCTGTATAGAGAAGTGATACGTGGGAATTGCACCCTCGCAACAGGTTTTACCTCTCAAGAGATCTTGAGAAGCTTACAACCCCCACCAGGCAGTGTACCTGATCGTTGTAGTATAGTATAGTGACAAGTACCGGGGGATTCATCGTTCAACTCAGGAATAGTGTCGTTAGGATTGAAATTAATCTAACTAGGTCTAAAGGTGAAGGATGATTCTTTTTGTGTTTTTATATTTTATGAAAAGCAGGTAAAAATCTCGGGTATTGGAAGGAGGGGCGGAATTAGTTGCTAATCAACTAACCCAAAAGCTACTAATTAAACTAATGTGCAAGAAAAATAAACTAAGGTTCTACAAGGTAAGTGAAGCATGTCTACCCATGATATGTTACTCCTTGCTAGCTATCCAATTCTACCTATTGAATTGCCACACCTTGCTTTAATTGACGGGTTGTATTCCTTAATACTAGTCGTAGGGCCGTGTACGATATTCCCTAACTCTATAAGATCCTACTTTACTTCTATGTTGAGTCGTTAAAAGCTCCTAACATGGGATCATTAGAATTCACTTATGCATTAAATACAACCAAAATTCGTAGTACACCTCCGATCATGTTTCTTAAGACGTTCAAGCAAGTTACCAATTGGAAGTCTGCCAGTTTTCTTAAGCCTAACATCGAATTCAATCAACCAAACAAGAGACAATAGGAATCAAGAATTATAAGCTAAATCAACTAGACCTATTGAAGTTGTCACACCCTAATTGATGAAGATAGACACAAACATCAACAAGGAATCAATAAGATCTAATCAATTATATACAAGTTTCACACAATCATAAGTAGACACAAGATGAATTAGCCAATCATAATTAATGAAGAACAAGCAACAATAATGATAATTGAAGACATGAATTAAGATAGAATCAACAAACCATTACAAGATGTTTATGGAGTGATTGAAACCCGCTAAGTTGCTGGAAAAACACCTACCTAAACCCAGGAATCGACCTTAGAGTTTAGGGCTTACCAAAAAGTGAAGTAATAAGGTTATATTTATAGGCAGATTTTCTGTCGGCCCATCTTGACGGCGTCAGCCCGTAAGGAGTGACGGCGTCATGACCATTTTTTCACCAAATCGAAGATTTTTTCGTCCCGGTCGTTTTCTTTTTTGAATCGCTCAAATCCGAGTTCGTATGCAAAAGTTATGGCCAAAACAGTGTCAGCTACTCCACACGCAAGTTGTGATTGTCTCCATCATCTTGTGACGGTTTCACTAAGGTTTCTTCTTGTGTAAGCCTTCTTCCTGACGTCGTCACTCTAAATCATTTGACGTCGTCAGGTTAAATCCTGACGCCGTCATGTATAAACATGTTCTGGGCCGTCACATGTAACCTGACCCTGACGGCCTAGGTGACGCCGTCAGGTCAAATTGCCTTGAAATAGTTCTGGCCCGTCACGTACAACTTGAATTATCCACCTCTTTATCAATGAGTGACGGCGTCACCTTGTAGAGGTTGACGCCGTCATGTACTGTTTCCAGCATGGATTCTTGATTTTCTCGTTTTCTTCATTCTTGAGCATAAAAACGTCCAAAAAGCTCCAAAATGCTTCATATTCCAGAAATCACGTCCCAAGTACCTAAAATGATAAAAGAAACGATTTATGGCAACATTTGATCAAATAATCACGATTTAGGGCTTAAATGACCCCCTAAAAGCGGTACACTTTTCGTCTCATCAAGAAGCAGGTTCAAAGTTTGGTTTAATATAGAGTTATTCTTCTTAGCTTTGTGTTAGTATATTCCACATACTTTACAAAGTTACATCAGTGTTTCATTATTAATAGTTTTGAGTTATTCAAGATTGTTAAAACCTTACAAGCTACAAAGTAGTTTGGTCAGAGTATATCGATCCAACATTAACCAAATGAATATTAATTAACACACTGTTTATAATTCCTAAAACCTTTGGACTCCACATGTAAACTATAGATACTTTCGTAGATTTTGATGTTAACACATTTTTTTTGGGTAAAGGGGAGTATTCCATGTTAACACATTTTTTTGGGAAAGTAATTAAATATATCAATATAACATCTATACCTAATTTTTTTGAAGTAATAATCGGAAACACTTAGTTATGGTTCATAATAAAATGTTCAAATTATGATAACGTTATGAAAAATATTGTTACCAAATAACCCCGATTCGAACTTTTGTGTTTGTGCATGTGATTTTGGCCGATTTATATAGGAATGCATTAGGTTAAAATCATCAATTATTCGTGCAACCTTTTCAACTTCATCAGTCCATAACTGACTTTTAATTCTATACTAATTACTAAATATCATGTGATCAATTCCGGCAAGCCTTGCACTTCCATCTCAATGTTGTATATACTTCAAACTAAATGCACCGGTTTTGTCTTTCGATAAAAGTTTGAACTTTTGTTTATGTTTAAAACTCAACTTTTTTATTTGATATTATAAATTATTAATTATTTGCAACATTTTCAACTCCATCTCAATCCATAACTGAATTTTAATTATATACTAAATACGTGATCAATTCCGGCAACTCTTGCACTTCCATCTCGATGTTACTTCACATTAAATTATGGGACTCCATATTGATTATCTTGATTACTCCACTTAAATTAGTGGACTCAATCTTATAGTATTATAGATAGATAAATAATGTTCTTGTTTCCTCCCATTATATTTGGATCCAAAAAAGGTTCTTGATGTCGCCGAAAGACATCCAATAAGGAAACAATAATCATAGTGTCTAATGCAAGATTAAGTTAGCTTGTTAAAAAAAAAGACTTATTTAACCATTTAAATGTTGCTTTACATACATGCTCGTGCACATTTTCTTGAATCAATTTGCACATGTGAGCTACATCAATAGAAAACACACATAAATTACTTGTATATGAAAATGCATTAACATAATACATATATCTATATATATGCTTATCTATAACAATCACCTAAATATGTAAGAAACAAAGAAAATAGTTGGTATCCCAATCTTTGGTTCCATTTATCTGAGCATGCATGATTTTGTGTGATTTTCATGGTACCTATGAATGATGACTAAATTAAGAAAAAAAAGAAGACCAAGTTAATTACAAAGATCTGAAAGATGTGTCACTTCAACATGTACGTACTAAATGTTGCAAAAGAGAATTTACAGACCGCTAACAACAATTAAAGATCTAAAAGATGTGTGAATCATCTTCAAATGTACATACTAAATGTGATTTTGGCCGGTTTATATAGGCATGAATTAGGTTAAATCATTAATTATTTGCAACATTTTCAACTCCATCTCAATACATAACTGACTTTTAATTCTATACTAAATACGTGATCAATTCTGACAACCCTTGCACTTCCATCTCGATGTTACTTCACATTAAATTATGGGACTCCATCTTGAGTATCTTGATTAGTTTGTATCTAATTGTTTATCGCGTAATGTTTATGTAAATTACCGAATATACAACAATCTATAACTAAGGCTCCCGCAGGAGATATTGGTTATTTGTTGAAATGAATTTATTTAGGTTTACGTAAATGTAATCATTTTGTTGATTTAATAGTTTATTTATTATTATTATTATTAATTTTTTTAGTTTTATTAGACTCGTGCGTTGCACCGATTTGTTATTATAATTTACAAATGGGTTAGATCAATAATTGTGTATTGTTTCCTTTATATTCATTATTTAAGGCGGTATTTAGTTGTGTTTTTTTTGTTTAAGGGTTTTAAGCTTCTTTAATAGTAAAGAATGCAATTAAACCAATAATATGGTCGATAACAAATAAAAGAGAAGTAAAGAATGAAATTGTAATTATTCAAAAAAAAAACCATCAATATTATAGTCATGAAGCTGGAATAAAATCAAACCACTAAAGTTGATATCACAATATAAAAAATGATTCTTTAGTTTAACTACAAAAACTCATGTGATCATTATATAGTATGCAACATATCTTCATTGTGATTTTATAAATCAATACAATGAACACTCAAAATCATTAAGAATTTATGAGTACCATTCTCATTTGTAAATTCAATATATATTTAGTAGTATCTCTAAAAAAAGCCATCCAAACCAACCGATGAGTCCTCATTTGGGATCGATTTTTCTACGTTCGAATCTTTCTTTCTATGATCTTCTTTGTAGCCCGTCTTGAACGACCTTTTTGACCATTCGTTGTAGTCCTTTTTGAACGACCTTCTTGACCAACTCGTCGTGCCCTATGTATTTTTATCATCTTTAACTAGCAGGGTACCCGCGCGTTGCAGCGGTGGGTACCCTGAAATAAAATTTTACACTAGAATTAATAAAAATGTCACGGGAAGTTATTTCGACACCTAAATTTGCTTGGTCACAGCCTTGTGTATCGAGTCGAGTTTTATTGAGTCGAGTTTTGGTCACAGGTTTATATCTAGGTTAAGATGGAGGGTTGTACATTGTGTTTAAATTATTGTAATATTGGGTGTAGGAGTGTTTTTAATGTTATTAATGTAGAATGAGGGTTGTACATTGTGTTTAAATGATTGTAATATTGGGTGTAGGGATGTTTTTAATGCTACTAATGTAAAACGAGGGTTGTACATTGTGTTTAAATGATTGTAATATTGGGTGTAGAGGTGTTTTTAATGCTATTAATGTAAAATTCTAAGGAAAGTGGTCTGAATTTCGATTCATGCTAGTTTTTGTTGTACACAATGTTTTGGTTGTTGTAATTATGAAAATTGCTTGCTTTAAAGTATTGTAAACCATGCATCATTTTTTGTAGATCTGAATTTTTTGGAGAAAGAGTCCTTCCTACATTATAAGTAGTATAGATGTATTATTCCTTGTGATAGGGGAAAAATAAGAGATTACTTGAGAAAAATAATAGCAAATATACATGCATTTATGTATATCTCAAATTTTGGCTCATCAACCCGTGGAACCATTTTTAAAATCCAGTAAAATATATGAACGTATAGGAAGGTGCATACCAAAGCATGAGTAACGTGAGAATGCATGCTAAAAACTGAACCTGCTTTTGTTTTGTGTATGAGATTAATTATATTTACATTGTAGTTGTTTTGAACTTTGAGATTTCAAGATTCTTTTTATTATTCTTATATAAAATATATATATAATTTGCAAATGAGACTGAGAAAAGAAAGAGTATAGATACATCACCTCTTCTCTTCTCTTGTAACATTAGTAAGAGAATCATGTTGTATGTATTACCTGCACACGGAAAAAAAATCAAGAAACAATAAATTACAAAATAAAGTAGGAGGAATGAAGATTCGAACTTTTGTGTTTGTTAATGTAATTTTGGCCGGTTTATATAGGCATGGATTAGGATAAATCATCAATTATTCTTGCAACCTTTTCAACTTCTTCTCAATCCATAACCGAATTTTAATTCTATACTAAATACCATGTGATCAATTCCGACAACCCTTGCACTTTCATCTCCTCCATTAAGCAAACATGAATGTAACGACATGACTCTTTGCATGCTCGCAATTACTCAAGTCTAAGGAGGGTTGTAACCCACATGTCTCTTCATATGCAGGTATGCAGGCAACTATTAACCCCCATTAAGGAGGTTTGTAACCCACGGGTCTCTTCATATGCTGCTACTAATTATTATAAAAAAATAAAGCTAAAAAACACTCAAAATTATATCATGAAGAGCATTATGTTGTTGTACTCTATGCAATCTTTACGCCTCCACAATAAATTAGAGGGCTCAAGCTTATAGTATAATAGATATTTGTCTTTTCTTGATATAAAAATATCTCTCTTCAATTAGTGGGCCAAATCTAAAATTTTTATTATTTTATTTTTAAAATAACTAAAAAATCAAATAACAATATGAAATCCAATTTATGAAACAAACACTTGATATTACCAATTCACATCTAAATCCAAATCATAATCTAAACACAAATTCAAATCCAAATCCTAATCTTAAACCCATCTACAAACCAAACGGACCCTAAATGAAAACATTGTGTTGAAAAGTTAGTACAAACAATTTACCTGACTCAAATAGATGGTGATTTGCACACTCCACAATTTAATTGGCACACTCAAATTTAGTATGTATTGCCATTTATACCCTTATAGAGGTGAAGAGGAGTACAAGTAATGTAAGGGTATAAATGGCAATACACACTAAATTAGAGTGTGCCAATCAAATTGTGGAATGTGCAAATCACCTCCCTCAAATAGAGTTTAGAGTTGTAAAAGTCTATGTGTCTAGATGGTTATATGATCAGTCTATAAATTTATTACTAAACGAGTAGTCGTGCATAATAAAGAGATTTATAGCGGCATATACTTTTAGTGATAAAAAAAGTTTATGGGCAGTAAACGAAAAATAATAGAAGTTGATAATTTAGGGATTAAACATAATGTTTTGAAACCTGCTTCGACCCGAGTTGATCAACTAGTTGAACCGTTAAAAATGGGTCAACCCGACGAGTTGGGTCGGAAAAACGGGTCAAATAAAACCGAGTTAACCCGCCGGGTTTTAAGTGTCCCGGGTCAACCCGGTTTTCGATGTGTGTTAATAGTTTCCTTATGTGTATTAATAGTTGACATTGCTCATAATTAATTGTTCCAACATTTTTTTTAATATTTTTTTTTCACATTTTACTTTTTTATTTTTCACTTTACACTTTGACTGTTTTTGTTTTATAGATAGTATAGATAACCAAAAGGTATAATGGTTAATTTATATTTAAAATTATAATTATCTTGCGTTTTTCGGTTTTAAATATATATAAAATACTTATTTAAATATATATGAAAATTTTTATATTTAGGAAGTATATACGCAATTATAAGTTTTAGTTGGATATATATGCAATTTTTAGTTTTTAGAATGATATATATGCAACTAAACGGGTTTCCCATGTCAACCACCCATGTAACCACAACCATAATTCGTTTATTGTTGTGTCGATGTCAAGTCGTGTTTTGTGATGGGTGAAAATGTTTCATGATAATTTAACAAATTCTGACAAATTTTATACAAAAACTAACACTTTATATGAGTCAGATTCAGATTCCTCGGCCTCTTATTCACATTAAGATGGAATCAGAGTCAGACGTTTCAACCACATATTCAAATTCAGATGTACGAATCAGATTCAGATTCAGAGCCTCTTAAGAAACAAACAACACCGAAGTATGAAAACAGTGATCATCAAACTCGAGTATATGACAGTCAAATATATGTGGAACAGTGTAATGACCAAACTGTCCTTGACCCATATGTTGACTAACAAGAAAGGTTAATGGTTGTTAGCCCAGAAGGACTAGTCGCGCAATTAACGAAGAACATTGGGTCTAAAAGAGCGATTTTTGAGAAAAAAAAGACCAAAAGCACGAATCAAGTATAGTTTGAGGACTAGCTGTGTAATGTACTCTTTAAATAATTGTTCATATTTTCTTTTCGGAATGTCTCAATTAATTAAAGTTGTCAATTTTTTTATTAAACTTTGTGATTTGCGAAAATTACTGCAGAGGTCTCTGCCATTTTGTGTTACCTTTTTTAGAGCTGTTTTTTTTTTTTATTCCCAAAAAGGCCACTAAAATCGCTGCATGCCTGCAGCGAGATACATTTCGTACACGTGTCATGATCTCGTTGGTTTTAAAAAAAAAAACAAAAAAAACTTGTATTTCACATAACCATTGTAGCGAAATACCTTCTCTCCTCTTTTGGTCCCACTTTAATAATATAAAAAAAAATATATTAGTACTTCACCTTTCAAATGCAGCGAAATGCAATAGTGGAGGACCTCACGTTAAATATATATATATATATATATATATATATATATATATATATATATATATATATATATATATATATATATATATATATAATTCTTGTTTCAGTTGCAGCGAAATAGAGATTGGAGGCCCACACGTTCACTAAAAACAAAAAATAAAAAGTATTTCTCCTTTTAGTTGCAGCGAAATAGCTTGTAATTCACGCCTAATTTTGTGCCTAAACATATGTGGCAACAATTCATTAGTTGTATCAACCGTACCCACTTATTCACAATCCAATGAGGTAATGACAAATAAGTTAGGCACAAAATTAGTCATATGTTTTAGGTCTCCCAATCTTTTTCTTATGTTTTATTGTTTTTGGCTTGTAAGATTAAGAGTTTAGCGTTTGTTTTTTATTTTTTGTTTTTTTTTTAATAATTTTAGTTTTTGTTATTATTGCGGTATGTGATGTATAACAAACTTTATTAATCAAATATTTATTAAATATCTAGCGAATTCGCTAATAAAAAATATACCGTTGCGAAGAGCTCTAGATTACGAAAAAAACGAGCCCAATATCGATATGTTTTTGACGTATGTACGATTTTATAAAATGTTGCCACAAAAACTAAAATTATTAGCGAATTCGCTAGATATTTAATAAATATTTGATGAATAAAGTTTGTTATATTAAAAAGTTTAAGGGTAGATTTTGCACGTACTTCAAAAACATATCAATATTGGGCTCGTACGTACGTATTTGCTAAATTGTACGTGCCCTTATATTTGAGGGGGAAACCAAAAACTGAAAAAGAAAAAAAAAAAGGGGGAAAATGGGAGGGCGGAAAAAAGTAATCGGAGAAATGACGGCGGTTGAAGATGAAGAGGAATCATTAATGGCTTTGTATGAACATCGCTTCAAAGAAGTCCAACATCTTCGTGACCGTCTTGATTTTTACGAGTCTCAGGTTCTTTTTTCCTTTCATTTTTATAACTTTGAGGGTTTTATACTTACTTTAGAGTCTCTACTTATTTTCAAAACACAATCAACCAGCTTTTCACTCATGGCATTGTTTTGGGGGTATGAGTTTTGTAGGACTAGTACTAATTTTTGTTTTTATTTTTTTCTATTCCGTCTATTGTGTGAATCTTATTGACCATTGTGCGTTAGTGTAAAGTAGAAATGTATTGGTCCCAATATTTGGCTAGTTATTTAGTAGATTTATTTGTTAATGGGAAAAGTTGAAATTGGGGCTCTTTGTTGTTTTGTATTTATTCAAAATCTTGCCTTTTTATGGGGTAAATGCTCAGATTGTTGCTATATAAATGGGATGTCTTGATACGTGGAATAATTGATTTGATGTACTCGGTCTCATGGGTGGCACCCTATTTGTGCGACCAACTTGTCTAAAATCGAAAAAACAGGAAAGTAGACGTGTATTGACCACAGGTAAATTTTTTTCTGGATTTGGTATGCAGAAACGATATGCATATTTGGGTAGCTTTTTAGTAGTTTTAATTGTTGAATGGCGGTGAATGGAAAAGTTGACTCCATTCTATTCGTTTTGTTTTAGTAGTCGAAATGGGGTCTTTTGTTGTTTTGTTTGTCTTTGGAATTTTGCTTTTTTACATAACAAACAAATGCTGCTATATAAAAAATGCAACTATTTTCTATTTATGTAGTAACAAGTGCTTTTGATTGTGCTGTTTTGGACTATGGTTGTGCAATAATAATAGCTAATATAGAAAAGTTACTTTATGTTGTGCAATTACAGCTAATATTGCTTTTAATAAGCTATGCAGCTCAATGTAGCTGAGAAGAAGTTGGACGAAACACAACGCCAGTTGTCGCGCGTTCGAAGTCGAGGATGTGCTAAAAGTTCAATTGAAAATCTAGTAAGAGTTAAAAAAGAGGCAACACCTAGTCCTTTGAAGATTACTAAAAAATGTAACGTAACCTTGTCTGACAGTCAACCAGAAGAAGACTGTAAAATTATTAACACCCAACAGAAAACACTACTTCATATCCCTTTTGTAACCTTAAAAAGGCCCTCACCTTTTGATGTGTCCTCTAGTGAAGATTCAACTGAAATTCGGTCTCAATCTTGTTTTTCTGTTCCGAGATTTAAGAAAAAACCTAAACTGGAGAAAGCTGCTGAGAGTCAAGCAAACTTGGTTGCAACACCCAAATGGCCCCCGCATGTTGAGATGGAGGAGTCCTGTGATGAACCAGGCGAATTTGGTTGTCGACCTCTCATGTCAAATAAACAGGAGAAAGCTGCTGAAAGTCAAGCTAGAGGGACAAAAAAGAAATCTGGTAATACTTGCTACATGTTAATGGTTGGCTCTATGAAAGTATTAGTAATTGTTTGACTTGCATTGGACATGAGATTCATTTGACTTGTGCGTTTTAACTTTCCATACTTTTTTCGTGAGCTTGTAGGCTTGATAGTTGTATATTAATCATGACAGGGAAAAGTAAAGAGAGAGATTTGATTGAGGTTGTAAACAGCTGTTCATCACCTAGCAAAATCATCTGTGAAGCATCCAACCACATTCCTAGCCAACATAAGAGAAAGCTGAGAACTCTTGTCTTGTGTCCGACAAATGACGAGCTTTTTGTGACGAGGTATTTGGTATAGACTTTAATTGCGTACATTGGTAATTGGCTTAATCTTACTTGTGATCATGTTTTGAAATCTTGTGCAGTGCTTTGGATGGTATTGTCAATCTTTGGAAAATACAGGGAAAAGGGTATGTCCTATATTTTACTTTGATATCACCATTAGTTTTACGTTACTCTCTACATTACCTTATTTGTTCCCTGTTTTGTGACTGGATTTTGATTCTTGAAAGTTAAAACAGTCTCCTTAAACTCATTCTGTAATTGTTAGTAAAAAAAGCAAATAATTGAATGGAAAATTATATGAATTTAGGTGTCACTAAATTATGTTATGCCACAGTTGCAATGTTGTAGGTCACATTCATTTCTCTTCGCTATACTTTAACGGGGCCCATAATCATGTCCTCATTTGTTTTAACACTTGCAGAAAATGACCGAATGCATAGACTGGCGACATTTTATATATAACTGAGTATTTGTTATAATTATCCAACGTATATATCGCTGAATATTTGTTTGTTATGGTTTAACTTGTCAATATATATATATCTATTGGTTATAAGCGTGTATGCAGATGAATCATACACGTGTGCTTTTTTATTAACTATTAGTTGTTTAATGTCAGGTCACATGCAATTCATCAAAGTTCAACTAATGCTGCATCGTTAAAGCAAAAGCGATGGCCTGAAGACGTTGCTTGGCATCCAAATGGAAACAGCATGATCTTCGTGTATAGTGCAGATGGTGGGGACTCTCAGGTAGGAGTCATGGACTTGAATAAAGGACAAAAGGTAACACCTTAAAAGCTATCTTCCATCATAATTCTGTTTCAATATTTTATCTTGTTGATGCCTGTAACATAGTGTATAACAAAACAGGTCACCTTTTTGGAGCATAAGCCACATGTTAAGGGGACTATTAACAATGTAATGTTTATGCCATGGGACGGAAACTCCTTCATGACTGGTGGAAACGATCATGCTGTTATTCACTGGAGCGAGAAAGCTGAGAACTGTTGGAAACCTAATGTGCTTCACAACACTATTCATACTTCTGCTGTTATGGGTGTTGCTGGAATTAAACATAAGAAGACTGTAATTTCTGTTGGAGCGGACAAGAGAATTATCGGTTTTGACTTGGAGACTGAAAGAAGGGTTATCAAACATCAGATAGACAGCAAGTGCATGAGTGTACTTCCAAATCCTCGTGACTCCAATCTTTTTATGATTCAGACCGGGTAAATTGCAATTGATTCAACTTTATACATTTGTCAGGATAATTTCTTACTCGAAACAATAGCGAGTCCATTAGCGGCTTCAGCAGCTGCAATAGCTATAACAAAAATAGAAAAAATTGCTCCTTTTAATTGACGACTATCAAAAAAATCAGAAAATGTTACAAAATTGAGATTAACCGTATTTAATATAAGTTCAAGACACATATCTCTTACTGTTACCATTCATTGTGTTTGCTAATTGCTATGATTTATTCTCTAAACCATGAGCCCCTTTTCGCTTAAATTTCAGGGTCAATTATATAAAGTATCACCCACTTTTTCTATTCCTTTTTCATTATATAATCGTAGTCTTAAGTATATTTATTTAAATGATAATGTTCTACAAAAACAAAATGTTTTGTGTCTCGTTTGGGTCACTTTATTACCCATGATCTTTATTGTATTCTCTTCATCCGTTGCCTAAATAGTGATCATATATATATATATATATAGTATCAGTTGTTTGTGTATTGTTTACTTCTTTTGATATTTTCTGCTAATAGTGCGCCATTTTTTACTTATTTCTTGCAGAACTCCTGAGAGGCAACTACGACTGTATGACATGAGGCAAAAGGGAGACGAAATCCATGGATTTGGTTGGAAACAAGAAAGTAGTGCATCTCAATCATCCTTAATAAATCAAGCATGGTCACCAGATGGTTTACACCTAACATCAGGCTCTGCAGATCCAATGATACATATCTTTGACATCAGGTTCATTGGCAACCAACCTTCACAATCTATAAACGCTCATCAAAAACGTGTTTTCAAAGCTGCATGGCATCAATCTCTTCCTCTGCTCATTTCCATATCATCCGATCTCAATATCGGATTGCACAGCATCATTTAAAATGTGCATTTTGTGTAGGGGTATATATTTCATGTCACCTAGTTTGAACTTTTTGAAGTGAACATCATAGTTGCAAAAGGTAAAACTGGTACTCCAATATTTTGAATTTAGTATGCAGCTATGTAATGCCACCAGTTACAACTTGGTGAATGAAGCTTTTCTTGGATAATCTCACCTACATTCCCTATAATATTAGTTGTTGATGATTGCCTCGAAATTTAAATCGTCGATAATAATTGAACGCATATATACATATGATCATATTGCTGTTTTTGTGATTTTATCCAAACTCATTGTTCATGTTAGTTAGAGCATTTGGTGTGGCAATGTTGACCCCATATTTCTGCGCTACCACACCAGTTTTGGCGTTGGTGCTGGCGTTACTGGTCGGTGTTGTTGGGAGTGGTCGGTGTTGTTGGGAGAACGATGTTATCAAACTTTTTTATTTTCTTTATTCGATTGGAGTATTTTTATGCATGTACGTGTGTAACTAAATAATCAAGTAGTCACATCAGTTTAGACAATATATAAATCACCAAAATAGTTAAATAATAAGTAAACTTGTAAAATACATCTATAACTATTATTTACTTTATCTCGTTATCATTCAACGTTTTTATTTAGGACATTTAGATCCTAAACGTATATATTGTTGAGTGTTAAATTGCTAAACTAAAATGGGTTTGATGAGGGGAAAAAAAAAAGGCTTGGGTAAAGTGGGAAAGGGTTATCGCCTCTTTTGGGGATGGGGGGGGGGGGGGGGGGGGTTAAACATTGGATCTCTAAAGGTAAAAAACTTGGCACTATTAGGTAAATGGTGGTAGCGGTTTAGAAATGAAAGGGATGCTCTTTGGTGTAGGCTTATTAGAAGTATATATGGGCTTGATGGTGGTTGGAGTGGGGTTAGGGGTTCACGACTTAGCGGTGGAGGTGTATGGGCTGACATTATTCGCGTAGGTAAAGTTTTGGATCACGTAGGAGGTTTTGAACATCAGTTTGTCAAAAAGATTAGAAATGGTTTATGTACGTATTTTGGTTGGATAAATTGGTTGGAGAGACTTGTTTGCGTGACCGTTTTCCAAGGTTGTATTTAGAAAGTAATAAGGGGGGGGGGGGGGGGGGGGGGGGGGTCATGGTGGGTAATAAGGGTAGGCGGACCGATGAAGTTTGGGAATGGTGTTGGGATTAGACTCGGCCACTAAGGGGTAGGGCTGAAGGGGAATTTAATAATCTTATAGATTTAGTGTCAAATGTTGTTATAGACCAGAATGTGAAAGATGTGTGGTGGTGGAAGTTAGATGCAAAAGGTGCGTTCTCGGTTAAGGCTTTGTCCCAATGGATTGAGGAGCATCAAGCTATGGGTTCCGATTTATGAAACATCTTGGAATAATATTGTTCCTAGAAAAGTTAATGTGTTTGCTTGGAGAGCTGCAAATGGTAGACTCACGATACATGTGGAGCTCGATAAAAAAGTTATAGATCTCGATTCATTATTGGGTCCTTGTTGTGAAAGTGTTGTCGAGTCAGTCCGACCATTCTTTGGTGTTGTTGAAAAAGCTTTGAGTGTGTGGGATAGGCTATTTGCGTGGTAGGGGATAGGTCCAGTTGCTACATTTACTATAAAAGTTGTTTTTTTTTTTGTTTTTTTTTAAATAAATTTTGCCCTTCAAAAAATAAATAAACAAATTGCTAAAGTTTCACCTTACCGCCACATCGGCTTTTCACATTTTACATTCACACACCAAAATACTATTCACTAGTAACTCAAGCTATTTCACTTCTTTTAAAACCCATCATACCCAATTAAAACATAAAAACAACAAAACCTAATTAAAAAAACAAAACAAAAAGTGTAAATGACGTTGCGCCAGCATACTCACTTGGCAAATGGCACATGAGAGGGGTGGTGTGGTAACATGGGAGATGGCATGCTATTTGGGTCGCAACATAGGAAGTGGCTCATGAAAATGCCCATGTGGTTTTAATCACCATTTTATAAGAGAAACATATAAAGATAAATAAGTTATGTCTTGAAATTGTAAAGCAAAAAGTAAAACCGGTGGACCAAACTCTACATGGCTCCAAAAAATAAAATAAAAACCTAATATTATTTTCTTTCTCTTTCATCAATATTGTTCATCTTCTACACTCCCAACTACAACCCTTTCGGCCTCGAGATTCACCATCTGTTTCACCAACTCACCGGCATCAGAGTTATCGACATTACTTGTAAGGGGAGAAAAATGACAACAAACATAATAATCTCTGAAAAACAATAGCACGCTGGGATTTTTTTTGGGTGCCCCCCCCCCTCCCCTCCGTAGCTCCGCCTTTGTTGGTAATGCTTTTTCTAGTGTACTAAGAATAATTTAGGGTGGTCAATTTATTTTTCAGATGTTGATGGGGAAATTTGTGAGAGCAGTGTTACGAATTTACCTCACATATACGAAGGTGAAGGTATTGTTATGTATCATTAAGAAGGTACTATATTATTTATTTATTAATTTTTTTGACAAATTTACTCGTTTGATATAGTCTTGTGCAAATTCACCCTATTAACTTTCAATTATCTTGGGCTACCTTTTTCAACTATTTCACTTATGCTCCTTTATTACAAAATGAACGCATCACCCTTCATTGTGTATGCATCTTGCATGATTTGCACACAAAGATTGAAGTACATATAGTTGCCTAGCTTTTTTATTACATAGAAAACAAGCATCTATTCACATTATAAATAATACAAGTTGGGCATGCAAATTCCATCTTGAGAGGCGGGGCGATATTAGATTAGTTGGTGGGGTTTAAATATTAAAGAAATTACCGAACTCGACTTATACCCCACCTATTTTACGAATCCAGACCAAATATCATCATCTTACGAGAATGATCTTCAGTGCGACCTATATGACTCGTGCGCACGCCTTCATCCAAATATCACCAGCTTAAAATTTGGTCAACTAAATATTGATTGGATTTAATTAAAGAAAAAGTATGATGCTGTAAGTGTCATGCTATCAAATAAATCCACTAAACAAACCCGTTTTATACGGGGTTTTGGGATAAAATTTTGCTAGATTCGTTTTCTCAGATTATACCTAAATATGGCTAAAGAGTCTTTCCAATAATGAAGTATTTTAAACTATATTCGGTCTTGTAAAGTTACTTATGGAGTATGGTGGAAATTTAGTTCAATTGAGGGTTTTAGGTCACACTTGGTAATGGGAGGTATGGAGTGTACACCCATCAGATCGCTGAACTTCCCTGACTCTGATAGGTAAAGTTTGATTCAAGTCACTGATGAGGTCAACTTATGATGAAGGTGTTCATCAGGGTTATGAGTTCAGCTTCATACTCTTTGAGTAGTAAGCTGAAGGATCTCATCAAGGAGTAAGCTCTTCAGTGAGCAAACTTAGGGCAAGCTTGGTAGGGGGTTATAAAGGGTGAGGAATGGGAAAGATAATGAAAAAATATGCTTGGTAAAGTATAATGCAATGACCCATTACCCAATAGTGGGTAATGGGTCATTACCCAATAAATTGGGGGGATTGCTTTTCTTTACTTTTCCATTTACCCACCATTATCTTTCCCTTTCTCGAGTTTGAACCAAGTGCACCCTTAGGAACTCAACAAGCTCTTCAACGAGTAAACATGCTGGAACTAAATTCAAATTTATTTGTAACTGCTTTGACCTATTCAATGGTAGTTTTAACTACAACTTAATGACCACGTTTAACGGTCATGTAACCACTATTTTCTAAAATGGAGAAACATTACAAGGTAATTAATGGGCCGTTAATTATCATAATTCCATTATTGAGCATTAAGTAATTCCTATAAATAGGAACACATACATACATGGAAATCACACAGAAAACCTAAACACTTAGAGGCGAAAGGGTTCTTGTTTTGTGCCTAAATCAAGAGCATACATTTGGTCTTATCACAAAGAGATATTCGTGATACCCATGCATTAGGGTCGCATAGTTTCTTTGGAAAAGTGATCACACGATTCCAAGTGATATCCGGTACCATTGATTATCACGTTTTAAGACTTGAACACAAACTCGTCAAAAATTTTCAAAAAGCACAATTTTTACTTGTTTTTTTATGAAACTTTTTGCACACAAATGTTCTAAAACACAATACTAATAATAAAAACATATGATTTTACAAACTAGATTGCAAGAACATGTGTAACAATTAAAAACGTGACCTAAAAAATACAAACTCGCCAAAACAAGATGTAAACTTTTCAAACCAAAATCACTCCTAAACTATCATTTGGCTCTCTGATACCAATTGTAGTCCACTTACTTACGATATCATTCACACAAATAGTAGAAGAGAAGGTTTAGAAAGAGAGGAGAGTGGTTAGAGAGAGAAAGATGGTATAGAGAGAGGATGGAGAGAAATGGTGAAGACACACTTTATTACACACACTAAACTTGGTCTCACACCTCTCCAAATGAATGGAGAGGCGTTCATATATGATGGAAAGGTTTCTCATGGGTCTTGATGGGTTATGGTCTTGGTTTGGACTTGGACTAGTAGTTTATAAAGGCCTAACTTATAACATATTAGCTTACTAGTCTTATAAGTCCAAATGCCCAACTAAGTCTATAATGATTAATGAGCTATTACAAGTTACAACATTCTTAGATGATAAAATACCATCACTTCTTAATGCTAACATAGTTGCTACAAGCCATTGTTACTCTGCATTAACAAAGTTAAACCGATCATTATATATGTTAACTTATGATGCAAAGTTTATTACGGAGTAAATTATTAAGGATGAAGAATAAAGATAATGAATGTTGTAAAGACATGTATTTCGTTTAAGGAAAGGATAGTCATCTAAAACTTATGCCTAATAATATAACTAACTTTTTCATAATGACAATGACAAAAGTAAAAATGAAATTTCTTCAAGAGAAAATGCATATTTTAAGTGACATATAATGAATGGTTTAGGCTTAAGTTTATTAACATGAGTTAGTGCTTTTTATGATTCTATCAATACTCTTTCGTTCACTTATAAGAAGTCATGCATAGCATTCATAAGTATCTAGATTTCATATTAATTTCATATATAAGATTACTTTTCTTTGCTAGATTTTAATTTAAATAAATGAAAAAACTCGTGTATTACAAGGGTCTTAAACTAGTTATTAAAAACAAAGAGAAAATTCAAGAAGAATAAGGAGGTAGAAGAAGCATGTCAATCGACTAAAATGACCTCATGTGACCTGCATTTGAGCGATTTAACGAAGAAACACTAACGGTCATCTAGTCACAAGGACGGACAATTTAATTATTAAACTTCAAGGACTAAAAGTGTAATTTGCTGTAAACAACAAGGATGAAATTTGTAATTTACTCTAAAATTCAATTTGTTGATAAGAAAACTATTTGACCATTCCTTTTTGCGAGAAACCAAAACCCCGAGAAGCATATACAACATTTTAGCCAAAACTTAGCATACAAAAGGTCGGTGATTAGTGATAAAACTAATCCATTATCCAGTAGGTCATAAAACTAATCCATTACATCATAAGTAGTTAAGTACTACTCAAAAGACCCTGTGTACACCATTAAGGCCAAAAGATTGCCAGCATTCAACTCTTGGAAGCGTGAACAAAAAAATGGGCTACACAATCGAGTGGGAACGACAAACAAGTGAATGCGGCTTGTAAATACATCATAACTTTACTAATATGGCTTTCATCTGGGTAATATTGAAAATTAATCCATGATCTGATGAAGGAAATCCCAGTACTTGTTAAGCATGTGATCTTTGGGTATCACACGTTTCCATTGCCCTGTAACAAATATCGCATATGCATCCGCTGCATACCTGTAGGAATGCGAGTTTTAAAAACAATAAGAAAGTACTAGATACAAATGATAAAGAGAGGGAGGGAACTTACTTCCCAACACCATATAGTTGAGTGATGTGTGTCCAATCATCATATAAATATCCTGCAGAGAAGTTTTGAATCCGATCCGTCTTTGTATTTTGAAGTCCAAGTGGTGTTATAAGCTTTATAATCTCATCTGCCGGAACCACTAAAGCAGTTGCTGCATCAGGGACTAAGTTAAAGAACTCAAATATCACCTCTTTAACCTGCATAACAAGTGAAACCACAGTTACAAATTTTACAGAATACCTATTGAATTTGAGTTTCAGCCATAGACTCTGATTTAGAATAAATCATGAAAATACAAACATAGGAGTGTAACTCTTACAAATTAAGAATTTAGTATAAAAACCGAGGTAAATATTTTAGGATTAAAAGGGCAGATTTGTATGAAAATAGCAAATTTGCCATCAAGTCTTCTTAATTTGCTGACTAAAGGGCAAAATATGGAAACAGGTAATCTACTAATCTTGCACAAGTTTGGTTCAAGCCAATAATTTTTATTACATTAAGCGATAAAACTAAATTCACCGTTAAAAGGTGGTTTTGCTAATAAATTAATGTGAATTACACATCCAGCTTTGGATATGATAAGCAACAGAAAATCACTCTCAAAAAGCAGAGTTGCTAACAATGGTGGACCTATGTAGGGGCAGGGGAGGGTCCTGGCCCCCGAAAATTTGCGGCACCTAGTGTAAATATTATAGGTTTTAGGGGTAATTTAGTTGAGGTTACAAACAAAACCAGCCAACTGTTTCATACCAACCCAATATAAAAGCAACAATACATTTTTTCCCCGGGAAAACATAATATATAGGATAAGTCAAAAATTTGAATGTCACCAAAACAAGCTTTTTATGCATAAAAGCTACATTTATTTGACCCAACCCTTTCAAGCCAAATTTCATAACAAAATTAGTTAATGGCAAACTAGTCTGCGCTTATCTCTTCCCTTAAACAAGAAAGCTAGTAAATGCATCATATATAAGAACACAAGGAAGTTAATGGCAAATTAGTCTGCGTTTGTCTCTTCCCTTAAACACTTTGACCCATTCTCTACATATAGGACTGCACAACGACTCTCAAGTTATATAGTCTAATCACAGTTAATTTCAAGTAGAACCTTTTCATTTTAGTACAGCTTAGGGTTGAGAAGCATTATCATTGTGATTCACAGTAACCATAACTGAATTCTCATGCCATATATGTCCAAAAGTTTGTCTTTTGAGTTTACGTTGGTAAGCATATGTGAACCTATCCATAGACACATTTTTACTGGTGGATAGTAAATTAACTCTCAGTAAGTGGCAATTAAGAACTCTTCAAGAAGTGGATTGCAGATTTGCTAGCTAAGCTTGGGGGTTATTTTCCAAACATTTCTTCAAATATTGCTAGCTCTCTTTATATATTTAGAATGGCAGATTTGCCTCTTTAGCCTTCATGTATCAGAGAAAAGGAAAAACTTACAGACTGATAAAAGGTTAATATAAGATACTATTTGAATAGATATTTAGCAAACGAGAACAAAAAAAAAAAAAAAAAAAAAAAAAAAAAAAAAAAAAAAGATGAAACACGGAATAGAAAATCCATCAACCATACCACCAAGCTACATCATAATTCTAGTTGTATCTCTTCGCCTCATCATATTATTAGTTATTACACGATGGCACAATAATAAGGATTTGAAAACGTTGAGGGGGAAGCTTCCCACGCCCTAAACCCGACCATGCAATTAGAGGAGTAGTAATACATAACAGTGAACATTTTGAAAATCAGCAGCACTTAAGAAAAAAGAGACCAGTGCCTAGACTTTAATAGTAATGGTAACATACGTTGGCAATCAAAACAAGACAATATTTGAAGAAATGTTTGGAAAATAACCCCCAAGCTTAGCTTTTATTTTCCATTAATAATCAGTGCTTCATTCATGTAGTGGTTTACAAAGCATAAAGAGAGTCAAGAGATGATTACGATTTTGCAAAGATTAATGAGTTCGAAAATGCAATTAATACTATAGCAAGTTATGTTTGGCGGAATGTAAAGCATGTGCATTATCAAATAATGAAAAAAAGTAAAGAAGGCTGACCTGTTTACCCTGCGTTTTATTTAGAAGTATACAGATGACGACAATCCTCCAAGGATCATGGAAATGATTCTCTTGGATGAGATGATGAATGGATTCTGGAGGTACCCATGTGTTATCTGGAGTCCTCTTTTTGTAGGCTTCGTCTCGTTTTTGTGCAGCGGTAAAAGTAACTTTGTCTTTTGCTTGAGGTTTCTTTTTAACAGCTGCAATTGGTTTTGCTATTGCGTTACCAGAATTGCCATTTTGAAAGTATGGTGACACCTTTACCTTTGTTGTCTTCTTTGTCTTCATCTTTCGATCATTGACACAAGCCACATCTTCTAGTTTTACTACTGTCTTCGGGGGGAAGTAAGGCGACACCTTCTTTGCCTTAGCCTTGGCCTTCACCTTCTGATCAGCAACAAAGCCATCATCCTCTTGTTTTAGAACCGTCTCAACGGGGAAGTACGGTGACACCTTCACGGCGGAATCACCAGCAACAAAAGACGTTGCTGTTGCTTCTTCCTGTTTTGGTGCCGTAGTGTTGGAGAAGTAGGGAGATGTCTTCCTCAGCTTCACGGCAGAATCACCAGCAGCAAAAGATGGTGCTGCTGCTTTTTCCTGTTTTGGTGTCGTGGTGTTGGAGAAGTAGGGAGATGTCTTCCTCAGCTTCACGGCAGAATCACCAGCAGCAAAAGATGGTGCTGCTGCTTTTTCCTGTTTCGGTGCCGTGGTGTTTGAGAAGTAGGGAGATGTCTTCCTCACCTTCACGGTGTTGTCATAAACAGCAGAAGTATCTACTTTTAGTAGCGGTGCTGCTCTGTACTGAAACTCTTGTTTTAGATCAGCTGTAACAGCGTAAAAAGGTTGTGGTTTGTTGTCGAGTGATTCATTGGAAGGGAAGTAGGGTGAGGTGATTACGATGGGTTTGGTGTTGTGATAAGTAATTGCAGCATCGTTATCATTGGGAAGTGGTTTGTTTTGCTTAGGTTTGTATTCGAAATGAGCAAACAGGTTATCAACATCAACAGTTGCATCATCCAAACCCCTTTTTCTCTTGTTCTTCTTCCTCTCATCCTAATTTTATAAATAGTATTATTATTATTATTATTATAAAAAAATAAAAAAAGAAATTCCGCAAAGAGAAAAGATGGAAATGAAAATACTACCTTGGCAGGAAGACCGACGACACACTTCAACTTAATAATAGTTTTAGTGTTAATGTTGTTGTTCATAATCATCATCATCTGACAGTCTGTGATGCAAATGTAAGCACAATTAATTAATTAATTATAATCCAAAAACAAACAAAAAGATCAAAGTAAGAAAATTGATACAATTAATTAATTATAATCCAAAAACAAATAAAAGGATTAAAGTAAGAAAATTGATGAAAATTGAAACAAGGTACATACCCTGTTGGTTGGAGCTGAATTCTTAAATGAAAACCCTAATTTTATTTTTGATTTGATTATTATTTGTGCCGGCGGTGAGTCGGAGCCTTTTCCCTCCACTTACTATAAAACAATCTTTAATTCCCCCCTTCTTACCGCCCGCGTAACCTTTTACCTTGACTAACCAAACTTTTAGATTTGTTCTATTTACCCTTTGTTCTACTTAAACTTTTTTTTTTTTTTTTTTTTTTTTTTTTTTTTTTTTTTTTTTTTACGGAGAATTACATGTATATACTTCTTCAAGTTTAATATTACATAAAGAGGGAATTGCAAAAATGGTCCCTGTGGTTTGCCCAAATTGCAGAATTCGTCCCTGAGTTTATGAAAGTGCAGACGGCCTCCCTATGGGGAAAGTTTCGTTCCGTTTTGGTCCCTGGCTAATAACGACGTTATGTTTTGTTGGTTAGTTTTTGGACCAAGCTTTACACAAGAGGGCACTATGGTCATTTCAGTTATTAGCCACCCATTACATAAGTTAATTTAATCCACTCTTTTATTTTCCCCAAATCAAAACACGCCCAAATCCACCACTGCCATAAACCCTAATTTATTTTATCAAAAACACACACATAACAATGAGTTGTTTTTGTGGTAACCCAGCAGTTGTTAGAACTTCGTGAACTAACATAAACCCTGGACGTCGTTTCCAAGCTTGCTCCCAAGTACCAGGTTGTGGTTTTTTTGTTTGGGTGGATCCTCCTATGTGTGCTCGTGCAATTGCAATAATCCCTGGTTTGCTAAGGACAAGGAATGAACTACAACAGGCTTTGGCTGGAATGGTTGCTGAAAATCGAAGGTTGAAGATTTGCCTTATTGGCAGTTGGATCTTTTTTATTTTGTTCATGTTGATGTAATGGTAGGTTGTTAGTTTTTTATTGTAAAACTGAACTTGTAAGATTGGCTTGGAAACATGTAATGGTCAATTGATTTTGTATGAAGTTCATGTTTTTATCAACTAATGAAAGTCTTATGTTAGTAGATATTGCAATTTACTCTAGCAAATATGTTGCAACACTAGTCATTGGTTTTGAAGTTTTGTTTGAATACAACTATCACACATGAGATGAGTAATACATGTTGAAGGATTATGAGTAATAAACCTATGTAACAAGGTACATAACCTGTTACAAGGTACAAGGATTATGAGTAATAAAGCTTCTTCATCCACATGGATATGAGGTACAATTGGGTTAATAGGCTCAGCCTTTCCATCATCATCAACTTGAAAATTAAACCCCTTCATGCTCACATCCACTTCTTCTACTATGTGATCCTCATCAACTATTTCCTCAACCTTATCCTCATTCTCATTGTCTTGCTCATCATCTGTGTTACTTTCATCATCTTGGTTACTTTCATCATCCTCATTTTCTAAGTCATCACCCTCATTCTCTAAGTCAGCACCCTCATTCTCTAAGTCAACACCCCCATTCTCATCACACTGCCTAACATGATCATCTTCTTCAACTATATCCAAATTATCTAAGTTACCACAAGTTCCTATTGTTGTCTGGTTATGCTCAACAAAAACATACATAGTCTTATGCTTATGGACATACTTTAACATTTTGCATGCATCATCATCACTACTTAAAGGCCTTAGTGCATAATCTAAACCTTTCAATGGTATCTTGTAGTGAAAATAAGTTATGGCATTAGCATCATAACCTATGCAGTTCATTACTGAATATATCAAATCCATCTTGAATAAATCAACGTCTAACATGTCAACAAAGGTCACCTCACCATCAACATACTTTCTTTTTGGGCACTCTGTGAACCGTCCACCATGATGGAACCTCATTGTAAACAAGTTGGGATATGCATCTGTTTCACAAAAAAAATTAGTATTTTAGTGATAATTACACAATATTTAAAATAGAAACATTAAAAAAAAATAAGGAAAAAACCAAAATAAGATTTTACCATAAACTGTTTGATCAAAATTTTCTCCTTCTGCTCTAATATACCAATGTTGGCTAGGTGTGGCCATGTTTATATGCGGCCAATTTTTAAGGATTGTAATTGCAACAACCCTAATCAAATGGGACGAAAATGAGAGAGGGTTAGGGTTATGAATCAAGAAGTGGAATTTGTTAGTTTGTGAGAATTGGGATCGTTTAAGTATAATAAATAATGTGGCTAATAACTGAAATGACCATAGTGCCCTCTTGTGTAAAGCTTGGTCCAAAAACTAACCAACAAAACATAACGTCGTTATTAGCCAGGGACCAAAACGGAACGAAACTTTCCCCACAGGGAGGCCGCCTGCACTTTCATAAACTCAGGGACGAATTCTGCAATTTGGGCAAACCACAGGGACCATTTTTGCAATTCCCTCTTACATAAATATCCTTCTCAGTTTTGTAATTACATCAATATCCTTCCCAAAACTTTTCTAATTACATAAATATTCATCCCAAACTTTTAAATTATAATAGGGTAAATGCTACACATTACCAACGTACTTTCAAATTTGTGCCAACTTGAAACACATACTATTTTATTCAATGACTTCAACAACGTACTTTTAAATTTTGTTTCGACTTCACCAATATGACCTGCTAAACTTGCATCGTTAGTTCTTTATACTAACGACCGTTAGTAAATAAATTTAAATTTGGTTCTCTTACGTTTTCGTCCGTTTTTACACGTTTTCGTCCACTTTTACACGTTTTCTTCCACCTATACATGTTTTGATCCATTTTTATACGTTTTCATTCGTTTTTGCACGTTTTCATTCATTTTAACACGTTTTAGTCCTTCTTTTACATTAATCATCCATTTTTACATATTTTCGTCCTTTTTTGCACGTGTAAAAACGGATGAAAACGTGCAAATACAATGAAAAAAGTGTAAAAACAGACGAAAACGTGCAAAAATGAATAAAAATGTGTAAATGCGTACGGAAACGTGCAAAAATGAACGAAAACATGTAAAAACGGACGAAACGTAAAAAAAAACGAATGAAAACGTGTAAAAAGGGATGAAAACATGCAAAAAACAAACGAACACGTCTAAAACAGACGGAAACGTGCAAAACGAAGGAAAACATGTAAAAACGGATGAAAACGTGTAAAACGAACGAAAACATGTAAAAATTGACGAAACATGTAAAAACAGACGTAAACTTATAAAACTAGACGAAACATGCAAAAACGGACGAAGACGTATAAAAATGGACAAAAAGATGTATAAACATATGAAAATGTATAAAAATGGGTGAAAAAAATGACGAAAACGTAAGAAAACCAAATTTTAAGTTATTTACTAACGGTCGTTAATATAAAGGACTAGCGATGCAAGTTTAGTAGGTCGTATTGGTGAAGTCGAAACAAAATTTGAAAGTACGTTGTTGAAGTCATTGAATAAAATAGTACGTGTTTCAAGTCGGCACAAATTTGAAAGTACGTAGGTAATGTGTAGCATTTGTGTAACACCCGATATTTTATATGTTTTAGAAATAGACTTTTGTATTGATATTAGAAAAATAGAAAAGACCTTATGTTAGTATTTTATAGAAACAAATACTTAAAATGTAAAATAGTTAACAGGTTGGAGTAACGATGCAAAAGATTTAAAGACAGGGACTAACCTGGTCAAGTAGGCCAAGATCGGATAGAGACAGTGATCAGAAATATGACTATCCGGTTTGCAGAATTTGTAAGAAGAGGCATCTTGGAGAATGTCGGGCAGGCAGGAATGAGTGTTTTCGTTGTGGCCAGGTTGGTCATTTTAGTAGGGATTGTGGGAAACCGGCGAGGGTTTGTGAGATATGCCGCAGAACTGGTCATGATAGTAGAGATTGCCCAAGAGCGAAACCCGCGATACAACCCGATAGACAGATCAAGAATGCAGAAAGAAGAGGGTCGAGTGATGCAAGAGCCCAGGGTCGAGCGTATATGATGCCAGCAGAAGAAGTCAAGAATGAAACCGGTGAAGGTTCAGGTACTTTAAGTATATGTTTATAGTTATGCTAGATAAGATTCAGAATTATTAGAAATAAAATTAGTTCTAGTGTTAGAATAAGCGCAGTAAGGAAGATTTATTGAATAGGCAGAAATTAAGCAGGATAGTTTCCAAAGGTGTTCGTGAGGACACGAACAATTCCAGTATGGGAGAGTTGTAACACCCGATATTTTATATGTTTTAGAAATAGACTTTTTTATTGATATTAGAAAATTAGAAAAGACCTTATGTTAGTATTTTATAGAAACAAAGACTTAAAATGTAAAATAGTTAACAGGTTGGAGTAACGGTGCAAAAGATTTAAAGACAGGGACTAACCTTGCCAAGTTATTAAACTTAGTTGATAAGCTTTATAAACCTTACCTTATGATGAAGAAAACACAGGTGTTCAATTTACTCTCCTTGTCACACGTGTAAATGGGAGGGAAACATTCATCTTAGAGATTTCTCACAATTTCAAGAATTCTAGTATAATCAAGGTTATTATCAAGCTTAATAAGTGGCATATAAGGATTTAAGGGGCTGATTTTGGAATCTTTTTGGAGTAATTTCAAGGTAAGTATTGAGCTATAGTTTTAATCTCATGTTTATGTTAAGAATTATATGGGCTTTGATGAATAAGTATGTTAGTAATGATTTTTAGACATAATCATGAGGTTTAAATACATGTTTGATGATTATAGACTATATGAGTATGATTGTGGATTACGAGTGTTTATGTTTATGAATTAGAATATAATTATGATTCTGAATTTGTGAATTATTTGGTCAAGGGTTACAAGCTAGTTCATGGTTTAAGCAAATATGATGCTTAATGATAGCTTATAAAGGGTGTTTGGCACAAGCTTATATGGTGCATGAACTAGTAAATTATGCTTAAGGCCTGATGGAAAATGATCTTGACATGTTATATAAGTTGTAATATAAGTTTGATGGATAGTTGATGCGTGGGAATTGCACCAGGCTTTACCTCTCGAGGGATCTCGAGAAGCTTACAACCCCCACCAGGCAGTGTACCTGATCGTTGTAGTATAGTATAGTGACAAGTACCAGGGGATTGATCGTTCAACTCATGAATAGTGTCGCTAGGATTAGAAAGCCTAAAAATTAGGTCTAGAAGTGAGAGATGATTTTTTTGCATTTTTTTATATTTTATAAAAGCAAGTAAAAATCTCGGTTTTTAGAAGAGTGTGCGGAATTAGTTGCTAGTCAACTAACCCAATTACTAAGATGCAATCAAAATAAAATAACAGAAATGAAAATAAACTAATTAAACTAATATGGTGTGAACAATAGATGGGAGAATTGTGCTTACTTAGATCTCACTACTCCCCAGATATCTTTTACAGGTTAATTACTTGTTATAGTTGCGTGGATGACGGGTTATATTCCTTAATACCAATCATGGGGTGGCGTACTTACTTCCCCAATTCTATAAGCTCCTACTTCACTCCTATGTCGAGCCTGCAAGAAGCTCCTAACATGGGATCACTAGAATTCGCTCATGCATTAAATACAACCATAAAAACCTAGTACACATCGGTTCATGTTTCTTAAGACGTTCAAGCAAGTTACACAATGGAGATCTGCCAGTTTTCTTAAGCCTAACATTGAAATCATTCATCCATTACAACTATAAACAAGCAATCAACCTATAATCAACATCTAGGTTTCATTACATCTAAGCAAACACACAAGAGATCTAGCCTAACATGTTAAAATTAAGACAAGCGTAAGATATATTCAAACAACACATAGACATATTGAATGAATTGAAAGGATACTTATCTCAATTGAACATGAAGGGTTTCAAGGGGTGAAAACCCTTGAAAATACTGTTACAAACGAACTAGGGTTTATAAAGTTCGGCCCTAAAATTTTCCACTCAAGTTACACACTTAATGAATGAAAATTGGAAAAGTATATATAGATTTCATGAGGTGACGGCGTCAAGAGGAAAGTTCTGACGCCGTCATATCGCCGCCAATAAAATTCTCGGACTGCCTAGATCCAAATCTGACGCCGTCATGTGTATTTCTACTCTGGGCAGTCACCACTTTAACTCTTGACGCCCTTCTTCTGACGCCGTCACGTTTTCTCTGGGCCGTCACCAAAAATACTCTTGACGCCGTCATCAAATCCTTCTTGACGCCGACAGGTACTGTTCCCAGCAAGGAAAATCAAGACTTTGCCGTTTTCTTCACTTTTATGCTCCAAAAACGACCAAAATGCTTCCTTTTCCAGAATTCACTCCCAAAGTACCTAAAATCACAAAAGGAACGATTTAGGGAAATATTTGATCAAATAAATTCGAATTCCGGCTTAAATGACCCCCTAAAAACGGATCATTTTTCGCCTAATCATATACCCTTACACTTGAGATTTGCTTGTCCTCAAGCAAATGCGCTTTTATTCTAATCAAAATACAAGTTATGGGTCATTTAACACTAATATAAAAGTAATTACAACAAATAATCGTTCCACTAAAGACCAAAGACAAGCACGGAGGTCATACACTAGCACCTCACAAATAGTGTTTAGATACTCACATCTCTCGGGTGTAATAAAGTATATATCACAAAATAGAAATGGAAATGGAAAATATCTCTCACTACCTGTCATAGCAAAATAGATTACTATAGGCTTGAGAAAGGATCAAACCTCCACCACATGGCGTAAGCACCTATGATAAACTATCAAAGAGGTTTTTTGAAGGGTTGTAATGTTAGGTGTAGGGATATGGAATACACGGTTTTGTTGGATATAGGAAATCTTTACTGGTGGCGAGTTAATCATCTTAGTTAATTACATGTACAATATGGCGTTGCTAAGCCAAGACTAGACTCGACGTAAGCTAATAAATGAAAAATAACAAAAATATAAAATAAACATAGAATGAAAGGGATGGTAGTCCGTTTTTTTTTTTTTTTTTTTTTTTTTTTTTTTTTTTTTTTTTTTTTTTTTTTGCATACACTTTTACCCTACCATCCAAAATAATACATCATAGGGATTGAACATTCCCTTTACACTTGAATTTTTACATACTTTACAATAAACTAATCTATTGACTCGAATCAAGATAATCAAAACACTTGGAGTACTTTTAAGATTAACGTATATATGGGGGTAATAATATTATGTTCTTCCCCGTTACTCCATAACATTAGTACTTTACCCATGAGTCCCAATCGTCCCAAAACAATATGTACAAGGATATGACTCGACTTAGCAACCATGTAATCAATTAGATAATTAACTAAGGGTTTAAACATATAACAATAATGCACTAAAGATGAGTGCATACACGGAAGGCTAAGGCGATTTGGGTGTACATTTAAGTGGGGTGTAACAAATTCTTCCTTTAAGTAAGATGCTTAAAGTTAGAAACGAAAAGATAGGCTCGGAGGGGTGTACTAGGGGTTTCGTGTACTAAAAATGAGTACAACGCTAAGGGTGTGGCAAAAATTAATTGACTTAACTAGCCAAGTAATATGACTTAAATGGTCAAATAATTATGATACGGGTTTAACACAAGGGTGATCCTAATGCCTTTTATCATGTAGTAAATCCTACTACACGAATGTAGTCTCACTAGCGGTCTCGGGATGCATCACTAACGCAAGTTCTAGAATCTAAATGCTACCGGTACACTCATAAGCACTAATAGTAAATGCTTTTCCTATCAAATCTAAAGGCGAACCTCACATATTTGGGTGGAAAATTTTTCTGAATGATACGGTTTTGTGCTAGTCATACAATCTCCTATCCATGAGACGCTTGCTAAGGCTAAAGTTTCACTCCTAAATTTTGTAAAAAATTTTAAATTTGGCGCAAAAATTACACTAACAAGTATTTTTCATAGTTTTATTACACACCTACCATCAAACAAACAAACTCAAGTGAAAGTTTATACTATAAGGTATCATCATTTTACCCTCCCCTTACACTTAGGATGAACATTGTCCCCAATGTTCAATTAAAGATTGTAAAAGTAAAATAGGTAAAAGAATAAAATCAAATATTCCCCTGATTCGCTCGGTATGGATAGTATGGTAACAAGGTTAGATCTTCCTCCAAGAAAATGAACAATCAAAGCTTCCCTTCCAGAATATAAATCATCTTCTTGTCAAACATAACCTGTTAAACCTGAGAAAACAAACAAGGCAACCTCGCGTAAAATCGGCAACAATCTATATATGATAACAAATCCTAGAAAACAAAGTAAGATATAATGCTTGTGGAATGATGTTTGCAGATTCCCTGTAGATTATAAAACTAAAGATTCGATAAAAACTTTAAGACTCCGTTAGAAAAACAAAACTACCAAAATTTCCAGATTTTTACACGTGACGCTGTCAGGAATTTCTTCCTGACGCCATCAGAAGTGACCTGCAGAAATTCTTATGTTAAGTTTCCGGAAAATTTCTGGAAAAAACTTTGTCCTACTTCCTGAAAAATCCTGCAAAACACCATTATGACTCGATACAAGCATTTGACTCTAACAAATACGAATATACATGTTCATTTAATATTGTGGAGAACCATGATCGGGTTTGTTTCTTAAAAACATATTTGGGGTTTCCCCTTACACTTATCTTTTGCGAAATACCTTTGGATGAAGTTAAGACTAAGCCAAACGACAAAATAAAGTATTTTCACCATTTTAGTTTTGAAACATGATCTACCAACAATAAAAATAAAGCATGCATACGGAAACAAATAACAATCAAACAAAATAAAAATCACACAAAGCATGGGTTGCCTCCCAAGAAACGCTTTTCTTTATTTACGAGTCTTGTAGCTAGACTCAAGGTCATGGGTTACTACGTGACCTCATTATTGGTTTCACTCTGTAGGTCATCTCCTATACCAGTTTTGTATTCCGGACCTAGTTGCAAGCATTCTTTGTAGAAACCAAGTATCCTATTCATCACATACTCTACTCCTCTACGTCTATCCTCATCATTCCTATAGTAAACCGCTTGCTTGTGTTCTTTTTCTATGTTCGATAGGAGGCGGTATTGTTCAATCTTATAGGGCATTTGGTAGGCAATCTCATCATTCTCTTCCTTAAATCTAACTATCCCTAAGGTCGGATCATAACTCATCTTAGTGGCCTCAACGAATGGTTTTCCGAACACTACTTGACTTAGGCAATCATCTATCACCGGACGAGTGTCTTCCACTATCATAAAATCGATCTCATAAGTGAAATTTCCGACAATCACATGCAATCCTTTCACTCTACCTACAAAATTACTTATCAAATTCTTATTGGGCATCATCCTATAACCAAGTTGTTTCTTCATTACCCAATTATAATAAGTCCTAGTCATGATTTTTATAGGAGACCTAGGATCGATATAAGCTTTTCATACATGCATATGCCCAATGTTGCATGGTATGTTGATGTTAGAGGGGTCTCCCATTTTGATAAGGGGTGAACCAAGGATATATGGTGTTTCGGGATCATCGAATAAATCCTTGTGATATTCCCGTTCTTCCTTGGTGGGCAACTTATCAAAGTATTCTTCTACGTTTTCTACTTCCTCTAACTTTTCTCCCTTATTAACCTCAACTTCCTTAATTTCATCCCTAGTCTCGGTTTCTATTCCAACTTCATCCTTGTCACTTTCTTCTATCTCCTTATCAATTGGTTTAATGGTGACAACATTGACAAAGTGGACGTGTTTGGATGACGAAGGGTCCTTAGTTTGGATTCCGCTATTGGCATCCCTAGTGTCCTTCCTAGGTGTAGTTAATGCTTGGTTGTTGAGGGCTTTCAACAAGTTGTCAATCTTATTGGTCATCTCTGTTTGTTGTTGATTGAATTCGGTTTCAAACTTAGCTATGCGAGCTTCTTGAGATGCCATAAACTTGGACATCAATCCTTCAAGATTGTTGGTACTACCATAGTTGTTAGAAGGATTGTTGTTGAAAGTACGGTTGGAGGGGGGACCGTTTGGTTGGTAACGATTAGGCGGATTGGAAGAATTGTTTTGGTTTTGTTTCCACCTAAGGTTTGAGTGATTTTTCCAAGAAGGGTTGTAGGAATCACCGTAAGGGTTTGGCTCGGGTTTGAAAGTGTATCACTTATCTCCCGCTTCGTCGGTACGCGAAGATGCGTAGTCCGCAAAAGCTGTTCCGGGGAGTTCCACGCAATCACGAGTGTCATGGGGACCACTGCATAATTCGCATGAAGAAGTGATTTTATTCACTTGGCTTGAAGGCTTAGGAGCTTCGTAAGATTTCATGAGAAACCTGACTTGGTCCTCAAGTTCCATGATCCTACGGTCGGGAGTGCTAGAATTGTTCGAAGGCAAGGATATTGCCTTGACCGTTTTGTTCAAATCACGGGGATCATTCCAACTTTCGTTGTCATAGAGAGCAAGATCTTCTATGAGTTCCCATGATTCTTCCGCACTTAGATCACGTATCTTACCACCGGCCGATTGGTCAATGGTTCACCTTGTGGAGAGATCAATATGGTCATAGAAGATTTGGACTTGGAGCCAAAGATCTATGCCATGATGAGGGACTTTTTGGATTAAGTCCTTGAAACGAGTCCATGCTTCATATAGAGTTTCACTTTGACGTTGTTAGAACATCAAGATATCATTTCTAAGCTTAGTAGTTCTCCCCGGTGGGAAAAATTGAGCAAGGAAACGAGTAGTGAGATCATCCCATGAGGTGATGGATCCCGCGGGTAAACGTTCAAGCCATTGACTAGCTTGATCACGTAGAGAGAATTAGAATAGGCGTAATCGGGTCGTCTCTCTAGTTGTAACATCAAGGTCTATAGAATCTACGATTTTAAGGAAGTCCTTGAGATGTTGATTAGGATCTTCGGAACGAAGTCCGTGGAATGCACATCCGCTTTGCACCAACCGGATGGTGTCGGATCGCAAGGGGGACACATTGGCTCCTTGGGTGAGCTCAATAGTGTTTCGGTAGCCTTGGTGGCTAGGTCGGGAATACTCTTGATGAGTTCATAAAAACTCATCATTTTTGTCCTGTTTAAAATACGAAAACAGTTAAAAACACACAGAAATACCACATAATACTATAAATATCTTTGGAATGAGTTTTTATATGTTTCAGATGCAAAAGGATTGAAAACAGATGAAAAACGTGCAAAGTTTGCACAATTGGCAGAATCAGTCCCTGAACTTTCAAGAAATGACAAAAATGGTCCCTGGGAAAATTATTTTGAAGAAAAGTCAACAAAAGTCCCCCAGGAATCATGAAATAACAAATTTTACCCTTGAAAGTTTAAAAATTGCACAAATGGCAAAACAGGTCCCTTAAGTTTCAAACTTGACAATTCTAGTCCCTGGAAAGTTAATTTGGAAGAAAAAGTCAAAAATGGTCCTTGGGAATTCACAAGTTATCAAATTTGACCTTTGGATAAAAAGTTTGAGGAAATTACAAAATTGGTCCCTGAAGTTTCAAAAATGGCAAAAACAGTCCCTGGGCATTTTAATTTGGAAAAAACTTACATTTAAGGCCCTTGTACTATTTATTCTTATAAATCAAGTCATTTTTGATAACTTTTGGAAAATTACACTTTTTACCCTCGAACTTTATAAATTTGGCAAAAATGGTCCCCGGTTGTTTTTATTTTGGAAAATATCAAAATAGGTCCTTGTATTATTCTTATGTGACATGAAAAGTCCTTTTTAATAACTATGGAATAATTACAGGTTTAGTCCTTGGAAAATCAGATTTTACATAATAGGTCCTTGGGCTAAATTAATTTTATTAAACCAAAATCCTAAATAAATCCAAACCAAATAATAAATCTGGTCCATTACCCTTTTAAATCCAAGCCTGATCCGTAACAATACCCAAGCCCAAAAATACCAAAGGCCTAAATAATAAAACCTGGTATTTGGTTTGACCCATTTTGACCATCTCCATCACCCCTAACCTCCACCTCCTTGCCTCTCTGTCACTCCCACAACATAACCCACCTCCTAGGTTTGCCCTAGGAGAGGCCACGTACTACCCCCACCATCTCCACCACACCCCTACCCTGCCAAACCTTACACCACCACCCATAGCTCACATATACACTCCAACTTGTCCACCTCCACCATCACAATATCCCAATTGCATTTAATGCACAAAAAACGGCCACAAGCAACCTGTTTGGGTTTTGGCGCCAAAACCCTTTAAACAGGTGTGATGAAATTCAACACGTATCAAAGCTATGAATTGGTGGGATTTGCTTCTGATGACACGTGGAACAAACTGGGAGCCTATAAAAGGAGAAGGAAGCAGAAGTGGAAGATCATTAGAGTAGAATTAGGAGTAGTGTATCGTAGGTAGTGTAACTTTCCTTTCAGTTGTAATTTTCAGTTAGAACTTGTTGTAATCTGTTTTAATAGTATAAATTGAACCTTTTCTACTCTTAATCTCAAGTTTTATTCAGTGAATTCAGTGTTTGCAGTTTTAAGATAACTTGACAAATTCTCTTTAAACTTGTTAAATATTGTTAAACTTGCTTTATTTAAGTTCCTGTAAGCTCACTTTCAAGTTTTTAATAAGTCACTAAGCTTAAAATTCAGTTTAGATTAAAATCCATAAAATTCATAAAAATACTAGAAAAATTAATGGAAATTCAAAAATCAGTGTTTCTATGAAAGAAGAAGAATGGAGCAAGGCTATTTTGGATTTCCTTGGTAGTAGTGCCTCATGGGAGGCTATAGGATATGGTAAATGTCCTTGGTTCATGGTTCTTGGTTTCTCAGTCCTGTGCTTGAAATCCTTTGTAAGTTTTTTTTCACATTTTTTTTGATTTACTGTTCAATTACCTTTTAGCTTTTTCACATCAGTGTTTTTATGTTTAGTTGGTATCTACTAGTTAGATTCTTGGTTAATATTGCATGTTTGTTCAATTAGATATTTGTTTACTCAGTTACCATTTTCTCTGTCAAAATAGTTTAGTTATGATTCGTATGCATTTGTTGTTATTTATGGTGTTTATGAGTTCACTTCATCTCATCATATCATGTTAAGTACTTCTGCATCAGTTATATAGTTAAAAACAGCAAAATCATTTGAAATCACATAAGCAGTCCATTTTAATGGAGTGTTTGAATTATGGGTGATTTTTATGTTATATTGTGTTTCAGTGTAAGTTCTTAGTTAAAACAAGTCTCACTAGGTCTTTTTAGTATAGTCAAAGCAAGTAATCCAGTTCCTAAGCAGTGAAAAGTCAAAATTAGTTTGTGATCTCTTAATTTAAGTCACTGTTAGGATTCATGTGTTCTTAGTTATTCATATTAGTTTATTAGTAAGTAATATAGCATAAGATCATATCATTACAGCTTAGCATATCATATTCAGTCCATAAATTAGCTTTAAATCTCATATTAGTCAACTTAGGAGTTCATTTGAAAAAGTCAAAAGTGTATGCTCTCAGAAAATCCAAATCTTCCACGAATTTTTATGATTTTTCTGTTTAAGATAAGAGTTTGAAATTTCTTGGGTGTGTTTTCTACCAGCTGAACTTGAGTGTCCTTGCTTTTTCATATTTTTGCTAATTTTCTAGTGGGCCCCATCAATGCCCAAAGTAGGCTGCAGGCACAAGCTGTGCCCTGCTACAGCAGCAACATACCCAAACACCACCCTTTGGTGGTGGTTTCCAGCCACCTCAGTGGTTCCCATGGCCACAACTTAGCTTTTCCCAACCCCCCTCCTACCAGGCTCCATGGTTTGACCATTGGGTTGACCTAGAACCCTGTGGACCCCACTTGGAATTGTCCATGAAGTTTGTCCCATTTTCTGGTTTGAAATAAGTTTCCATGTGCTTATTTGGCAGCTTATAGCTTATTCTGTGGTCCCTTAGTGATTTTTCTTGCTTAACCAAGTCCATTTAAGTTATTTGGACCAGATTTAACCATTGTGGGTCCCACTTTAAACCATTTGAGCTCATTTTACCATTTGGTCAACAAAAGTCAACTGTGGAGCCAAAAAGCTTCCATAGTGCTTATTTTTAAGTTCTAAAAAGTTTGTTTTTGCAAAAGTTTGTTGTTTTTAGTTGTAAAATAGATTGGTAAAAGAAAAATCAAGAAAAATCAATTTTAAATTAAGTGATAGTTTCTATTTAATTCAATTTAATTTTAATTTTCATTTTTAAATTTTTGTTAAGTACTTGTCATTTTTATATTTTTATTAAATACCTTATATAGTAAAGTAATTTTAGTAATTTTTTCAGATTTTTATTTTACCCTTTAGTATTTATTAGATTTAATTTTAGTTTTCTTAATTATTAATCAATATTAAGTATTAAATATCATATTTAGTTTTTATAAGGCATAACCTAGTTTTTATATTTTTCCTAGCTCTAATATAATATATTAGACTTTTAGAAAATATATTTTTAGTTTCTACTATTCATTTTCAATTTTTCTCATTTTAATTGTTTAAATTAGATTTAAGTTAATTAAAAGGTAATTAATTAGTGGAATAGTCTTAAATATAATTTTTAGAAGTTTTTATAATTTTTTGGGATTCCTGTGATGGTTAAGTAATTTTATAATTTTTTTTATAATTTTCTAAGTTAGTTTAGTATTAATTGTAATTTAAATTAGTTTAATTAGTTTAATTAAGTTAAATAGTTTTTAATTAATACAAAACCATAAAAAGACAAAAATATTTATTTTTATTTTTTATACTTTATTCAAGTTCTAAATTAAGTTTAGAAATTAGTTTTGTAAGTTTTTAGTTTAATTTATAATCCTTATCATTTTTAGTTTGATTTAAATTAACTTTTATTAAATAGATAAATAGTTTTATTTAAATAATTAATATTAAATAATAAAATAATCTAAAAAATAATTTTCTTTTAAGTTTAAATTTGTAGAATTTTCATTTTTACCCCCTGTAGTTTAATTTTCATTAAAACTTACCTTTTTCTCAGTACGCAGTCGCGTCTGATTTTAAATTGGTTTACGTTTATACGTATTTAATATCTAGGTTTTACGCAATCATTCTAATAATTTATTTAACCTTAGTTTAATACACTCACACCTTTTCCTGTTCAAAACCACTCGATCACGAATTCGTTTTATTACAGATTTCACACCTCGTTGGGAAAAACGACCCACGGATACCTTGTACTCCACGGAGCATTAGTCTAAGCTGTTGTTGACTTATTGACCTTGGTCAATAATAATCTGACGGTTTACCACTGATCAACTCTCCTAGGGTTCGGGGCCTAAGAGGTTGGTTTGCTAGTGGTGGGTTTTGTGGGTGGTCTTGTTGTGGTGGGTTGATGGGTTCAAAGATGTTACCACCTTCCATGATGTCGGATGGTAAAAGTTACGAACAAAGGCACGAAGAAATAGATAGACTAAAGAAAACCTAAAAATAAAAATAAAATCTTACCAGAAAGGAATCTAGCAAATAGACCGAATAAAAAGAAATTCTAACCTAGACAATAACTATTCCCCGGGCTGCGGTGCCAAAAACTTGATGCGTGGGAATTGCACCAGGCTTTACCTCTCGAGAAGCTTACAATCCCCACCAGGCAGTGTACCTGATCGTTGTAGTATAGTATAGTGACAAGTACCGGGGGATTGGTCGTTCAACTCATGAATAGTGTCGCTAGGATTAGAAAGCCTAAAAACTAGGTCTAGAAGTGAGGGATGATTCTTTTTGTATTTTTTATATTTTATAAAAGTAAGTAAAAATCTCGGTTTTTGGAAGAGTGGGCGGAATTAGTTGCTAGTCAACTAACCCAATTACTAAGATGCAATCAAAATAAAATAACAGAAATGAAAATAAACTAATTAAACTAATATGGTGTGAACAATAGATGGGAGAATTGTGCTTACTTAGATCTCACTACTCCCTAGATATCTTTTACAGGTTAATTACTTGTTATAGTTGCGTGGATGACGGGTTATATTCCTTAATACCAATCATGGGGTGGCGTACTTACTTCCCCAATTCTATAAGCTCCTACTTCACTCCTATGTCGAGCCTGCAAGAAGCTCCTAACATGGGATCACTAGAATTCGCTCATGCATTAAATACAACCATAAAAACCTAGTACACATCGGTTCATGTTTCTTAAGACGTTCAAGCAAGTTACACAATGGAGATCTGCCAGTTTTCTTAAGCCTAACATTGAAATTATTCATCCATTACAACTATAAACAAGCAATCAACCTATAATCAACATCTAGGTTTCATTACATCTAAGCAAACACACAAGAGATCTAGCCTAACATGTTAAAATTAAGACAAGCGTAAGATATATTCAAACAACACATAGACATATTGAATGAATTGAAAGGATACTTATCTCAATTGAACATGAAGGGTTTCAAGGGGTGAAAACCCTTGAAAATACTGTTACAAACGAACTAGGGTTTATAAAGTTCGGCCCTAAAATTCTCCACTCAAGTTACACACTTAATGAATGAAAATTGGAAAAGTATATATAGATTCCATGAGGTGACGGCGTCAAGAGGAAAGTTCTGACGCCGTCATCTCGCCGCCAATAAAATTCTCGGACTGCCTAGATCCAGATCTGACGCCGTCATGTGTATTTCTGCTCTGGGCCTCTTGACGCCCTTCTTCTGACGCCGTCACATTTTCTCTGGGGCGTCACCAAAAATACTCTTGACACCGTCAGGTATTGTTCCCAGCAAGGAAAATCAAGACTTTGCCGTTTTCTTCACTTTTATGCTCCAAAAACGTCCAAAATGCTTCATTTTCCAGAATTCACTCCCAAAGTACCTAAAATCACAAAAGGAACGATTTAGGGCAATATTTGATCAAATAAATTCGAATTCAGGCTTAAATGACCCCCTAAAAACGGATCATTTTTCGCCTCATCAATAGTAGAATAGCTTAACATGGGTTTTGGGTTGTTTTAGACACGTTTTAAAGTTAGGACAGCATGCTGAATCGACTCTTGCGCAGACTTAGAGGGGCCGTGGAGAATAAACCGTTCATCGGATTAAGATGAGGTCTAAACGAAAGTTGTAGCTCTCTGAGTCTACTTTAATTCTTATTCTTTAAGTTTTGGCTCGTTTGGAAGTTAAATTGGTCTTAAGTTAGAAATACAACAGCAACCCAGAAAATCTGCACAAAATGTAATTTTGTAATAGTGTCTTAAATGATGAAATAGCACCTTAGGTGATCATGTTTAAGTTGTTTAGACTCAATACATGTTAGATAAATGTGTTAGCAAGTTCTAATAGCATTAGAATGGTTATCATGTGAGTAGGTGCTCGTGGGAAGCTTATGGAACATTAAACAAGACCTAGAGGTGAGTAACGGTGTATTAGCTTCATGTTAATAGATTAAACATGATGGTAGAACTTGTGCAAGGTTTTGGAGATAATCGAAACAAATCATGAATAGTATGCTCACAAGAAACACCATTGACAAGTTTAGCGTGCCTAAGAAATGCACGATGTAGAACTCCCTTAGTAGCATCCTTTGTGGATTACCCGTGCTTATATTAGTATTTACATCCTTAGTGGATGACCCCAGTTTAGAAAAGCACGATAAAAAATTAGAACCCCAAGAAGAGTACTCGATGGTTAGGGAAGTTCTTAAGCATAGTAGGGCGAATATGTATTCGTCTAATCAAGAAGCACGTGCTTAGATATCATGTTATATATAAGAAATTCAGAATCAAACTTATGTTTATGCCATGTATAAGTAGTCATACGACTATAAGTCGTGCCATTTAATCATGTTATAGACTATTATGCTTATGTTAGAATTTGCAAGTATTATTTCTTAATTATTCCGTTTACTCACTAAGTCGCAAGGACTTACCGTTCTCAGCTTATGTTTTATGTAGGTATGTGAAGGTAGGCGATGGGGCTTGTAGATAGCATGTAGGAGTGCTAATTTTGGAAGACTATCGGCTACTCTCGGGTATAGGTTACGAGCGACTCATTCAAGCACTTTGATCTTTCTTGTAATGCCCCATGTGTCTTTTAACATCTAAAGTTAGTGATAAAACAGTTATAATCAGTCTAGTGTCGTTTTAGTAGTCTATGACAAGTAACGTGGTTATGTATCATGTAAAGGGGTGTTTGGCATAAATCCATTCCAACCCATAATGACCCATTTTGGTAATGTACGGGTCTTATCGAATAGTAAATGTTATGTACAGTTTTTATGGAGTAAATATATGTTTGGTTTTATTTAAAAAAAAATCGAATGTGTTGGGCGTTACAATTTGCCCATTATAATATACTAGATTATAGACCCACGAATTTCGCGGGTAACAATAAAATTATTATAATTAGGAATAACGTAAAAAATACAACTCATATTTATTATTTTTCACAATTAGATACATTAATAAAATAACAACTATTGTTAACTTACATTAAATTCACGAAGAAATTTGATATATACTCGATATGTTTATCAAACAACACTACTTGTCCATTGTTACGAAGTCATGAAATCTCTTTAGTAAATATGTGTATCTTCCAAACCCATACATTAGTGACACCAAAACTGTAGGCACAAAGAAGCTTGCACCGCTATAAGTGTATCGAGGAAAGTAATATGAATTAAATAAATTTATCAGTTGTTAAAAAATATCATTTTTGATGCAAAAGGAAGGGCTCAAGTATCAAATATTAATTTTTATTAATAAAGAATGTCACAAACATGAAAAAAAGATTATGTAAAAATGAAACGATTAAAGCAGCTTTCAGTTATTGCAATGGATTCAGATCTGCTTAAGTTTAAATGAATAATTCCGGTCAGTTGTGTCACAAATAAAACAGCGAGACCCATAAAAAGACCCAAATTTTCTTTTATTTGTTAGATAACATGACCGGTCATATTCATCGAAACTTGAGGAGATCTTAATCTTATTACAATAGTCTAGTGATCTAGGTATATTAAATTGTTAATTATGTGGGTTTTGGACCCATGATATATATTGATAGATTAAATTAATTATTTGATAGATCCTTTTAAGAAAAAGTAATGAAATCATCTTTAAAAAATTATTCCATGTTATAATAGTAATTTTTGATCGATTCCATCCGACACACATTTCTCAGCCATACAATTTATCTCTTTCTTTGAATTTCTTTGTCTTTATGTTACAAGTTTTTTAAGTCAAACAATTAAATATCTAAAAATAAATATATAAATTAAATAATTATTTTTTTTCTCATACTTTTCTTTCAAAATAATCTCATATTCAAATTTAGTTCTAAACCCACTTACAACCAAAGAGACCTAATTCTTTCTCGTCTTCAAAAAAGTATCAAAATGCAGTTAGTATGAACTTTAGATCAATAACATTTAACACCTGCCATTGTCATTAACATCAACGTTTCAATAATAATTTATCAACATATGAGACCTCCCAATACAATTATGTACATGAACCTTTAATCTTTCCATATCATTACGTTATCCAAAGAATTACCCATAACATGTAGAGTGATAATCTTATTTTCAAGTTGGATAATAAATTACTGTTAAACATGCACAATTTGTGGTACATAATGTCAGTTGAAAGAAGTTAAATTCAGGGGTATGTAGTTATTATTAAGGGTACAATCAGTTATTGAGTGTCTGAATCTATACTAACTATAAAGCATTTACACCATTTCGTAAGTATAATTACTTACTGCTATATACCATCGGTTTGCGCTGGTAGTATCTTAAAATGGCTCTTAAGTCTACATTATTTAACAATTTCCTTAATTTTAAAGTACTTTTTAAATTGTGCCATACTTTGCAATGTTAAGATGTTATGAGTAAAATTTTAAAAAGACCAATAGGTAAATTTGAATATCGAGTGATTTGGAGAGTAAAAGAGATATCAGCTGATATAAAAAGTTTTAAAATTATATGTTAAGTTTTGAATGAAATTATTTTAATAAATACATCACAATATGAAGTTAAAGAAACATGTGTTAAAATAAGTGGCACACAATAAAGATTGAGTATTAAATGAGGTATATTTATGAAAGTAGCAAAAAATTAAAGGGGCGATTATGTAAATTTTAGATGGGCAATAAAAGTGACTGATCAAATGTTTGTGTATATGACGTCGATACTGGTTCATATGCTTCAAATAAAAAGAGACGCGTGTCATTATGACGTAAAAAGAGTAAAGTGAAATTCAAAAAAACTTTCTTTTATTATATACGAGACATGCAGAACCCGTGCTACGCACGGGCTAAGAATATAATTGTTAATCGTGTATTCTTTTTGTATATTGGCGAGTGTATACTTAATTATTGTTTAGTATGTTGTATGAAATGTTTTAACTTTCTTGTATAAAAATTTAAAAGTGTTTGATGTTGTTTTGGTTTTGTGGTGTTGTATTTTATATATGGGCTTTTGGTTATTAAATTGTGATTACTTTGTTTCTTTTAGCCTATTACTTATTTGCATGATAAAAAAATGGCTTTGTTTCTTTTGGTCTATTACTTAGCCATACAATACTTGTCCATTAGATGGTTTTTGTATGGTAATATGAAGCACACATGATCTATCTAATTGGTCATAGTTTAATGTGCGTTAAACATTTTCTTTATTAAGTTTGTAAGTTAAAATTTGTGTAATAATGCCACATAAACTTTATAAAAATTGTTACAAACCTTTTTAGCTTCATCTCATTTTATTGTACAACTAATTTCATTGAAAATTAACATTGAAGTCTAGCTAATATTCATAAATTTTATCAATAAACTCAATTCTAAATAGCTAACTAAATGAATATTAATTAACACACTATTAATAATTCCTAAAACCTTTGTACTCCACTATTATGTCTTAAACTTAATTTTTTTAATTTACAAATAGGTTTAAGCATAAATTATATACTTTTTCTTTTATATTCATTATTCAATTTGCATTCTTAAATAAACTAATCATGCTAAAAAGTATCATTTAACCATTTAAATGTTGCTTTACATACATGCTCGTGCATATTTTCTTTAATCAATTCGCACATGTGAGCTACATCAATAGAAAACACACATAAATTACTTGTATATGAAAATGCATTAACATAATATATATATATATATATATATATATATATATATATATATATATATATATATATATATATATATATATATATATATATTGCATTAGGTTAAATCATCAATTATTCTTACAACCTTTTCAACTTCATCTCAATCAATAACCGACTTTTAATTCTATACTAATTACTAAATATCATGTGATAAATTCCGGCAAGCCTTGCACTTCTATCTCGATGTTGTATATACTTCACATTAAATGCACCCGTTTTGTTTTTCGATAAAAGTTTGAACTTTTGCTTATGTTTAAAACTCAACTTTTTTATTTGATATTATAATTTACAAACGGATTTAAGTCAAAATTATGTATTTTTTCCTTTCTATTCATTACTCAATGTGATATTTTTAATATGTTGTATTTTGCTATTATGGCAAACTCATCTAATGGGCGTAAATATTGGTTTCTCACTAATGATTCGACATATATAAAAAGAAAACACTTTGCGATGCGTGGTTTCTCATTAATGGTTTCTCACTAATGATTCAATTGCACACGATAAATTCATTATAATATTTGTCAAAGAGCATTCGAAAGCAACTACTTACATAAACTAATCACGCTAAAAAGTATCATTTAACCATTTAAATGTTGCTTTACACACATGCTCGTGCAGATTTTCTTTAATCAATTCGCACATGTAAGCTACATCAATAGAAAACGCACATAAATTACTTGTATATGAAAATGCATTAACATAATACATATATCTATGTATATATATGCTTATCTATAACAATCACCTAAATATGTAAGAAACAAATAGAATAGTTGGTATCCTAATCTTTGGTTCCATTTATCTGAGCATGCATGATCTTGTGTGATTTTCATGGTACCTGCGTATGATAACTAAATAAAAAAAAAAAAAATACCAAGTTAATTACAAAGATCTAAAAGATGTGTGAATCATCTCCAAAATATTGCAAAAGAGAATTTACATACCGCTACCAACAATCAAAGATCTAAAAGATGTGTGAATCATCTTCAAATGTACATACAAAATGTGATTTTGGCCGGTTTATATAGGCATGAATTAGGTTAAATCATTAATTATTCTTGTAACCTTTCGCAACCCTTGCACTTTATCTAACCGACTTTTAATTCTATACTAAATGTCATGTGATCAATTCGGGCAACCCTAGCACTTCATCTCCTTTCATGATTGTATAGTTATTATGAGGCTGCATTGACTTCCGAGCATTAGCTATCTTGTACTCTATGCAACTACTAAACGACTCCAACTTATTTCTAACTCTAAAAACTCTATCATCATAACTCCACATTAAATTTAGGGACTGAATCTTATAGTATTACGAGGCATGCAGAACTCGTGCTACGCACGGGCTAAAAATTTAATTGTTAATCGTGTTTTTTTTCTGTATATTGGCAAGTGTATACTTAATTATTATTTAGTATGTTGTATGAAATGTTTTAACTTTCTTGTATAAAAATTTAAAAGTGTTTGATGTTGTTTTGGTTTTGTGGTGTTGTATTCTATATATAGGTTTTGGTTATTAAGTTGTGATGACTTTGTTTCTTTTGGCCTATTACTTATTTGCATGATAAAAAATGGCTTTGTTTCTTTTGTTCTATTACTTAGCCCTACAATACTTGTCTATTAGATGGTTTTTGCATGATAATATGAAGGACACGGGGTTTATCTAATTGGTCATAGTTTAATGTGCGTTAAATATTTCCTTTATTAAGTTTGTAAGTTAAAGTTTGTGTAATAATGTATATATAATAATGCCACATAAACTGTATAAATATCGTTACAAACCTTTTTAGCTTTATCTCATTTTATTGTACAACTAATTTCATTGAAAATTAACATTGAATTCTAACTAATATTAATAAATTTTATCAATAAACTCAATTCTAAATAGCTAACTAAATGAATATTAATTAACACACTATTAATAATTCCTAAAACCTTTGGACTCCACTATTATGTTTTAAACTTTTTTTTTTTTAATTTACGAATGGGTTTAAGCAAAAATTATATATGTTTTCTTTTATATTCATTATTCAAGTTGCATGCTTACATAAACTAATCATGCTAAAAAGTAACATTTAACTATTTAAATGTTGCTTTACATACATGCTCGTGCACATTTTCTTTAATCAATTCGCACATGTGAGCTAAATCAATAGAAAACACACATAAATTACTTGTATATGAAAATGCATTAACATAATACATATATCTATATATATTGCATTAGGTTAAATCATCAATTATTCTTGCAGCCTTTTCAACTCCATCTCAGTCCATAACCGACTTTTAATTGTATACTAATTACTAAATATCATGTGATAAATTCCGGCAAGCCTTGCACTTCCATCTCGATATTGTATATACTTCACATTAAATGCACCGGTTTTGTTTTTCAATAAAAGTTTGAACTTTTGCTTATGTTTAAAACTCAACTTTTTTATTTGATATTATAATTTACAAACGGATTTAAGTCAAAATTATGTATTTTTTCCTTTCTATTCATTACTCAATGAAATATTTTTAATATGTCATATTTTGCTATTATGGCAAACTCATTTAATTGGCGTAAATATTTGTATCTCACTAATGATTCTACATATAGAAAAAGAAAACACTTTTGCGATGCGCGGACCTTCTTCTTTTCAATAATAATTCAATTGCACACGATAAATTCATTCTAATATTTCTTAAAGAGCATTCGAAAGCAACTACTTACATAAACTAATCACGCTAAAAAGTATTATTTAACCATTTAAATGTTGCTTTACATACATGCTCGTGCACATTTTCTTGAATCAATTCGCACATGTGAGCTACATCAATAGAAAACACACATAAATTACTTGTATATGAAAATGCATTAACATAATACATATATCTATATATATGCTTATCTATAACAATCACTTAAATATGTAAGAAACAAAGAAAATAGTTGGTATCCCAATCTTTGGTTCCATTTATCTGAGCATGCATGATCTTGTGTGATTTTCATGGTACCTGCATATGATAACTAAATTAAGAAAAAAAGAAGACCAAGTTAATTACAAAGATCTAAAAGATGTGTGAATCATCTCCAAAATGTTGCAAAAGAGAATTTACATACCGCTACCAACAATCAAAGATCTAAAAGATGTGTGAATCATCTTCAAATGTACATACTAAATATGATTTTCGCCGGTTTATATAGGCATGAATTAGGTTAAATCACTAATTATTCTTGCAACCTTTCGCAACCCTTGCACTTCATCTAACCGACTTTAATTCTATACTAAATGCCATGTGATCAATTTGGGCAACCCTTGCACTTCATCTCCTTTCATGATTGTATAGTTATTATGAGGCTTCATTGAATTCCGAGCATTAGCTATCTTGTACTCTATGCAACTACTAAACGACTCCAACTTGTTTCTAACTCTAAAAACTCTATCATCATAACTCCACATTAAATTTAGGGACTGAATCTTATAGTATTATAGATAGATAGATAAAAATATTTAAAAATCAATTAAATTATTATTATATTAATTTTAAATTCTGAAACTATTATTTATCTCACATATCGATAATAATTATATTGTTCATGTATAATTTTTTGGTCTCGAGTGATGAAAGAACTTGATGATGTAATTACAAAAAGTTTGGATATAGACAAGAAAGAACATATTGTTCATAAATATTTTTTGGCATCGAGCGACGAAAGAACATTTTGATATTTGGATATTATGAGAATTTAAAAGTTTGTGAAGTATATTAATGTAATTACAAAAGTTTGGGAAAGATATTGAAATAATTACAAATTTTTGTAAAAGATACTAGCCTGTAAACCCGTGATAAATCACGGGTAGTTAATATCTATAATACTATAAGATTCAGTCCTAAAATTAAATGTGTAATTATGAAGTTTGAGCTTTATGAGTAAGAAACAAGTTGGAGACCTTTAGTTGGCATCGAGAGTTAATTCCTGCTCATCAATGGGTTACCTGTATATCAATGCAACCATATCAACAGTCTTACATGTTGTAGAGTTAAAAACGAGTTGGAGTCCTTAAATGTCTTACATGCGTATGAATGATTGCATCTCAAGAGTCCTTAGGTTTTATTTCGCGGAATTAAATATGACCATGGAAGATGAATAGAAGATGAGTAACTACTAAAGATTAAATACACGATACCATCTTTTCATTTGCTTGCTCAAATAAAACTTTAAATGTTAATCTTTTCAATTGCTTTTTTAAGATTATAAATAGGCGAATACCACTATTTTCACCACATATTTTTTTCGCACCAATGTCAGACCACTGTTCTTGGTCATCCCCGATTCAAAGTCAAATAAAAAGAAAAGTGGAAGAACGGATCAAGAAAAAACCAACAATCAACAACAACATCTACACGACTCGATTACAAACGGAAAATAAAGAACCAAAAGATCTCAGCTTTCTTTTTCGTGTATTACAAACCCCACCAATGTCGGTAACAATCACAAAAATGAAAAGAGAAGAAAATAATTACTCGATCTGAGATTTATTTATTTCTTTATTCAAGAAAATATCAAACCTTTTAAAGGTCAATAATACGAAAAAAAAACAAGTCATCACAGATCCATGTCAAAGCTTTGCTTCATTTATATCCGAAAATAAAATAAAGATTAATAACATAATTTGTTATAATCTTATTATTGCTTCGTTCAAAACCATTCAATGACCAAAAAAAAAACAAAATGAAAAATCATATGTCGAACCTACCGTGACCCTCCAACGGATCTAGAAGATGAAGTCCGAGTGGTCGTGGTCTTCCTCCTCTACCAAGCCAACTGAGTATATCAAGATTAACGGGGATTGTGGTTTATGATTATGAGTATTGATGATGAAATGAAGATGTGCCTGTGTTTTGATGGAAGATGAAGGAGGTGATAAGCGTTTGTGATAAGAACTGTTTTTTAGAGAGTGGGAGAGTTTAGATAAGTGGCAGGCGGACATTACAATTTATGTGTGTTTTAGGGTTTGGTCGAGTGGAATGAATCACATATAACAATTAGGTATATTATCAGGTCCAACAGGTTGAATCTTCTATCCACTTATTGGACTAATGGATCACATATCCGGACTGGGCTATGAAATAAAATGGTGGCCTCAAAATTTAAGTGGTTTAGCTTTTATGCATGCATTCATGTATAATATAGATGTAGCTTCTTATTTCACAATAAATTCATCTTCATGTCTTTATAAATTATTTCTTTTGTTGGCCTAATCGTAGGCACTACGGATATAATCATATAATAAATCTTCATGTAGACGCAAACGTAAAGAAAGAGTACAGGATGGATATGTGTTGAATAATTGGCATGGACAATTCATTAATAATACCGGTGGCAACCACATACTCATTATGTAATATTGCAACTAGAATGTTTTTACGTATAGTATTTTACTATATTTATTATTACTTCAAAGTTTACTAAAACTATTTGTTACCATAGGATATCCTTTTTATTTTACATATAAACAAAAAACTATAACGTGCCTTCTACTACCCTTTTATTTCCATCATATTTATAAGTTATTTCTTTTATTAGTTTAACATAATATTCTTATTGTATTCATATAAATTAAAGCATTAATTTATTAAATGATTTTAGTTTCATATTTATATATGATAAACTAATGTTTATTTTAATTTTCGTTTTGTGTGCGAAGGTGAATTGGTACGACATGAATGATTCTATTAGGAGGCGATGTCATCATGAGAAAGCGACTAACCAAAGAGATAGGGATAGGGATATCAGTAGAGAAAAAGAACAACGAACGTAAAATTATAAAAGAAAAAGTACATATTTTATGCTAGAACCCATTTGTAAATTAAAAAAAATTAAGTTTAAAACATAATAGTGGAGTCCAAATGTTTTAGGAATTATTAATAGTATGTTAATTAATATTCATTTGGTTAGCTATTTAGAATTGAGTTTATTGATAAAATTTATTAATATTAGTTAGACTTCAATGTTAATTTTCAATGAAATAGTTGTACAATAAAATAAGATGAAGCTAACTTTAGTTTTTAATCATAAACTTTATAAATAAATATTAATATGTTATAAAAAGATTAAATATAAAAATCACCAAGCAATTAATGACATACTTACAACAGATACAATACAATCACAACTTACGAACCTAATAACAAAAATAATTAACGCAAATTACACGATAACAAAGAAGAAAAAGTCAGTGTGCTTCGTATTACCATGCAAAAACCATATAATGCAAAATTATTGTTGGGTTACGTAATAGGCCAAAACAATCAAAGGAAATTACATCAAGCGTATGACAATTTAATAACGACAACCCTATTTAGAAAATATAAAGACAAAAAAACCAAAACAATATCAACCATTTTTATATTTTTAAACAACAAACTAAAGACGTTTCATACAACATACTAAACTAAAAATACAAATGCACTCGACAATACGTGCGATTAACAATTAGATTAAAAGCCCGTGCGTAGCACGGGTTCTGCATGCCTCGTAATTCAAATAATAACCAGTCTAGCATTTAAACGTAAATCGGTAAGAAATAGTGTTAGAAAATTGAATGATTAACAAACCAGATTTTATATAGTAACAACATATTTACAAATGTATAACTAACACCATATATAAAATTCGTCGATCTTTGCAATAAACAGAAAAAAGAATCGAACATTATTATAAATAAAAGGTAGCAATCAGTAACATAGGCAATTTGGATACAATACTAATTTGAAGACTTTAAAAAAGATCAAAGTTGCTGTAGCTGCCTTCATAGGTACCATAAGCAAGAATTACAAATGATTATGCTTTTTAGCTCATATAGCTACAATGGTTATGATAGAGCGAGTCAATTTCATGGAGCACTGAGCAACTTAGTAACATAACAATTGAACATATCTAAAGCTCCAATGAACATATAATAACCATGCCATAATGAAAAAGCAAGTCCCAAATAGTAAAGCAATGATAATTAATGAGGTGGCTTGAAATGCAAATACAGAATAGTCCCGATATCTATGGTAAGCAAGTGAAACAATAAAGATCAGTACTCCGAATGTGACTTATAGAGAAGAGTATCTAAATACAACACCCATTCATACCTCTTTTAGCATAAATTTAAATTGCTTGATTAGTTAACTGATGCACAAAAACTCACAAAGACGACATGCCTAAAAGATCTAAAATATGTAAACCACTTACATCATAAAAGTCTCACAATTAACTTTTTGCCCTTGCCCAGTTCCTCACAATCAGATCATGAATATAACCCACATGATGTCTTTTCGTAGTTCTTTTTTTTTAAATGGTAAATGTTTTAAAAAATGTATCATACTTGTCACTATTTGTTTTTATTTGTTTTTATGGGTAGCTAACAATTCTTTTTGCTTACACGGGTATCTTTCTTTCAAATTTGACCTTTCTGAGGTATTTTGGGACATTTTATGACATTTTTGCCCCTCTCAGCTAATTGGAAATTTATTTTTTCGAAGGGCAAACATGTCACATAGTACTTTAAAAATGATGAATCGAAAGAAAAGTACCCCTATAAGCAAAAAAAATATTCGTTACCTAGAAAAACAAATGGTGTCAAGTATAATACTTTTTAAAAATATTTGCCCTTTTTTAAATCAAGTAACAACCAGCTTATTTTTTTGAAATAAGCATCAATGGTTACTACTTACTACCAACTAAGAGCATCGGGTATGGTAACATGTTAACACCTAAAAAGTGTAGTCACTTCAGCGGTACATCATCCCACATTAACATCGCCACTTTTAACGAACACCCAAAAACACCCCTCCCTCATAACGTGTTAACACCCCTTTTGTGACCCACAATTGTATTCTATTTTTCATTTTTCAAACAAACTAAAATTTTAATACACTAAATAAAAATACAAATAACATTTAAAAAAAAATTTCAGAACCAATTTTTTTTAAGAAAAATAAAATAACAAAGAGCGTAATTTCGTTCTTTAAAATTCATATTGTTGAGATTACAAATGTAACAACCCAAACCGGATAAGAGTCTAAAGTGTAACATTATGGTGTCATTTCAGAACATAAAGCGCAAGCGGAAGACTTAACTCAATAAATTACAAATCTTGAGACTAAAGGACTAATAAAACAACTGAAATCAAAATCAACTTCTGAAATAATAAAAAAAAAATAAAAAATCCTTGAAGACTAAAGTAGGGTTGGTCCACTAAAAGCTTCTACTCTCATCACTCAATCCCAACTTCAGCTTGATACCTACCGCAGGGAAAAGAAAATGCGGCTGAGCTAACGCTCAGTGAACAGATATAAACATATGAAAGATAACTGAACATAAACGAATAAACAAACAATCCAATGAGAACCAGCTGAGAAACAATGTCATAAAGAATATGAAGAGTCATATGAAAATGATAATCAAAGAATAGTCCAGAAATGGTAAAAAGGGTAGTAACGGAAGTTTGCTTAGTACCAAAACAATCAATCAAACATTTATATCACAATTCATTATACCGTCAATTCATAAGTTGTACAAGGAGGGGATACCTCTTAAGTACTAGAAGTGAAATGGAGTGCATGGCTCACACTACCAATCATAAAGTCAATCAATATCCAATCATTCATTTAGCCTACGATGCATCCATACGCTCCCTGCAAAACAGAATACATATGCAAGTACGAGACTATACATACATATACAGAATGGCCATATGCACCATAATCATTATAACAGAAGGGAACGCCGTGGATCATTCACACCACCACAGAAAGTGTCATGCCATTGGTGCCTCAATGTCATGGCCATGTTACCTCCAAGGCAAGGAATAGTACCTTGAGCAATGGGTCAAATCAAATGGATCACAATAAAAAGGGGTCATTGCAAAGAGGTTATATCAGATGGAACATAACAAACAGATCATATCAAAAGGATCATATCAATGGTTCAATTCAAAGGGTTCATATCATAACAACGGATCAAAGTCAAGACACGAATCATTGGAAACCTTTACTGATAAAATTAGAATATCTGTACCAATACGAAATGCCATGCAAATGAAATAATGTCTAAAAGTAAGACTGAATATCCATACCTTAATGCAATTGAACGGAAACAGATGAATCAATAGACGATACGTTTCTCCAACGAATCTACACGAGTTAGGGTTTATATATATTTAGTAGGTTTTCACATTTATTCCACTTATGGTTTAACGATGTCATTAATGTTTAGGTTTAGGGTTACAATCATAAATGTTTAGGTTTAGGGCTCATAAAACACATTTAATTACACAATAACAATTGTATGGTTTTCTAAAATAGTAATTTAAGTCTAGGGTTTTAAGACATAATATATGTTATTTAATGATCCAAGTAAGGTTACAAATGAGTCATAAATACAATTAGGTTTAGGATTTCTATTAAAGTCTGATATGTGCTTATACGAATTCTGATATTCAACGAACAAGTATTAAGTTTAATTAACCGAAACGTACCAATTATTATTATGTCCAAATAAGATAGATCACGTTAGTCCGATATTTTAATACCCAAAAATATTATTACATACTACATAAGTAAATTTAATTAACAAAACACAACTCATTTTGTTTTGTGGGCTTAGCCCAAATTAAAATCATACGCACCCTTAATTTGCGTGTGTGGCTTCGACCCAACAGAAAACCCATTACCACTTCACGTATGGAACAACAATACCAAATTTTATACTTTTACAAATATACCAATTTACACTCATTATCCCATTTCATTCATAACTATAATCATGCATGTACTAAGTATTAACCATTTTCTATATATCTTGTTAAACATGCATTCTTCTGCACACAACACACCACGTTTCATATAGTGAATTTGCAATCTATTTAAACGAGCCATGCACACATATCATACACTCACTTGCACATTCGAACATACATGCATAATCACATTAAACACGTTCTTGACACACGCACATGTAATTTCACCCGACATTGTTTTATTTAGAAATCAAGACCGAACCTTCCTACTCATGTTTTGAGTTTGTGTTGTGTCGACCAGAAAAATAGAAGGCAAGGTAGCTAAGTCGACAATCGATAGGGTCGATCAAAAGAATAATTACATGATTGTTAATAATACAACATAGGTCGTTTATATGGATCGTTAGTCGCAAGTTTAAAAACATGTTACAAGATCGATAATGAAAACAGCAAGGGTCGATTATATGATCAATGTTGATCGAAAAAGGGTCGATTATACTTAACATGTTGGGTCGAATTCACAAGGAATAAAACAAGGGTCGACAAAATACTTATGGTCGATTATGAACAAAACGGAAAAAGAACCAGTTACCTTAGTGCAACTCGAGCAGGAATACGAAAGCAATATGCCCAACCTTTGTTTGATTAGGACTAAAGACAGAAACACGAAGAAAATTTGTTCCCACACCTCGTTCGATTTAACAAAGAGCAGTAGTAGCAGAGGTTGTCTTTTATTGTTTATGTTTGTTGTTTTTGTTGGTTTCTGTTGTACGAATGAAGGCAAAGAACAAAGGGGTCTCGACTTAAATAACCGAATAGAGGAGTGCACCACATTTTATGTAACGTTAAAGTTTTAATTTAGGCCTTAAAGATCTATCAAGGGGGTCGGTCAAAGGAGTTTCACAATTGGCTTTTAAAAATTTATAAGTATAACAGATTTCAGTTATGGGTTTAATAGGGGGCGAATAAATAGAAATAAAGGGGTGTTAAATGGGCTTCAATGTACGGATTAATTATGGGTTTTAAAAAAAAGTTTTAAATTTTTATAGTTTTTATTTATTATGTATATGTATATTATAAGTTATGTAGGTATTTACACATTTGGTCCAATAGTTTATAAAATTTCAAATTTATCCGAAATTTTAGGTTTCCGGATTTTAGGGTTTTACAACTCTTCCCATCTAAAAAGAAAATTTCATCCTCGAAATTGAAAATAACCGGATAGAAACATACCAGATCACAAAAGAAATTGAAAACGATTCAAACGAACGGAAGGTTAGTTTTGCATGACTCGATTCAGAAGGTTCAGAACGTTTCAGATTCTTCAATAATGACCGATCTTTTCAAACTGAATCCAACAGATACGGAACCCATATGTAACAGATAACAGATAACAGATCACAATTACAAATATGAACAGATATGATAAGACAAAATTTTGACTTTAATTTATTAGCAGGTTCAAATCAGAAATTCCAAAAAGGCAACAGAAAATCAAGACGAAAACGGAAAGGCATAGACGAAAATGAACCGATCACCAATAACCAACTCACTTCCTCCTAGGACAACCACAGATCTTATGCTCCATTGAACCGCACACCTAGACTCAGAAAACATGATAAGAATGCCCACTACGAATAAACAAATCAGTGAAGAGAAAAATCAAAGATGAAGATCAAAATGTGAAAAAGACAGTCAAAGCAGAAAGAAGCGTCAAAGCAGAAGGAAGCCTAATGTCTACCCAATCCTCACAGGTCATAGCCTAAGCTCTACAGGTCGAATCCTAAGCTCTGATACCATAATTGTAACACCCTAAACCGGATAAGGGTCTAAAGTGTAATATTATGGTGTCATTTCAGAACATAAAGCGCAAGCAGAAGACTTAGCTCAATAAATTACAAATCTTGAGACTAAAGGACTAATAAAACAACTGAAATCAAAATCAACTTCTGAAATAATAAAAAAAATAAATCCTTGAAGACTAAGGTAGGGTTGGTCCACTAAAAGCTCCTACTCTCATCACTCAATCCCTACCTCAGCTTGATACCTGCCGCAGGGAAAAGAAAATGCAGCTGAGATAACGCTCAGTGAACAAATATAAACATATGAAAGATAACTGAACATAAACGAATAAACAAACAATCCCATGAGAACCTGCAGAAAAACAATGTCATAAAGAATATGAAGGGTCATATGAAAATGGTAATCAAAGAATAGTCCAGAAATGGTAAAAAGGGTAGTAACGGAAGTTTGCTTAGTACCAAAACAATCAATCAAACATTTATATCACAAGTCATTATACTGTCAATTCATAAGTTGTACAAGGAGGGGAGACCTCTCAAGTACCAGAAGTGAAATGGAGTGCATGGCACGCACTACCAATCACTAAGTTAATCAATATCCAATCATTCATTTAGCCTAGGATGCATCCATACGCTCCCTGCAAAACAGAATACATATGCAAGTACGAGACTATACATACATACACAGAATGGCCATATGTACCATAATCATTATAACAGAAGAGAATGCCGTGGATCAATCACACCTCCACAGAAAGTGTCATGCCATTGGTGCCTCAATGTCATGGCCATGTTACCTCCATGGCTAGGAATAGTTCCTTGAGCAATGGGTCAAATCAAATGGATCACAATAAAAAGGGGTCATTGCAAATAGATCATATCAGATGGAACATAACAAACAGATCATATCAAAAGGATCATATCAATGGTTCAATTCAAAGGGTTCATATCATAACAACAGATCAAAGTCAAGACACGAATCATGAGAAACCTTTACTGATAAAAGTAGAATATCTGTACCAATACGAAATGCAAATGAAATAATGTCTAAAAGTAAGACTGAATATCCGTACCTTAATGCAATTGAACAGAAACAGACGAATCAATAGACGACACGTTTCTCCAACGAATCTACACGAGTTAGGGTTTATATATATTTAGTAGGTTTTCACATTTTATCCACTTATGGTTTAACGATATCATTAATGTTTAGGTTTAGGGTTACAATCATAAATGTTTAGGTTTAGGGCTCATAAAACACATTTAATTACATAATAACAATTTTATGGTTTTCTAAAATAGTAATTTAAGTCTAGGGTTTTAAGACATAATATATGTTATTTAATGATCCAAGTAAGGTTACAAATGAGTCATAAATACAATTAGGTTTCGGGTTTCTATTAAAGTCTGATATGTGCTTATACGAATTCTGATATTCAACGAACAAGTATTAAGTTTAATTAACCGAAACGTACCAATTATTATTATGTCCAAATAAGATAGATCATGTTAGTCCGGTATTTTAATACCCAAAAATATTATTACATACTACATAATAAATTTAATTAACAAAACACAACTCATTTTGTTTTGTGGGCTTAGCGCAAATTAAAATCATACGCACCCTTAATTTGTGTGTGTGGCTTCGACCCAACAGAAAACCCATTACCACTTCACGTATGGAACAACAATACCAGATTTTATACTTTTACAAATATACCGATTTACACTCATTATCCCATTTCATTCATAACTATAATCATGCATGTACTAAGTATTAACCATTTTCTTTATATCTTGTTAAACATGCATTCTTCTACACACACCACGTTTCATATAGTGAATTTGCAATCTATTTAAATGAGCCATGCACACATATCATACACTCACTTGCACATTTGAACATACATGCATAATAACATTAAACACGTTCTCGACACACGCACATGTAATTTCACCCGACATTGTTTTATTTAGAAATCAAGACCGAACCTTCCTGCTCATGTTTTGAGTTTGTGTTGTGTTGACTAGAAAAATAGAAGGCAAGGTAGCTAAGTCGACAATCAACAGGGTCGATCAAAAGAATAATTACATGATTGTTAATAATACAACATAGGTCGTTTATATGGATCGTTAGTCGCAAGTTTAAAAACATGTTACAAGATCGATAATGAAAACAGCAAGGGTCGATTATATGATCAATGTTGATTGAAAAAGGTGTTGGCATGAATATTACGATATTGATGTGCGTTTTATTATGCAAGTTTTAAATTTATAAGGGTGAATTACCAAATCTAGAAACAACACATACGAGCAAGTGTACTCGTCCGTTATAGCAAGATATGATGGTAAGTCGGGATCGTTCGTAGGGATTTGTGAGTGAATCAAAATATAAGTCTAAAAGTAAATCTCTGATGTATGCAAATAAGATAATAAGCAAATTCAATAATTTAAAAACTACACTTGTTTAGACTAGTTTTCTACTTAATGACACACATGATTGTGATAACTTTTGATAACATGTTGGTTGTGATTATTAGATGGTGGTCTAATCTATTATTTCTACAAGTTAAACCTTTGTCAAGATTTTAGTTCATAAAAACAAGCTTTAGGTGTAAACCAATCAATTCAAGATCCATCCAAGGTTCATAAGGTATGGTGAATATCTTAAACACAAGAACAAACTCTTATTACAAATCAAATACTCTTAGGAAATGGTCATTACAAAAGGTAACCCATTCATAGACAAAAAAGTTACAATTGTTTATAAACATCTAAACTTTCGTCCAACTAAAGGTTTACAAACAATCCGATTTGATGTTATAAAAGCATTCTCATTACAATCATACTTCTTGTTTCTTTGTTTAGTCAAGAATAATTATGGTGAAAAACAATTATTCATAGACAAATGATTATAACTAGTTGAATAATAACAAATCTTTCGACCCTTGAAACTATTATCAATTAGTTAACCTTGGCTAAACAAATGTCACGATGAAACTTAAGGTACAATTGGTTCTTAGGATTGACTTGAAATTGAATTAAAACATGTTATCACAATCATAACTATCACTAAGCATAAAACATCATCAAAATAAGTGTAAAAAGATTACTAGCCACTCATAGCAAACATGCAAATAAACTCAGAATATTTAACATTAGAATCCATAGTTTTAAGTCTTATAATGCTTTGGAATTGATAACAAATGACAAGGTATTGATAACCTAAGTGTTGGTGATGATTTCTTGAGATTTTTGGCCTCCAAATGTTGCTTCCTTGGTCATCCAAAGTTCCTGGTTCTTTCTGCACGAATTTCCCTTCTTTGAGAGCTAGATGATGATAATAATTGAGAGTAGTAATGAGAGTAATTGGTCTCTTGAATGGTGTCTTCAATTGTGTACTCTTGGAGTCCTTATAGGCTTGTCCAATACTCCTAGTAATGAATAGGGACTTAAATGCTGGAACTTGGACAATAAGACACTAAGAAGGGCCTAGAACCATGGGACAAAAGACCAAGATTCGTGCACAAAAGTTGGTATAAACATGCAGAAATGACCATCCGATCGGTTGCGGGTTGATACCGATCGGATGGATGTGGTCATTATGGCTATCCGATCGGTTATACTCCAACCGATCGGATGGATGATTCTGGTTGCTTTGGACTTTGTCTTTTCCTTGTGTAGTTCTTTATGCACTATCCAAACTTGATTAACTCTGAACTTGGAACTTTGAGATGACAAAACTTAGGTTCTCCTTATGAAATGCTTCACAGATTGGACTTTTGAGCTTGGGAATCTTCGTGTAATCGCATATACTTCATTTTCTTCACTTTTTCTCCATTTTTCCTACATTTGGCTACATATGCTACAAAAAAATACTTTGATATGATTTAGTGGCAAAAGCATATAAAAACAACCAAATAACATACACAAAAACACTAATAATGCTTATAAAAACATGTTAACTTTGAGCGTTATCAGATATTTAATCTAAACATTCTCTTCATATTTTGATGATGACAAAGATATAAGTTACAACATATAACATAAAGTGCTTAAGTTACTTGTGATCACAATTCATCTATGCATTCTTACGTCAACAAGCCTCGACATCTCAACGTCTCGAGTTTGCCTCAACAATCACTTAAGGTATGTACAAACAAATGTCTAATACATTTTATAATCAAAGGGATTCTATTTAAACATTACAAAGTTTATAAAATGATATAAACATGTTATATATTTTTGAAAAACAATTTTGGTAATTAAAGGAAAATGTTTAATTCATAACAAACATATGAATTCAATTTTTTAACCAAAATCAGTTAGTTTTTCACCAAATAAACTTTCACCAGAAAAGACAAAAATTTTTGACCGTTTCAGTAGGGCGGCCCCCTTAATAATTAAGGGGACCGGCCATACAATTAAGGGGACCGACACGCTCCAGTTGTCAGAAATTTTTGCCTATAAATACTGGTTCATTTTTGCAATTTTTCCTCACCTTTTGCACGAAAATTTTCAGTCCCAATCCCTTCAAAACGTCCTTCTAAATCCTTTGATCATATGATTATAAGTCTTTGTTTCAAGTGATCCAGTCCTTCACCACTCAAAGTGCAAGAGAAGAATCCTCCCTATCATAAAGCCAAAGATGTATTAGGATCTAGTTAGTGTTTATGTGAAGTTGTGAGTTATGTATATGTAATAAGTAGATCAAGATGATCTTACTTAGTAGTGAGTTTATGAGTGAGTAAGAAGTAGTGGGAAGAAGTAGTAGTGTGGAGAAGTCATGTAGCTGTGAAGAAGTAGATGTGTGAATATGTAGTGGAGTATAGAAGAAGTTGTGAAGCCATGAAGAAGTCGTGAAGTCGTGTAGAAGTTGTGTAGTGATTGAAGTTGTGAGATTGGTTCTAGCTACTATTAGAACTCGACATTTAGCTTAGTGTCGTTAATTGGTGTAAGCAAAAGTTGTGTAAGGTTTTCTCCGCCAAAAGGGAGCTTGTTGAGTAGTGAAGAAAACTCTTGAGTAGGTGACTCGGGGAGTGGAGTAGGGCAAGGAAGGTGTCCTTGTAGCCGAACCACTATAAATCATCGTGTCCGGTTTGCATTTTCTTTCTCGTATCTCTTTACATTTATTCTTGCACTTATCGCTTTATATCTATGCTTGCAAATATGTGTTGATAGTTGCTTATATTGTCATGATGATTAATTGTGTTATAGTTACAAGTTAATATGGTGATTGTGTGTATAATTATATGATATGGTCTAATAGATTATTATTCACACTTCTTATATTGAGTTTAACTTGATAGATAATTTGATACAAAACGTTTTAAGATTTTAAAAGGAAAACGTATTCACATAAAGATCAACCAAAGCTACATTCATAAAACTAAGTTTGGAAAACTAATCCAAAAGCTCATATATATAATTGATCATATTGATTATATGTTGTTTTCACACTAAACTCTAATTGAAGGTTTTTCAAACAAACAATTGAATAAATTCGAATCAACATCTTGAAATAAACTTTTTATAAAACGAAAAAGACGTAAAACTATTCAACCCCCCCTTCTAGTTTTCCACAATTGGTACCAGAGCCACGTTGCTCTAATTTTCAAAACAAATGGTTTTAAAAATTGAGTACGATCCATGTATCAAATTATCCATTAAGGAGGATTAAATATGTAAAGTGTTTTGTTGATTAACTTGTATTAGTTTTGATGTTATATACACTAATTATACTAGCTCGAAATAATATCATGCTTAAAATAAGTGTTATATGTTCGGTATCAAAATCAGAAAGTTACACACCTTTCCGAAAAGTCAGAAAATAATTTTTTTTACAAAAAATGAAATTTTGAGTACCAGATGGGCGGCCCCCTTAAATACTTGGCGGCCCCCTTAAATATTTAAGGGGTCCGCCTGTCTGTTCGCAGTTTTTTCGGAAACTTTGAAAAATCATATAAAAATAACCGTAAGTCTGTAGAAGTCGCGCCACCCGGCGTTTTAAAGGTAATTGAGTCTGTTTCATTTAAAAATATTTACATGTAACCATTAGAAACTTAAATAAGTCAGAAATTCAAAATACTACACGGAAGTCACATATTTAAGTCTTGTTTTAACGTAAAACTTGCATCTTACCTTTTCCTTCGAGTTGGGCATTCCTAGTCGGTATATCTTTGAAAAATTAAGAATTTATGCTTTCAAAATATTGATCTTAATTAAATTTTAAAATGGGTAGGAAACTATTTTATTTTCAAATAAATTCGAGCTAAGTAAATATTGGTATATATAATACACAAAACGATGACAAGTGTTTTATGTGCTATGTGAACTCATTTGTGATTCTATTTTGTTTATAGAGTATATTAGATAATCATTGCTATTTATAATTTAGCTATTTGAATATCTTAGCATATGTGCCATGTTCTCTATTAATTCGTAACTAGTTGTCCGTTTTTGCCTAACTAGATCTTATGCTAAATTTCTTACGATAAGTTTGCATAACTAGTCTTGCATTGCATATAGGTATAGATGGCTTAATGTTACTTAAACATCTTGTAAATGAGTTAAATCTAGTCACCTAAATTTTTCAAACAATTTAATCTATTCTTAACAACACACTTAAATATTTTCAACAAATTACCTTATTTTACATTAAGTTGTTTAATAAGAGAAATTGAATCATTGTAAAACATTAGTAGTTATATAAATGAAAAAGTATCTTCAAAATGTAAGTGTGTTCTTTATAAGTAACAATAAAGAGTCTTTCACATAAACAATACATATAACAATCATGAAGTAATAAGTCAAATTTCAATCATTCACTAACCTCACTCATAAATAATCTTAGGATTATGGAACACACTATCAAAATACTTATTTATTTTAAATGAGTGTTTGTGAGGGTCAAGAAAGATCTTGATATTATATCAATTAATTATTCAAATTATGGTTGATATATTCATCAAATCTAATTGACATGTTTTTGAGTGTGGACAAGAAATTGGATTGTTATTTCTTTAGTTTCAAGATTACATCAAATTTTAACAAAAGATATAGTCTTGAATCTACATACTCAATCACACTAGATTGATATGAAAATATTTACATCCTTTGTAGATGAAAAGAATATGCATTGGATCATAACTCACACTTGTGTTGATAATGTCATATTGAATCTACTTGTCCAATAGTTGTGTTCCAAATATTAGAATAACATGTTTAACACATACATAAAATATACAATGAAGTAGGATTGACGACTTGGATGTTTCGTCCGAAATATTCAAGCAATTTACATTACGATGTAATGGATAAATGTGTCATATCCGAAAAACCAAACATGAGCAAACTAACAACATATGTAAACTTTGCTCACACTACTTAAAATCATCACGTCAAGATAAAATACATATTTAAGAATAATACACACTATATATTATATGTATTTCATTTTCTTTGTAGCATGAATGGTTGTGTTACAAGATAATGCACTACACTTTTCTTTTTGAAATAATATAAGTTATTAGAATTGAAAAATAACTTGTCACAATCCATAAACAAGTAAAATTTATTTTAATTTCAAATACTAGTTAAATTATGATATATAACAATGGCAAAAATCATAGAAAACAATATTTGTTTAAGAATATATTAATGTCTTATTTTGATTTGAGAATCACAAACTCATTTAAGATAAATAATCTTAATGAGATTCATCTCACAAGATATGCTAAGGAGCACTCTTAAAGTCTAGCACATTTATTAAATCAAGTAATATGCCATCAAAACCAAATAACCGGTAAATCATGAACAAAAGATTAAAACTTTGCTTTTACTCTTATCTAAACATTCAACACATCTCTATTGGGATAGCGAGTAAAATATATCATGTAGATTTACCTTCATAAAAACATGATGTTTGAGTCACATTAAGCCAAGTATTAGTGAATCAAGCAAACTTCATATTTGGTACTCTTCGATAGGTAAATTTAGGAACTCAATTTCTTCTAAAAAGAGAATGACTACTGAGAATCTATTGACTAGAAATTCAATTTAACCTAACGGTTGAATTGCTTCTATGTGAGAAGTTGGGTGTGTGTAACCCGTAAAAATGGTCGTGTTTAGCCTGAATTGAGCACCACTAGTAATAGTCTCATACTCATTCTCCAACTTGATTAAATTGCTCTTCCTAAATATACCTAACGCTAGTTTACTCTTATGAACTTTGCTTCTCATTAGATTCTGTCATTCCTAGATTTATGGCATATCGCATATATGTTGTTTCTAGATGTTTATTTGCTCCTATGTGATTTGATTGTATGCCTTTACATGCTTAACTCTATGTCCGGATGAGCACGAATTTAATGGGAAGGGAAAACACACTCACTCACATATATCCTTCTACCTTACACTCAAACCTCATAACCCTTCTTCAGTACATCCTCAAACCACCCATGTGAAATGAAAAACCAAATCATCCTTTATACTACCAATCTTGAGTCATCTACCATTTCCATGCCCTCAAAATTTACCTTCCTAAACCACACCTTTCCAACACTATAAATACATCTCCTTCATCCTTAATGATCATCCAACCAAACATGTTATCCCCCAACAATTCAAGATCTAAACTCTCAAGAGTTGCTAAGATCTCCGTAAAACCCGTTTGGAGGAGAAAAATTGACTCTTGTCAAAGCTCAAGTGATGTTGTTCCAAATCAAGCAATACCCAAATCTTATGCTTATACAAATAACCCATCTCACAAACAAAGCCAAACACCCATGCTTGGTTCCACCAATGCTTCTTCTCATGATGAGCATGCACAATCCCAAAACAACAATCCAAACCTCATCACCAATGCTTCACTTGATGCTCATTCAGCAAAAACACCATCCACTCATGAAGCCTATCTTCCATCCATATCATGCTTTGATGATTACCCAAGCTCAAACATGTCTCCACCACCAAGAGTGTCACCACCACAACCTATAACTTCACATGCCATTCCTATGTTGCATGTCCAATCATCCATCCCTAATAAAAACCACATTCCACCATCATCACCTTCCTCCAAACACTTGAAGTTCATTGAAGAACTCAAGGAAGCCCACAAGCTTTATGCTCTTCTTACCTTACACCTTGCTCAATGCAACTTGGAACAACTTTCCTCCAGCTCTCCTTCATCACCCCACAACTTGAATCAAGTTGAAAAACATGTCAACAATTGACCTTGTTGCATCTTTCTCCAAAAAACCATTACATTCGATGAACACTTCACTTGGATTAAATATCTTCTCACTAGATCACATCCAATACCCTCACTTGAACAACATTCAAAACCTCAATCAACCTCTTCCGCTCCTAACTCTACACCTCTAAACTCTCCAACACTCATGCACCCAAACATATACCTCCATTATCCAACAAGAGCATCATCACTCTTTCGCTTCCTTGAACATCACTCTTTCGCTTCCACCTAGTCATCTCCACTTGATCCTCATTTCCCATCTTCACTAGAAGATTCCACCATGTAACCATTCCCTACATTCTACTAAGTGCGTCATCACCATCAAAACTTAAATCCCTAAAAGTCAAGTGAATTTCTTTATGAAATGCATCTTTTCCACTTCCTAGCAAGTGAAGAACACAAAGAAGATATCCAAGCTTTAAGTGTTGTCGTGTCATCACCACCTCATTCACATATCCATCTTCGGTCGTCAACCAACAAAACACCTAAAAATCCCATGATTCCCAATCATTCACCCTTGTCAAACGATGTATTAATCTAAACCATATTTGTCAACCTTTTGTCATTACCTTCCCTTTTCGTTCACGCTCATCCTTCTTCATTTTCTACATTTTTAAAAGAACGTATCATTCTCATCTTCATTTTTTTTCTTTAACTCTTTTAGAATATATATTTTGGCATCTTTCGCCAAAATACGTCGGTAGAATCTTTGCATTAGGTTCTAATCATTATCATGTCTTTAACTTTGGTCATGGTAATTTTTTTTTGGGATTTAGGTTGTTGTTTTTAAAACAATAATTGCATGTGTCATATTTTTAGTGCATATACCTAATACGTTCATATATTGTTCCCCTATTTAGTGTCATGCATATATCTATCATCATCATTATATATATGTGCACTTGTCTACTAACTTTGTTTTGAAGGATTACTTCATCGCTCGATTCTTTGGTAGCCAAAACAAGTTTTGAGCATACACCAAGGGGGAGCATACACCAAGGGGGAGGATTAAGGTTGTTAGGATCAAGGCTTCACTTACGATGATGCAAGCTCGCCTTTTACATTCTATCTCAAGGGTTCAAGCATAGTTGAAGTCTCGTCTAAGAGTGCACCTTTTTGCTTCGACAAAAAGGGGGAGAAGAAGTGTAAACAAGTAACTTATACATTTTACTATGCATTATAGTTTACATAGTTTGTCATCATCAAAAAGGGGAAGATTGTTGGCATGAATATTACGATATTTAATCTAACCATTCTCTTCATGTTTTGATGATGACAAAGATGTAAGTTACAACATATAACGTAAAGTGCTTAAATTACTTGTGATCACAATTCATTTATGCATTCTTACGTCAACAAGCCTCGACATCTCAACGTCTCGAGTTTGCCTCAACAATCACTTAAGGTATGTACAAACAAATGTCTAATACATTTTATGATCAAAGGGATTCTATTTAAACATTACAAAGTTTATAAAATGATATAAACATGTTATATATTTTTGAAAAACAATTTTGGTAATTAAAGGAAAATGTTTAATTCATAACAAATATATGAATTCAAATTTTTAACCAAAATCAGTTAGTTTTTCACCAAATAAACTTTCACCGGAAAAGACAAAAATTTCTGACCGTTTCAGTTTGGCGGCCCCCTTAATTATGGGCGGCCCCCTTAATAATTAAGGGGACCGGCCATACAATTAAAGGGACCGGCACGCTCCAGTTGTCAGAAATTTTTGCCTATAAATAATGGTTCATTTTTGCAATTTTTCCTCACCTTTTGCACGAAAATTTTCAGTCCCAATCCCTTCAAAACATCCTTTTAAATCCTTTGATCATAAGATTATAAGTCTTTGTTTCAAGTGATCCAATCCTTTACCACTCAAAGTGCAAGAGAAGAATCCTCCCTATCATAAACCCAAAGATGTATTAGGATCTAGTTAGTGTTTATGTGAAGTTGTGAGTTATGTATATGTAATAAGTAGATCAAGATGATCTTACTTAGTAGTGAGTTTATGAGTGAGTAAGAAGTAGTGGGAAGAAGTAGTAGTGTGGAGAAGTCATGTAGCTGTGAAGAAGTAGATGTGTGAATATGTAGTGGAGTATAGAAGAAGTTGTGAAGTAGTGAAGAAGTCATGAAGTCGTGAAGCCATGAAGAAGTCATGAAGTCGTGTAGAAGTTGTGTAGTGATTGAAGTTGTGAGATTGGTTCTAGCTACTATTAGAACTCGACATTTAGCTTAGTGTCGTTAATTAGTGTAAGCAAAAGTTGTGTATGGTTTTCTCCGCCAAAAGGGTGCTTGTTGAGTAGTGAAGAAAACTCTCGAGTAGGTGACTCGGGGAGTGGAGTAGGGCAAGGAAGGTGTCCTTGTAGCCGAACTACTATAAATCATCGTGTCCGGTTTGCATTTTCTTTCTCGTATCTCTTTACATTTATTCTTGCACTTATCGCTTTATATCTATGCTTGCAAATATGTGTTGATAGTTGCTTATATTGTCATGATGATCAATTGTGATATAGTTACAAGTTAATATGCTGATTGTGTGTATAATTATATGATATGGTCTAATAGATTATTATTCACACTTCTTATATTGAGTTTAACTTGATATATAATTTGATACAAAACGTTTTAAGATTTTAAAAGGAAAACGTATTCACATAAAGATCAACCAAAGCTCCATTCATAAAACTAAGTTTGGAAAACTAATCCAAAAGCTCATATATATAATTGATCATATAGATTATATGTTGTTTTCACACTAAACTCTAATTGAAGGTTTTTCAAACAAACAATTGAATAAATTCGGATCAACATCGTGAAATAAACTTTTTATAAAATGAAAAAGACGTAAAACTATTCAACCCCCCCTTCTAGTTTTCCACAAAAGGGTCGATTATACTTAACATGTTGGGTTGAATACAAAAGGAATAAAACAAGGGTCGACAAAATACTTATGGTCGATTATGAACAAAACGGAAAAATAACCGGTTACCTTAGTGGAACTCGAGTAGGAATACGAAAGCAATACGCCCAACCTTTGTTCGATTAGGACTAAAGACAGAAACACGAAGAAAATTTGTTCCCACACCTCGTTCGATTTAACAAAGAGCAGTAGTAGCAGAGGTTGTCTTTTATTGTTTATGTTTGTTGTTTTTGTTGGTTTCTGTTGTACGAATGAAGGCAAAGAACAAAGGGGTCTCGACTTAAATAACCGAACAGAGGAGTGCCCCACATTTTATGTAACGTTAAAGTTTTAATTTAGGCCTTAAAGATCTATCAAGGGGGTCGGTCAAAGGAGTTTCACAATGGGCTTTTAAAAATTTATATGTATAACAGATTTCAGTTATGGGTTTAATAGGGGGCGAATAAATAGAAATAAAGGGGTGTTAAATGGGCTTCAATGTACGGATTAATTATGGGTTTTAAAAAAAAGTTTTAAATTTTTATAGTTTTTATTTATTATGTATATGTATATTATAAGTTATGTAGGTATTTACACATTTGGTCCAATAGTTTATAAAATTTCAAATTTATCTGAAATTTTAGGTTTCCGAATTTTAGGGTTTTACATCTCTTCCCATCTAAAAAGAAAATTTCATCCTCGAAATTGAAAAGAACCGGATAGAAACATACTAGACCACGAAAGAAATTGAAAACGATTCAAACGAACGGAAGGTTAGTTTTGCATGACTCAATTCAGAAGGTTCAGAACGTTTCAGATTCTTCAATAATGACCGATCATTTCAAACTGAATCCAATAGATACGGAACACATATGTAACAGATAACAGATCACAATTACCAATATGAACAGATATGATGATAAGACAAAATTCTGACTTTAATTTATTAGCAGGTTCAAATCAGAAATTCCAAAAAGGCAACAGAAAATCAAGACAAAAACGGAAAGGCATAGACGAAAATGAATCGGTCACCAATAACCAACTCACTTCCTCCTAGGACAACCACAGATCTTATTGTGACACCCCCAAAATTTTACAACGCAGCGGAATACCAATTTGGGTCACTTTATAGTTTATAAAACAAGTTACATAAAACGACCTCAAAAGAGACGTTTAAAAAAAATGTCACATTCGATTTGATAAATCAGAGTACAAAGGTCCCAACAATTTATATTTAAAACTTAAGTTACAAGAGTTCAAAAATGACTCATTTGCATATTTAAAGAAAATAATTATCGAATGTGAAGAAAACAAGTCGTTCAATGTTTGATATCCACGCGACTCTGATTGCTCCCAATGCTCAACTAGCCAATAATACCTGAGAAAATACATGCTAAAAAGTCAACATAAAGTTGAGTGAATTTATAGAGTTTAATATGTAAGCAGTTGAATACAAGTATTATTCAGTTTAAAAGAAGTTGGGCTACGCCCGTAATTAAGTTGACATGTAACAAATACAAGTCGGGAAATAAGATTTATAGCATTGAGCTCATGAAACCAAACCTTGACCTAGTTTAAATGCCCCTCACAAGGTATTCAATTGCCATTTACCTCAATTCTCAATATTATATGTCCGTTTGACCCACAGTTGTCAAATGAGCGCTACTCACCCGGACAGGCCCGCCAGGCCAAATATGCATATCTATAATACTAGCGTTTACGCACGTAATTAACGGTTCATGAAATTAGGGACTTGATGGCAAAGTTATTCAATGTCTATAATTATGTAATCGTGAAACTACTTGTATTCCATTTGTAAAACTAGCATGTATCCCCCTCGCAAGGTTTATAAAACGTTTAAATAAGTAAAAGCGAGGCTATGAACTCACCGTAGACTGTAGTGATGAAAGTAACACAACGGTGCCGGAAAGTATGGTAGAACGGTATATGGAAGAATAGCACAACGATAAGGAATCAGCACGACCTAAGAAGAAAAAAAAATATAATAGTCGCGTCTTAGATATTTAACGAGAATGTACCAAGTAGATTTTATGAAAGTATTTATTATACTCTTGACATTGTACATATTTTTGTAAGTTCACAAAAGTATAAAAGTTTGGTTTTTATGAAAAATAGTAACAAGCCCCTATTAATAAGTCATCCTAGAGTCGGGTTTATAAGTCATCCTAGAGTCGAGGTTATGTCTCTTTTAATATTTCACCTATATCCTAAATTATTATGTTTAAGTCATGTTAAATAGGTAATGAGTAATTTGTGAAAATAGTACCCAAGAGGGTAGTAGTGTACTCAAGTCATTCCATCAAAATAATACTTTTCGTCAAATTCGGTTTTTATAGATATAGTTATTCCATCTAAGTGACTATGTTATTTATAAACCATAAATCAATATGTTTTGCCTTTTACATTCTTAGTAAAGTGTCTACACATATTTATCATTTTTAGGTGTCTTCAAGTCAAAGTCAACTTATTTCAATAGTCTAATAACTATATATACTTTTATTCCATTGCAGAAAGTTTTTAGTCAACTGCAGTCCCACGAAAATGACCATAAGTAGAGTTCTACAACCACGATTGAGGTGACGTTTTTGGCTACATTTAAGTCTACATGTTACCTAGATTTCATAAAACTGGGACAAGCTCCTAAAATGACCAGAACTATGAGCTTTTTCTAAATGAAATCTGGTGTGCAGATTTTGACACCTTTCGCCATTTTGGCTCTCATTTACTCATCGGGATGAGTTATAAGATGCGCCACCCGGAGAAACGACCACAAGACATAGCTATATCATCCTATCTAATTACCTCAGGTCCATAACTTACCAAGTTGTGCAGACTATTCCATCTTTAGGGCTGATTCAGAATTCAGATTTATAAAATCTAACTAGGGCTTGTTATAGCTTATTTTCATGATTAAAACTTTAGGTACAATGCCAAATACTTACAAAATCACTATTACATTATAGAAATATATAAAATTACAGTAGTCTATTACAACCAAAATGAATAAAAACAAAGAAAATAAGTATATCTTACAAGGTGATGATGAAAACAACAATACAAGGACAAGTACAAATCAACCCTTAATCCTTCTAGTCTTTAATCCTTGTCTTCAATCTTTACCCAAGTCTTGATTTCAACCATATATAAACCATGTAAAAACCCTTCTACCTCAGCCCCTAAACTTCTTGATAATCTTCTAAATCACTCAAGGAATGAAGAACTTAAACCAAGATCTAGTAGTAACACCTTAAGACTTTAACTTGTGCATAAACTTTGTAGCCAAAAATCAAGGTGAATTGGTATTTGTGGTTACTTAATGTTACGGCAAGGACAAGGGAGAAGAACACAAACCTTGGATATTTTTGCTATTAATGAGTTAATATAAGTAATAGTTATCAAAGTATCATATGCATGTTATAAGTTACCAACTAATCAACATGTGTAAAGTTGATGGTATATACGTGGATCAAGCAGAAGAAAAGTAGGAAAATTATATAAATATAGTGTTTATCTAGTTATATGATAATAGTGTAGGATTTAGAGGGTATAGTTTGATCCCGGTAATTACTAACGTTAACTCCTTAAGTCATGAAATTTAAAACCGAGCAACGTAAAAATATAATACTTACAAAAATGTCAAAACTTATCAATATACTCCAACTAAGTATATCAAATGAGTGATAAATTTAACGGAGTGCGTATACACTGATAAAACTCAATAACGTAGGTTCAAATACGCGTAATACGTAAAAAGTACAAAGTCTACGTAAAATGATAAAATGGCAATAACTCATATAAAATATGACTATTAGTGAAAATAAAATGTCTAGAACACGTAGACTCATCATAGTTTTGTGTTGGTCGCGAGGAAAGTTTACACGATTAAACTTTCGTAATTAATAACGTAATAATAATAAATAACTAAAGTAATATTATTTATTATAAAAGTAATAATAATTAAAATTAAAATAGTTAAATATAGACAGAGATGAACAAAAATGTTCAGAGGGTAATAATTCGACTCAGAGTAAATTATGACTTTTAAAATAGGATTGTAAGGAACCAAAAATGCATAAAAAAAAAAGTGTAGACTGAACATATTCTAGTCGCGGTTGAATTAATTGAACATGTCATGACGTACGCGGATAACTTCAGACGAAGTTAATTATTAAAAAAAAAATAGAATAGTTAAATAATTAAACACTAAAATTATTGACATGAAAATTTTGAAATGTCACACTTATGCTCTATTGAACCGCACACCTAGACTCAGAAAACATGATAAGAATGCCCACTACGAATAAACGAATCAGTGAAGAGAAAAATCAAAGATGAAGATCCAAATGTGAAGATGACAGTCAAAGCAGAAAGAAGCGTCAAAGCAGAATGAAGCTTAATGTCTACCCAATCCTCACAGGTCATAGCCTAAGCTCTACAGGTCGAATCCTAAGCTCTGATACCATAATTGTAACACCCCAAACCGGATAAGGGTCTAAAGTGTAATATTATGGTGTCATTTCAGAACATAAAGCGCAAGCAGAAGACTTAGCTCAATAAATTACAAATCTTGAGACTAAAGGACTAATAAAACAACTGAAATCAAAATCAACTTCTGAAATAATAAAAAAAATAAATCCTTGAAGACTAAGGTAGGGTTGGTCCACTAAAAGCTCCTACTCTCATCACTAAATCCCAACTTCAGCTTGATACCTGCCGCAGGGAAAAGAAAATGCGGCTGAGCTAACGCTCAGTGAACAGATATAAACATATGAAAGATAACTGAACATAAACGAATAAACAAACAATCCAATGAGAACCTGCTGAAAAACAATGTCATAAAGAATATGAAGGGTCATATGAAAATGGTAATCAAAGAATAGTCCAGAAATGGTAAAAAGGGTAGTAACGGAAGTTTGCTTAGTACCAAAACAATCAATCAAACATTTATATCACAAGTCATTATATCGTCAATTCATAAGTTGTACAAGGAGGGGAGACCTCTCAATTACCAAAAGTGAAATGGAGTGCATGGCACGCACTACCAATCACTAAGGCTAAAAATGAACCATTTTTAGGGGGTCATTTTAGCCCGAATTTGAATTTATTTGATCAATCACACCTTCACAGAAAGTGTCATGCCATTGGTGCCTCAATGTCATGGCCATGTTACCTCCATGGCTAGGAATAGTACCTTGAGCAATGGGTCAAATCAAATGGATCACAATAAAAAGGGGTCATTGCAAAGAGGTCATATCAGATGGAACATAACAAACAGATCGTATCAAAATGATCATATCAATGGTTCAATTCAAAGGGTTCATATCATAACAATGGATCAAAGTCAAGACACAAATCATGAGAAACCTTTAATGATAAAAGTAGAATATTTGTACCAATACGAAATGCAAATGAAATAATGTCTAAAAGTAAGGCTGAATATCCGTACCTTAATGCAATTGAACCAAAACAGACGAATCAATAGACGATACGTTTCTCCAACGAATCTACACGAGTTAGGGTTTATATATATTTAGTAGGTTTTCACATTTATTCCACTTAGGGTTTAACGATATCATTAATGTTTAGGTTTAGGTTTACAATCATAAATGTTTAGGTTTAGGGCTGATAAGGCTAAAAATGAACCATTTTTAGGGGGTCATTTTAGCCCGAATTTGAATTTATTTGATCAAATATTGTCCTAAATTGTTCCTTTTGTCATTTTAGGTTTTACCTCTCGAGGGATCTCGAGAAGCTTACAACCCCCACCAGGCAGTGTACCTGATCGTTGTAGTATAGTATAGTGACAAGTACCGGGGGATTGATCGTTCAGCTTAGGAATAGTGTTGCGAGGATTAGAAAGCCTAATTACTAGTTCTAAAGGTGAGGGATGATTATTTTTTTGTTTTTATATTTTATGGAAAGCAATTAAAATCTCGGGGTTTGAAGGATTTGGGCGGAATTAGTTGCTAGTCAACTAACCCATTACTACAATGCAATCAAAATAAAATACTAAAAATGAAATTAAACTAATTTATACTAAGGTTGTGAGCAGTAATTGGATAAAATGTGTTTACTTATATTTCACTACTCCCTAGATATCTTTTACACGTTAATTACTTGTTATAATTGCATGGATGACGGATCGTATTCCTTAATACCCTTCATGGGGTGGCATACATAACTCCCCAATTCTATGAGCTCTTATCTCCTCCTACACCATGCCCAGCACAACTATAGGGATTGTAAACAGTGGCTCATGCATTAAATACAACCAATAAAGACCTAGTACGCCTCGGTTCATGTTTCTTAAGACGTTCAAGCATGTTACCTGTCACACCCCCAATTTACCTGACTTGCAGCGGAATGGAATACCTGGGGGTGTCTGTCATAGCACCACAGTTACAGTTACATTGAACGACCTAAAGTGTCGTTTGGAAAATACTGCATTTGATCATTGAAATAATTCAGAGTTTACAAAATGAGGTCCCCAAAATGTGTTGCAAGTTTATGAAAAACAAGCCATACTAGATCAAATGTTTATATAAGTGCATGAAATAATGATGAGACGCGTCGACTTCGCGACTCCATGAAGTCCAAATGCATGTCTCATGAGCTACCTTAATAACCTGAAATACATTGCTAAAACGTCAACACGAATGTTGGTGAATTCCATAGGTTTGTAAAATGTACTGATGTACGGCCACCACAAGTAAAAGTGCAAGATAAAAATCTCATGAAAATTGTACAATAGCCTTAAGCTCATGACACCGAAGCTATGACTGATGAAATTCTATGCCCCTCCCGAATGTTCTGCCGAAACATTCAAATGTAAAAGACATGACATGCATCCGCTTACTGTTGGTATCCACTACCACGGATGGAGGCGTCACCCTCGATAGATCTATCCACTCACTCTCGCTTAGTACTTGAAATTAACGGTTCATGATGTTACAGGGGACTTATCACATGGCAAGGTAACTTAAGCTATGTACATGTTTGAATACTTGGGCTCGTACTAAAATGATTGGTGCAATGTATTCCCCCCGTGGGATTTGAAAACAATCAAAAATGTTGAATTGAAAACGGGGCTATGAAAACTCACCTCAACTGATGAAACTGTGATGAAATGAAATGAACACCAATGAACAATTTGCTGCTGCAACCCAATATGATGGTACCATGAACATGTAATGAACTGAAATACAAGGCGCGCACACTAGCCGCAACCTAATGTGAATGATGAACGATCTACTTTAGATCATGAAATGATGTTATGAATGTCCATGCACATGTTTCCTATACCACTCTACTCTTTGAAAAACACTTGTGTTATCAAAAATATATAATCCAAGAATTTGGAAAAATATTGCTATTAGAAAATATAAATAGCTAGTTGTAATATATATATACTTATATATATATATATCGTATGTTTCCATGTTAGCGTTGAAATACTCGGGTTGTAATCCTTGAAATGATGAAAACATACTCGTAATAACTAATACTACATTAGTTATAAAGCTCGGTACTTAAAATTAGTTCTAGCTTATAAATGTACTTCGTAGTTTTTGTGCCACTTTTATTAAAAGCTGTCAAATAAATATAGTTTTAGCCGATTTTCAAACGTGAATATCTTTGTCGTTACTTGTCCGTTTTACTTGTTCTTTATATCCACGGTTACGTCTTAGTATGTAGTAATATATTTTGGAAAGCTCGGCTCCTCCGGGTTACGTCTAAAGTCTCTTTTTGTACAATGAAAAACGTCCAACAGCAACTAAATTTCCAGAAAATACTTTTCGTCAACAATCTTGCAAAAATCATAACTTCTTCGTTATAAACTCTTTTTAATCCGTTCTTTCGCCTACGGATTCGTTTTTGAAAGTATTTTCTAAAAATTTTGCCAAAGTTTCCTTGGTGTTTACTGATTTTCCAGGTTTTTACAAAATGGGACAGCATGTCTAAAATAGGTTCCAAATCAAGTTTTCAAGGTTTAAAACTAATTTCTACCATCACCAAACCTCTTGTAATCACCACATAGCTAATCTAATCCTACCATACACCTTCTTAGGGTGCCATGGACTCCTAACCAAGTTATTAGAGCAAGGGGATTCATAACTAAAAAGTTAGGATTTGTATGTTTCTTTTTAGACAAAATAAAGTGTGGTATAGCTACTTGTACATGGTTTTTAGCATGATACTTATGAAATACATGTAAAAATAGGATGATCCATGAAAAATAAAGATGAAAACTTACTTGACAAAATGAGATGATTATAGGATGATTATGCTTGATGTTCTTGTGTTTTTGTTGCTTGATTCTTGATTAGGCTTGTAAAATGAACAAGTTTAGTGTTTTACTTTATGGAAAATGATCACTTGATCATGGAGATCAATTATGGGTCGTGGGTTGAAGAGAGAAATGGAAGAGATGAGAGGAATTTTGTTCTTAGCTAAAATGTGGATTATGATTTTAGGAATTTAGTAAAGTTAGGTTATTAGGAGTTTATTAGTTAAATAAGGGTAAGTTAATGCAAGAGGTTAAAGGGGTGGTCTTGGGGCCGGTTTTTCAAGGGTGAAGGGGGGGGGGGGGGGGGTAGGGTACTTGTGATTTAATTAGAAAACCTAGTATGAATTTGCACTAGTTTGTGTTTTTAGTTACGATCGGGTACCGGTTTTAATAGAAATAAACGTTCACGAAGTTTACCGGGATGAAATAAAGTTATAAAAATGTTAAAAACATATTAAAAATATGTTGGGTACATTTACTGAGTGATCGGGTGATTAATGTTTAGTTTTAACGAAAACCGACGTTATATTCATACGCGTAAGTTATAAATAAAATAAATTTCCAAAATACTGGGTAACTGAATGTTATAACTTTTATGATGTTAAAATGGATATAAAAATATGTCGGGACCATTGTGGGAATATTTAGATATATTCGTCGTGTATAAACCGGGTGTTAACGTTTACTATAAATACTTATACGTAAAAACGTTAAATGTACTGAATATAGAAATTTGAAAATCCTAAGAGTGGTATAACATGTAAATGACCTACTGATGATATGCAGACTATTCCCAGTCCGTATGAAATGTTATTACTGATAATGCATGAATTCGCACCTGAACCAATAAGGTTACGCGAATTTGAATACCCGTAAACTAAATTTACGATGAAATGAGTAATGCACGTGAATGATGAAATCTTTTCCCGCAATGAATAGTGTTTCATGAATAGTAAAATTTCTGAATGCTTCTCGGAATGTCAAACTGACACCAAAAATGATGAATAGTAAACTGATGAATAGTGTTTTGATGAATAGTGTTTTTCCAAAGTTCGGGAAATGACCATGAAATGACCTGAAATGGTGAGTTGTGACAGTCTTCCCCTCTAAAAGGAACTTCGTCCCGAAGTTCAGTTTATGTTGGTCTCTGAGAATGTATTGATGAAAAGGTGATGATATTCGAGAATTCCAGCGAACTCTAACGATAGGAATTCGACTCTGTTTCAACTGCTTGACCACACGGTCCATGATTTCTGTTGGTTCTCTTACAAGGTCTGAGATTGTCATTTGGGTTGGATCCCTTCCAATGGAATCATGAGTGACTCATCTGAAAGTCATTTCTGGGGATCTGAAAATGTGAAATATGTTCGTGTAATCCTGTTGTTCTCTGGCAATGTTCAAATCTGACGGCCACTAGGCCTACCCTGTCTGAAATATAAATGGTCCAGTGTATATTGGTGTAACTTTCCAAGTTTTCTGAATGATAACATGCCTTTCCTAGGCAGAACTTTCTGCATAACTCTGCAGAACTTGAAGTTTTAATGGTTTACGACTTATTGAACTTGTAACTGATTCTTGACTTGTAGAAAATTTCTGGTTATCTCATGAATGCCTACTGAACTAATGAGTTGAGCTTTTTCTGAGTTTGGCCCATCAATCGATGGTCAGCGCTTCTTAATGTTTTAAATGTGGTACTGGTAATATATATACTGCTGAATTCTGCCAGAACTCAAGTTTGTATGCTAGTTGGTCGATTCTAAAATGAATCTTAAATAGTCCAATATGCTAAAGGTTCAACTTTTCTTGTTATCCAATTTGTATCATGCCAATCCAAGGCATTGCTTTTAAATTAGTTTGTTCTCCCACTTGAATCTGGATGGTTTGATGTTCAGGATATCCAATCCAAATGATGGGTGTTATGTACCAACCTAACTTCTGCCAGTTTCTCGCTGTTGGTGTAATAGCTATTGTTGTAGATGAATTTGATTTATGTTGAGTGATTAGTCCAACCATTTACAGGGTCAATCACTCATGCTCTGAGCATACTTTCCTATGTTTGAATTGTTCTCTCGCTTTGACCATCGTTCTGAGGATGATAGGTTATGTTCACATCTAAATGGGTTTCTGAAGGAAATCCTGAAATGATTACCTGAGGTCCAAGTTGAAACGGTTTCCTTAACAGGAACAACTGAAATGGGTACAATAAACCTTTGTGACTAATTCCATAACGTTCGGTCCTTCGAACTTGGCGTTATCTGAAGGGATAGAATATAGGTAACAATTTGATTCCTTGTGTTTTGTTCCAACGGATGATAAGACATAAGTCCTTCTTTGTCTATTGGGTTTGGTCTCCACTACTGAAGTTCGTGATTAATTTGTGATGTCCTTCCTAATTCCTTCATCACATATTCCAAATATTCTTTATTGTCAAGTCACAAATCCTAAATGCATAAGCGATGTTGTAGAGAAGTTGGTTCTGGATATTTGTCTCGCGATTGTGAGTTTTGGTTGAAATCTTTTTCTGAATAAACGAATTTAGAAAATGAAGCAAATGATTTACTAAGTAATATTTTTTCCTGAGGATTCAAAATTTCAGTAGTTATGAAGTAGAAAAGTGTTTTCAAACATGTTGTGATTAAGACTGCTTACCAAAGTTTGATGTTTATGTATATTTCTCATTGTACCATAGTGTTGCTAAAGATTGACCAAAAAGGATCGTACTTGTTCAAAATAGGAATTTCAGAAATCATTTTTCCACAAGGTAGGTGACTTATGTAAACGCATCAACTTTATTTAAAAGTGAAAACACTGAAAAGGATAAAATGGTAGAATAGGAAATGTTCGCTTAAATGCATAGATGTCTAACACTTAGTTCCTGAGGTTGGATAATGTCTATTGGTGGTTATCTGGCATAACTACAAGCATAGGTATTTAGACTAACTTAAGTCCTGAAATTGTTTATTGTTGTAATAGACAAGACGAAGGTATCACTTGATGTTGTGTCGATGAATGTCTATTCTGTTTTCCCATGTAGATGAGGAGATATGTTCTGGTTTGATCCCTTGCTTGGTATGAAGGTGAGGTTATCTGAAATTTCTAGACATAATGCCTTAAAGGAATCTACATCGATATTCTTGATTCAAACAATTGTACTTTGTGAAAACTTACTGCAGGAAAGTTTATGTATGGATGAGGCCATGTTTAAATGAAATGCTCTACAGTCTCAATTAGAAGCTTGGTTTATTTCTATTGTGTTGTCCTGCGGACATTTATTGAGTTCAATCCTGTAGCTCAGTATAGCTAGTACCCTTGAATAATGACATTGGACAACTAAGTCAGAGATGGTGATTAGGATGGTCTCGCAGTATCTGAGGATTGTCGTTGAGTTATGAATTCTCTCTCTATATACTTCTAGTTCTGGTTAGTAGTTCTGTAATCCTTTCATTGCTTTTATTGTATAAAGGAATCCTGCATGTAATTGATATGGAAAGTCTCTTCTAGGGAAGTCAATGGGAAAATCCAACTTAATGTCTGAATGAGGGACTGGTGGGGTAAGTATCCAGGGATAGTTCGGCAAAAGGGATGTTTATGAAAGAGTTCCTTTGTTTACAAAACTTTTGGATGAAGATTGTTATTAACAATCCTTTGAAAAGGTAATTATTTCCTTCATGGCATAATCCTTCCTGAATTTTACATAGGTGATCAGGCTATGTACAATTGAGGACTAATGATGCGATGTTGGATTTTGTCAAAATATCATAACTTTTCTCAAAAGTTTTAGATGGTGTTCAACGCATTGTTATTAAAATGGTATCCTGATGTTTCCCTTCGAGTAACATGAAAATTGCTTCGCGTAATAATAGTAAATACTTGGTGTAATGACAGAAAATCAATTTATAGGATGGAAATAAAATAGCTTACTTCAGAAAAAAATTTTTTTTTTCTGTAAAACAATTTCCCCATATGATAGTAAAATAGCTTGAATGGTGTATTGGATACGTGGGTGAATCTTGTCGAATGGTAATAGTCTACTAATTCGTCAAATACGAAATCAACCTAATCCCTGATGAGACAATGCTAAAATGTTGCGAAACGATTGAAGTCTGAGCAAATGGGAATGGAAAAGGAAATGACAATGATGGTACTAGTGAATGGAATACTACCCTCTTTCGCGCTACCTCGCGACATCCAAAAGGTAAAACTAAAGTACACACTGTGGGAAGGCCAATAGTGTAATAAATAACTGATGGTGGTGATAGTACCTGAATAGTAAGTGCCCTACTAGTGATGGAAAGAAAACACACTATCTTCCTTGCAATAAGCATCCTAATAAGTCCATTAAGATTAATTCTGAATACACTACCAAAAGGCATTCTATGTACGGGCTGAATGATAGGAAAACCCTGTTCCTATGTCAAATCAATAGTACTAATGGTGGTGTAAATGCAACTGGTGGTATAATGGTAGTGGAAGATGACAAGGCATCTTCAATGTCGGAATCTGATAAAAGGATGTCAGGGTGAGTATCTGAAGACATGTCACTCGTGAACCAGGTCAATAAAGTGATATACATATACGGATATGAGTATAAATAACTCACACAGGGTATGTATAAAACAACATGTATCACGATTATGCACTTATGATGAAATGATGAGATGCTATGATGATGTGGTTATAGTCTAGGGTCCAAGATACATCCTAGTTCGCTATAACCTTAGCTCTGATGCCAATCTGTCACACCCCCAATTTACCTGACTTGCAGCGGAATGGAATACCTGGGGGTGTCTGTCATAGCACCACAGTTACAGTTACATTGAACGACCTAAAGTGTCGTTTGGAAAATACTGCATTTGATCATTGAAATAATTCAGAGTTTACAAAATGAGGTCCCCAAAATGTGTTGCAAGTTTATGAAAAACAAGCCATACTAGATCAAATGTTTACATAAGTGCATGAAATAATGATGAGACGCGTCGACTCCGCGACTCCATGAAGTCCAAATGCATGTCTCATGAGCTACCTTAATAACCTGAAATACATTGCTAAAACGTCAACACGAATGTTGGTGAATTCCATAGGTTTGTAAAATGTACTGATGTACGGCCACCACAAGTAAAAGTGCAAGATAAAAATCTCATGAAAATTGTACAATAGCCTTAAGCTCATGACACCGAAGCTATGACTGATGAAATTCTATGCCCCTCCCGAATGTTCTGCCGAAACATTCAAATGTAAAAGACATGACATGCATCCGCTTACTGTTGGTATCCACTACCACGGATGGAGGCGTCACCCAAGATAGATCTATCCACTCACTCTCGCTTAGTACTTGAAATTAACGGTTCATGATGTTACAGGGGACTTATCACATGGCAAGGTAACTTAAGCTATGTACATGTTTGAATACTTGGGCTCGTACTAAAATGATTGGTGCAATGTATTCCCCCCGTGGGATTTGAAAACAATCAAAAATGTTGAATTGAAAACGGGGCTATGAAAACTCACCTCAACTGATGAAACTGTGATGAAATGAAATGAACACCAATGAACAATTTGCTGCTGCAACCCAATATGATGGTACCATGAACATGTAATGAACTGAAATACAAGGCGCGCACACTAGCCGCAACCTAATGTGAATGATGAACGATCTACTTTAGATCATGAAATGATGTTATGAATGTCCATGCACATGTTTCCTATACCACTCTACTCTTTGAAAAACACTTGTGTTATCAAAAATATATAATCCAAGAATTTGGAAAAATATTGCTATTAGAAAATATAAATAGCTAGTTGTAATATATATATACTTATATATATATATATCGTATGTTTCCATGTTAGCGTTGAAATACTCGGGTTGTAATCCTTGAAATGATGAAAACATACTCGTAATAACTAATACTACATTAGTTATAAAGCTCGGTACTTAAAATTAGTTCTAGCTTATAAATGTACTTCGTAGTTTTTGTGCCACTTTTATTAAAAGCTGTCAAATAAATATAGTTTTAGCCGATTTTCAAACGTGAATATCTTTGTCGTTACTTGTCCGTTTTACTTGTTCTTTATATCCACGGTTACGTCTTAGTATGTAGTAATATATTTTGGAAAGCTCGGCTCCTCCGGGTTACGTCTAAAGTCTCTTTTTGTACAATGAAAAACGTCCAACAGCAACTAAATTTCCAGAAAATACTTTTCGTCAACAATCTTGCAAAAATCATAACTTCTTCGTTATAAACTCTTTTTAATCCGTTCTTTCGCCTACGGATTCGTTTTTGAAAGTATTTTCTAAAAATTTTGCCAAAGTTTCCTTGGTGTTTACTGATTTTCCAGGTTTTTACAAAATGGGACAGCATGTCTAAAATAGGTTCCAAATCAAGTTTTCAAGGTTTAAAACTAATTTCTACCATCACCAAACCTCTTGTAATCACCACATAGCTAATCTAATCCTACCATACACCTTCTTAGGGTGCCATGGACTCCTAACCAAGTTATTAGAGCAAGGGGATTCATAACTAAAAAGTTAGGATTTGTATGTTTCTTTTTAGACAAAATAAAGTGTGGTATAGCTACTTGTACATGGTTTTTAGCATGATACTTATGAAATACATGTAAAAATAGGATGATCCATGAAAAATAAAGATGAAAACTTACTTGACAAAATGAGATGATTATAGGATGATTATGCTTGATGTTCTTGTGTTTTTGTTGCTTGATTCTTGATTAGGCTTGTAAAATGAACAAGTTTAGTGTTTTACTTTATGGAAAATGATCACTTGATCATGGAGATCAATTATGGGTCGTGGGTTGAAGAGAGAAATGGAAGAGATGAGAGGAATTTTGTTCTTAGCTAAAATGTGGATTATGATTTTAGGAATTTAGTAAAGTTAGGTTATTAGGAGTTTATTAGTTAAATAAGGGTAAGTTAATGCAAGAGGTTAAAGGGGTGGTCTTGGGGCCGGTTTTTCAAGGGTGAAGGGGGGGGGGGGGTAGGGTACTTGTGATTTAATTAGAAAACCTAGTATGAATTTGCACTAGTTTGTGTTTTTAGTTACGATCGGGTACCGGTTTTAATAGAAATAAACGTTCACGAAGTTTACCGGGATGAAATAAAGTTATAAAAATGTTAAAAACATATTAAAAATATGTTGGGTACATTTACTGAGTGATCGGGTGATTAATGTTTAGTTTTAACGAAAACCGACGTTATATTCATACGCGTAAGTTATAAATAAAATAAATTTCCAAAATACTGGGTAACTGAATGTTATAACTTTTATGATGTTAAAATGGATATAAAAATATGTCGGGACCATTGTGGGAATATTTAGATATATTCGTCGTGTATAAACCGGGTGTTAACGTTTACTATAAATACTTATACGTAAAAACGTTAAATGTACTGAATATAGAAATTTGAAAATCCTAAGAGTGGTATAACATGTAAATGACCTACTGATGATATGCAGACTATTCCCAGTCCGTATGAAATGTTATTACTGATAATGCATGAATTCGCACCTGAACCAATAAGGTTACGCGAATTTGAATACCCGTAAACTAAATTTACGATGAAATGAGTAATGCACGTGAATGATGAAATCTTTTCCCGCAATGAATAGTGTTTCATGAATAGTAAAATTTCTGAATGCTTCTCGGAATGTCAAACTGACACCAAAAATGATGAATAGTAAACTGATGAATAGTGTTTTGATGAATAGTGTTTTTCCAAAGTTCGGGAAATGACCATGAAATGACCTGAAATGGTGAGTTGTGACATTACCATTTGGAGATCTGCCAGTTTTCTTAAGCCTAACATATAAATCATTCATCCAAAACAAGAATAAACAAGTAATCAACACATAATCAATATCTAGGTTTCATTAGATCTAAGCAAACACAAAAGAGATCTAGCCTAGCATAATGGAATTGAGACAAGAACAAGATATAGACAACCAACACATAGACATATTGATTGAATTAGAAGAACACTTATCTCAATTACAATGCAAGGTATCAAGGGTTTGGAACCCTTGAAAAACCTGTAAAAGTTGCACCAAAATCATACTTAGGGTTTCTCCAAAACTTCTCTCTTTAATGTGTGAAAATTAGAAAACTATATATAGAAAAATAGGTCTGACGGCGTCAAGACAAACACTGTGACGCCGTCACCTCGCCGCCAAAACTCTTCTCGGACTGCCTAGATCCACTTCTGACGCCGTCAAGACTTATATACTTCCAGGCCGTCATGACTCTTTTACTCTTGACGCCCTTCCTACGTGACGCCATCAAATCTGTTCTGGACCGTCATGGGAATTCATGAAATTTGCTCTTGACGACGTCAAGGTTTTGCTCTTGACGCCGTCACCTACTGTTCCCAGCTTGGAAAATTAAGACTTTGGCGTTTTCTTCACTTTAATGCTCCAAAAACGTCCGAATTGCTTCCTTTTCCAGATTTCACTCCCAAAGTACCTAAAATCACAAAAGGAACGATTTAGGGCAATATTTGATCAAATAAATTCGGATTCAGGCTTAAATGACCCCCTAAAAATGGATCATTTTTCGCCTCATCATATACCCTTACACTTGAGATTTGCTTGTCCTCAAGCAAAGACGCTTTTATTCTACTCAAAAGACAAGTTAGGGGTCATTTAACACTAATATAAAAGTAATTACAACAAATAATCGTTCCACTAAAGACCAATAAATAAGCACGGAGGTCATACACAAGCACCTCACAAATAGTGTTTAGATACTCACATCTCTCGGGTATAATAAAGTGTAAATTACAATATGGAAACGGAAGATATCTCTCACTACCTGTCATAGCAAAATAGATTACCATAGGCTTGGGAAAGGATCAAACCTCCACCACATGGCGTAAGCACCTAGGATAAACTATCAAAGAGGTCTTTTAAAGGGTTGTAACGTTAGGTGTAGGGATATGAAATACACGGTTTTGTTGGATAAAGGAAGTTTTACTGGTGGCGAGTTAACAATCTTAGTTAATTACATGTACAATATGGCGTTGCTAAGCCAAGACTAGACTCGACTTAAGCTAATAAACAAAAAATAACAAAAACATAAAATGAACATAGAATAAAAGGGATGGTAGTCCGTATGTTTTTCTCTTTTTCTTTTTCTATTTTTTTTTCTTTTCTTTTCTTGATTTTTCGATTTTTCGATTTTTCGATTTTTTTTTTTTTTTTTTTTTTTTTTTTTTTTTTTTTTTTTTGCATACACTCTTACCCTACCATCCAAAATAATACATCATAGGGAATGAATATTCCCCTTACACTTGAATCTTTACATACTTTACAATAAACTAATCTAATGACTCGAATTAAGAAAATCAAAACACTTGGAGCACTTTTAAGATTAACGTATATATGGGGGTAATAAATGATGTTCTTCCCCATTACTCCATAAATAAGTACTTACCCATGAGTCCCAATCGTCCCAAAACAATATGTACAAGGATATGACTCGACTTAGCAACCATGTAATCAATTAGAAAGTTAACTTAGGGTTTAACAAATAACAATAATGCACTAAAAATGAGCGCATACACGGAAGGCTAAGGCGATTTGGGTGTACATTTAAGTGGGGTGTAACAAATTCTTCCTTTAAGTAAAATGTTTAAAGTTAGAAACGAAAAGATAGGCTCGGAGGGGTGTACTAGGGGTTTCGTGTACTAAAAATGAGTACAACGCTAAGGGTGTGGGAAAAATTAGTTGACTTAACTAGCCAAGTAATATGACTTAAATGGTCAAGTAATTATAATACGGGTTTAACACAAGGGTGATCCTAATGCCTCTTATCATGTAGTAAATCCTACCACACGAATGTAGTCTCACTAGCGGTCTCGGGATGCATCACTAACGCAAGTTCTAGAATCTAAATGCTACCGGTACACTCATAAGCACTAATAGTAAATGCTTTTCCTATCAAATCTAAAGGCGAACCTCACATATTTGGGTGGAAAATTTTTCTGAATATACGGTTATGTGCTAGTCATACAATATCCTATCCATGAGACGCTTGCTATGGCTAAAGTTTCACTCCTAAATGTTGTAAAAAATTTTAAATTTGGCGCTAAAATTATACTAACAAGTATTTCTCATAGTTTTATTACACATCTACCATCAAACAAAACAAACTCAAGCGAAAGTGCATATGTAAGGTATCATCTTTTTACCCTCCCCTTACACTTAAGATGAACATTGTCCCCAATGTTCAAGTAAAGAATGTAAAAGTGAAAAAGTAAAAAGAATGAAATCAAATACTCCCCTGATTCGCTCGGTATGGATAATTAGGTGGCCAGGTTAAATCTTCCTCCAAGAAAATGAACAATCAAAGCTTCCCATCCAGAATATAATTCATCTTCTTGTCATACATAACCTGTTAAACCTGAGAAAACAAACACAAACCCAAAGCATCAACCCGAACAAAGAGAACTCACAACTAGATTTAATTCCAGGCTTAGGAATAAAAACAAAACAATGAAAGATATAATGCTTGTGGAATGAATGTTTGCAGATTTCCTGGAGTTTATAAAACTAAAGAATCAACAAAAACTTTAAGAGTCCGGTATAAACAAAACTAGCCAAATTTCCAGAATTTTACACGTGACGCCGTCAGAAGTGACCTGCAGAAATTCTTATGTTAAGTTTCTAGAAAATTTATGGAAAAACTTTGTCCTACTTCCTGGAAAATCCTGCAAAACATCAATATGACTCGATACAAGCATTTGACTCTAACAAATACTAATACACATGTCCATTTAATATTGTTGTGGTTCATGCTCAATTTCGTTCTTATAAACAAATTTGGATCTCCCTTACACTTATCTTTTGCAAAATACCTTTATATGCAATTAAGACGAAGTTAAAAACAAAATAAAGCATTTTCACAATTTACTTTGAAACATGAGCCACAAACAATAAAAATAAAACATGCATACGGAAACAAATAAAATCAAACAAACAAACAAACAAACAAATAAAAACACACAAAACATGGGTTGCCTCCCAAGAAGCGCTTGTTTTTGTTCGAGTCACGAGCCTGACTCTACCTTTATTTAACGGAAATAGGGGAGGTTTTCCCTACACTTAGGATTAAGTGTGGGTGAAAGTAGCGATACACACCCTTAGGGAGTGAATATGCCACGTGAGGTGAAGGGGGTGAGTGAATGGCTTCCTTCATCCTAAAACTACCCGAATAATATTGGTTGATGGGTGGGTCGGTTCCTATTTTGTCTCCTAGAAATATATCTAAGGATGGAAAGGTGTGTAAAGATTGAGGTTCCGGTTCATCAACACTAGGAAATTCCCTAGAACTAGGAGTAAGGTTATCACTACAAGTGTTCAAACCTATATCCTCAAGTGGTGCCTGGTCCAAGGGTTCTACCTCCATTGGAATTCCTAAAGTTTTTTCTACTTCTTCCGGGTAAGTCACGGGCGGTGTGTGTGCCTCAAATGATGGTTGAGTATTTTGTGGGCTTATGTTATTTACCTCATCATTCCATGTGTCAGGATCTAGCCCTAACATTCTCCCAAGTATCTCACGTGCTTCTCTAGGCATCTCAACTTCTATGTCCGAGTCATAAGGATCATCCTCAATATTCTGACTGCTATATACAAATTGCCCAAGAGATTCATCATCTGTTTCTTGAGATTCATCATCATTGATCATAAAACCTAGGTCTTTTTGATCAATGTGATCATGCTCGGCTAAATCCTCTTTAATTGTTTTCTTAGGTAGTGATAATAGCAAACCTAGTGCTTCATCAAACTTATGATTTGTTGCAATGGCTCTCTCCATAATTCCTTGGCAAACTAGGTCGCATCTCCTATTGGCCTCACTAAAACTAGATCTTAAACATGGAGGTTGTTCAAAAGAATCTATCCTAGGTGAAGGCTCATATGATTCATAGGTGTCTCTAAATGAGGTATTTTGAACTCTTTGGTATGTTAGCCGCTCAACCCTATCTTTTAATCTTAGAAGTCTAAGTGTAGTGTCCATTTGAAGCAAATTACATACAAAATCACAAAGAAAAGATAGACTACGAGAAAGCTACAAAATAAAAAGAAAAAAATCTCACTTGATAGGAATCTAATGAGTAGACCTAATAAAAATCAAATTCAACCTAAACAATAACTATTCCCCGGGCTGCGGCGCCAAAAACTTGATGCGTGGGAATCGCAACAGGTTTTACCTCTCGAGGGATCTCGAGAAGCTTACAACCCCCACCAGGCAGTGTACCTGATCGTTGTAGTATAGTATAGTGACAAGTACCGGGGGATTGATCGTTCAGCTTAGGAATAGTGTCACTAGGATTAGAAAGCCTAATTACTAGTTCTAAAGGTGAGGGTTGATTATTTTTTTGTTTTTATATTTTATGGAAAGCAATTAAAATCTCGGGGTTTGAAGGATTTAGGCGGAATTAGTTGCTAGTCAACTAACCCAATACTACAATGCAATCAAAATAAAATACTAAAAATGAAATTAAACTAATTTATACTAAGGTTGTGAGCAGTAATTGGATAAAATGTGTTTACTTAGATTTCACTACTCCCTAGATATCTTTTACATGTTAATTACTTGTTATAATTGCATGGATGATGGATCGTATTCCTTAATACCATTCATGGGGTGGCATACATAACTCCCCAATTCTATGAGCTCTTATCTCCTCCTACACCATGCCCAGCACAACTATAGGGATTGTAAACAGTGGCTCATGCATTAAATACAACCAATAAAGACCTAGTACGCCTCGGTTCATGTTTCTTAAGACGTTCAAGCATGTTACCATTTGGAGATCTGCCAGTTTTCTTAAGCCTAACATATAAATCATTCATCCAAAACAAGAATAAACAAGTAATCAACACATAATCAATATCTAGGTTTCATTAGATCTAAGCAAACACAAAAGAGATCTAGCCTAGCATAATGGAATTGAGACAAGAACAAGATATAGACAACCAACACATAGACATATTGATTGAATTAGAAGAACACTTATCTCAATTACAATGCAAGGTATCAAGGGTTTGGAACCCTTGAAAAACCTGTAAAAGTTGCACCAAAATCGTACTTAGGGTTTCTCCAAAACTTCTCTCTTTAATGTGTGAAAATTAGAAAACTATATATAGAAAAATAGGTCTGACGGCGTCAAGACAAACACTGTGACGCCGTCACCTCGCCGCCAAAACTCTTCTCGGACTGCCTAGATCCACTTCTGACGCCTGCAAGACTTATATACTTCCAGGCCGTCATGACTCTTTTACTCTTGACGCCCTTCCTACGTGACGCCGTCAAATCTGTTCTGGACCGTCATGGGAATTCATGAAATTTGCTCTTGACGACGTCAAGGTTTTGCTCTTGACGCCGTCACCTACTGTTCCCAGCTTGGAAAATTAAGACTTTGGCGTTTTCTTCACTTTAATGCTCCAAAAACGTCCGAATTGCTTCCTTTTCCAGATTTCACTCCCAAAGTACCTAAAATCACAAAAGGAACGATTTAGGTTAGGATTTCTTTTTATTGTCTACTTGCTAGATTCCTTTCTAGTAAGATTTTATTTTTATTTTTAGGTTTTCTTTAGTCTATCTTATTTCTTTGTTTCCTTTGTTCGTAAACTATCTCGATGGATAACAATAGCATTGATCGTTTGATTCCTGTTATTCGTGTTTTTCGTCGTAGGATTTTCCAAATGCCCGCCCCAATCCCTTTATTGGAAAATGAGAACCCACCTAACCTCTCGCCTAACCACCACTTTGACAATAATTCTGAAATGGAGGAGTTTGACCATGATGATGACCATAGGGCTAGTCCTTTTTACTATTCAGACTCCGATGAGGACCTTGATGATGGTGACGTAATTAATGAGGGTAGGATGGAAGATAAAGTGGACCCTCTTAGGTATGTCGACTCTAGAATAAGGATTAAGAGTGATAGCTCATTTAATATGCAATTTCCTTATAAGATTGGATTTAGGAGCTTTGATGCCTACCTTAACTCATCTCTACCAATGAACATAATCTCGCGTAATGAATACAATAAAATCATGATAGATGAGTTAGAATACAAAGGAGATAATATTATTTCTAGGGCAATGTCATTGCATGTGTTTGTAGGAAGCTTTGTTTATCATGTTGAGTTCATGGTTATGGAGAATCTAGGAGAATTTATTGGTAGTAAGTTAACCCAAGTTGTATTTGGTAAACCCTTCAAAAGATTAACCAACCTTGATGAAAAACTTATGGAAGGGTTAATTACATTCTCGTATGGGGTTGAGGATTTTGTTTACCAAATGCCACGTGCACACCCTATGTTCAAGGATTTTTCCATGGAGAAGTGTAGTAGGTATCCGCCCCTAGAAATGATAAGTGAGAATGATAAAAGAAAAGGGCTTAAATATACTCATGAAAAGAATAAAAGGTATTATCGTGGATGTTTAGAGTTAAGTGATGATTATAAGAAAGATGAGGCGACTATTAGATGGCTCACCCTTGGTTATGTGAGCATAAGCGACACATGATAGCCCATGACCTTGAGTCTAGCTACAAGACTCGTAAATAAAGAAAAACGCTTCTTGGGAGGCAACCCATGTTTTGTGTGATTTTTATTTGTTTGATTGTTATTTGCTTTCGTATGCATGCTTTATTTTTATTGTTGGTAGATCATGTTTCAAATTAAAATTGTGAAAATACTTTATTTTATCGTTTGACTTCGTCTTAACTTCATACAAAGGTATTTTGCAAAAAGATAAGTGTAAGGGGAAACCCCAAATTTGTTTTTAAGAACGAAATTGATCATGATTCTCCACAATATTAAATGGACATGTGTATTAGTATTTGTTAGAGTCAAATGCTTGTATCGAGTCATAATGATGTTTTGCAGGATTTTCCAGGAAGTAGGACATAAGTTTTTCCAGAAATTTTCCGGAAACTTAATGTAAAGATTTCTGCAGGTCACTTCTGACGGTGTCATGAGTTAACTGCTGACGGCGTCATGTGTAAAATTCTGGAAATTTTGCTAGTTTTGTTTTTCTAACGGAGTCTTAAAGTTTTTGTTAATTCTTTAGTTTTATAAACTCCAGGAAATCTGCAAACATTCAGTCCACAAGCATTATATCTTAATTTGTTTTCTAGGACTTGTTAGTATATATAGATTGCCGCCGATTTTACGCGAGGTTGCCTTGTTTGTTTTCTCAGGTTTAACAGGTTATGTACAACAAGAAGATGATTTATTTTTCTGGAAGGGAAGCTTTGATTGTTCATTTTCTTGGAGGAAGATCTAACCTTGTTACCACACTATCTACACCGAACGAATTAGGGGAGTATTTGATTTCATTCTTTTACCTATTTCACTTTTACATTCTTTAATTGAACATTGGGGACAATGTTCATCCTAAGTGTAAGAGGAGGGTAAATGATGATACCTTATAGGATACTATTGCACTTGAGTTTGTTTGTTTGATGGTAGGTGTGTAATAAAACTAAGAGAAATACTTGTTGGTGTAATTTTAGTGCCAAATTTAATTTTTTTTTAAAACATTTAGGAGTGAAACTTTAGCCTTAGCAAGCGTCACATGGATAGGAGTTGTATGACTAGCACAAAACCGTACTATTCAGAAAAATTTTCCACCCAAATATGTGAGGTTCGCCTTTAGATTTGATAGGAAAAGCATTCATTATTGGTGCTTATGAGTGTATTGGTAGCATTTAGATTCTAGAACTTGCGTTAGTGACGCATTCCGAGGCCGCTAGTGAGACAACATTCGTGTAGTAGGATTTACTACATGATAAGAGGCATTAGGATCACCCTTGTGTTAAACCCGTATCATAATTACTTGACCATTTAAGTCATATTACTTGGCTAGTAAAGTCAATTAATTTTTCCCCACACCTTAGCGTTGTACTCATTTTTAGTACACGAAACCCCTAGTACACCCCTCCGAGCCTATCTTTTCGTTTCTACCTTTAAGCATCTTACTTAAAGGAATAATTTGTTACAACCCACTTAAATGTTCACCCAAATCGCCTTAGCCTTCCGTGTATGCACTCATCTTTAGTGCATTATTGTTATATGTTTAAACCCTTAGTTAATTATCTAATTGATTGCATGGTTGCTAAGTCGAGTCATATCTTGTACATATTGTTTTGGGACGATTGGGACTCATGGGTAAAGTACTTGTGTTAGGGAGTAATGGGGAAGAACATCATATATTACCCCTATATGTGCGTTAATCTTAAAAAGTACTCCAAGTGTTTTGATTATCTTGATTCGAGTCATTAGATTAGTTTATTCTAAAGTATGTAAAAATTCAAGTGTAAGGGGAATGTACATTCCCTATGATGTATTATTTTGGATGGTAGGGTAAGAGTGTATGAAAAAAAAAAATAGAAAAAAAAATCAAGAAAAAGAAAAAAAAAAATAGAAAAAGAGAAGAGAAAAAACATACGGACTACCATCCAGTTTGATTCTATGTTTATTTTATGTTTTTGTTATTTTTCATTTATTAGCTTAAGTCGAGTCGAGTCTTGGCTTAGCAACTCCATATTGTACATGTAATTAACCAAGATGATTAACTCGCCACCAGTAAAGATTCCCTATATCCAACAAAATCGTGTATTCCATATCCCTACACCTAACGTTATAACCCTTTAAAAGACCTCTTTGATAGTTTATCCTAGGTGCTTACGCCATGTGGTGGAGGTTTGATCCTTTCCCAAGCCTATGGTAATCTATTTTGCTATGACAGGTAGTGAGAGATGTTTTCCACTTCCATATTGTGATATATACTTTATTACACCCGAGAGATGTAAGTATCTAAACACTATTTGTGAGGTGCTAGTGTATGACCTCCGTGCTTGTCTTTGGTCTTTAGTGGAACGATTATTTGTTGTAATTACTTTTATATTAGTGTTAAATGACCCCTAACTTGTATTTTGATTAGAATAAAAGCGCATTTGCTTGAGGACAAGCAAATCTCAAGTGTAAGGGTATATGATTAGGCGACAAATGAACCGTTTTTAGGGGGTCATTTTAGCCCGAATTTGAATTTATTTGATCAAATATTGCCCTAAATCGTTCCTTTTGTCATTTTAGGTACTTTTGGAGTGAATTCTGGAAAAGGAAGCATTTTGGACGTTTTTGGAGCATAAAAGTGAAGAAAACGACAAAGTCTTAATTTTCCTTGCTGGGAACAGTACTGGACGGCGTCAAGAGTCTTCATGTGACGACGTCAAGAGTAAAACAAGAGGAGGAAGTGGTGACGGTCCAGTGAAAACGTGACGGCGTTACGTTTGGCCGTCAAGGTTCAAGATATGGTGACGGCCCAGAACTAAATTACACATGACGGCGTCAAATCTGGATCTAGGCAATCCGATCTCATTATGGGCGGCGAGTGGACGTCGTCAGAAATTCCTTCTTGACGCCGTCACCCTGTAAAATCTATATATAGTTTTGCAATTTTCATTCATAAAGAGGAGGGACAAATAGGGTGTAACTTTGGAGAAACCCTAGCACGAATATTACTGCTTTTTCAAGGGTTTTTACCCTTTGAAACCTTTCATGTCAATTTGAGATAAGTACTCTTTCAATTCAATCAGTATGTGTATATGTTGCTTGAATATATCTTACACTTGTCTAAAATTCAACATGCTAGGCTAGATCTCTTATGTGTTTGCTTAGATGTAGTGAAACCTAGATGTTAATTATGGGTTGATTGTTTGTTTATAGTTGTTATGGATGATTGTATTCGATGTTAGGCTTAAGAAAACTGGCAGACTTCCAATGGTGACATGCTTGAACGTCTTAAGAAACATGAACCAATGCGTACTAGGTTATTATGGTTGTATTTAATGTATGAGTGAATTCTAATGATCCCATGTTAGGAGCTTTTAGCGGCTCGACATAGCAGTGAAGTAGGAGCTTATAGAGTTGGGGAAGTACGTACGCCACCCCACGAATGGTATTAAGGAATATAACCCGTCATCCATGCAATTGTAACAAACTATCAACCTGTAAAAGATATCTAGGGAGTAATGAAACCTAAGTAAACACAATTCTCCCTATTATCGTTCACACCACTATTTTAATTAGCTTTATTTTCATTTCTGTTATTTTATTTTGATTGCATCTTAGTTATTGGGTTAGTTGATTAGCAACTAATTCCGCCAACTCTTCCAAAAACCTAAGATTTTAATTGCTTTTATAAAAATATAAAAATACAAAAAGAATCATCCCTCGCCTCTAGACCTAGTTTTTAGGCTTTCTAATCCTAGCGACACTATTCCTGAGTTGAACGATCAATCCCCCGGTACTTGTCACTATACTATACTACAACGATCAGGTACACTGCCTGGTGGGGGTTGTAAGCTTCTCGAGATCCCTCGAGAGGTAAAGCCTGGTGCGATTTCCACGTATCAAGGGCTCATAAAACCCATTTAATTACATAATAACAATTGTATGGTTTTCTAAAATAGTAATTTAAGTCTATGGTTTTAAGACATAATATATGTTATTTAATGATCCAAGTAAGGTTACAAATGAGTCATAAATACAATTTGGTTTAGGGTTTCTATTAAAGTCTGACATGTGCTTAAACAAATTCTGATATTCAACGAACAAGTATTAAGTTTAATTAACCGAAACGTACCAATTATTATTATGTCCAAATAAGATAGATCATGTTAGTCCGATATTTTAATACACAAAAATATTATTACATACTAACTTGCCAATTCAAACACATTTCAGTTCATAGTCATCTTAGCTTAATACAAATATAAAGTATTCTACATAACTTACCATACTTTAAACAAGTTTAGAAACAGTTTTGTTGTTCAAACATAATCATCAAAAGAAGGCGATTCCCACAACAGAAATAAGGTGTTGATTGGTGCTAAACAGTCAGATAATATCAACCAAGTAATGGTCAACAAGTCAAACAGCCTAAACCAATACTCCTGTGAGTTTAGTGTTTCCCCGGATCGTTAGATCCCAACGAGATGTGAAATCTGAAATAAAACGACTTTGAGATCAGGTGAATTGAACAGGAAAAGGGTTTAAGTGATTTGTACTACTGAAATATAAGAGTGAATAACTTTAATAAGCTATATCAACTAATACGTGAAATCAGATAAGTACAAGTGAAAAAGGAACTGAAAACGTAAACGTTTACTAATTAAACGTAAACAAAAACAAATTTAACTTATAGTAGGATTTTATAAGCCTTAGGGGCTTAAATGCAAATTAAATAAATTTAAAATATTTATTTATTAATTAAAAACTATTTAATTAATTACTTATATTTAATAACTATTATTAATTATTTAATAATTAACTAATAATTTTGATAATGTAAAATAAGTTTAGAAAATTAAAATTAAAATTTCTAAAAATCTAAAATATTATAAAACTTATTTTAAAATTAAAATTATATTTTTCACACTATTTATTTATTTATTATTAATTATTTATTATTTAACTAATTATATTGATTAACTTATTTATAATTACTAAAAAGACTTAGATAATTATGAAAAATTTTGTATATCTAATTAACCATCATAGGAATCCTAAAAAAAAATATAAAAAATTTATATTATGTATTTTTAATCTAATTTACTAATTATTATTCTATTTATTAATTAATATCTAATTAAAATAATTAAATTATGAAAACTAGTAAATGAACAGTATAAATCACAAGAAAATTTCTAAAATTATTTTATGACTTATAGAAGCTAGGAAAAATATAAAATATAGGTGTTACCTTATAAAAATATATTATGCTATTTAATTCTTATTTATTATTTAATTATTAAATAAACTAATATTAATTCTAAATAACACTAGATGACAAAAGAAAATTCTGGAAAAATTTATAAAATTACTTTAATATATAAGAGATTTAATAAAAATATAAAATAGAAGAAGTGCTTATAAATAAGCTAAAAAGGAAATTAAATAGATAATTTCTATTAAATAGAAGCTATCAGTATAATTAAATTTGGTTTTTTCTTGTTTTTCTTTTACAAAACTAATTAAATACTTAAAATAAGATACTTTAATAAAGGAAATTAATATATAATCACAGAATAAGCACTATGAGTGCTTATTAGACCACACAGTTGACTTTTTGTTGACTTTACTAAGAAATAAGCTCAACTGAGCTTGTGTGGGGTCCACAAGGTAAAACCTGGTTCCTATAAGTGATATGAACATAAATGAGCAAGATTATGTAAAATAAGCAGGTTCAATAAGCTATAACCAACAAATAAGCACTTGCTTATTTCAATTCTGAGACAGAATTGGGACAAGGTTCCAAGCTAATTTAAAGTGGGGCCCAGTGGTCAAATGGTCAAACAAAAGATCAAGGGTTCAAGTCTGGTAGGAGGGGGGTTGTAAGAACCTATTTATGGGGTGTGGGACCCACTAGTGAGCTCAGAAAGAGCTTGTGAAGTGAGGGGTCCAATCTGATTCACTCAGTTAAACTGAGTGAGTGAAACAAGCTTGAAAGCTTGTTAAAAGCTTTAAAACTAGCTTGAGAAAGAAAACAAAATATTAGTACTGTGTATATATGGTATATTAACAGATGTGAACAAGTGTGTTCACTAGATTTGGCCAATAAGCTTGTAATAAGCTTATAAGCACTTCCAATAAAACTGAGATCCAAACACCCTAGACAGGCAACCAAAGTGGTCAAATTGAGCTTATGAAATAAGCTCAAAAGAACTTATTGAATGCTGAACTAATGAGTTGGGTAGGTAAGTATTCCAAAATGCCAAAGTTTGACCAATGGGGATCACTGGGTAGCTTTTGCAGGGCTTATGAAGTTGGGTAGGTTGACTGAGTCACTCAGTTAATCTGAGTGAATGGACAAGCTTCAAGCTTGATGCAACCCTAGTGAAAGGGCTTGAGAATGAAAGTTTAAGCTTGAAATTGATAGATGAGCTGCTTAGCTTCTAAAAGAGCCAAAGATCACAAGCCAAAGCTCAGTGATGAGCTTCTGATGAGCTTGTGAAATTGCTTGTTTACACTGAGTGACCAGTGTTTAGGTTTATTTGATGAACAAGTTAAACAAGATAAGCAGTTCAAATAAGCAAATAAGAGCAAATAAGCACTTAGTTCAGATAACTAGCTACAAGGGCATCACAAAGATCCAATTTACACAGAGTAACAAGCACTAATGAGGCTTATGCAATCTTCCAAAGTTAGCTTGTGAATCTGTGTTCAGGGGAGACTTATGAAGAATTACCAAAAGTTAAGCACAATTTAAGCTCTATAATCAGCTAGATAAAAATTATTAAAAATAGTAACAAGGAGATCAGCAACAAGACTTTATAATCCTACAAGCTCAAATCCTAATATCAATTAACAAGATCACAATAAAATTCCAAAGTTTATTCAAAAAATTATGTGACTGCAATTTGACTTTTTAATTTTTACAACTAAGTTGACTTAGCTGAGCTTTGATCCTAATTTACTGATTAACTAAGTTATATTATGCTATAATATGGTTGAATTAAGCTAAGTTACAAAGTTCTAAGCTAATATGAAGATTATGGGACTGATTTACACTAACAGTTAACAGATAGATTGGATTACACACTAAGTTGACTTTTTAACTAATGAGACCTCTATCTTATGACAGAGCTGAGCTAGTATGATCTAAATAAACATGCAGTAACAAGGATTAAGCACAACAACATGCATATACCTAGTGAAACAGCTTGATCCAAACACTCCCTTACAAACTGAAATTGAGATTTTCAAAGGGAATGATGAATTTAAATCCACAACTCTGGTTCCTAACACAATATTGATATTAATTAAGATCAATTAAGTCTAGAACAACCATAATACAAGCATATATCTCAGATTAGTCAAATATGAGTTCTACACTGTGTAATTTTGATTTTTTAGTACAATCTAATCCTGATGAACACAACACTGATTTTAGTTAATCTTATGACTTAACAATACTATTTAAACATTAAAACACAAAGATCAAAGGAAATATAGTACAAGAACAATAAAATGCCAAAATTGATAAAAATGCTTACAAAATAGAATTGACTGAGATATGATGAACCAAGAACAAGTGACCAATCCTAACAGGTCTCCACAGACCCACTAAACCAAATTTGATCCAAAATTGCTCAGCTTGCACCTTCCTTCTTCATCTTCTGGAATTTTTTATTTTTCTCTTATATAACTCTATTTTTTTTATTTTTGTTTTTAAACTTAAACTGATTTTAAATAGTTTCTACTAGCTTATAGAAGCTATAAGGGGACCTATATGAGCTAATCAGTCCATCATAACAACCATAAACACTTTTAATTCAAATTGAGATTTTTGAATTTGAAATAAGCAAAAACTAAATTCAAGTACATAAACTGATATTGATTATTGAATATGGTTTGAAATACACTTAGGATACTGGAAATACACTTTGAAAGCTTAAAGATACGTTGGAAAATGAAAACTTAGTTAATTGACATACATTATAAAAATTAAAACTAGGTAGGTTCCACATTGCTTCCTTCTTCTGTATTTATCACCAAATATCATCCCACTAGCCCAAATATCTTTTCCCACTTCATCTTGGCCCTTGAAAGTCTGTAATCAATCCAAACCGTTTAAACATGTTTTTGGCGCCAAATCTTTACACGTGGCATTGAGGTGGTTTGAGTTTAATTAAAGATTTTTGTTGTAATGTGGAAGATATTAGAGATGTTTTGTGATATTTTGGGCCAAGTTGGAGAGGTATTGAGTAGAACCGTGTGCTGGTATTGAACAGGGGTGGTTTTGGGTTGAAAAGGAGTGGGGAACGCATTTATTGTGGCGTGTTTAGGGTTGAAAGGGTGGTGGAGAGTGGGTAGTAAAGTAGGGGTGAGCTGGAAGGGTTGAGGGTGCAAGTGGTGGTGTTACAGGTGGGGGTGTGAGGTGGAAGACGAAGGAGAAAAACGGGGGTACGTTTGGTTTTATTTATTTACAAAGGGTGGGGTGGGCTGGTTGGTAAGTTGGGCCATGGAGTGGTGTGGATGGGCTGGGGTTGTAACTGGGTTTAGTATTGGATTGGATTTGGAGTTGGTTTTGGTTTATTAATAATACAAAGGGCCGGTTGGTTTTAGCTTAGAAAACCTGTAATTTTCTGATTTTTTGAAAGGTTTAATTTGTGACTTCTCAAAAGTTATCATAAGGACCAATTTTGTCAATTTGGAATAGTGCAAGGTTTATTTTTCACATTTTCCATTTTTCAAAACCTTAGGGACTATTTTTGACACTTTTCAAAGTTGAGGGACCAAAGTTGTAAATATGTGATTTTAAACTTTAAAGGACTATTTCTTACAACTTACGAATCCCAAGGACCTTTATGACATTTGTACAAGTTTTGATTTACCAGGGACTAGTTTTGCAATTTTCCAAAGTTCAGGGACTGAAACTGTAAATTATGTGAAATGTTTTGTTTTTCATCAGTTTTCAATCCTTATGCATAAAAACACAATCCAGGGATAATTTTATGTATTTCAAGGCATTCCTGTGTGTTTTCATATGTTTTTGCAGTTTAAATGTAACAGAAATGATGAGTATTTACACACTCATCAGTGTCGTCTAACACACGTGAAAATATGGAATACGTGTTGGTTCAGCAACTTCCAGGTCTGTAAGAACATACATCAACCTGAACCTTAACATTTTGGTGTATTCAAAACCACGTTCTTGACCAAACCATCTCCATTCACCAAACATGTTTACATGATTTGTTCTTCCAGGATTCTCTGTGTGATGGTCCATCTTGACAGTGAAAGGCAACTCAATTTGATTGTGTTTCAACATAGCTTTGGTGTACATGTGCATCAGATTATTTGTCTGAAATTTTGCCGGTATACACTGCAATTTTACACGACAATCAATTACTCACAGCCCCTCATTATACATTATTAAAACTTAATAGCATATAATATATTAATGAATGAATAAAACTTACAAGACGATTAAATGCCAATATTTCAGAGAAACGCTTATAAAACACATCATTACTTTCATGAAAATGTTCACGATGCCCAGTCCACATGCACAAATGGTACATTCTGTCATCCTCTGGAAAGCAACATAACAAATTTATTCAAAGACTCATAACTAAATATTGTACTAATATAGATGGATTATTCAATCGATTAACGTGGATAAATATAGACATATATATAAAATTCAACACATCTTAAACTTACTCTTATCTTCATGTGGTATCTGTGGTTGAATTCTATTAAGACGAGTGGCACCAAGGAATTGCACGTTTGTGATACTACTTCCATCAACGTTGGACCCCATTACATTTAGCAAATTATTCCTTATTTTAGTGAACACCACTACATCACCAAATTCTATATCATTTTCATCACAGAAAGCGTTCCAGTTATCTCCGTTCACCACATATTCCGGAAGAACACCATCACCATTTGGATTAAGACGACTAACACTGACATGAAATTCATTCCCTTCACACATAATTGTTAGCTCAGCTTCATTTCCCAAACCAGCTAAAAACGCAACAGGAATAGTCTGTAAAAAATATTTTTGTCAATTCAAATACTTCCTATATTACTTAATACATTCACGATACGCATTGTTCAAACAACAAATAAGTGTATACATTTATGAAACGTTTGGTTAAAACCATCAAGCAACCTTTATAAGATAATATATTATATGTATTCAGTTTATAATAAGTGTATACAAAACAATCGTTATTACCTGATCTACTTCTTGGTAAGGTGTTACACGTGTCTGAAATCGATAATATCGTTGATTTACATATTCATATCCTCCACTTTCTATCCCCTCATCGTCATATCCTGTTACGTAAAATGAATCGTCCCCTTCCTCTATAAAGTGCAATACATTGACATTCACATCCTTGTTTTCCTGAACAAACTCATACCATCTTTTACCTCTTATCTCAACAACTCCTTCCCTAACTTTAACTATTGCAACCTTTTTTCTATTTCTTCTTATGCCTGTCAAATACAAATGCCTGTTCCCAGTGTAGGCATCGTCATAGAATACTTCAGGTAGTTCGAGTGGGTAAGGATACTCATCATGGTATATCAGTCGCACAACAAATTCAATCGGCATTTTCCTACAACATATAAGAACCTTAAATATTACAACACTTTTTATCTACCATATATGTTATCATATATTTTTATTTCAAAATAGACCATTTTGTGTCATATCTTTTTATTTATTTTCCTAAAATAAATCTTTGACTTATAAAGTCAACAACATTCATCTTCATCTTTTGGTTCTTATTTGGTACTAATCAGGAAGCAACAGGATTGCACATTTCATAAACTTCTTCAACCTTACTATAAGACCATATCGCATATTAAATTGAAGTACATCATACTCCATTTTCTCCATTTTTCCCATTTAAGTTCAAGATACTATAAATCATATATTTTTTATTTACACATCATACCAAATTTCCAGATTAATCAATGTTACCTAATTCCTAAACAACCTCTGCAATAACAATTTTCATAATATCCTAAATCTTAGTATAACCAACGACATGCATAACATATTTACCAAACATATTAAACGATTTTAATCAATATTAGCAAACATTAGACTGTATATATTAGTTACACTACATGCATCGCATACTAAAAATCTTATCAGTACAACAAAAATAAAATTAACAAAAAATAAACAAAATACTAAATAAATAATGATCGGATATCATGTACAACATTATCAAGATGATTATTATGTTTTATTAATTGATTATAAGATATAATTTGATCAAGGTTTTAGGGATTCTTACTGTTCCGGTTTGCTTGAAAAGAATAGAGAGATGGAAGTTGTTGAGATTTTTTTCCCAATTGATAGTTGTTATTAAAATCTCGAATATATATCTTTTAATATATTTACTTAAGATTGCAAATTGTAGTCTATATGTTTTAGGTGTCTCTCTACTTAAAAACAGGCAACCATTATACTGCATGAAAATTTTTTCATTCAATATTAAATTGTAAACATTTATTTTAGACCAATGTATAATATCTATTTAATTGGATCATATGTAAATTAGGACTTGGGCCTTTAAAATCCAATACTATGTTTAAATACATTGGGCCTCATTATATTGTTATTAGGTTAACAAATTGGAAGTAAATAATGTTAACAATCCTGTATTTTTTACCCTATAACAAACTTCCAATTTTAAAGATTATGCTTCCATGTACATTTAAACTTTTTTTTTAGCCATATCATTTACATTCAACTCTTCATATATAAACACTATATATACTATCAAGTATACACAGAATACATTTGCATCTACTATTTTCTAAACCTTCATTCTACAACACTAGATGGATTATCAACAAAATAAGTCGTCAAAGGTGATGAATGTATGAAATTCGTAGCATTCTTATATTTTTAATTTTATCTATGGTAACTACACACTTATAACATTTTTGTCTTTGTTTTAAAGCAGCAAGGAATTGATAAAGAAACACCATGCGATTTTTGGATTCAATATCCACCCGTAATAATCATATCAGATGATGAATTTATTGGGATATAAAATATCAAAATACTTCTGGATGTCAAAGTACTGCTGCATGAAGAAAAGAGTCAAAGTACTGCTGAAGAATAAAGTCAAAGTACTGCTGTTATTGAAGATTGCTTAAAGTACTTCGAAGGATACAAGGACTGATGTGCAATATTAGACAAGGATTAATGTGTAATATTAAGAGAATATTCTAGAATTAGTTAGGGATAATGACTTGTCGTTCAAGGATTACATGTTGTAAACCGACTTAAGGTTATCTATATAAAGAGCCTTAAGAGGTATTAGTCGATATATGTTTTAGAAGTTTTACAAGTCTTAGAAAAGTTTAGAAGTCGATCAAAGTTAATAGTTAGGGATTGTTAGTGAATCTGTGTAACAAAGCAGGTTCAAAGTTTGAGTAATATAAAAGTTCTTCTTAAGCTTTGTGTTAGTAGATTCCGCATACTTTACAAAGTTAAACAGTGTTTCAATATTAATAGTGTTGAGTTTACTCAATATTGTTAAACCCTTACAAGCTACAAAGTAGTTTGATCAGAGTATATCGATCCAACAAGTGGTATCAGAGCTTGTGTTGGAAACTCTGATTAAGAAGACAAACCTTTAAAACCTTTAAACCGATTTCACTACAAACCCTTTTAAGATGTCGACAGATGCTGCACCTGCTCCCTCAATTACTGCTGTTAGAATTCCTATTGTTAAGAAGGGAGAGTACAACCTATGGGCCATGAAGATGAGGCAGTACATTGCCATCACAGACCATGCCTTGTGGGATGTGATTGTTAATGGTAACATGCAAGTTGAAGAACCAGTAGAGGTACCTGGACAACCAACACCACCAAAAATACCTGTACCTGCTGCTACCAAAAGAAATCAAGACAAAGCTCTCAACATACTGCTTTCTGCTATTCCTGATGGTCACCTACTAAAGTTTCATGATGCCAAAGATGCCAAACAACTGTGGGCTGCAATAAAGAAGAAGTTTGGAGGTAATGATGCTTCCAAGAAGATGCATAGGAATTTACTGAAGCAACAATTTGAAACTTTCACTGTTGGTGAAAGAGAAGGTCTTGATTCTGCATATGAAAGATTTCAACATCTTTTGAGTATGTTAGAACTATATGATGCTGAGGCATTAGTTGAAGATGCTAATTTGAAGTTCTTAAGAAGTTTGCCATCAGCATGGCATGTAGTTGCTACTATGATCAGAGGACAATCAGGGCTGGATACTATGGACTTTGATGATCTTTACAACAATCTGAAGGTGTATGAGCATGAGATGAATGGTACTACAGGATCAAGCACACAACAGAACATTGCTTTTGTCTCTTCTGAAAAGAGAAGCAGTACTTCTAACAAAGGTACTGCTTACCCTACTCAAAGTACTGTGAATGAAACACAGGTTCCTTGCACAACAATGGTCACCACCAATTCATCACAATCACTTACCCCCACCTCAGATGAAGTTCTATGTTCATTCTTTGCTCAACAAGCATCTATGCCTGTCACCTATCAAGAAGATGTATTGCAAATAGATGATGATGCTTTGGAAGAAATTGATATCAGATGGCAAGTTGCTATGCTCACTGCAAGGATCAAGAAGTATGTGAACAAGACAGGAAAAGGCATCAACTTCAGAGCTAAACAAGGCATAACATTTGACAAATCCAAGATTGAATGTTTCAACTGTCTAAGGACTGGTCACTTTGCAAGGGAGTGCAAATTTGCAAAGTATCAAGCAAACAAGATGATTGAACCACCCAAGCCTGAAAGAAAAGAGATTCCAATTACTGAACCAAAACCAAAAGCTTTGGTTGCTCAAGAGAATCTGTCAGAGATTGATTGGTCCAATGAGTTTGATGATGAACCTGTAACCTATTCAATGGTTGCATTGGAAGATTAGAGCACAACATTTGATGAAGAGCCTGGATATGCTGCTTTGGAGTCAAGAGATGAGTTAGGAAGCTTTGATTGGAGCATGGAGTTTGAAGAAGCTACAGTTCAGCTTGCTATGGTAGCTACTTCACCAAGTCCATCCACCAAATCTGAGGTATGCTCTAAGTGTAATGATATGTATCAAAAGTTACTTACTGAGTATGTAGCTGAAAGAGATAAATTTCAAAAAGCTAGGGCTGAGATAACAGGTTATCAATTAACTTTAGAGTCAATGGAGGCCAAAATCCTTACACATGAAAACAATGAGGTAGCGTGGCTTGAAACATATAAACAACAGGATTACCTAGTTAAGTTGAATGAATGGAAACTAGGTTGCAAGGTGTCTGAACTAGAAAAAGTGACTGCTGAAAGGGATAAGTTGTTAGAAAAACTTGCTGTTTGGAATGAGGCAGGTGTGTCACATGTTCAATTTGTTGAAAAGCAAAGAACAACTAATATTAAGACAGGTCTAGGTTATGATAGTAATGAAGGAATTCCATTTAAGAGCAAGGAACTAGATCTTACTGTTGATACCTCCACTAGTGATGAAGAGTTCCTAAGTCTAGAAGAAAACACTTCTAGTGATGAGGAATCCCCTAGTTCAACACCTCCTGTATTTCAGAAAGAAAAGGGTTATAATGCAGTTCCTCACCCCCCAGGTAGCTTTCAACCACCTAGAAAAGATGTTGATTGTTATGGTGTAGATAATCTAGAGTTTAGGAAAAAGCTTAAAAGTAAATTTAATCCTGAAACTTTAGAAAAGTCTGTTGAAGCACCTAAGGTTGAAGAGATCATGTTTCCAAAACAAGCAGTACCTTCAAACACTTTTCAAAGAACTGCTGATCACTCAGCAGTACCTCAAAGAAAATTCTTTCAAAATACTGCTAATTTTAGAAACACTCATGGAAGGGGATTTGGGGATATTGGTCCAAAGGTCTGTTATGTTTGTTATAGTCCTAATCATTTGATTAAAGATTGTAATTATCATTCAGAATATCTTAGTAAATATCCTAAGACCAGAACTGCACAACCAAGTTATAGGGAGAAGAGGCCAAGGGATAACAAACCAGTTTGGAACTATACAAATAGGGTTAACCACAGTAATTTCTCAAAAGACTTTAGGAACCCTCATTAGAAAAGGTCATACTCCAAACCCTCAGTACCTTCACAAAGTACTGATAGAAAGTTCCCTAATGTTTCTAGCAAACACTCAAGTGTAAGATCTAGGAGGCACAATTATTACAACCCTAGAAAGCCTTACAATACAAAACAAGATGCTAGGACACAGAACCCAACTCCTAAAGTTACTACTAAATGGGTGAAGAAAGAAAGTACTGCTGAAAAAAACCCAGTACTTTCAGAAGTAAAGGGTGAAAAAGGGAAAAGTGATCTTGAAAACTCAACAGTTTTGGAAACAAAAACCTTAATTCTTGATCATGCTTTCAAAGACAGTGGTGATTACATACTCAAAAATTTTGAGTATGTCACTCCACAAGGGGAACACAAGTCAGTAATGGCTTGGGTTCCTAAAAATAACTAACCTTTTCATGTAAATGCAGGGCAACCCAGAGGAGGAGCTTAAAGATCATCTTATTGTAGATAGTGGTTGCTCTGGCAGTATGACAGGAGAAAAGGAGCTCTTGTCAGATTTTAAAGCTTATTATGGAGGAAAAGTTGCATTTGGGAATGATCCTGATGGAGGAAGAATAACTGGCAAAGGAACTATCAAGGCAGGAAACATTGATTTTGAAGATGTTAGATATGTGAAGGAGCTCAAATTCAATCTTTTGTCAGTCTCTCAGATTTGTGATAAGAAGTACCCTGTGTTATTCTTTGACACAGAATGTCTTATACTTTCTCCTGATTTCAAGTTAGAAGATAGAAACTTGGTGTTACTAAGAGCACCAAGAACTAATGATGTGTACAGCATAGACTTGAAGAATGTTAATTCTGTTGAAAAGGCAACATGTTTGATTGCAAGAGCATCTATGGAGGAAGCACATCAATGGCACAGAAGACTGGGACATGTTAACTTCAAGAATATCAATAAGCTGGTCAGAGGTAATTTAGTTAGAGGTTTACCTTCTAAAACATTCAAGAATGATCACACATGTCTTGCTTGTAAGAAGGGTAAACAACACAAGGCCTCTTGTAAGAAGATTGATGAGAAGACTATTAGAGAGCCTTTGGAATTGCTGCACATGGATCTGTTTGGACCTGTTTCTGTTGTTAGTCTGAACAAAAAGAAGTACTGCTTGGTTATTACAGATGACTGTAGCAGATTTAGTTGGGTCTTTTTCTTATGCTTTAAAGATGAAACTTTTGATGCTATTCATGATCTAATAATAGCACTTGAAAATCAGTTAAGACTCAAAGTAAGAGGCATTAGATGTGATAATGGGACTAAGTTTAAGAATCAGCTTATGGATGAATTTTGTGCCAAGAAAGGAATCAAAAGAGAGTTCAGTATTGGTAGAACTCCTCAACAAAATGGAGTTGCAAAAAGAAAGAATAGAACTCTTATAGAAGCAGCAAGAACAATGCTTGCAGACTCTCAACTACCAGTTCCATTCTGGGCTGAAGCTGTAAGTGCTGCCTGCTATGTGTTGAATAGAGTATCAGTGGCTAAACCTCAAATGAAGACACCTTATGAGTTACTCATAGGAAAGAAGCCAAGTATCAAGTTTATGAAACCTTTTGGATGTCCTCTAACCATTTTAAATACTGCCGATAATTTGGGCAAATTTGATGAGAAGTCAGATGAAGGATATTTATTGGGATATTGTACTAATAGCAAAGGATTCAGAGTGTACAATAGGGTCACCAAGAAGGTTCAAGAATGTCTTCATGTTGATTTTTTGGAAGAACAAGAAAATTCTAAAGGTAAAGGTCCTGATTAGATGTTTGATCTTGATTTAATGTCTTCATCAATGAATTATGTACCTGTAAGGGAAGAAAATCAAGTTGCTCCCACTGAAGAGGAAGCACAGTACATTGTTCATGATGTTAATTTAAGATCTGAAGATGAGCCAAAAGATAATGCCAATGATGAGAAGAAAAGTACTTCTGAGCATCAAGGTACTGCTGATCCTAACAGTACTGTTGATCCTCAAAGTACTGTTCCACCTCAAATACCAGTATCTGCAGAAGATCAAGCCATTCAAGATGAACTTACTAGGATGCTTTTTCAAGAAACAATGGCTAAGTCATATGATGATGAACAAAGGAGAGCATATGAAGCAGAAAAGAAGAAAGCAAAAGAAACAGCCAGCACTTCTAATCCATTTGAAAGTACTTTTCAACCTTTGGATACTTCAAATTGGAAAAATACTGATGCTGTTCATGATCCTAATATGCCCGACTTAGAAGATACTATTGATCCAAACATAATTACCTTAGATGACACAGATGATGAATTGGATCAAGAAGGCATTTTCTCAGATTCTAATGAAGACCCTGATATAACTAATTTGAAAGATAATCTTGAAGTCTCACCAACTCCTACTCTCAGAATTCATAAATCTCATCCTGCTACCAATATTATTGGACCCTCATCATCAGGGGTGCTTACAAGGACTAAGGCTAAGAATATGTCTCAACAACATACTTCTTTACTCAGTTTTATCTACAAGCAAAACAGGGTGAATCATAAGGATCAGAAGTTGTGTTTATTTGCTTGTTTTCTATCTTAGGAAGAACCCAAGAATATCAAACAGACATTAGCAAAGGAAAGTTGGGTGGAAGCTATGCAAGAAGAACTCCTACAGTTCAAACTTCAAGAAGTTTGGGTATTATGTGACTTACCTGATGGAAAGAAACTTATTGGAACTAAATGGGTTTTCAGAGTAAAAAGAGATGAAAGAGGGAATGATATTAAGAACAAGGCAAGGTTAGTGGCTCAAGGATATAGACAGGAAGAAGGAGTAGATTATGATGAAGTTTTTGCTCCTGTGGCAAGGCTTGAAGCCATCAGGCTATTTTTGGCTTTTGCATCTTATATGGGATTTCCTGTGTATCAGATGGATGTTAAAAGTGCTTTTCTATATGGCAAAATCACAGAAGAAGTTTATGTCAAACAACCTCCTGGTTTTGAAGACCCTGCACATCCAAACAAAGTCTACAAGGTAATCAAAGCTCTTTATGGTCTACATCAAGCTCCCAGAGCCTGGTATGAAAGGCTTTCCAATTTTCTATTGCAACATGGTTATAGAAGAGGAGCTATTGACAAGACTTTGTTTATCAAGAGAGAAAAAAAGGATATTATGCTTGTTCAAGTATATGTTGATGATATTATTTTTGGTGCTACCATGCAATCAATGGTGATGGAATTTGAAGATCTTATGCAGAAAGAGTTTCGGATGAGTTCCATGGGAGAATTAACATTTTTCTTAGGACTTCAAGTGCAACAGTCAAGCAGTGGTATTTATATTTGTCAAGATAAATATGTTGCAGATATTCTTAAGAGATTTACTTTCACAACTGTTAGGCCTACATCTACACCAGTGGATACAAACAAACCTTTGGGAAAAGATGAAGATGGAGAAGATGTTGATGTCACACTATACAGGTCTATGATTGGATGTCTTATGTATTTAACTGCATCAAGACCTGATATTACTTTTGCTGTGAGCTTATGTGCAAGACATCAGGTTAATCCAAAAGTATCTCATTTGAATGCTGTCAAAAGGATTTTCAGGTATCTTAGGCAACAACCTAAGCTAGGATTATGGTATCTTAGGGATTCACCTTTCCATCTCCATGCCTTCTCAGATAGTGATTATGCTGGAGATAACTATGACAGAAGGTCCACAACTGGAGGATGCCAGTACCTTGGAAACAGATTAGTGTCATGGCAATGTAAGAAGCAAACAATTGCAGCAACTTCTTCCACAGAAGCAGAGTATGTAGCTGCTGCAAGTTGTTGTGCACAAGTACTTTGGTTGCAAAATCAGCTTTTGGATTATGGATTCAATTTCAAGAATACTCCTATCAATATTGATAATGAGAGTACCATCTGTATTGTTAAGAATCCAGTTTATCATTCCAAGACCAAGCACATTCAAATTAGACATCACTTTATCAGAGATTGCTATGAACAAAGACTTATCAATGTGGTTAAGGTTCATACTGATGATAATGTAGCAGATTTACTCACAAAGGGCTTTGATGTTTCAAGATTTACTTTCTTAGTTGTGAGTATTGGCATGATTAATATGTAAGCTATTTTTGAGGGGAGGCATAAATAGTTATTAGTTAGTCATTATTTGAGGGGAGGCTACATGTATCATTCAAAGGAAACAAGTTTATTCATCATTCAACTAAGTTATTACAACAACCATTTAGAAAAATTTTACATCTTCATTGTTGTTACCAAACTACTGACACAGACACAGAAAACACAAGACAACATCAACCACCAACTACCACAACCTACTACCATGCTTCACACCTACTCCATAGGCCTTTTACCCTTACCCTCATTGCTTTGTTTTCCCTTTTGAGCAGTCCTTCTCTTGTCGTCAAAAGAAGTCTGTTTTCTTGGGCAAGCCAGGCCAAGAACCTGTTTGGGAGGTCTTTCTTTTCTTGGAGCGGGCCACTTCATGTTCTGGATAGCTGATTCCAGAGCTTGAGTCAAAGCAAGTGGAAGTTCTTTTGCCAAAGTTGTACCAGAACCAACTTTCTTTTTAGGCTTTTTGCTGGTGGTACTGCCTGCATCAGTTATGGTAGAGTAGGCAGCACTCATTGTTGATGAAGCTTCTTGGTGTCCCATCCACTGAGCATTAGGAGGAAAGTAGTCTAACCATCCTGGATCTTCAAACTCCGAATCAGAGTAGTAACTTATCTCTGAGTCTGTGGTACCCTCTGAGTCTGAAGAGATGTTTACAATTGGTATGTGACTCATTTTTGTTTACTTGTTGTTTATAAGAGAAGATATGGTGTTTGTAAGTTCTTGGTAAAGTTGCTTTTATAAGCAAGGTGAAGGTAAATGAGCATTTAATGAAGTGTATTCAAGTTGACTTACCTTGGTAGCTTTGGGATTTAATTTGGTGATAGTCATTAATACGGGTTGACTTTCAAAGATATTTTGGTCAAATAGTCAACATTCCAGATTTTTAGTGGGAAAGTACTTTGGTTAATGTACTGTTTGAGCTTATGATGGAAAGTACTGCTCCATTCTTTATGGAAAGTACTGCTTGGTGTTATTCAAAGGGTTCGCTGATGTGTCAGATACTGTTCCAACGGTCAGATTTGCGGCTAACAACCTTTCGAAAGATGTGGGATATTTACTTCCAAAAATAACGGTAAAATCATTAATTACCGTGATTTTTGTTATTTTATTCTTATATATATACCTCATATCTTTTCCTTTTATTCACCTTATTCGTCCATATAAACTCATACATACTTTGCATCAATCATCACTTTTCTTACTCTAACCCTAATCATTATGGCTAATCGACGTACCATCACCAAACATAACATGATCGCAAACCTTGAGAAAACCAATGAAAACCTTGATTTTCATGGTATCATTGACTTTCTTACTGGTACCAACATCTGTTACTCCATTCTTGTCAACCCTGAGATTATTGGACCCTGGATTCAAGCTTTTTGGGATACAGCACGATCCCAGGTTGAGGATGGAGAGGATATCATTACGGCTACAGTTGCTGGGAGAGCTATTCGTGTTACAGAGGCTTCAATTAGGAAGGTTTTGTTATTTGAAGATGAAGGAGGCTCTATTTTATTTGGGAAACAAGAAGTTTGGAATACACTCAGAGATATTGGGTATGAAGGTTCTTTGACTAAGCTTACTTTTCAGAAGGCTATGGTAAGTCCTCATTGGAAATTCCTTATTCATGTGTTGCTACATTGTTTAAGTCCAAAGAGTACTGCTTGGGATCAATTCAGTCATTCTATAGCTTCTGCTTTTGTTGGTCTTATTACCAATCAGCCTTTTAATTTTTCTTACATGATTCTTGAGGGTATGCTTTCTCATATTCAGGCTGGCAAACCTTTTCTTATGTACCCTAGGTTTGTTCAATTGCTTTTAGAAAATCCACTAGATGGTATACCTAAAACTCAGGATTATGTACCTACCATCAGGATGCAACCTAAAGTTTTCACTTTTATGTCACATAAGGGAGTTAATTTTTCGGGTAGGAATACACCTCTTAATGCTTATATGTTAGAGGTAGTTCAAGCTGTTAGGGATGAAGAAAACAATAGTGGTTCTGCACATTCTAACAATGATGCTCCATCTGGTTCTGCTGAGCATTCTGCTTCAGTACATACTCCTACACCACCTATTGTTTCTCCTCAGCATGTTGTTTCAGGTGAACACACTCCCTCAGTCACAGTATCTTTGGATAAACCTGTTTCTGCTCAAGGTACTTCTCCACAAAGTACTGATACTCAAGGTACTGCTTCAGAGGATTCGCCAGTACCTACTCCCAATGATTATACTTCCACAGGTGGGTTTCAAACATCTGGAGGAGATGAGGGAATGAAAGGTACTGAGAGTACTTCTGATTTGGCTAAGGAATTGGAGAAGCTCAAGTCTACTGTTACTGCTCAAGATGCAAAGATCAAACGCCTTAGAAAGAAGTTCATCAGATTGAAGAAATTTGTTTGGCCTCTTATTAAGCATTTTAGGCTTTATGTGAAAGAACAGAAGTAGTCTCAGCAGCCAAAGTCTAAATCTTCAAAGAAATCTTCTAAATCCAAGAAGAAGCTTAGAAAATCATCCTTTATCAAATTGGGGAGGAATCAAGAAGAGAATTTGAATAAAGATGATACTGAAGTTAAAATTTCAGAAGATGCTCATTTGTGGAAATATCCAGAAAGTCCAAAGACTCTTATACCAGAAAGCTATGTTGAAGAGGATATGAATATTGCACAAGAAGGTGAGAATATTGAGTAAGAGAAAGAGAATGAGCAAAAAGAGAATGAGCAAGTAGATGATCAGCAAGAGATTGTTAAGCAGGATGAAGATGCACTGAATATTCAAAGTGCTGGTGTTCAAAGTACTGCTGCAGAAAATATAAGTCTACAAGGTACTGCTGAGCAAGGTACTTCTTCCAGAATTATTGATGAAAGTGAAGTCACTGCAGCTGGACCTTCTACAATGAATTATGCAGATGAAGCTGGTCCTTCTACTTTTGTACCAGAAGAAGAAAGAGAACATACTGCTAGTGATGATGAAACAATTGCTCAGGTTATGATGAATTTAAGAAGACCTACTAGAGGAATACATATATCTGAGCCTGCACAAAAAGATGATGAAAGTACTTCTGAATCAGAAAAACCAGATCCAAAAGATAAAGGGAAAGGTATAATGGTTCAGAAAGACTCTAAGAAGAAGAAGAAGAAATTTTCTATTGCTCAGATTAGAGAATTAGAGACTGCAAGTGATTTAGAGCTTGCTAAAAAGCAACAAGAAGAATACTATGCTGAGTATTTGGAGGAAGTCAGAAGGCCAATTACAAAGAAGCCAATGACCAAAGCTCAGGAAAGAAATTGGATGATGCAATTCTTAAGAAAGAAGGGATACAAGAACTTACATAAACTAAGGTATCCAGAAATAAAAGCTTTATGGGACAAAGTACAAGAAGATATCAGAAGAGAAATAGATAGCTTTGTACCTATGGAAGTTGATAAAGAAAAGAAATTAGAAGATATAAGGAAGGAACAAGCTGAGCAAAGGAGATTGAAAAGAAAGAAATTAGCTGAGGATGATCAATTGTCAAAAAGGCTGAAGCTTGTTCATGAAGATACAGTTGATGAACTCAGAAATTATTTTAGAGTTGTTGATTTTGAGAACAAAAGAAATGAAGATTCTGGAACTAAGTCCAAGATAATCTCATTTTCTGTGGTTGAATCTAAAGAGGGAAATTATTTTATGATCCACAGAGAAGATGAAAGCTTCACAACATTTTATATGTTATGGGATTTGTTGCACTGTATCACAAGGGAAGATCTGTATGACTTATATGTGCAAGTGCAGACTTACTATACAAAGAATGAAGCTTCAGAAGTGGGATTAGTTCTACTTGGAGATCTATTTACCATCTGGGATACTGAAGAAACAAGTGTTGATCCTCTCTGGAATGATCAAGAGAATTGGGAAATTACAAGATGGAGATTCTTTGAGTCATCAGGAGTTCATACACTAGAGATGGAAGATGGTACCATGATTCGCATGTTGGCTGAGAGGAGATATCCATTGATCAGAGAAATAATGCTCAGAATGCTGGATCATGGAATGGAACTTGAAGATGAATCTGAAGTAGCTTTGGATGTTATCAAGCTATTTATCAGATGGGTCAAGTCTGAAGAGTAATATTGCATAATACTGGTATGATCTGTTTTGTAAAATTAAAGTATTTTTCAAAGTACTGCAATAACAAACAGTACTTTATCAAAGTACTGCTTGATGATATAAACCAGTATAAGTTCTTTAAAAATAAAATGTTTTGATTTTTAAAAGAAAAAGAAAAAGGATTTGAAAAGTAACACATGGTGTTAGTATTTATACTACACAACAAATGGTAATCAACTCACCATGTTTAACAAACAAGAAAGAGTTTGACTCATCATGAGGGTACGGCTCTGATGTGATAATCAAATCCGTTGATGGTTGATAGTTTACCAAAAACTAGGTTATCAACTCACCATACATCCAAGTGATCAAGAGTTGGCTAGTCCATAGCAAACGGCTCATGGTAAAGACATATCAAATCCGTTGATAGCTGATGATTTGCTAAAAATCATAATTTTCAATGATTCACCTCTCACAGGAGTTAACACACCTGGAAGTGATGAGAATAGTATGAAACTTTTAAATAATTTGATGATTTATGTACCAAAATGTTGCTGCGTTGCTGATAAGATTATATGGAAGATATGATGCTGATGAAGAGTACTTTGACAAGATGACAGATAGAAGAAAAGGAATAAAGAAACAACCTCACTGCATAATTAAAGATGTGAAGATTAAAGATAACAAAGAAACTTGAAATCAAGCAAGTAGAGTTCAAGTTAGGGGAGGATTGTTGGGATATGAAATATCAAAATACTTCTGGATGTCAAAGTACTGCTGCATGAAGAAAAGAGTCAAAGTACTGCTGAAGAATAAAGTCAAAGTACTGCTGTTATTGAAGATTGCTTAAAGTACTTCGAAGGATACAAGGACTGATGTGCAATATTAGACAAGGATTAATGTGTAATATTAAGAGAATATTCTAGAATTAGTTAGGGATAATGACTTGTCGTTCAAGGATTACATGTTGTAAACCGACTTAAGGTTATCTATATAAAGAGCCTTAAGAGGTATTAGTCGATATATGTTTTAGAAGTTTTACAAGTCTTAGAAAAGTTTAGAAGTCGATCAAAGTTAATAGTTAGGGATTGTTAGTGAATCTGTGTAACAAAGCAGGTTCAAAGTTTGATTAATATAAAAGTTCTTCTTAAGCTTTGTGTTAGTAGATTCCGCATACTTTACAAAGTTAAACAGTGTTTCAATATTAATAGTGTTGAGTTTACTCAATATTGTTAAACCCTTACAAGCTACAAAGTAGTTTGATCAGAGTATATCGATCCAACAGAATTGGTATAAGTTCCATTACTTCAATAACAATTATTAGCAAAAGCTCTTAGTTCGTTTTTTTTATATTAACTCACATCAAAATTATTATTACTTACGATATGAAATGCTAATAAAACTGTATGTTATCATATTTGTGTGTATGTTTATAAACAGCAAGGGCATGATAACGAAACACTAAATGATTTTTGGAATCAGGATCCACCCATCATCATCATATCAGATGATGAATCGGTATGACTTTCCCTAACATTCAATAAATAATATTATAAAAAATATTATTTCATTTTACTTATATTGATTGTCTTATAGGACATCTTTACAAGTAAAAACAATTACAATTAGTTGGAAATGGTGGTACGGTTGAAAAGAGCAATGATCTCCATATTATGGATGCTAATGACAAAAATGACCAATGGATATGTGTAAACAAAGATTGTTTATACCATGATAAACATGAAGACACATTTGCATTACAACAGAACGTATTTGATGAACCTATTTTGGAAGAATGGAAGTGTGTAAAGAAAGATTGTTTGTACCACAATCATGTTGTTCATGTTTATGAAAAAAATGATGCTCATAAAGTGATTGTTAATAAATGATAATAGACAATTAATATATATTTCAGCATGCTTGTTTGGTTAGTTTGTGATATTCGTATGATTTTCATTTCTGAAATACGTTTGATTTTTTGCATTATTTTGTTGTAGTTAATAACTTTGTTCATATTAACAGCGGTGTAGTAAACTAAAAAATCGTATAGTAAGCATTTTTTATAAAACATTAAGTGATGATTTATATAATTACGCTAGGAAATATGTAATTGAAACCTGATTAAAACAAAAACAATGTAAACAAAACATAAAGAAGAAGAATTAAACATAAAGAAATCCAATAAAAAAAAGTTTAACAATGAAACTTGGGTGATTTTTCTAGATCAAATGTTACATGAAAATTATCATAATCTAAATCATCCAAATGATCTTCATTGCTAAACTCTTCTTCTTGGTCAGCCTCCAAAGCTCTCAGCCTTCTCTTGATTGCAGCTTTTAGCTTGTTTGGTTTTTTACCAGGCTGTGGTGTTTGTTGGCTCTTGATCCACCTCTGCAACTTTTTCTCTCTATATTTAGCTTGCAAACATCCATAGATCTCTTCAGGATGCATGTTCAAACTGATTGCATCATCTTTTAAGTTTGAGTTGAGTCCATCTAAAAAAACATATGTTTAAAATAATATCATGAAAGTATTAAAATGTAAAATATATTTATCATAGTATAAAATTTTCAAAATTGGTATTTACCTGATGAGCCAACAGACTCTTTGAGAGGAGACTCTTGCAATGCCTGGGTTAGTTGCTTCCTGTTACATAACAATAAATGTGATTAGTATAAAATGATACATGTCAATGAAAATAAAAAAAACGAAAACAATTCATCACATTGCCATTGATACTTACTTGGATGGTTTTGCTGCATCGTTCTCATGTGCAGCAGAACGTTTACCATTTTTCATTAGAGGGAACATGATAAAAATACTGGTAATTATACTTGATTTGTGAATTTTGACTGTCAAATGGTGATAATGAGTTACTTTTATAGAGTAAAAATACATATGAATCGACTTATGGATTAAATACGATAATTAAGGAAGTGACTAGGTCCATTTTCCCAATTTAAATCATTAAATGTGTTTGCATTGATAGTTTATTTGTTGAAAATTGTTGTGTCTTCCATTGTAGGATAGTAATAATTTCAAAAGTAATTATTAAGTTTCGAATTGCTATACTGTATTTTCAGTTGTGCATTTGTTAAAATGGTTTATATTCAATAAATTTTTTAAGCATACTACTTGCTAAACTGATCGTGTTGAATAACATAAAAGGGTGTGGTCATTTCATGATTCTGTTATTGTATAGGTAGATGTTGTAATGCAAAAATAAAATCAAACAAACGAATATATTTTGATTTGGTTTATGGTTTCAAATTTTGAAATAGCTATTGTTTAGCCAAGGAAATGATATTTTAATTTTGATCTTTAGAAACTTTGAGATAATTTCGGCTAATTTACTTAATTAGTTTTGAAAAATAATTATAAAGAGCTTTGTACAATTAATCTTTTCTTTAAAATATGATACACATTTATGACTTACCTATTATAATGCATATACTTCAAACACTATATATATTTCCCATGTGTTGTTTGAGTAAATAAAAAAGACTCTACAAAAATGTTGACTACTCCAAAGCCAGCACAATCAATTGAATCAAGTTCATCAAACTCGGTTGGGCAAAATGAAAATGGTAAGAAAAGTGATGTTGTAATCCAAACAGCCATAACTAATACCTTTGATCATGATCATGGCAACAAAAACGAAATGAATAAGGACAAATCTTCAGAAAAACCTAAAGGTATTGTAGACGTAAAGAGATACTATAAACTCTTTCATACTTCCTATTTACATTATGTAATATAACTTTATTTTGATTAACATTCTAATTGTATATATTGAAACAGATGAAGCATGGCTACAATATAAAGGAATCTGGCACAAGCTTAATAAGAATGAAAACGGAAGTTGGAATAAGATGATGTCGAAGGTAAAGAAGGCTGATGAAATGATAACAGCTATTCGTGAAGCCGGGCATGACATCACCGATGTTGTTGTTGACCACAACGTTAGCGACGATCAAGATTAAGTTTATTCCGTGTGTTTTATTATTTTAATTTTGTTTGTCAAAATATTTTCAATTTTAATATGTTACGTGCGAGTATTGGATTTTAGTTTTGTGTTTCGTTTGTGTAATAAGATGGATTAAATGCAATGTTTGCATACCATTGTTATATTTAATCTAATTCACAAATTTAGTAAAGGTTAAATGTTTATAATAAGCATTTTGTAAATGGCATCACATAATCACATAACATTTATATACTTAAACAAAAAAATATGAAATTCATATGTCTTAAAAAATGCAGCAACAAAATTCGGTTAAAACATTATGTCATTTTGTTTTGATTTCAATATAATATGTTTTCTAGAAACTCAGCTATCACTAATATTTTTCATGCAATTTACAAATAAACAAATATAATAACTCATATACATAATTGCATTGTGTATACAAAGTAACGTATTTAATTTTTGTTACCACCATGTTCAAGTAAATTTCAATGAATGTCTCAACTTTGTATGAAAGGTTCATATGATCAAAAGTCCTTTGTTTTTGCTCTGCTTTACCTATATCATGTTTCGTCAGACTTATGGTTTCTATTACCCGATATTGGATGAAGCTGAATTTGCACGTACCATTTTTTATTGAATTTTTTATAAATATTTCATACAAGTCAATTTATTTTAAATTGAAATTCACTAAAAATCAGGAACTATATCAATTACATTAAAATTCAAATGATGACAACAATCACAATTATACTCCTTAATTATCTCAATTTTTTTAATTAAAAACTTAAATATCATTTCCTAATTAAATAATAGATGATTTTAAATTTTGAAACCGAAATACAAACAACCATATATTCTATATATGTGTTCTCATTTTATTTTACAACATTCACTCTAACAGAATCAGCATCATGAACAACGATTTCATTTCTTTGTGTGATGTCGATCCTATCATGATTAACAAAAAATTGAAAGTTAGATGTGTAAGCAAATGGTTTTCACATCCTTCTGGAAAGCATTATCCGGTTAAGAGTCTTCGATGTGTTATGCAAGATGACAAGGTTAGTTATTAGTAAATCTAAGCACATAACATTCAAGTGTTTCATTTTAATGTTTCATATACTAACAGTTATTTTTTTCACTAGGCAAACCGCATCCAATGCATCATTAGAAAGAGTGATATGCACAAATACGATGAAGCACTGATTGAGGGCATGTGCTATATTGTTAGCGATTTCTGTGTGACAAATAATGAAGGTAGATACCCTTTATTTACCAACAGGTACAAGATTGTGTTTTTAGAAAACACTTCATTGACTCCGATAGATCAGATTGACAACAACTATAAATCATTTGTGTTTGTACCATTCACATACATTGTTACGCCATTCATTACCGAAGCTGATATAGTTGGTATGATCTGTTTACTTTAGTTAGTTACATATTAAACATATCTTTGTAGTTATTTTGACATTTTTGTGTCAATTATGCTTTATATATTTGCTAACACTTTTGATATATAGATGTCATTGGCACAATTGTATCTATTGGTGAACCAATTCAGTTTGATTCTCATGGCAAGATCAAACAGCGCATACATTTGCAGATTCAGGATGAAAAGTATGTTTACTTAACATATTTTTTTACATAAAATTTATGTATATATAGATTATAACATGTATAAAAAAATTTAATTGTTTTAAATCCTCTCAGGGGAAACAGATTGGATTGTCTTTTCTTTAATGAAGTTGTTGACATGTTTAAAGAAATTGCATCTAATACATATTCATCAGGACATGTTGTTCTCATCATACAGTTAGCGAAAATCCTTTATTGGGACGGTACTATACTTTAAACTGAAAAAATTTAACCATATTAATATGAATGTATGTAAATTTAATTTAATTTTTTTTATAGGTATCCCAACTATTGGCATGCATCATACTGGATCGAGTAAGATATATATCAATGACGATAATCCTGAGGCTAAGCTGTTTAAATTGGGGTAACATAAAAATACTATACATGCATAACAATTTCAATTCGTAAATTTACTTTTGTAACCTCATTATATTTTGTAGGTATCAATATAAATATGGATACGATATAGATAATTTCAAGATTGATTTATTACCTCCAACTTCATGGAAAAATATGGATACACCTGAAAGTTTCTTTAAAGCTTACAAGATGAGACATGGTAGATTGGTCTAACCAACCATCATTTGAAGACAAGTTGGAAAAGGAGTAATCATTTTAGAATGTTATGTCTGTTTTTAATCCTTTATTAATGTTTGTTGAAGATAATCACTTTGTTTTTCTATGTTTCTTAATTTTTATTTGAAGTATTGTTGAACTTAACCAATATAAGTTAAAAACTCATGAAGTTTTTTTTTTTTTTTTTTTTTTTTTTTTTTTTTTTTTTTTTTTTAACCAATGTGTTGAACAAAGTTACTACTACCTCAACTTTTTATTCATTTATATTATATTTTTCATATAATACATGTGTGCCGTTATTATTTATTAATGTATGTCCATTTAGAATAAATCATATAATTTAATGAAGCTAACCCGCCGATCCGGCGGGTTATGAAGCTAGTATATATATATATATATATATATATATATATATATATATATATATATATATATATATATATATATATATAGGGAAGGGATCAGGCGCGGATTAACTTTTAAGTAGGGATGGTGCGGATAATATCACAGTACCATTCAAAAAAATAATAATTCAAAAAAATCTGAAAAAATAATAAAAAGAAAGAGGACAAAAAATTATTAAGAATCGCTGAAAAAAGTTCCAGAAAATAATCGTTTTCATGGTTAAAAGGTATTATGATACTATGGTTTTTTTTTTAATATCACTTTAATACTCATACTTTCTTAATATCAAAGTTATTTTTTTTAATATCACCCCTACTTTTTTTAATATCGTAATAAAAAGAGCATGGATATTAAGGTTTTTACTAACATCAAGGTGACTTTTTAAGTAAAATTGTTAATATCTCAGTTACTTTTAATATGTAAAACAACTTTTTTTTTTTTTTTTTTTTTTTTTTTTTAATATCACAGCAACCATCATCGTTTTTAAATATCATACTTCTGATATCACAGAAGCCATCATCGTTTTTTAATATCATACTAACTTTTTTATTAAAAGAAATTCAAAAAAATATGAAAAAATTAAAAAACTAAAGAGGACAACGAATAATTAAGAATCGCTGAAACAAAAATTAAAAAACATCGTTTTGATGGTTAAAACTTATGGTGATATTAAGATCAGATCTTGACTTTTTTACAAAAAGTCAAGATCAGATCTGGATTGGACGGTGCAGATTCATCCGTACGTCCGCATGAAAAAATGAAATCCGGTCCAAATCCAAAACAAACACAACCCAACACCAACACCCCAAGCCCAACCATATCCTTACCCTAGCCCATATCCTACCCCAGGCCCATCACCACTCCATTTTACTAATAATAAAACCCGGTCAAACCTTTGACCCCCTCCATCTCCTTTCCCTCCCGTGACCCTGCAAACACCAACACAATCATCACCACCCTGCTACTCACCTGACCACACTCAACCCCCCCTCCATCATCACAGCTACCCCCAAACAAACACCCCAGTCCAAAATTGAACCCTGGGCACAAGTTATATAGCAATAAGCCAAAATACCTTTTGGCGCCAAAATGAAGGAAGGGTCAGGATCAAAATTTCATCATCCAATGGTTGAGAATGTTGCTGGGAAAGCTCAAGTGGGTCCTTTGAAACCCTAATTCACCAATATAAAAGGGGTAACTGTGGAAGGAAGAAAGTAGTAGATTTTTAGTTTATTTTTCATGTCGAATTAATGTATTTTCCAGCCTTAGTTGTTAAAATCAGTTTTTAAAGGTTGTTATCAGTACTTCTAGTGTAATATCAACTTTGTTCAATCTCAATTTCAATTTTCCTATATAAGCTCAGATTTTGCATTTTTCATTTGAAATCCTCAATTCATCCTAATATTGTTAAAAATGTTGTTTTACTATTCCATTAGACTAATTCAAGCTCACTATAAGCTTTTATAAGCTCAACAACCATTGAAACAGGTTTTAGTTATAAATCTAAAAAAAAATATATATATATCAAGAAAAATAATGGAAAACTCAAAAAATCAAAAAAGAAGGACAAGAATGCTGGAGCACAGTAAATAATTGATGGCTGTGGGTTAGGGGTTCTGTGGGGAGCCATTAGGAGTGATCTATGGTCCAGGTTCTTGGTGTAAGCATGGAAAGCACTTTGTAAGCTAAACTCTCCATTTGTACCTTTCACAGTTACATTGTTCACAAATTACTTTTTCCTATTTGTTTGTGCTTATTTATTGTTTTTTTAGTAATAATATTGCTTAAAATCCTAGGCTTGTTCATCAGAATCTTTAGTTGCTTAATTTTCACATTTAACTGTTAATCTAGCATAATATAGATCATTGGTGTTTTGCTGTTAATATTGGTATTTAAAGGTTCATTTTAGCCTGTTGTGTGATTGTAAGAGTTTGTGCAACATTTTCTAGGTCCAATTCAGTCTCTCTTTGAAAATCTCACTATCATAGTCTATAAGGGTGTGTTTGGATTAGTGTATTTGACTGAGCTTTCGTGAGTTCTTGTGATTTTAATTGGTTGCTGCATGTCTCATTAAGTTGAATTAGATCATATAAGTAAAAAAATACTAGTGGTTGTTTATTAAAAAGTCAAACTCATCTTAAATAATCAACCAACTTCATAAGAAGTTAATTTATCTGACTCTAGTCTCATTATAGGTTAATTCATCATTTTCAGTCAACTAGGCCAAATCAAAACTCACATAAGTCAAAAATTTTCAAAAAAGTTGAAAGTCAAAATTGCATAGTTCATAAGAATCTCATTTTTTGAAGGAATTTTCTAGAATTTTGTACTTGAAATTGGGACTTGAAAATTGTTGGGGTCAAAATACACCAGCTAAACTACAAGGAATCATGCTTGCTTTATTTTTATTATTTTTATTGTAGCTTATGCATAAGCTTAATTGAGGCTGCAGGGGGTGCTACCTCCCCTACACTAGGGCATCCTGTCCATTTTCCTTGGCCTATTGTGAGACACTCAGTGGACCCCACAACCTGCTCTTGGGCTTTTTGAAGAGCTTATCAGCTCACTTGTTCAGGTCTTAGCTTATTTTGGTCCCTAGCATATTTACCCTCAGCTTATTTGACTTACCTTGGTGGCCTGTTCTCAAGATTTACACTGACCACTCAGGTTTTGCACCTAAGTTCCAAGGGTCACACAAGCTTCAATAATAAGCCATAAGCCTAGCTTTTTGGCTTATTTTGAAGTTGACCTGGTAACCTTGACAGGTCAAGTTCCAATTTGGACCTCCTTTCACCACAGAGGTCCAAAATCCTTGTTTCAGGCCTGCCTTGTATGTGGTTTTTGTTTAAGTGCTTATTTGCTATCTACAGCTTATTCTTGTGCTTATTTGGATTGTATTTGCTCATTTCAAGTTTATATCAATCCGTCTTAACTTATTTGTCAATAAGGTAGCTTGTTTATAGCTTTTTCAATAGACCACAAATCCTAATAAGCTAATTTCAAGAACCTGTTAAGCACTTGGGTTTCCCAAGTGCTTATTTCTTAGTTTCAGCCAAAGTGTCTTTGTCATTTATTATTTATTATAATTTAATTTAGTTTAAATTAATTAAATATTTAGATTTTAATTAGTAATAATTAATTAAAAAGTAGGAAAAATAGTTTTTCTGTTTTAAAATTAGTTTTATAATATTTTAGATTTTTTTAAATTTAATTTTCATTTTTCTAGTTAAAATTTATAATTAATGGTAATTTAGTATAATTTAGTTAATTAAAAAGTAATTAATAATTAGTAATTAATTAATAGTAATTAATTAAATAGTTGTAAAAATAATTTTAATTTTCCAAAAATTTACTTATATCATTAGGATTGTAAAAATATAATTTTCATATTCGTAGGACTTTATTTGCTCCCGTTTCACTTTTTATTTTGTGTGTTCGCGTTTATTTAAAATTCGAACACGCGTTTTTTGGTTTAGGTTACGTTTTTAGTGTATCTGATCATCAGTAATTGTTAATATAGAGTTTCTAAGCTATTCCCAATCATAATCCCGTAGTGTAATCATAATAATCAAATTCCTTACCTTTCTGTTAAATCACCCGATCACTTTAAACGTTTTCAAATACAATTGCACACCTCGTCAGGACATAACGACCCGGGGAAACACTATACTCCTTAGTTAATTGGTCTGAGACGTTTGACTTGGTTGACCATTCACTTGGTTAATTAGTTGACCATTCAGGACCAATCAAAATAATTTCTTGAATCGAACCATAAAGGATGCTTTAGCGATCATTGAGAATAAGTCTAAGGTCCGCATTCCACGAAGCAAGCCGGTTGTTTCTCAAGTGAATGTTGGTCCTTCTACCTCATCGCCCGTGGCTCAATCTAGCACCGATGCTAGACTTGACAAACTCACGGAAGCAATTCATGCTTTGGTTCTCACCAAAAATAAGAAAGTTTCTTCTCCTCAAACTTCCCCACAAGCTGAAGTAAAAAAGATAGAAGTTTGTGTCACTTGTGGTGGTCTACACTCGTATTACAATTGCACTGCCACTGAAGGTAATCCATTTAAAGTTAATACAATAGCTGTAAGTTCCAACCAAGAAGGTAACCAATACCGTCCTCAAGTGGAACCAAACTACCGCGCTAGCAACCAAAGTGGACAACCCGGATTTCCTACACCTCAAAATCCAAATAGGTTTAATCCTAATCCACCAAGGGGCATAACATGCAAAATCAAACTCATGCCCCGTTGAATCAATACCCACCCCAAAGGGGTAATCAAGGGTATTCAGCTTCTAATTACCAAGAATGTCTCCCAAACGAGCTCAATAACTACATCAAGGTTAATGAGACCAAAATGAGGGCAATGCAGAATCAAATCTCAACTTTGAAGAATGATTTTCAATCTTCAATAGCCAAGCAAGGTAACGAGCTGAAGAGTGAGCTTATGGCAACAAACAACAAAATTGACCAATATCAAAACAAGATTGAGAATATGTTTGCTAGTCTCATGAGTCATCTCGCTCCACCCTCTACTTCGGGAGGTCTCCCTGGTAATACAGTTGTCAACCCTAAGGGTGAACTCAAAGCTATTACCACACGTTGTGGTAAAGCTTATGATGAACCTCCGTTTTCCACTACTTCGTCTCCTCCTTCTAAAGTAGTGGAAAGTGAACCTGAGGCAACCAAGGACAATGTGCAATTTAATAGCCCACCAAGTACTGCACACGTCCAACCTCAAGTTGTTCCAAAGACCAAGCCAGGAGTTATTTTTAAACCACCAATAACTCCTGTTGAGAACCCTAAATCCAAACCTTCAATACCTTATCCATCACGAATTAATGAGTAAAAGCTCTGTGAAAAGGCTAGTCACCAAATGGACAAGTTTTATCAGATCTTTCAAGATCTACACTTTGACATAAGCCATGCGGATGCTATCATCCTGATGCCCAAATTTGCATCAATGATCAAGAACTTGTTAAGCAACAAGGAAAAACTGTACGAAATGGCAAAGACTCCATTGAACGAAAACTGCTCGGCAGTTATCTTAAAGAAGCTTCCCGAGAAGCTTGGAGACCCTGGAAAATTTCTCATTCCATGTATTTTTCCAGGGATGGTTGAATGCTTCGCCTTGGCCGATCTTGGCGCTAGCATCAACCTGATGCCTAATTCAGTGTGGAAGAAACTCTCTCTTCCCGAACTTACTCCTACGTGCATGACTCTCGAGCTTGCCGATCGTACGATATCTCATTCCCTCGGCATTGCCTAGGATGTGTTCGTGAAAGTAGGAAAGTTTCATTTCCCGGCTGATTTCGTTGTTGTTGAGTTCGATGCTGATCCAAGGGTTCCTCTCATTCTTGGAAGAGGATTCCTGAGAACGGGCCATGCTCTAATCGATGTGTTCGAAGAGGAAATAACTCTTCGTGTTGGTAATGACGCAGTAACCTTTAACCTCAATCAAACTTCGAGGTACTCCTCAAACTATGACTCAGAATCGGTTAACCGAATCGATGTCATTGATGTTGCTTCTGAGGAGTACTCTCAAGAAGTTCTTGGTTATGTTCATAATTCTTCAGGTGGTGATCCCACTCATCCATCTTCTGAGCCTATTTTAGCCGACTCTTCCCCTTCTCTCACTCCTTTTGAGGGAAGTGACTTCCTTTTGGAAGAGGTCGAGGCTTTTCTTGCTCAAGATAGCTCAATTTCAAATGAAGTTGATGAAAACTATCTTGATCCTGAGGGGGATATTCTTCTGCTTGAAAGATTGTTAAATGACGATCCTTCACCCTCTCCTTCTCCAAAAGAACTTCATAAAGCGGGAATAAAATCCATTGAAAAATCTGATGAATTTCCCAAGGTCGAGATCAAGGACTTACCTCCTCATCTCGAGTATGCATTTTTGGAGGGTGATGATAAATTACCCGTCATTATTGCTAAAGACTTGAAAGATGAGGAGAAAACTGCGCTCATAAAGGTTCTGAAGTCACGCAAGCGAGCAATTGCTTGGAAACTCTCCGATATTAAGGGTATCAACCCGGAATTTTGTTCACACAAAATCTTGATGGAGGATGACTTCAAACCCGTAGTGCAACATCAAAGGAGGGTAAATCCAAAAATTCACGAAGTTATCAAACAAGAAGTTCTAAAACTTCTTGATGCTGGATTGATTTACCTTATCTTTGATAGTCCTTGGGTGAGTTCCATTCATTGTGTTCCTAAGAAGGGTGGCATAACTGTTGTCACCAATGAGGAAAACGAGTTAATTCCAACTCGTTTGGTTACGGGGTGACGTGTATGTATCGATTATAGAAAACTCAATGAAGCCACCCGCAAAGACCATTTTCCTCTACCCTTCATGGATCAAATGCTCGAGAGATTAGCAGGGAATGAATACTACTGTTTCCTTGATGGTTTCTCGGGATACTTTCAAATCCCCATTGATCCACAGGATCAAGAGAAAACTATCTTCACATGACCTTACGGAACTTTTGCCTACCGTCGCATGCCATTTGGTTTATGCAACGCTCCTGGCACATTCCAAAGGTGCATGATGTCAATATTTTCCGACATGATCGGGAAAACAATGGAGGTATTCATGGATGACTTTTCGGTCATTGGGGATTCGTTCCAATCTTGTCTCCCCCACTTGGAAAATATGCTTAAACGATGTGAAGACACAAACTTGTGTCTCAATTGGGAGAAGAGCCACTTTATGGTCAAAGAGGGCATTGTCCTCAGCCATAAAATTTCAAATAATGGGATTGAGGTTGACAAAGCCAAAATTGATGTCATTGCAAAATTACCTCATCCAACTACCGTCAAAGGTATTAGGAGCTTTTTGGGTCATGCTGGTTTCTATCGTAGGTTTCTTCAAGATTTTTCTAAAATCTCCCGGCCTATGACCCATCTCCTCGAGAAGGATGCTCCTTTTATCTTCTCACCTAAGTGCATAGAAGCTTTTGAAACTTTGAAGAAAAAGCTTATCGAGGCACCAATTCTTGTTGCCCCTATTGGGACTTGCTCTTTGAACTTATGTGTGATGCTAGTGATTATGCAATAGGGGCAGTCTTGGGGCAACGCAAATTAAAACACTTTCAGCCAATACACTATGCAAGCAAGACAATGACCGAGGCTCAAAGTCATTACACCACCACTGAAAAAGAACTATTAGCAGTGGTGTATGCCTTTGAAAAATTTCGGCCATATTTGATATTGACCAAATGCATAGTGTATACGGATCACTCGGCTTTGAAGTACCTCTTTGCAAAACAAGATGCAAAGCCGAGACTACTCCGTTGGGTTCTCCTCCTGCAAGAATTTGATATCATAATTCGTGATAAAAAAGGAGCTGAGAACCTAGCTGCTGATCATCTCTCCCGTTTGGAAAACCCCCATCAAGATGTCTTCGAAAAGAAGGAAATTAATGAAACCTTCCCTCTCGAGACACTCAATGCGGTTGCCTTTCGTGGAGATTCTGTTACCCCATGGTTTGCCGATTTTGCAAACTACCAAGCGGGTAACTTTGTTGTGAAAGGGATGTCGTCCCAACAGATAAATAAATTTTTTGAAGATGTAAAACATTACTTCTGGGACGACCCCTATCTTTTCAAGATCTGTGCGGATCAAGTCATCCGGCGGTGTGTTTATGGTCAGGAAGCCAATGACATTCTCAAGGCTTGCCATGCTGGAACCACGGGGGGACACCATAATCCTAACTACACCGCCAAAAAGGTGTTTGATTCCGGATTCTATTGACCCATGATTTATAAGGATGCCCAAGAATTAGTCAAATCCTGTGACGCTTGCCAACGTCACAGGAATATTTCACAGAAGAATGAAATGCCACAAAATGCAATTCAAGTTTGTGAAATCTTTGACGTATGGTGCATTGATTTTATGGGACCATTTCCGTCATCTCATGGTAACAAGTACATACTCGTGGCTGTTGACTATTTGTCAAAATGGGTTGAAGCGAAAGTTTTACCCACAAATGATGCCCGAGTTGTTGTGAAATTCTTGAAAGCTCTTTTTGCTCGATTTGGAATTCCACGTGCTATTATCAGTGATCGTGGTACGCATTTTTGCAGTGACAAGTTTGATAAAGTCATGCAAAAGTATGGTGTAACCCACCGTCTTTCTACTGCGTACCATTCACAAACAAGTGGACAAGTAGAAGTTTCCAATCGAGGAATTAAAAGAATATTGGAAAGAACTGTAGTTGAAAATCGTGCTTCGTGGTCGGATAAATTAGATGATGCACTCTTGGCTTTCCGTACAGCTTACAAAACACCCATCGGGTGCACGCCTTACAAGCTTGTGTACGGGAAAGCGTGCCATCTACCGATCGAGCTTGAACATAAAGCCTATTGGGCCCTCAAGCATGCAAATTTTGACCTCAAAACTGCGGGTGATCATCGGAAAGTTCAAATGAATGAATTGAATGAACTTCTTGATCAAGCTTACGAGAAATCTTTGATCTACAAGGAAAAGACAAAGAAGATTCATGACTCAAAAATCAAGAACCGCGTTTTTAGCGTTGGTGACCGAGTCCTTCTTTTCAACTCTAGACTCAAGATCTTCTCGGGAAAACTAAAGACCCGTTGGACTGGCCCGTTCACTATCGCAAAGGTTTATCCTTATGGCACCGTCGAATTATCTCAAACTGACGGACCAAATTTCAAAGTGAATGGGCATCGTTTGAAGCACTACTTTGGAGAGGACATACCATCCATAGTTGTCCCTGATCTCCAAACTTTCCCCAAGAACCAATGAATTCGGGGATCGAGTCAAGCTAGCGACTCGATGAACAAAAACAGTAGCATAAACATGGGTTTTTACCCATGTCTCTAACTTCTTTCTACTTTCTAACACCCTAGTGTGGGGGAGTGGCCATCCCCTCCTGCTGTTTGCAATGTATATATCTTTGAAAAAAAATGTGTGTTTGCATGTATACATAAATAAAGTGAAAAATAATATTTCCACAGTTAGCTTATAATATTATCTTTTTAAGTTCAAAGAGTCGGCATAATAGCCGGGACTTTGAATATTGAGGACAATATTCAATTCTAAGTGTGTGTGGGGGGGGGGGGGATATTCTAGCGAATTTTATCACATTATACCTTCTAGTACCCCCCGTTTTTGGCCAAAATTTTATATATTTTTTTTACTTTATTTCAAAAAATTTTTGGTTATCAGTCCACCAAGTCTAAACCACAAAAGGATTGGCTAATCCAGGAGCAAACGGCTCTTGGTAAAGATATCTCAAATCCGTTTATGGCTTACAATTTGCCGAAAATTGTATGGTATTCAACTCACCATATCTTTGAAAAGTAAAGAGTTGGCTAGCCCGCAAGGTTATGGCTTGTGGTAAAGGCAGTGGAAAACCATAATTGGTGATCAACTCACCAAGATGATGACTGAATTCCATCAAGAGTTGGCTAGTCCAGAAGCAAACGGCTTCTGGTAAAGACAAATCAAAACCGTTGACAGCCGTTGATTTGCTCAAAATTATATGGTTATCAATGTACCATAGTTCTTACTTGAACTGAAACATTTGGCTACTCCAGAAGTAATGGCTTTTGGTAAAGAGACTTCAAATCCATTAAGTTTTCATAAAAGATTGCTAGGGACTAGCAATAGTTTAGTGTGGGGGATTGATGAGTGCTCAAACACTCATCATTTTTGTCGTCTCTGAACTGCCAAAACATCTAAAAACACTCAAATATGCATCAAAATACTGAAAATATCCCAAAGATTGTGTTTTATATGTTTTAGATGCAAAATGTTTAAAAACAGATGAAAAACGAACAAAGTTTGCATAATTGGCAGTTTCTGTCCCTCAACTTTCAAAAATTGTCAAAACTAGTCCCTGAACATTTGTTTTGTAAGAAAAGTCAACCCAAGGTATTTAAAAGTAAAAAATTATCAAATATAGTCCTTGGGTAAAAAGTTTGAAGATTTGACAAGTTTAACCCCTCAACTTTGGAAATTGGCAATTTTAGTCCCCGGAGGTTTAAACTTGGTAAAATTAACAACAAAGGGTCATGGAAAATTAAGGAAAGGCAAGTAAGGTCCTTCGGTGAAAACTTTGGAAAAACTACAAGATTGGCCCCAGGAGTTTATAATTTTGACAGAAAAGGTCCCCGGAGTTTTTAAAATGGAAAATTACATCAAAGGTCCTTGTGGAAATTTTAATATGACAAAATTGGTCCTTGTAATACTTTGGCAGGTTGGCAGAAACACAACTCCATTTTCAGAAAATTACATGTTTGGTCCTTGTTGCAATTCCACACCGAACAGACCCTTATTGTTATAATCCAAATCCAAAACAAACACAACCCAACACCAACCCCCAAGCCTAACCATATCCTTACCCTGGCCCATATCCTACCCCAGGCCCATCACCACTCCATTTTACTAATAATAAAACCTGTTCAAACCTTTGACCCCCTCCATCTCCTTTCCCTCTCGTGACCCTGCAAACACCAACACAATCACCACCACCCTGCTACTCACCTGACCACACTCAAGCCCCCCCCCCCTCTCCAACATCACAGCTACCCCCAAACAAACACCCCAGTCCAAAATTGAACCCTGGGCACAAGTTATATAGCAATAAGCCAAAACACCTTTTGGCGCCAAAATGAAGGAAGGGTCAGGATCATAATTTCATCATCCAATGGTTGAGAATGTTGCTGGGAAAGCTCAAGTGGGTCCTCTGAAACCCTAATTCACTAATATAAAAGGGGTAACTGTGGAAGGAAGAAAGTAGTAGATTTTTAGTTTATTTTTCATGTTGAATTAATGTATTTTCCATCCTTAGTTGTTAAACTCAGTTTTTAAAGGTTGTAATCAGTACTTCTAGTGTAATATCAACTTTGTTCAATCTCAATTTCAATTTTCCTTATTTAAGCTCAGATTTTGCATTTTTCATTTGAAATCCTCAATTCATCCTAATATTGTTAAAAATGTTGTTTTACTATTCCATTAGACTAATTCAAGCTCACTATAAGCTTTTATAAGCTCAACAACCATTGAAACAGGTTTTAGTTATAAATCTAAAAAAAAATAAGAAAAATAATGGGAAAATAAAAAAATCAAAAAAAAAGGACAAGAATGCTAGAGCACAGTAAATAATTGATGGCTGTGGGTTAGGGGTTCTGTGGGGAGCCATTAGGAGTGATCTATGGTCCAGGTTCTTGGTGTAAGCATGGAAAGCACTTTGTAAGCTAAACTCTCCATTTGTACCTTTCACAGTTACTGATGAGGCAAAAAATGATCCGTTTTTAGGGGGTCATTTAAGCCCGGAATTGAATTTATTTGATCAAATATTGCCCTAAATCGTTCCTTGTGTGATTTTAGGTACTTTGGGAGTGAAATCTGGAAAAGGAAGCAATTCAGACGTTTTTGGAGCATAAAAGTGAAGAAAATGCCAAAGACTTAATTTTTCATGCTGAGAACAGTGTGTGACGGCGTCAAGAGGAAGAAGTTGACGGCGTCAAGAGTAAAGATCATGACGGCCCAGTATAGAAAGGAAGGCATCACAAAGAAGAGCGTCAAGAGTTAAATGTGTGACGGCCTGGAAAAGTGGACTACATGACGGCATCAAATGTAGATCACGGCAGTCCGAGGATTATTTTGGCGGCGAGATGACGGTGTCACAAGGTTGTTCTTGACGCCGTCAGACTCTATTATCTATATATAGTTTTCTAATTTTCATTCATTAGAGAGAAACAAGTTTGGAGAAACCCTAAGGCCGAACCATATACGAATTTTACAGCTTTTCAAGGGTTTTCAACCCTTGAATCCTTACATGTGTTATTGAGATAAGTCTTTACTTAATTCAATCAATATGTCTATGTGTTGGTTGTCTATATCTTGTGCTTGTCTTGATTCCACCATGCTAGGCTAGATTTATCTTGTGTTTGCTTAGATCTAATGAAACCTAGATGTTGATTATGTGTTGATTACTTGTTTATGGTTGTATTGGATGAATAATTTCAATGTTAGGCTTAAGAAAACTGGCAGATCTCCAAATGGTAACATGCTTGAACGTCTTAGGAAACATGAACCAATGTGTATTAGGTTTTATTGGTTGTATTTAGTGCATGAGTAAATTCTAATGATCCCATGTTAGGAGCTTCTTGCAGGCTCGACATAGGAGTGAAGTAGGCACTCATAGGATTGGGGAAGTAAGTACGCCACCCCATGAATGGTATTAAGGAATACAATCCGTCATCCACGCAACTATAACAAGTAATTAACATGTAAAAGATATCTAGGGAGTAGTGAAATCTAAGTAAACACATTTCTCCACTTATTGCTCACAACCTTAGTATAATTAGTTTTATTTTCATTTTTAGTATTTTATTTTGATTGCATCTTAGTATTGGGTTAGTTGACTAGCAACTAATTCCGCCAAAATCCTTCAAACCCGAGATTTTTATTTGCTTTCTAAAAAATATAAAAATACAAAAAGAATCATCCCTCATCTCTAGAACTAGTATTTAGGTTTTCTAATCCTAGCGACACTATTCCTAGCTGAACGATCAATCCCCCGGTACTTGTCACTATACTATACTACAACGATCAGGTACACTGCCTGGTGGGGGTTGTAAGCTTCTCAAGATCCCTTGAGAGGTAAAGCCTGGTGCGATTCCCACGTATCATGTTTTTGGCGTCGCAGCCCGGGGAATAGTTATTGTCTAGGTTAGAATCTCTTTTTATTAGATCTACTTGCTAGATTCCTTTCTAGTAAGATTTTATTTTTATTTTTAGGTTCTCTTTAGTCTATCTTATTTCTTTGTTTCATTTGTTCGTAAACTATTTCGATGGATAACAATAACATTGATCGTTTGATTCCTGTTATTCGTGTTTTTCGTAGTAGGATTTTCCAAATGCCCGCCCCACTCCCTTTAGTCGAGAATGAGAACCCACCTAACCTCTCGCCCAACCACCACTTTGACAATAATTCTGAGTTAGAGGAGTCTGATCATGATGATGACCGTAGGGCTAGTCCTTTTTACTATTCAGACTCCGATGAGGATCTTGATGATGGTGATGTGATTAATGAGAATAGGATGGAAGAGGAAGTGAACCCTCTTAGGTATGTCGACCCTAGAACAAGGATTGAGAGTGACAGTTCATTCAACATGCAATTTCCTTGTAAGATCGGATTTAGGAGCTTTAACGCCTATCTTAACTCATCTCTCCTAATGAACATAATCTCGCGTAATGAATATAATAAAATCATGGTAGATGAGTTAGAATACAAAGGGGAAAATATTATTTCTAGGACAATACCATTGCATGTGTTTGTAGGAAGTTTGGTTTATCTTGTTGAATTCATGGTTATGGAGAGTCTAGGAGAATTTATTGATGAAAAGTTGACCCAAGTTGTGTTTGGAAGACCTTTCAAACGGTTGACCAACCTCGATGAAAAACTTATAGAAGGGTTAATTACATTCTCGGATGGGGAAGAAGATTTTGTCTACCAAATGCCCCGCACACACCCTAGGTTCAAGGATTTTTCCATGGAGAAGTGTAGTAGGTATCCGCCCATAGAAATGCTAAGTGAGAATGATAAGAGAAAAGGGCTTAAATATACGCATGAAAAAAATAAAAGATACTATCGCGGATGTTTAGAGTTAGGAGATGATTAAAAGAAAGATGAGGTGACTATTAGATGGCTCACGCTTGGTTATGTGAGCATAAGCGATACACGGTAACCCATGACCTTGAGTCTAGCTACAAGACTCGTAAATAAAGAAAAGCGCTTCTTGGGAGGCAACCCATGCTTTGTGTGTTTTTATTTGTTTGTTTGTTTGTTTGTTATTTGCTTCCGTATGCATGCTTTATTTTTATTGTTGGTAGATCATGTTTCTAAACTAAATAGTGGAAGTACTTTACTTTGTTGTTTTGGCCTAGTCTTAACTTCACCAAAAAGTATTTTTGCAAAAGATAAGTGTAAGGGGAAACCCCAAATATGTTCTTAAGAAACAAACCGATCATGATTCTTAACAATATTAAGTGAACATGTATATTCGTAATTGTTAGAGTCAAATGCTTGTATCGAGTCATAATAAAGTTTTGCAGGATTTTCCAGGAAGTAGGACCATGTTTTTCCAGAAATTTTCCGAAAACTTAACATAAGAATTTCTGCAGGTCACTTCTGACGGCGTCATGAGCTTGCTCTTGACAGCGTCACGTGTAAAAATCTGGAAATTTTACCGGTTTTGTTTTTCTAACGGAGTTAAAGTTTTTGTTGAATTATTAAGTTTTATAATCTCCAGGAAATCTGCAAACTTTATTCCACAAGCATTATATCTTACTTTGTTTTCTAGGATTTATTAACTTACGTAGATTGCCGCCGATTTTATGCGAGGTTGCCTTGTCTGTTTTCTTAGGATTTACAGGTTATGTATGACAAGAAGATGATTTATATTCTGGAAGGGGAGCTTTGATTGTTCATTTTCTTGGAGGAAGATTTAACCTGGCCAACCTATTATCCATACCGAGCGAATCAGGGGAGTATTTGATTTCATTTGTTTTACTTATTTCACTTTTACATTCTTTACTTGAACATTGGGGATAATGTTCATCCTAAGTGTAAGGGGAGGGTAAAATGATGATACCTTACAAATACACTTTCGCTTGAGTTTGATTGTTTAATGGTAGATGTGTAATAAAACTATGAGAAATACTTGTTAGTGCAATTTTAGCGCCAAATTTAAAATTTTTTACAACATTTAGGAGTGAAACTTTAGCCATAGCAAGCGTCTCATGGATAGGAGATTGTATGACTAGCACATAACCGTACTTTCAGAAAAATTTTCCACCCAAATATGTGAGGTTCGCCTTTAGATTTGATAGGAAAAACATTTACTATTAGTGCTTATGAGTGTACCGGTAGCATTTAGATTATAGAACTTGCGTTAGTGATTCATCCCGAGACCGCTAGTGAGACTACAGTCGTGTAGTAGGATTTACTACATGATAAGAGGCATTAGGATCACCCTTGTGTTAAACCCGTATCATAATTACTTGACAATTTAAGTCATATTACTTGGCTAGTTAAGTCAACTAATTTTTCCCACACCTTAGCGTTGTACTCATTTTTAGTACACGAAACCCTTAGTACACCCCTCCGAGCCTATCTTTTCGCTTCTAACTTTAAGCATCTTACTTAAAGGAAGAATTTTGTTACACCCCACTTAAATGTACTCCAAAATCGCCTTAGCCTTCCGTGTATGCGCTCATTTTTAGTACATTATTGTTATTTGTTAAACCCTAAGTTAATTATCTAATTGATTACATGGTTGCTAAGTCGAGTCATATCCTTGTACATATTGTTTTGGGACGATTGGGACTCATGGGTAAAGTACTTATTTTATGGAGTAATGGGGAAGAACAACATATATTACCCCCATATGTGCGCTAATCTTAAAAGTACTCCAAGTGTTTTGATTTTCTTAATTCGAGTCATTAGATTAGTTTATTGTAAAGTATGTAAAAATTCAAGTGTAAGGGGAATTTTCATTCCCTATGATGTATTATTTTGGATGGTAGGGTAAGAGTGTATGCAAAAAAAAAAAAAAAAAAAAAAAAAAAAAAAAAAAAAAAAAAAAAAATCGAAAAAAAACAAGAAAAAGAAAAGAAAGAAAAAAATAGAAAAAGAAAAAGAAAAGAGAAAAAACATACGGACTACCATCCCTTTTCATTCTATGTTTATTTTATGTTTTTGTTATTTTTGATCTATTAGCTTAAGTCGAGTCTAGTCTTGGCTTAGCAACGCCACATTGTACATGTAATTGACCAAGATTGTTAACTCACCACCAGTAAAGACTGCCTATATCCAACAAAACCGTGTATTTCATATCCCTACACCTAACGTTACAACCCTTTAAAAGACCTCTTTGATAGTTTATCCTAGGTGCTTACGCCATGTGGTGGAGGTTTGATCCTTTCCCAAGCCTATGGTAATCTATTTTGCTATGACAGGTAGTGAGAGATATCTTCCGTTTCCATATTGTAATTTATACTTTATTACACCCGAGAGATGTGAGTATCTAAACACTATTTGTGAGGTGCTAGTATATGAGCTCCGTGCTTGTCTTTGGTCTTTAGTGGAACGATTATTTGTTGTAATTACTTTTATATTAGTGTTAAATGACCCCTAACTTGTATTTTGATTAGAATAAAAGCGCATTTGCTTGAGGACAAGCAAATCTCAAGTGTAAGGGTATATGATGAGGCGAAAAATGATCCGTTTTTAGGGGGTCATTTAAGCCCGGAATTGAATTTATTTGATCAAATATTGCCCTAAATATTTCCTTTTGTGATTTTAGGTACTTTGGGAGTGAAATCTGGAAAAGGAAGCAATTCGGACGTTTTTGGAGCATAAAAGTGAAGAAAACGCCAAAGACTTAATTTTCCATGCTGAGAACAGTGTATGATGGCGTCAAGAGGAAGAAGTTGACGGCGTCAAGAGTAAAGATCATGACGGCCCAGTACGGAAATGAAGGCGTCACAAAGAAGAGCGTCAAGAGTTAAATGTGTGACGGCCTGGAAAAGTGGACTACATGACGGCGTCAAATGTAGATCAAGGCAGTCCGGGGATTATTTTGGCGGCGAGATGACGGCGTCACAAGGTTGTTCTTGACGCCGTTAGACTCTATTATCTATATATAGTTTTCTAATTTTCATTCATTAGAGAGAAACAAGTTTGGAGAAACCCTAAGGCCGAACCATATACGAATTTTACAGCTTTTCAAGGGTTTTCAACCCTTGAATCCTTACATGTGTTATTGAGATAAGTCTTTACTTAATTCAATCAATATGTCTATGTGTTGGTTGTCTATATCTTGTGCTTGTCTTGATTCCACCATGCTAGGCTAGATTTATCTTGTGTTTGCTTAGATCTAATGAAACCTAGATGTTGATTATGTGTTGATTACTTGTTTATGGTTGTATTGGATGAATGATTTCAATGTTAGGCTTAAGAAAACTGGCAGATCTCCAAATGGTAACATGCTTGAACGTCTTAGGAAACATGAACCGATGTGTACTAGGTTTTATTGGTTGTATTTAATTCATGAGTAAATTCTAATGATCCCATGTTAGGAGCTTCTTGCAGGCTCGACATAGGAGTGAAGTAGGCACTCATAGGATTGGGGAAGTAAGTACGCCACCCCATGAATGGTATTAAGGAATACAATCCGTCATCCACGCAACTATAACAAGTAATTAACATGTAAAAGATATCTAGGGAGTAGTGAAATCTAAGTAAACACATTTCTCCAGTTATTGCTCACAACCTTAGTATAATTAGTTTTATTTTCATTTTTAGTATTTTATGTAGAATACTAACTATGTAGGAAACATGTTCAAGTAGTGATGTGATAGGCGTAGAAGTGAGGAGGATGGAAGAAAAGAGAGAAAGAAAGGAACCTTGAAAGAAAAAGAGAAATATTAGATTGAGGTTGAAATGAAGGTCCAACCCTCTCCACATGTGGAAAGGGGTATTTATACTTACAATATAATGCCCACTCCCGGGCTGTGGATCAGGCATACAGTGGGTGAAGACCCGTCCTTCTTCCACGGTGTTACTTAAACTAATACTAATTAACTAATAAACAAACTAACTACGAGCTAAGTTAATGCTATTACAATCATTAGGTGACCGAGACTTTTATAGGAATATTTGTATTCCTAACAATCTCCCCCTAAGCGAGGTCACCTTTGAAATTAAGATCTTTGGTCTTTAAGCATTCTTTAGTCTTTGTAGCTCGTAGGATCTGATTCTTCACTTTTCAACACACTTCGTACTTCAAGCAAGCAAACTTGTGATTTGAATTCCTTTGAGATATGTGATCTTTGAGCTTCTTTGAGATCATCAGCCAAAGTAAATCTCCAATCTCATCCATAGTTGTATTGCCTTCATGTGATGTAGTGACAAGGGACCATCATGCTCACACCCTTCTGTATCTGGAGACGTTGCATTGGAGTTTGTGAATCAGGAGACTTTTTCATCAGAGTTGCGGAAACGTTGTTAGAAGTCTCTCAACATTTTGTTGTAGCAAGTCTCTCATCTTCATTGATAGTGTGGAGGATGTGTGAGCATGAGGTATGGATTGACCCGATTCAGCTGGAAACTGGAGCCATCAACGCCATCTTTATATGTGTCCCTGAAATAAAACAGTTAGCAATAAAGATAGAGAACGAACATGGCTTTGTCATTCGTTCTGCGAGGACAGACTACCCTCCGGTTTTGAGAAAACCGACCTGTGATCAGGTAGAGTCTCTGTTAAAGAAGACTCTCCTTGACAGGAATTTCCAGCTTGTAGTAATGAATTTTCCAAAGAATCCACTTTGGAATCTTCATACTTAGCATGTTCTCATACCGGAACATCTCAAAGCAGACAGTACGATAGAGTGAATCGGTGAATGAATATTCACGGATTGATGAGAAATAGATATATAGAAATCACTCGTGTGTCCCATGATAAACATTTTTGAGACACAACGAGAGTTTTATATTTAGAATCACATTTCCATCAAAAATACTTTTGTTTGAAAGATATTGTACACAGTCAATGTGCTCGAAAGATTAGTTGGTGAGCACATTGAGAGGTGTCAGCAAAAGTATCCGTCAATCCATATCCTGGAACAAGTTTGATTCAATTATGAATCGCACCATCGTTGCTTTCCAGTTGTCACTTGATCATTGATCCAAGATGGATCTCACATGTCACCTACCAAGAGTTTGAGTGATGTTCGCTCTAGAAGGATTTCCATCTTCATTGTGAGTATTTTCATATCACTCGGATGTTCTGGCAATACCACAAGGATAATGCGTAGGACTCTAAATATTTTATCTTATTTTCCACATTGTGTGAAACAATAAGCATATTTGGAATGTGTCCTATCGAGATTTATGGATGATCTCTTTGGCTCTAGACTCAATAGTACGTTTTGATCCGCTCCTGGAGACTGGGGAGGCGTCTCCTGTTTTAGGTATCAACATAGCTCGCAATGAGCGGTCGATACATTGCACAGGGTTCCCCGTGAGATTGAAACAAGCTCTTTTAAGAGAACTTGAGTGGTTGGGAAGTTTGGTGCAGTGCGTCACTGGGTCCATGACGTCTTGTCTTCAATACCGGTGTTACCTTAGTAACCGCCAGTAGATTATGAATTGAACCCGGTTTCTGCCCTAAGGTTGAATATATGGAGGGCTATTTCTTTTCACCCTTTCTCATTATATTTCTTTTTCATTCTTCAACCCCTTCAGTGCTTACCGAGACTTCACCACTAGAACCTTGTTGGGTTTGTTCCAGTCCTAGCTCTATCTCAGTCCGCACTCTTCCCTTTCTCACTTTACTCCTTTTTTCAATCATTCCTAAGGACTTCTAATCTATCTATGGATTGTCCCTGGGAAGATCCTTCCGGTTCTGGTGGATCATGGGAACTCATACCTAACCTTAACTATCCTTATAACTCCATGCATAAAGATAAATGGTCGGTCTTTGGTATAACTTCCGCAAACGCCATTGCTCCCCCTCAATATGTGCATCGATATACGAAAGAGTTTAGCACATATGTGGGAGCCTTTTATTGAGTACAAAAGATCACTTTTGATTATCAGATTTCATATTTAAATCACATTCTCTCCCCCGATCAAAAATTTCAAATCATTCGAGATTTTTGATCTCAATTGATTTAAATAATTTTAGAAAACTTTTGGGAGAGAGATGCGGTTAATTTTTAATGTTTTCTGATAAACGGAACTTTTTCTTGCTCCCCCTCAAACTATGAGGGAGGTTGTTATGTGTCAGATTTGAAGAGTTTGTAAAAGATTCGAAGTTTTAGTGAAAAACTCTTTGAAAATTTACTCATTCTGACACATAACACATCACAAATCATTTTGTTGCAAGGTATTATGTACGAAGTGTGGGGAGTTTTGATGATACATAAAATTTTGAGAAATCACTCTCCCCCTCAATCACTGATGGATGTTAAAGCATAAATATTTTCATAAACTAGTAACATCATTGATTGAGAGAAAATTTTATCAAACTTTGAGTTCAAATTGATTTTCAATCAAAATCTCATGGTACCACCAAGTTTTGCACAAATACTTCCCGGAAAAATCATAGAAGGGAAAGTATTTGGCGATAAAAAGAAGATTTCTCTTCTTTATCAAGAAATAATGCACTGAAGCGTACATTAGATCGAGGGTGCATGAATATCAAGTAATTCACGCTCGGATGAACGGCACCCTTTGTTAGGAACAACCGTCTTTTTGGTGACGTGTTTTCCTTAATTTTGAAAACCGGGTTGCTATCTGAAGTAATAGCAAACCAAATTTTTGAAGTCCGGGTTGTAGCCTGAAATGACTACAAGCCATCATTTAATGTTTAAAGAATGTTTCGAGAGACGACATGTTTTAGAGAAAAAAAAAAAAAAAAAAAAACTTTATTTGAAACCGAAAAACTCTTGCTCAAGCATATGTATGATTCCGTGTCATTATTGAATGACATTTCTAGAAACGTACATAATATCGATTATACAAGAGACATGTCGAGAGAAGAATATTTTTGAGTTTTTGTGATTTTTTAGATTTTTATGGTTTTTATAGGTTTTATATTTTTCTCTTTTTCTTTTTGATTTGATACTATACAAGGATATGTGAAGCAACCCCTTTACTCCTCTTGATCTTCTTGAAGACAACTGAGGTCCTCAGGTGTGAGACTCTTCATACCAAGGCGTGGGAGGATGAAGTGAAACCGTTCCCTAGAAAGTGCTTTGGTGAAGATATCGGCTAGTTGGAACTCAGTCCTCACAAAGTAAAGTTCCACAATTCCTTTCTCAACTTGCTCCCTGATGAAGTGATGTCGAATGTCAATGTGTTTAGTTCTTGAATGCTGGACATTGTTGCAGCAAAGTGCAATTGCACTTTTGTTGTCACAGTACATAGGAATCTTATTGCACATGAAGCCATAGTCAGAGAGTTGAGATCGCATCCAGAGGATCTGAGCACAGCATGATGACATAGCAATGTATTCAGCTTCAGTGGAGGAGATAGACGTACTCATTTGTTTCTTTGAAGACCAACTGACTAGCTTATTCCCTAAAAACTGTGCACCCCCAGATGTACTGCGACGAGTGTCTTGACATCCAGCATGATCAGCATCCGAATATGCTGTGAGAGCCATAGAAGTTTCTTTAGGGTACCAAAGGCCCATGTGGATTGTTCCTTTAAGGTATCGAAAGACTCTCTTGACAGCTTCCAAATGTTTCTTGGTGGGTTTGGATTGATACCGGGCACAAATGCAAACTGCAAATAGAAGGTCGGGTCTGCTTGCAGTAAGGTACATTAAGGAGCCAATCATGCTTCGATACATGGTTTGGTCGACCGGAATTCCCACATCATCTTCGTCAAGTTTTGATCGTTCAATCATAGGAGTATCAACTGAATCACTGGAGTCGAATCCAAATTTCTTCAAAATTTCATTGGCGTATTTGGATTGATTGATGAATATGCCATTGGGGTTTTGAGAAATTTGCAGTCCTAGAAAGAATGACATTTGACCCATCATAGACATTTGGAATTCGGAGCTCATCTCTTGGGAGAAACGATCACATTCTGTGGGATCAGATGAGGCAAAGATGATGTCATCGACATAGATTTGTACATGTAGGAGGTTTTTCCCCGTTTTTCTGGTAAAGAGTGTAGGATCAACAACGCCTTTGGAGAATTTATTGGCCAAAAGAAATTTAGACAAGGTGTCGTACCACGCCCTGGGTGCTTGTTTAAGCCCATATAGAGCCTTCTTTAATCGATACACGTGATTAGGGCGTTCTGGATCCACAAAACCTTCGGGTTGAGATACGTACACCACCTCTTTCAGATCCCCATTTAAGAATGCGGTCTTGACATCCATTTGATAGATCACCATGTTTTGACTTGCAGCATTTGCGAGAAAGATCCTTATGGCTTCTATTCTAGCAACTGGGGCGAAGGATTCTTCAAAGTCAATACCTTCTTCTTGTCGATATCCTTTTGCCACAAGCCTAGCTTTGTTTTTCAAAACATCTCCATGCTCATCAAGTTTAACCTTGAATATCCATTTGAGAGCAATGATCATAGCACACTCGGGAGGTGGTACTAGTTCCCAGACATCCAGTCGGTCAAATTCATGAATTTCGTCCACCATTGCAGTGAACCATGAGTGTTTAGACATTGCATCCTTGACGCTTTTTGGTTCAGCTTTAGAAAGAACAGAATTGAAGAAGCACCACAATGCGTCAGTTGCAAGTTGCTTGCGGGTCGATACTGGACATGAAGGGTTTCCAATAATGTTGTCAATAGGATGATCATTGGTCCATTTTCGAAGGTATTCATGGGGTTGAGAATGTGGAACTGAGGTAGCCGTGTTAGATTCGTCAGAGGATGTTACATCATTTGATGGTTCAGGGGCAAAGATGTTAACAAACGGCTCATTATCAGGTGGAGCAAAAGGATTAACTTCAGATGTATTATCTACATTTGCAACTCGCTGTGCAAGTGAAGGTTGGACATTAGACGTGCTAACCGATTGACTGATGGCGGGAGCTTCAGAATCCCATGACAATGAAGTGGATGGACCGTTATTGTCATCTTGATCATTCACCACCCCATCTGGTGGTTGAACCATAGTAGCTTCAGGAGCATTCATCAATTGAGGTTCAAAGTATTCATCAAACATTGGGTCAAACAGTTTCTTCCAATCTTCACTTGTAGGAGGTACAAAAGGAGCAGCAGGGATGGGATTCTGTACAAGCCTGGAACTAATTGGTCCAGGGGACAAAAGGTTAGGTACGGGTCCAGAACTTGATTATCCAGGAACCGGTTGCTCAGTCAGCTCATCGAAAGTAACGTGGATTGTTTCCATTATATCTCTAGTACGTTTGTTGTAGATTCGGTACCCCTTTCGCTCTGGAGCATAGCCAACGAAGAAACCAATGTCGGCCTTGGCCTTGAGTTTCCCAAGGTCTTCACTGTCATTGGTTGGATAGCAGAGTGCACCAAAAACTCGAAGAAATGAAAGATCGGGTTTTCTGCCATGAACCAGTTCATAGGGAGTCTTGCAGTGGAGAGGATGTATCAAGGATCGGTTCTGTGTGTAACATGCGGTGGCAATTGCCTCAGCCCAAAGAAACAGAGGAGCTTTGGAAAAGATGAGCATAGTCCTTGCAGCTTCAACTAAGGTGCGATTGCGTCTTTCAACAACTCCTTTTTGTTGAGGAGTTCGTGGAATGCTCTTTTGATGACTGATCCCGACACCTTCATAAAACAGAGTAAGTTGTCTGTTCACAAATTCTGTTCCATTATCAGTACGAATGACTCTAATTGTTTTGTTAAGGCGGACTTGCAACATCTTGATGAGTTTGATGATGGTTTCAGGAGTTTCATCTTTTGATCGTAGAAATTTCACCCATGTGAATCGAGAGAAATCATCAACAATAACCAGCACATATTTCTTTCCATTGATACTTTGAATCCTCATTGGTCCACAGAGATCCATGTGAAGAGTATGAAGAACTTCCATGATTGAATTGACAGTTTTGGGTTTATGGGTATGCTTTTTGCTCTTGCCCATTTGACAGGCGGAACACAGATGGTCTTTTTCATACTTAAGTCTAGGCAAGCCTCGAACAAGATCCTTACGTGTAAGTTCATTGATGGTACCGAAGTTCAAATGGTTTAAACGACGATGCCACAACCATGACTTGTTCTTGGATGCTTTAGAGAGCAGACAAATTGGAGAGGACCGTAGCATATCTTCGATGGAGATGGTGTAAAGATTAGTGCCCCGACTCACCTTGAGAAGATCAACACCATCTAATTCTCTAACAAAACAGGTGTGCTTTCTGAAGGCGACTTCGAGATCTGAGTCACAGAATTGCCCAACAGAAAATTGATTGTGCCCAAGTCCTTCCACGTAGTAAACTCTGGATATAACACTGTCTCCAAAGACGTAATCACCATAACCCATTATAGAACCAAAATGGTCATTCCCAAATCTAACCGTACCAATAAACTTTTCCACGAAATTCTTGAGCCTTGAGCGATCACCAGTCATATGTTTTGAGCAGCCTGAGTCCAAATACCAAAGGACGATTTGTACGACCTGCATTTGAAACCAGACAAACGTGGATAACTGAAAAAGCTGGAGCCCCACACACAATTGGGGTCCGTTAGGTTAGAACACACAAATATTGGATTATCATAAGTAACAGGTATCTCACTGGAGCATTCACATTTTGATGCACTAGAACTAGGAGTGGTATTTATTGCATCTATTGGAAATAGTCTACCGGTAGGTCTCCACTTCCTAATAGGCACAACTCTAGAGTTAGTAATCCTAGTCACTGGGCACTTTTCCCTCAGAGCGAATTTCCTTCCAGTAGGTCTCCATTGATAACCAACATTAGTGAAAACTTTTCCTGTTTTATTCCATACTTGTTTTGCCCGTTTAACATTAGAAACATTCATAACTGGAGATTTCATAGTGGATTTAAGACAGGACACAACACATGCATCATGATTACCATAAAATAAGCATTTGTTACACGTCTTACAAATAGCATCAGAATTCGAATTAATTACATCATTGTTCACACAAATTTTGAATCAACTCGATTCCTTTCACTAAGCAACACTTTATTGTTCCTAGATGATTCTTCTACTTCCTTCATAAGTGAGCTCTTAGCCGGGAAAGTCCTATCATTCTTTGTATTGCACTTAGGCTGTGACTTGCTAGCATTAGATACACCTTTTACTCCTGTAGATGCAATGACGGGAACATTAGTCTGATTAGTTGCTACTTGTTTACTGGTGATCAAGATGGAAGATTGTGACCTGGTTTGGGGAAAGTCAACTGTGACATGCTTGTTGCCACTGAGAGGGTGCAATGCAATTGTCTTATCCGACTTGGTATCATTCTTGGGGCATGATCCTATGGCATATTCTAATAATTCCTGGGCCCTATTAGTGAGGAAGCACGCACCAATAATAACATCATCAAGTGGTTTAGAAATCCTCTCATCTTCAATGGTTTCTTTAAGTATGGCCAGACAATCCTTAAGATTTCTAAGATAGTTGTTATGAACTAACTTATTGTTCCTAAGGGGAAGAGAAACATTCACAGCATCGCACGCATATTTATTACAAGCATGTACATTGGAAATTGCATGATCACATGAAACAATGGGCATTTTACCCTTCACCATGGTCTTTAGATTCTCAATTTCATTTAACAAAGAGGTGACTCTCTCATTGTTTTGGTCACGTGTTGTTTTGATAGACTCAAACAATTCTTTATAATGTTGTTTAGCGTTAGACATTTCAGCACGAAGCCACTCATTTTGATGTTGTAATTCATTGATAATGCCCTGTTTTTGAAAATTTAGAGAATCCATAGACTTCTGGTAATTGGTATTGGTCACATCGCTTCTGTTCAATTTTAATTGTGCAATTTGGACCTTCAACTTCCGAATCGTGTTTGAGTGAGCTTGAATTACTTCATCCTTTTTGGCTAATTCAAAACATGTATCAAATTCAGGAGCATCCGAAGATATCTTGGCATTTGATATTTTTATACTTTCTTCTAGATGTTGATATTTTAATTGTAGGTTCAGATTATCAACTTCTAGTTTTGAGAAATTCCTGACCATGTTATCATGATCATCGTTTTGAATTTTTTCAGTAAGTTTGTAATTCTCCCCCTCAAGCTCAATCACACGATTTTGGAAGACATTCAAAGTAACCGACATTTCATGAAATTGTCGAGCAGATAGCGCAGAGTCGGTAACAGTATAAAACACATCTTTAGCAATGCAGTTAGCAATCAAATTTTCATTCATGATGAGAATGTTTTTCCTGTCAATTTCACTGTGTTTGAGATCAATAGCAAGTTGGTTACCCTCACTTTCCACTTCATCAAAAACCTTTTTCATTTGAGTCACATCATCATTAATGGTGTTTTTAAGTCCCTCAAAATGTTCTTTTAGAAGTTTAAAAAATGGCATAACTTCAGTTAGGTAACACTGTTTTGTTTGCTCAAAACCCCTTTCCCCTTCTGTAATCCCTGTAGGTGTAATTCTTATTTTACAGGTTTTCTCAAAGTCATTGAACAATTGACCTAGCACATACAACCCAATTAGAGTATTACATTGTGTGGGAAGAGTGAAAGGTACAAGGTGCCTAGGTGTGTTCAGGGGATAGGCAGTTGGGTGAGCAATTCTAAACATAGTGCGTGTGTTACCTACAACTCTTTCAGCTTGCATTTTCTCAATGTCAATATTCCAAAACACTTTTTCAGGAAAAATTCTCTTTTGAGGAACAAAAATTGCAGTATGATTGTCATTTGCATAATCATAGTGAAACACGAGATTCTTAGCAATGCATTTCGGATCCTTTAAACGTTCAGCAAGTTTTGCCCTAGTTCTATCCTCTGCCTCATTGATGTGGTCATAGGATCGTGTATCAGGAGGTGCATGGTTAGGTTCAAGCATAGTTTTTGCATCATATAATGCAGGTTGTGCACCTAGACCTATTCTAAGGAATCTTGCTTTGGGTTTGGAGGTATCATGTTCACTAAATTCATCACTTAACTTCCTGTGGCTTTCCATCATTTGAGCAGATTGAATGGTTTGGCCCTGTGTGTACAACTTATCTTCCAATTTATTTTTCAACGTTTTTAATTTTGAGAAGTCATTTAGAAGTTTAGTTTCTTTATCTTTGAATTCTTGTTTGATTGTAGTCAAACCTTTTTGAACCTCAAGTTTTTGTTTGACAGTTTGATTCAATTGGTTCTTTAAAGAAACTAGTTCCTTTTTTATTGATTCTTGTTTGGAATTGTTTTCAGATATGTAAGTACGCAGTTGCCATTCCATTTTCTGCTCACGTTCATTCAGCTCAAACTTAGCACGCTGCTCATAAATGTTTACTTGGTCCTTAAGGGTGTTAATTCTAGTGATCAGAGAATCATCAGGGTTGTATATAGAGTGCTCATATACCTCATGTTTACTAGAATCAATAGACGGCATGTCACTTGGTACAACTGGGGTCCATTGTCATTCACATACATTTCATATGGGATAATATTGGTATTACCCATATCAGTGATGTCTGTGTTGACAATATTCTTGAGTTGTACAGAGTCACATGCCCCCTATACAGGTGTAGAATTATTCAGATCATGTTTAGGAGATGTTGGTACCTCAGAGATGGCAGACGTGATGGATAAATCAGGATGTTGTGAAGAGGATGCTGCTGCAGACAGATTAGCCATGAAAATTGTTTGAGCAGTTGGTTCATCATCCACGTCTGAGTCAAATGCATCACACTCTTCAACTTGAAAGATATTTGGGTCATTAAGAGCCATGTCCTGAACAGGTTGATCATCCACATCAGCATCAAAGGTGTTCCCATCATTACCAGCCAGAAAGAGCAAAGCTTCTTCATCCAACACAGTCCCATTTTCTTGTGCCTGCATCAGCAACATCTTGTCTTTGAAGTACTCAGAGTTTTGGGGACGTTTTGGGAGAGTGCAATTCCTAGCAATATGGCCCAACCCTCCGCAGTTGTAGCATTTCGGCTGCTTAGCTTGTGCTTGAAGAGCATTCCCAACTCTGTACTGCCCATTCTCTCTACCAACATTTCTTTGGTTGAAGTTCTGTCTTCCCTGCACATTCTGCACCACTACCCGACCATCTTCAATGACTGCCTGATTACGTGGATTAGATGAGATTCTGAGCTGGTTGTTAGTAGATGGGAGTGCAGCCCTGAACTGTTGGACCAGTAAAGACACTTGGTTGGAGAGATTATCAATCATCATGTCAGTGTGAGAGTACCCAGAATCAAGTTGAGTATTCAAAGCAGATGGTGAGGGAGTTGATGATTGACTATTGGTTGGGGTAGACCTGGAGGATGATTGTGATGGTTGAACTTGATCATTAGAGGTTTGATTAGGTTGTTGAGCATTGGAGACAAAAGCAAGAGATTCATTTGTTGTAGACGGATTGAGCTTTTCTCGCATTAGCCGATCATAAGCTGCATGTTTCTCATGTTGTTGGAGATACGCATACAGCTGTTCATGATTGGTATGCCTGAGACCCTTGTTGAGCTTAACAGCTGTGACAAACCTATCCCATTCCGGTGCCATGTTGTTCACGAATTTGGAATTAAGCTGTATGTTGGGCATTGTCATCTTGATGGCTCTCATATCATTGACCAGCTTGTGAAATCTGACGTAATAGTCAGTGATGCTTTCACCTGGATTCATTTTGAAATGCTCAAATTCATCGTATAGCTGTGACTCACGATCTTCTTTAGTTAACTCAGACCCTGCAAGAAGCATTTTGACATTATCCCAGACCGCCTTTGCTTCAGTGTTGAAGTTGATCAGTTTGTAGACATCTTTGGGAAGGCCTTGAATGATGATATTTGATGCTCTGATGTCTGCATCATAGCGTTTCTTTTCTTCTTCAGACAACTCATTGTAAGTGCGAGGTCTATCAGGACCAAACACGGCCGGTAGTTGATCTGTTGCTTCTGTAATCGTGTCTCTAGTAGTACCCACTTGAAAGGGTCCCTCATCGATAGATTTCAGGATGTTAACCCCATTATCTTTACCTAGACAGTACAGCCGTATCCTTTGAGCCCATGATTCATAGTCAGTTCTATCCAACATCGGAGGTCGGGTGTCAGACCCCGCAGCTTGAATGTCATCGGAAGATGTCGACATCACAAATAAGAAATTACCAAACCAAAAGTGGGAGATACTCGCAATGTAAGGTACTAGTCGCAGGACAATTTAACCACAACTTGACCTAACCGCAGAACACTAACCTCAGACAATACCAAACTGCAACAAAATCCAGCCGCAGTATGAACTAACCGCAACCTAAGCAAACCGCAGGCCAAAGATACTAACCGCAGGACACTAACCGCAAATAATACCAAACCGCAGAAAAATCCCACTCGCAGACTGATCTAATCGCAACCTAAGTAAACCGCAAACCAAAGATACTAACCGCAAGACACTAGCCGCAGAAACTACCAAACCGCATAACAGTTAACCGCAAATGATTAACCGCAGATAACTAAACGCAGGCAGATAACTAATCGCAGTGACAATGGTCCAAAAGTGTCACTATCGTTGCGTTTTGTTTGTATTCCCGAAATAGTAAACGCAACAAGTTAATCGCAGATAGCAGAACTTAACCGCAACCAAGCAATGAAACAGTGGACTTAAACGCAACCAAGAAATCTGCCCATAATCAATTCCAAACTTCAAATAGCTTAATGATATGGTAACACAAACTAAACTACAATGTTCTACAAACACTAATGAACATAAAAGTACATCACAAACATGTATAACAACACTAGAGAGATTAAACCAAGATGTTTTCCAAGAAAGTGACTCCAAGCTCACAAAACCACTCAAAAGATCATCAAATTTGATTCTACAAGGCCCTAAGATGAAACCTTGGCTCTGATACCAATTGTAGAATACTAACTATGTAGGAAACATGTTCAAGTAGTGATGTGATAGGCGTAGAAGTGAGGAGGAGGGAAGAAAAGAGAGAAAGAAAGGAACCTTGAAAGAAAAAGAGAAATATTAGATTGAGGTTGAAATGAAGGTCCAACCCTCTCCACATGTGGAGAGGGGTATTTATACTTACAATATAATGCCCACTCCCGGGCTGTGGATCAGGCATACAGTGGGTGAAGACCCGTCCTTCTTCCACGGTGTTACTTAAACTAATACTAATTAACTAATAAACAAACTAACTACGAGCTAAGTTAATGCTATTACAATCATTAGGTGACCGAGACTTTTACAGGAATATTTGTATTCCTAACATTTTATTTTGATTGCATCTTAGTATTGGGTTAGTTGACTAGCAACTAATTCCGCCAAAATCCTTCAAACCCGAGATTTTTATTTGCTTTCTAAAAAATATAAAAATACAAAAAGAATCATCCCTCATCTCTAGAACTAGTATTTAGGTTTTCTAATCCTAGCGACACTATTCCTAGCTGAACGATCAATCCTCCGGTACTTGTTACTATACTATACTACAGCGATCAGGTACACTGCCTGGTGGGGGTTGTAAGCTTCTCAAGATCCCTTGAGAGGTAAAGCCTGGTGCGATTCCCATGTATCCGTTACATTGTTCACATATTGCTTTTTCCTATTTGTTTGTGCTTATTTATTGTTTTTTAGTAATAATATTGCTTAAAATCCTAGGTTTGTTCATCAGAATCTTTAGTTGCTTAATTTTCACATTTAATTGTTAATTTAGCATAATATAGATCATTGGTGTTTTGCTGTTAATATTGGTATTTAAAGGTTCATTTTAGCCTGTTGTGTGATTGTAAGAGTTTGTGCAACATTTTCTAGGTCCAATTCAGTCTCACTCTTTGAAAATCTCACTATCATAGTCTATAAGGGTGTGTTTGGATTAGTGTATTTGACTGAGATTTTGTGAGTTCCTGTGATTTTAATTGGTTGCTGCATGTCTCATTAGGTTGAATTAGATCATATAAGTAAAAAAATACTAGTGGTTGTTCATTAAAAAGTCAAACTCATCTTAAATAATCACCACAGTTTCACTGAAAAGAATTTGAGTTAAAGTTTGCATCAAACCACTTCATAAGAAGTTAATTTATCTGACTCTAGTCTCATTATAGGTTAATTCATCATTTTCAGTCAACTAGGCCAAATCAAAACTCACATAAGTCAAAATTCTTCAAAAAAGTTGAAAGTCAAAATTGCATAGTTCATCAGAATCTCTTTTTTTGAGGGAATTTTCTAGAATTGTGTACTTGAAATTGGGACTTGAAAATTGTTGGGGTCAAAATACACCAGTTAAACTACAAGGAATCATGCTTGCTTTATTTTTATTATTTTTATTGTAGCTTATGCATAAGCTTAATTGAGGCTGCAGGGGGTGTTACCTCCCCTGCACCAGGGCATCCTGCCCATTTTCCTTGGCCTATTGTGAGACACTCAGTGGACCCCACAACCTGCTCTTGGGCTTTTTGAAGATCTTATCAGCTCACTTGTTCAGATCTTAGCTTATTTTGGTCCCTAGCATATTTGCCCTCAGCTTATTTGACTTACCTTGGTGGCCTGTTCTCAAAATTTACACTGACCACTCAGGTTTTGCACCTAAGTTCCAAGGGTCACACAAGCTTCAATAATAAGCCATAAGCCTAGCTTTTTGGCTTATTTTGAAGTTGACCTGGTAACCTTGACAGGTCAAGTTCCAATTTGGACCTCCTTTCACCTCTGTTGACCCCACATAAGTCCAAAATCCTTGTTTCAGGCCTGCCTTGTATGTGGTTTTTGTTTAAGTGCTTGTTTGCTATCTACAGCTTATTCTTGTGCTTATTTGGATTGTATTTGCTTATTTCAAGTTTATATCAATCTGTCTTAACTTATTTGTCAATAAGGTAGCTTGATTATAGCTTTTTCAATAGACCACAAATCCTAATAAGCTAATTTCAAGAACCTGTTAAGCACTTGGGTTTCCCAAGTGGTTATTTCTTAGTTTCAGCCAAAGTGTCTTTGTAAAAAGTTGTTATTTTGAGTATTTAAAGTAGTTTGTAAAATAAAATCAAAGAAAAACAAAAAATAATTAAAGTGATAGCTTCTATTTAAGCCATTTGGCTTATTTTTCTGCTTATTTATAAGCACTTCTTGATTTTAAATTTTTCTTAGGTTCTTCATATAACCTGTAGTAATTTTGGTAATTTTTTCAGATTTTTCTTTTGTCATTTAGTATTTATTATAATTTAATTTAGTTTAAATTAATTAAATATTTAGTTTTTAATTATTAATTAATTAAAAAGTAGGAAAAATAGATTTTCTGTTTTAAAATTAGTTTTATAATATTTTAGATTTTTCTAAATTTAATTTTTATTTTTCTAGTTAAAATTTATAATTAATGGTAATTTAATATAATTTAGTTAATTAAAAAGTAATTAATAATTAGTAATTAATTAATAGTAATTAATTAAATAGTTGTAAAAATAATTTTAATTTTCCAAAAATTTTCTTATATCATTAGGATTGTAAAAATATAATTTTCATATTCGTAGGAATTTATTTGCTCCCGTTTCACTTGTTATTTTGCGCGTTCGCGTTTATTTGAAATTCAAACGCGCGTTTTTAGGTTTAGGTTACGTTTTTAGTGTATATGATCATCAGTAATTGTTAATATAGTGTTTCTAAGCTATTCCCAATCATAATCCCGTAGTGTAATCATAATAATAAAATTCCTTACCTTTCTGTTAAATCACTCGATCACTTTAAACGTTTTCAAATACAATTGCACACCTCGTCGGGACATAACGACCCGGGGAAACACTATACTCCTTGGTTAGTTGGTCTGAGATGTTTGACTTAGTTGACCATTCACTTGGTTAATTTAGTTGACCGTTCAGGACCAATCAGCCCATAATACCCTTGTCAAACTATGGAAATCGAATGCCTGAGAATCAATTGAAATGTTGATCTCTATACTACACCAATGGAAACTATTGTGAAACGATTGCCATTAAGTGTATTCATTGCTGTTATAGAAACTATTCATTTCTTTAAACATAAATTATTTTTATCTATGGCAAGTGTTGCAACAATAAACAATACACAACTGATTCCAAAGCTAATACACAGCTAGTCGTGAAACTAAATGATATATAAGCCACCCTCCCCATTCAAACACACACTAAACAAAACACAACCAATATGCTTTTCATTTATCTCTTCTCTCTCTGCACAAACCCCTTTCTCTCTTAACCTAACATTTACAACCGCCTCTACAAACATACACTAAACAAAACACAACCAATATGCTTTTCATTTATCTCTTCTCTCTCTGCACAAACCCCTTTCTCTCTTAACCTAACATCTACAACCGCCTCAATAACTGCCGCCATATGCCGAAATAACCGCCATATCTTGTTGGTTTTGGTTGGCTAGGTAGTTTAGGTTGGTGGTTTTGGTGGGTTTTAGAAAGAAATAGTGGTGGTTTCAGTGGGTTTGTTGGTGGTTTCGGCTGTCCAACACCACCATTTCTCCTTTTGCTCGATGCTTTTGTTCTAGATCTATCATTTTGGTGGTAGATGCAATCTAGTTTTAAGGTTGGTTTCACCACTGTATTTTATTTATATGGTTGGAGTATCTTTTTGTTTTGTGGTTGCAATGGGGTTTTAAGATGGGAGATGATTTGCACACTCAGTTTTTTGATTGGGACACTCTAATGTACAACCAGTTAAAGCAGAATATATAAACTGTACTACTATTTAATGCATGTATTAGAGTGTCCAAATCAAAAAGTTGAGTGTGCAAATCATTTCTCTTTTAAGATATATATCTATCTTATGTGTAGCGAGATTGTTTAGATCTAAAATCGGATGGTGTTTCTCGTAAACAAGAAAAATTGATGGATGATAATTTGAGGCCACTTGTGTTTCTTATTAATGTTTGGGTGACCAATGATGTTGCTTTGATTTAATTTTATAAATGAAACAGTTGTTCAAGGACATTGATAACAGGTTGTTTTAATTTTCTTGTTACGTAAATAAAAACCATATCTTTTTAGTTTGTGTTTTTCGTATAACATTGGAAATCAACAAAAAAGGTGTTTCTTTAGGCCGAATATGATGGTTTTGAGTGTTTGTTAGCATCGATCTTATTTTGGCTTCCATGTTTGAAAACAGGGTGTTTATTTTGTTTGAGGCTGATGACGTTTACGCGAAGGACATTGATGTGTTTTTACTTTTTAGGCCCGTATGATTTTATTTTGAAGTTTACTTCAATTTTAAGGCAATGAAATGTTTTCTAATGCCTTATAAATTTTTGATTTAACAAAAAATTGAGGATGGTGATGGTTTTGTTTGTATCGCAATCCAAACTTCTTTGAAAATTCATGTTTTACATAACATGAACCTATTACAGAGTATTATTTATTTCACTCTTTATGTTCAGTTTATGCACTTCCACGTTACGTAAGTGATTCTTGAGGCCTGAATGAAATTCAATGGTATTGATTTTTATTATAATTTGAAGGAGTAATGCCGTCGACGTTTTTCGTGTTTGTATCCGTCAAAAAAATTTAAATTATATTATTAATAGGGAACAAAGCATGTGTTCTTAAAGACCTTTCGCTATTTTTAATTGAAATTTTAACTTGTGATTCAAATTGCCCATGGCCTTTTAGAAATTTTAAAAGGATTAAACAAAGCATATGTTCTTAAAGACCTTTTGCTATTGGGAGAAGATTTGCACACTCCATCAAATGATTGGGACACTCCAATTAATTATATTTAGACATTTATACTCTCACATGGGTGAAAGTGTAAGAGTAACTGTGATTGTATAAATGTCTAAATACAATTAATTTGAGTGTCCCAATCATTTTTTGAAGTGTGCAAATCATCTCCCTTTGCTATTTTTAATTGGAATTTTAACTTGTGATTCAAATTGCACACGGTCTATTAGAAATCTTAAAAGGATTAAATGTGTTTTTAAAGTTTCCACTAGCAAGATGAATACGTGAGTGTAGGAACTAAATCGATAGATTTCGACTTGGAAAAGCAAAGCAAGAGGTAAACCACATATATCAATAGTTATTTGGACCTTAATAAAATGTAAAATTTAATAAATCAAAAGTACTAAACCGACAAAGAATAAGAAATAGATTATGAAAAAAAAAAATGTTATATTGTAAACAGAAGTGAGCTAAGGGATGAAGAATGTAAAAAGTGAGCCAGGGGTACCTATAATAGCACCCATCAATATATCATATAATATAGATATAGATAACAATACTTTGAGACTAATTTGGCATCTTGAAATTTGGTATGAAGTTTAAATTTGCATTAGGAAGGGATTTTAAATTTGTTACTTTATGCAATATATCTATATCTATACTATATAATGGGTGTATCACATTTTTTAAAATTTAAGAATTTTAAAAACTTAAAAGTAATTAAGGAAACATGCGATTTATGGAAATACACAATAATATAAAAGTTGACTTGAGAATACATTAATGAAAAAACTTATAAATGATGTAGATGTTATAATTAACAAAAACATATCTACGTTTGATTCACAGTTCACACATAAATGACACTTGAGAATACATTAATGTATCTAATTTTTATTGGCATGAATGGACATAATTAAAAACAAATTACATGAAAATGTCCTTTATGTGTGAGCTAATGGAAGTATGGCTTGTGTCATCTTATATTCAATTATCTATATATACTACATATAATGGGTGTAGATAGCAATGAGATTTTAAAGCGGCATATAGTTACAATCATATTTTGGTTAAGTGTATTCTGTAACAATTGTTTATTTGCCCGACTTTGTTTTCTCATATGGCCAGCTTTATGTTGCGTTGTCTAGAGGGATATCACGTAGAACTGCAAAGGTATTAGTGAAACCAGTCAAACAGGAGTCTACACCTCAAATGTCGTGTACCAAGAAGTTTTATGCGACGAGTAACGTGCATTGTTTAGTTATTATCTCATAATCGATGTAATGTTTTATTTTAAGTTTCACTACATATTTTTGTATGTTCTTTGATACATGTTAAGAATTTTTGCTTGAATCGAATTATCGTATGTTACAACCGTTTGCAATTACATTTTGATCTTTTCACGTTTTATTTCACGAAACACTTACCACAATATCACATATTGTTAATTGTCTGCCGTTAAGAATTTCCGTCACTATGCACGGGTACTCGTCTAGTTTACCTAATTAGTAGACCCATGCTATCTGTTATTAAAATAAGATGGTAATAGTTAAAAAGAAAATATTGCAAACTAGTGAAGAAAAAAACTATAACATTGCACTAATAAAAAATTATGACAAGAAGTTCATAGATATTTTGGTCTTGCTCGGGACAACATGACTTTTTCCATCAACATAGGTACGTACACTATTCTTTTAACCGATTTCAATTCATAGTAAATAGTAATTAAATCTGCAAGCATAGACATGAGGAACAACTCAAAGACTATCAAACCAGAACTTCTCCAATTGACTCATGAAAAACTATTCTTGACAAAAAGAGGTCTTAAAATCAAACATGGAACATCATTCAAAGTCATAAAAAACAAAACACAAACATTGAACACTAGTGTATGGTGGCCAGTACGGTATTGGGTCATTTCTTTGATTTATTCATGTTTAGAGCTTTTAGGAGCAGTTTAGATTGTTTCTTATCCAACAGCGTGCGGTTAGTTGCAATCACCAACTCTTTAAGGTGATGTTGCTCCCACTCGTCTTCCATCTGATCAAGTTCTTGTCGAGAAAGAGACCGCATCATAGTCATTGCCTTCGTACCCGCAGGTGTAATACGACCATTGGAACGACAGAACTTCTCACGTATGCCTGAGAAGATACTTTTGTATCTATCAATAAAATCATCCCAAGCCATCATCTCACAATTCTTGGCTGCAGATTGCTCATGATCACCCCACACTCTTTTAGACAACATGTAGATTTTGGCTTCATGAGTTCCCGAAATCTCAACACTTGTACCTGCATTATTATTTTTAAACTTCCTTTTCAGCCTTTGGACCTTATCGGAAAGTTGTGTTTTCGATACTTTCAAATCTAGACCCGATTCCAAAGTGTCAAACAATTTGTTGAGGTCTGATTTGTCGCTTTGCTTTGCTAAAGTTTTTAATATTGTGATTTCATTTTTATCGCTCCAAATTCTTTGGATGGCGCCATTGTATTCATTATCCGGCACATAGTCCTCGTCACTTTCTTCAGTACTGTTTCGGTTGGGCTTGCTTGAGTGCTTTGCTTTTTTGGTTTTGGAATAATGCGTCTCTTTAGTCTCTTCGGCCAAGCGTTTCCTGATGGTATGATCATCATTGATCGTAAGGTTTTCTTTGGTCATTATTTCTTCGCATGAAATAAAAATGATGTTATAAAATGGAAGTGTTCAATGAAAAACTAGGTTGAATGCCTTCTTTTTCTTCTCTCTCTCTCTTATTTTTTTTTTTTTTTGAACGTCATTGCATTAAACTAGCAACACGCTAGAGGTTATATATGCAATGAGAGATATAGTTGGAAGATTATAAATGTATCTTTTAAGTTTTTCATTTATTTACTTGTTCACAATTTGTGCAATTTACATAATCTCATTTCCTTGATTATTGTATACGCACTAATTAATGGAGAGTCCATCAGCATTCTAAAAAATCGAATTAAATCAATGTATTAACAGAGACTTCATATTTCAATGATTCACTCTCATTTCCTTGATTCTTTTCCTATAATTTTACGCAAAACGTTTGACCTTGCATTTAAAATGTTTTGCAGCTGTGACACTAGCTACTACTTTTGAAATTTTTAGAATCTCATCCTTTTTTTTTAAATCAAAACTAAAACCTTTAACTGAAAAATATATATTACATCGAAGATATTTAATTTCATGTCATAGAATATTTTTGTTTAACCATGCCGCACATATATTGCACAAATTTTTTTGCCAAGCAAGTCACAAAGTCTATTATCCTGGTAAAACATTTTTTGTACATGGAATATTTTGTTCCTTGGTTATTTGTTCACCTAATACTAGCAGGGTACCCGCGCGATGCGGCGGCGGGTACCCTGTGACTATATTTTAGGGTTAGATCAAGTGGAAAACCCCTTGCATATTAACCTAGAAGTCAATGGTTCGATCCTCACTCCCTACAAAAGGCCGGAGGTCCTTTCCTATTTTAGATAGAACTGGAAGCAGCTTCTCTACCTTAGGTAGGGGTAAGGCTGTCTACATCTCAAACTCCCTATACATCATGGAATACGGTATTGGGACCCATAAAAAAATAAAAATAAAAAACCCGTAGTATAATTCCATTTATTGTTAACCGAAGCTACCACAAACAGAAATCTTGATTATTTCCTTTAGCACAATCACCTTTAAATTTTCTGACTTACATGCGACCTTTTAGGCATAGTAAGCCGAACGACATTTATATTTTTATTTTAAAAAATCCATATTTTTTACACTATCTATATCCCCTACATTTTCATTTTTAATATACAGTATTCACATGAAGCAAATATCAAAATTAGCCCAAAATCAACGATACCATACAAATAATATAGGCTCAACTAGTAATTAGTCTAAAACCATTTTCTGCCTAAACAAACTTTAATCATCAAAATCTAGTAAGGCCCATGATAAAACTATCAAACAATTTGTGATATCATTTGGCCAACCCAATTAACAACCAAACCGGTATATAACCCAAATGTTAGGACTTATAAATACGTTTACAAAACCTTAATTATAATTTCCCTCACAAAAATACGCAAACATATTTTGCAGCCACACAAACATCACATACTCTTCCATTCTTTCTTATCTTGATAACTGAACATAACCAACAATCTATGTTTGCAAGAAAATCAGACCCTTTTCTTTAATATTAAACGAAAACTCTTTCTAAGGTTTTATGTTGTGTTGACCATGATGGTGGTTTTGAGATGGGGTTAGAACTGAGGTAGATGTAGATGTTGGGTTTTATTGTTGTTGTATACTTTCTGTTCGTGGACCATAGATGGAATAAATTTGATGTTTGTTTTGGCTTGATTGATGATTGTTCTTTTCTTCGTTCGTTTCATCTTCGTTTTTGTTTTGATATGTAACGGTACATTTTTTTTCTTCTTTTGTGGAATGCGTTAATCGGTCGAGGGGTGACTGGTTTGTGAATTTTGGAGTTGTCCAACCTTCATCGATCTTGTGGTTGCTGTGGCGACGACTCGGTCAGCGCAGGGGTGACCCGGTCCGGTCAACCAACCTCTGTGCCCAGCCTAATGGCTTTATTTTGAAGTACTTGTCTTAGTAGCTTGATTAGCTTGTACATTATAGTTAAATGATTGTATATTTTGGTGATGGGGTGAATTAATTAGTGTATTAATTATATGTGTTGAATAAATTGTTGACCTTAAAATCATTGTGCTTTACACACTTGTGCTTTGTATTTTATGACTTGTATTTACTTAAAAGCTATTGTACATTGTGCTTAAATGATTGTAATTTTTGATGAAAAGATGTTTTTAATAGCATTAATGTTGTTTGATAGAATTTTGGTCTTAAAATGACACCACACTGGTTTTTGTTGTACAATATGCTTGCTTTGTCGTAATTTTGAAAATTAGGTGCATTAAAGTGTTGTAAACCATGCATTATTTCTTGTAAATCTAAAATTTTTGGAGAGAGAGTGCTTCATGCATTATATGTAGTATAGATATGAAAACTCGTAGATGGAATTGTACTATTCTAAATGTAGGGTTTGTCTAAACAATGCTCTCAACTCCTCAAGGCATTCCTTTTAAATTACTAAATACTCGAGGTTCTTTCTAATTTTTGAATTATATATTTTTATATATTAAGAATCAAATAGTGTAATTTTTGTTGTTTTTGTTATTTTTAAATTATACTTGTTAAAAAACAAATAGAAATTCAATCTTGAAGCATAACTCATATTCACAATCGCTCAAAATATAAAAAACCTGTAACACCCCAAACCGTATAAGGGTTTAAAGTGTAACATTATGGTGTCTTTTCAGAACATAAAGCGCAAGCGGAAGACTTAACTCAATAAATTACAAATTTGAGACTAAAAGGACTAATAAAACAAATACCATCAAAATCAACTTCTGAAATAATCAAACAAAAATCTAAATAAATCCATGAAAACTAAGGTAGGGTTGGTCCACTAAAAGCTCCTACTCTCATCACTCAATCCCAGCCTCCAATTTGATACCTGCCGCATGGAAAAGAAAATGCGGCTGAGCTAACGCTCAGTGAACATATATAAACATATGAAAGAGAACTGAACATAAATGAATAAATGACAATCCAATGTGAACCTGCTGAGAGTAAAGGTCATAAAGAATGTGAAGGGTCATATGAAAATGGTAATCAAAGAATAGTCCAGAAATGGTAAAAGTGATAGTAACAAAATTTGCTCATGTACCAAAACATTCTATCAATCATTTCATTTCACAATACATTATACCGTCAATTCCTTTGTTGTACATGGAGCTGCAAACTCCAATGTACCAGATTGTGATGGGGTGTAGGGTACCAATCACCAGATATCATTACACATTACCTAGGATGCATCCATACGCTCCCCTGCAAAACAGATTAGCACATACACTAGCTCAAGGCTAGCATACATACTCAGATAATGGCCACAGATAAAGATAAGGAAAACGCCGTGGATCAATCACACCTCCACAGAAAGTGTCACGCCATTGGTGCCTCAATGACATGGCCATGTTACCTTCATGGCTAGGAATAGTACCTTGAGCAATGGGTCAAATCAAATAGATCGAAACAAAGGGTCATAACGAAGGAATCATATCAGATAGGTCATAACAAAAGGATCATATCAAATGGATCATAACAAAAGGATCATATCAATGGTTCAAATCAAGGGTTCAAATCAAGGGTTCATATCAAAGGTTCATATCAAAGTAAACGAATCAAAGTCAATGAATACGAATCATGAGAAATGAGTAATCAAACAAACGAACCAACCTATGACGAGGTAAAGAGAAGTGGTTATCAAGAATATCCGTACCAATATGAAATGCAAATGAAATAATGTCTAAAAGTAAGACTGAATATCCGTACCAATACGAAATAAATGAAATAGTGTCTAAAAGTAAGACTAAATATCCGTACCAATACGAAATGCAAATGAAATAGTGTCTAAAAGTAAGATTGAATATCCGTACCTTAATTCAATTAAACGGAAAGCAAACGAATCAACGGACGTTACGTTTTCTTCAATGAATCTACACGATTTAGGGTTCATAATATATTTATTAGTTTATTACTGTTTTAGGATTTCCAAATGTAATAATTAGGGTTTCAAAAATATTGTTATTATAGTTAAATACAAATTAGATATTAACTCATATATGCCAAGTTCCAAAGCATTCAATCCGTCAATTATTATTCAAGTCACAATTAAATAACCGAATGTTAATTTCTCAAGTAACCAAAACATATCAAGGACGTGAAAAGTTGTTAGGAATACGATTATTCATATGAAGACTCGGTCACCCCGAGTATAGTTTAGCATATTGTAGCTCGTAGTAATTATCATATTAGTTAGTACGTAGTGTAGTATTAGTTAGTATTTGTGGAGTCGGGTCGGGTCTTTACCCACTGTCAGCCCGCTCTACAGCCCGTTTCAAGGGGCGTTTCTATTGTAACTATATATACCCATTCCCACCCATGGGAAATGGTTGAACCTTCATTTACAATCTAACATTTCACACTTTTCTCTCTAAGGTTCCATCTCTTTCTCTCTCTAACTTCTCACTAGAAATCTACTCCTAATTCAACCTAAACACTTAACCATCCATGTTCTCATATTAGAGTATACTACAATTGGTATCAAGAGCCATGGTTCTATCTTAGGATTCATGGTATGCTCGGATTTATTGATTGGTTTGTGTGTTTAGCATGGTTCGAACTTAGTTAGTAGGTTTTACACTTGTTTGATCTCGTTAGGGGTTGTTGGTGTGTATTTTTTTGTACATTCTTATATAGAAGTGTTGTAGGCACCAAGTGTACTCGTTGGTTTAACAATATCATCATTATTGTGGAGTTTGAAAGCAATTCGTGTATTAATTCTTGCTAGCGAGTTGATAATTCATTGTAGAGAGTTGACAGCTTTAGTAGCGATTTGGAAGTAGAGGTTTGGCGGTTTGCTATTTTGGGACATAAAGCCAAATCGCTAGATAGTGACATTTTTGTCCTACTATTCTAGCGAGTTATGACCTCTGATTATAGCGAGTTGATGAAGCTAGCGAGTTGGTGTGGATAGCGACTTGATCAATCTAGCGAGTTACCATCTCCAACGAGTTGGTGTGGTCAGAGAGTTGATCCTTGCTCTAGCGTGTTGATATCTGTAGCGAGTTTGTGGGTGTAGAGAGTTGATCAGATTTTAGCGTGTTATTGTTTAGTTTAGCGAGTTACCTTAGAGTATACTATTCCAGAGAGTTGAGTACTATTGAGTGTTGATCATATCCAGCGGGTTGGTGAAAGTAGTAGTGAGTTGTTGATCAAACTTGTGTGATTTGTGCTACTAAGTCTTATTCATTCACCTCAACATGACAAGTATTCAATCTAGTGTTGTTTTGAATTCAACTGGACTACCTCAAATCTCTGAAGGAGGTGCTGAATTCTTCAAGCTACTTCACAACCACATTGAAAGACTCTTGGAAAAATCAGGCTACTCTGGAGGTTACCAACGTGCATTTGTGACACTCTTTGGACATGACATTGAATCGTTCACAGTTACCATGACCCTGTATTTAGATCAACTGGAACTACAAATTAACAAAGCTGATTTCTCTGAAAAAAGTTCTACTGCAGCATTCGGGGTGATTCTTAAACAACTCCAAGCATTCATTGATTCAAGATTCACAATGGAGTATGACCATGACTCCCATATGAAGAGTAAATGGTTTGTCAATCACACTGGATTAGATGTGGATGCCTTCAGAGTCACCTTACTTCAGATTACAGGGAATGTTAAGGAGTTTATCAAGGAACGTGAACACTTCCTATCAACATGTGAGACTGCCGCTGCTGAAAGGAATTTTATTGAATCTCCTGATTTCCTCTCTACACATGAGGTGGATGCTTCACACCAACAGGTCACAAGACAACATCCTGCCTCAGAGGTTCATGCTTCTGATTGTGACAAGGATCCTGATCAGGATTTACCCATTTATGATTCGTGTCCACTGGAAGAGACTGATAATGATGTCACATCTAATTCAATCAACACGAATCCTGTTTGGGATAATTGTGATCGGGATGCCACAATAGGTGATGTGTCAAATCCTTTGGTTTCAAACATACTAACAAAATCAAATGAAACAGTTGACATACATGTTTTTAAAGAATTGGCTAACAGATTTTCTCAATTGGAAAAGCACTGCATTTCTCTTGAAATTGCAATGCAACAAAATGAAGAACAGTTTCTAATCAACCAACCACGCAAGTTCTCAGAACTTCCTGAAATTCGTGAATATTTCATGATTAACGAGTTAAAAGCTCAAATTGAAACCAAAGATCAGACAATCAACCGCCTCAAGCAACATATTAATGAGATGAATGCTATGTGTAGTAACCTTAAGGTCAATGCCACACACGATAACAATACTGATTCTATAAGATATGCTGAGTTAGTACACAAGGTAAAAGTGTTGCATAATGAAAATGAATCTTTGAAAAGGCACAGAACAAAACATAATGAATTTATCCAAGAAGAGAGATCTAAAACTGTAGCACACACAAAGTCTCTGATTGCACACAATGATGAGGTCAATATTAAACTTCAGAAGAAAATCCTCGAGATAACCACATTAAAACATGAATTGTGCAAATTGACCATGAAAGATGTGAACACTAAGTTTGATAAATCTTCCACTGTGGGAGCACCTTTGGACCAGTCACATAGAAAACCCAGATCTACTAGGCAACTGTCTGCTTTTCGTACTAATAGATCCAAGAATAATAAATCAAGGTGTGATCCCCAAACTGTTACTAAACAAGAATTATCAAAACCAGTCACTTCATAATGTCATCATAAGGTTGTGCCGTATCACACGAACCCCTTCAGGAAAGACTGTGTAGCCAATGTAGGTATCCCAACTACGGGTAGAATACCATTCCATAAGAACAAACATCTCATTGGGCTTAGTTCACTATCTATAAGGCAGTCCTCCAGTGGACTAGGAAAGTCAGACTATAAGCACTCCAAAACTTGCCTTAAGTGGGTCCCTACTGGTAGAATCTTTAAGTTCATTGGTCTTAGTTGGATACCAATGAGGTTTACTGAAAACCCCAATGTTAACTGTGTGACCACCACTGTCCGGGACTCTAACAACACTAACTCATATCAAAACAAGCATTATCTTCATGTTGGTGTAGGGTCTTCTGGTTTATGTGTAGGATCTCCTTCAGAGAACCTCAAAGTTTGGCGTCCTAAATGCTATCTCTCTACAGAGACTGGGTTTCAGGCGAACAGACAATGTTGAACAGTGCATTATGACTCCTGGTCACTCTCTTATCAAGACTCGGACTTCAGTGATGGTGATGTGTAAAGAACGACTGAGTTCGTTCATTCGGTATCCATTGTATATACATATACATATACAGTTAAATGTAGAAATAGGTTACTCATATATCCTTGTGCTATCACAATTTTTGCATTGGCAAGTCTTCTGGCATCGATAACATTTACGGTCCTAGAAATGTCATTCAATAATGGCATGGGTCTTTAAATGAAGTTCGAACAAAAGTTTAAAACTTGCCATCATGGCTTGCTATTATTTCTGATAGCAACCCGCTCTTTCACTTCATACTAATGCATCCCTCAGTCAATCAACAATCTCTGTTCAGGTTTTTACACTTAGGTCATTGATTGAGGGGGAGAGTGTTTTCTGAATTATGCATGTATTTTGCCTTAGGCATCTGTGGTGTTAATATGTGGTATATCTATGCACTCGTGGGTTTCAGGTCTGATGACTAAGTTATTCTTAAATGCTTAAGTTGAGTCGTTTGTATGTAGAGGGGCTGTTAGGTCATTTGTTGTAAAATAAAAGAGTACTCTTAAGTAGAGGGTCTGTTTTGTCATTTTGTGAAAGTTAACAAAGGGGTGTATATATTTAAAATCTTGATAGCGAGTTGGTTTCTTTCCCCACTCTTTCCAACTCGCTGCCCATTTTTGTACTCTTTTTTGATCTCCTCTTCGTGTCACTCTAACAGGTTTTTGATCTAAATTTTGTGCTATACTTATTACTTGGTCATATATCTCTTGTGTAACACTTGATTAAGTGATTATATTACCTGTTTTTAGGTCGTCTTCTTCCTTCGATTGATGATTAAGTGGTGAGTGCTTATTGTTGCGTAATCTGTGTTGGGTTTTGATTTTTTATTTGTTATGATGTTACCCCACCTTTTGCCCCCCTATTATCCCTACGTGTATGCCTATCTTGTGATTTAGCACAATTTTGAGTTTCTCGCGTGTTGATCTTGGGGTCATCCATACGGGTTACATCATATGTTATGATAAGGGGTAGTACCGTTTTGGTTTACTTGGGCATTAGATGACTCATATGGCTCTTGTTCCTGTTCAATTGACTAGGGACGTTAAGGTGTGATCTTGCTAGCGTGTTGATGTTATTCTTATTAGCGAGTTGAGGTAATTCTTATTAGCGAGTTGGTATGATCTTGTTAGTGAGTTGAACTTATTCTTGATAGCGAGTTGAGGAGTTTCATAATAGCGAGTTGAGGAGTTTCATGATAGCGAGTTGAGCTGTCTTATGATAGCGAGTTGTGTTGTTTCATGATAGCGAGTTGAGCTATTTCAAGATAGCGAGATAAATGATGTTCTGGCTAGCGGGTTGTGTTGTTATTGGTAGCGAGTTGATACATGTCCCCGATAACGAGTTAACTAAAATCTCTGTTCCTGATAGCGAGTTGTCTACTATTCCTATTAGCGAGTTGATGAAAATTCATGTTAGCGAGTTGACTAAAACTCTTAGTAGCGAGTTGATTAACACCCTACTAACGAGTTGACCAAAATTCTTGACAGCGAGTTGCAACAATAATAGCGTGTTGACCGATATTACTGTTAGCGAGTTGATAAGGGGTTTACCTTAAGCTCTTGTTAGTGAGTTGATAGGAATTCCCGTTAGCAAGTTGACTAAAACTCTTAGTAGCGAGTTGAGTGAAATTCCAAATTGCATATGATCATGTGTTGCTATATGTTGTTTCACTAATATATGTCTCACTGATGTGTGGCTATACATTGTATGTATGTGCAGTATTTAATGGATGTGGGTTGTTTCTTGGTATGAATGTGTAATGTGACTCAAGTGTCATCAATTTGGTTTATGTGCTTACTGTTATCACTTTTGTTTGCACAACTTGCATGTCATATTGTGTGCTTAGCTGCTCCCCAAGTCACTATTGTGTATCTCTGTCTGAAGAGCTGTCTAACCACTAACTATACATGTGTGCCTATCGTGGTGTGTTGTGGTGTTTGTGCAGATAAATGGCGGATACTAATTTACCAATTGAATTGGGGTCAGTTATGCCACGACCCATATGCACAGATGATGAGATACTACCACATAATGAATGGGTTTCTATTGGGAAGAGCAATCTCTACATTGACATAGATAAACCTCAGAATAACCCCACCTATAAGATTGTTGTAGATATTTTGAGAAACACTTCCTTCTTTAAGGCTTTCACTGTCTCATCATCTATACCATCCATTTATATCCAGCAATTTTGGAACACCATGACCCACAACAAGGAAGACAACACGTATCGTTGTCAACTCGATGAACAATGGTTTGTAATCACCAAAGAAACGCTTAGAAATGCTTTCCAGATCAACCCAATCCTTCCAGAAAAACCATCCCATCTCCACCAAATCCTGAGGCTCTTCTTAAGTTCGTCAACGATCTAGGATATCCTAAGGAAGTCACCACACTGTCATCTATGTCCACCAATGAAATGTTTCAACCATGGAGAGTGCTGATCACGCTTATTAACTTATGTCTCACTGGGAAGACTTCTGGACATGAGAGGTTGCGGGCCCCTGCACTGCAGATACTGTGGGTATTGTGAAAGGGAAAAACATAGACTTTGCCGAACGAATCTGGGAAGAATTTGCTCACTCCATTAATACCTTCTTAGAAGACAGGATGAAGCTGGAAACTCACAAAGAAAGCAAGAAATGGAAATCCAAATCTTTAATTCCAAGTATCAGATTCACCAAGCTCATCATTCTTTACCTTCAACAATCTCACAATATACACCCCAGACCGGAATCTTCAGTACATTTGGCATCCGATGAACACTGTGTGGGTAACCTCAAATTTGTAGCTAAAGGTACGGATCAGGAAATGTTTGGAATGGACATACCGGATGCTCTCATCACCAGCAATCTACTTGATGCACCATACTACAAGAGTTATCTGAATAAAGTTGCTGCCTACCGCAAACAATCAACCACTAAGAGTTCAACGGACAAACTAGTATCTAAGAAACGCAAAGTAGTTTCTACTACTGATGTGGCATCCAGTGGGACTAAGAAACAAAAACGCACCAAAACGACAAGTAAATCCAGATCCAAGAAATCCAAGAAAGCACAAGCTTCAGCTACCAATGACAACCCACTTGAAACAATATCACCAACAGAAGCTGCTGACATACAGAAGGCTGTTGAAGAAAGTCTCAAACACAGTGAGACACACCCTGGTCCTCCATTGACAGGTGTCAGCATTAAAGAGCCGGAGTCTGGGAGACTTGAGAAATTACCGGATACAATCGGGAAAGGAAAGAGTGTAGTAACTGAAGTACAAGCTGCACATACGCTTCTTCACATCTCATCACCTGCCTCTAAATCCAAAGCACCTCAGTACGAATTCAAGAAACGATCCCCCGAACCATCTAAGCCTAAGGAGGTGCACTCTGAAGACACGCAGGAGCAACCTCAAAGTCATGAACTCTTTATTGAATCCAGTGATTCAGAATCTGATTTGAATGTTTCTAAGAATGAAGAAAAAGCTCCTGTAACTGCCACAATTGATAAGTCATCTAAGGACTCTCCTTCTCGTGAATTTGTACCCACTGGTGAACCTCACTCTACTTTACAAGATGACTTTGTGGCATCTATCTATCCTGGGGTTCAAGTGAACTTAAAGATGAAATCCGATGAAAAAAGGCTACTTGTTGAACCTGACACTTCAACGGGAACTCTTTCCTCACTCAAACATTTGGACCAGGACTTCACCTATGGGGATCTCGATGTTGAGGATGATCCTGAGGGGAAGGAAGCTTCAAACCCACCAATGAGAGTGAAGTTATCTCTATGGTAAATGTTCCCATTGAACAAGATGTGTCCACTGTTCCCACAATGACTATACCAATTCCTACCACCACATCCCCAAGAGATACTTCCACTGTTGCACCAACTACCACCATCCCTCCAAGTACTCACGTAAATCTGTCATCTCAAGTTGAAAGGGCCCTGTCTACTGCTGAAAAGGCTCATGTTGACATTCTTGACATCCAGTCTACACTTGAGAAGCACCGTGATGCAATTAAAGAACTCCAAAAGCTCAATCTTCACCAAGTCATCAACCATCAAGCATCCAGAATCTCTAAGCTCGAAAATCTCAATATTGATACTTTGGTAAGTGAAGCTGTTGAAGATCAAGTGTCAGATGCTGTCAAATGAGCCATGGATGCACCACTCAAAGCAAGATTCAGAGACCTGTCCACCTTTGACATGAAAGATCTACTACTTCAACGAATGTTTGAAACAGAACATTACAAAGAACATGAGGCACACCAACAGTTGTATGAGTCACTGGATCAATCTAAGAAGATTGACAATGCCAATGAATTTGAGAAAGACTTGGCTGAGGAACGAAGGAGAAAGAAGTATAAGCCGAACATCCCTAAACCACCTTCAGGAGATCCTCCGAAACCTCCTCCTCCTCCTCCTCCACCTCCATCAGGATCTGCTGGTGCACCTGGGTCATCTAGTGGCATTGGCTCACTCCACTCTATGCAACCTTCTCATGCACAGCAACCATCGTCACAGGAGAGTCAGCCTCACCCTTCACCTGAATCTAGTCATCCCAAGTCTTCCCAACATACCACCTATAAAGCATGGACGACAACAGAAAAGAGACATGCATCAATAGACACAGAGGCTCCTGATACAGGACATGATACTGAATTACCCGACAATGACCTTTCGTCTGAGGAGGAGGAAGATGATGACAATGATGACAATGTCCCTTACAAGTCTCAACAAGATCAATGGTGGAAATCGTTCACACGCAGTGAAGGGTCTCCTAGTGCTCCTGTAACCATCACTGAGGATGTCATCAATACATGGTGGAAACCTGATGAAACTGAAAATGAATCTCATACCCCAGAACCTGAATGGATGATCACTGCCGATGATCTATCTGTCTACGACAACAACTGGGCTTATGCTGTAGCTGATCATTATGTTCCACCTCCCTCAAACTCACTACTTGCTCAGACAGGAGATATGGGTGCGTTCATTCAATGGTATTGCAAGAAACAAGGAATCTCCCGACTCACCAAAAAGGACCTGGAGGGACTCACTTACGAAATTGTCAAAGCCTTTCATCCTGATATTGTGCATCTACAGTATCAAATGGAAGAATGTCACAAAATGCTTACTGATCAAGTTGAAGACGACATCCTGGATTACAATCTCGGAAAACCACTTCCTCTTGGAGGATCTCCGGGCCATCACACTCTGCAAGCTGATTTCTTCTTCAACAAAGACCTTCAGTATCTTCGGTCTGGAAAGAAAATTGCACTATCCATCACCAAGATGAAAGCAGCTCGCTATACCAATGTCGGCCTTGAACAGATGGTTCCGGATTCAATGTGGTGTGATGAAGATTGTAAATATGACATCGCTGCATCCTTTGGTATCTCTCACTGGTGGTTCAAAAAGCGTGAATTCTACATTGCAAGACACACTGCAACTGGTGATCCCAAAGCCGCCTACTCCAAGAAAAGGATTCTAAGTGTAATTCGTGTTGAGCTCTTCCCCACATGTGGATACAATTACTTGAAAAAGATTGTTCTGAGACGCTCACGCTACTGGGAACATGTCATATCAGATGGTGACTTCAAGCATCTACATCCTAATGACTTTGAAGATCTGTACTTGCTACATCTCCAGGGAAAACTGGATCACCTTCCTGCACTTGAGAGAAACACTCTTGTGTCTGCTATCACTCAGTGGATCCGTGGGCTTGTTGTCAGACAAAGAGTTAAAGACTTCCAACTAGGTATTGAAAGCTATCAGACTCAACTCAATCTCAGTAGACCTCGATGGGAATCCAGAAACATGGAATACAAGAAAGATTACTCGGTCATTGAGTCACCAAGAGCAGTGGTCTTTACTGATTGCTTCAACACTCAAATGCTTATGAGACTTGATGAACTTCACCACTTCAGTGATGGAACGCTTACACAGGTGGAAACTACTCTGGATGTCAGGGATAAGGAATACATAATCGCAAAGGATGGGAAATACACTGCCTTCTGGACTGCAGAGGTATTCCAAAGAAACAAGCACTTTCTTCATGCCATCAGGAAACTCTTGCTTGAAAGACGCATCTTCCGCAGTTTGGAATGCTTTGTTGGTGGAAGAATTCGTGAAGGGGACTTCAGGCTCATGGAACGTACCATCTAATCTTGTGTCACTATGATATGTAACAATTGTTTATATACTATATGGTCTGTAACTATATTATCATGTGAACTTGTGTGTGGTTATGTTCTTGACTGTATGATGTTCATAATGGTTTGCTATTACTTCAGATAGCAACCCGGTTTTAAATTTGGGAAAGTTCATCGCCAAAAAGATGACTGTTCCTAACAAAGGCATGAATTACTTTACATTCGTGCCTTTCCAATTTGATGTACGCTTAAGTGCATCATTTCTGGTAAAAGAAGAGAAGTCTTCTTTGCATCTCAAATATTTTTCCTTCAATGATTCTTCGGGAAAATATTTGTTCCAAACTTGGTGGTACCATGGTTTTTGAAGATCAAACAAACTCAAAATGTGGTTTAAAATTTACCACTCAATCGATGCTATAAGAATTAATCCTTTAGGCAAAATGTTTAATTTTAAATGTGTCATCGATTGAGGGGGAGAATGATTTCAAAAACTATATATCATCCAAAACAAGGTCTTTATGCATAACTCAAGTGGATTTAATGCAATTGTTATGTGTTAGGATATAAATTTTTCATGAGTCTCTCGCTAAACTCAACATTATTTATAAACTCATCACCTCTAACACATAACATACTCCCTCAAGTTTTGAGGGGGAGCAAAATGTTGTCTCAAAATCAGTCATTCTTAAAAATGTCACATCCTTCTCCAAAACTTTAAACTTATTTAAATCACTTGGGATCACAAATCTCAAATTGGTTTGAAATTTTTGATCGGGGGAGAAGATGTGATTTAAATATGAAAAACTGATTAAAATGTGATGTATTGAACATGAAAACAAAAATTTGCTCTTTCCTATGTGCCAAACTCTTTCGCATATCAATGCACATATTGAGGGGGAGCAAAATGATTTGTGTAAAAGGATCCTTGCATCTCATATGAGTGCATCTCAGTCTTGACTCATGAATTAACGAAACACAAATATCCTGAATCGAAAGGACTAGTCCTGGACGGGTAATAACTTCAAGCTTGTTTAACCAGTGATGTAAGCGTGTCTCGAAGAGGACTAGTTTAAGTAGAATATACCATTTCGAGAAACCTTAGGTGAATCTGATCGGGCCGGGTAATAACTTCAAGCTAGTTTAACTAGTGATGTAAGCGTGTCTCGAATGCCCGATCATGTTCACTTGAGGTAGATCAATTCAAAAAGTGCAACTCTTCCCGACATGTGCAAACTTTTCAAATCAATACATATGAGCACATGTTAAGGGGGAGCATTTGAAAATGACAAAACTCTCAATGTGTTCACTAAATGTGTTTCTCTATCATAAACACGTTGAGAGAATTTTCAATGATTTGGTATATGGCAACATAGGATAGTCATGAAGTTATAAGGTGGCTAAGGTTAGGAAAACCGTCCTATGATCCGCCAAATCCGGAGGGATCTACCCATGGACAATACCAAATAGATAGTATTAGAAAGTCCGTAGGTATGATTATGGAAAAAAAAGGAGAAATGTGAGAATGGAGAAAGAAGGGGTTGAAGAATTAAAAAGAAATGAAATGAGAAAAGGTGAAAAGAAATAGCCCTCCAATTATTCAACCTTAGGGCAGAAACCGGGTTCAATTCATAATCTACTGATTGTTGCTAAGGCGACATCGGTATTGAAGACAAGACGTCATGGACCCAGTGACGCACTGCACTAAACCTTCTAGCCACTCAAGTTCTCTTAAAAGAACTTGTTTCATTCTCACGGGGAACCGGTGTAATCTATCGACATATCTCTTAGAGATGGTTGATATTAAAGCAGGAGACCTCTCCCTAATCTCCGCATAGGAAAACCAAATGCACTTATTGAGTCTAGAGACTCGAGATGCATACAAAGATCTCATAGGAACACGTGCTACTTCTACCCTGGTTGTTCAACATTAAGGACACCAGTGGTAAACTTATGAGTCCTACGCAGATCTTAGCAATCTGCTAGAACATTTATGAGGGATGTTACTATTGTAACTCCCAGTGATTGAATGGAAATTCCTGCCAGGGTCAACATCAAGCAGCCCTGAAAGCAGGTCACTTAGGTAATTCCTTGTGGATTACGCTTAGTGGTCACGATGGTTACAAACGGTCAACAGTCGTGGAGTGATCTCCAGCGACTCACCCAATCGTTGATCTACTTAGGTAGGTCGTATGAATCCTTTCAGGGTTTGCCGATTGGAAACGGTCTTGGTAAGGGTTAGAAGGAGTCTTCACACTATGCTGTTGACAATCTCTAATTCTAAACCTATAAGTATCGGATGATTTATTGCTAACTGTCTGCTTGCAGGAAATTCTGACGGTTGCTGTCGATTGCTGAAAAGATGCTGATCCATCAACGCATGCTCACACTTCAACTTCACAATCTAAGAAACCATGATCATTGATTGGGCCTCAAATATGCTTCCACAACTCTGATGCATAAGATCATGATCCTGAAAAGTGTGAGCATGTCATCACTAAGATGTTCGAATCACATGGAGACGTTACAGCTCATAGATGACCCTCTGACAATCATTTGGATGATGAAGCTATTACAATTTCCAAAGATCATCCACCATATTGAAGGTGTCATCTAGAGTCTACCGCTTGATGCACAAAGATCTCAACAATGAAGAATCAAAAGACTACGAGCTACGAAGATGTCATCAAAGATCTGAATGCTATGACTCAACACTTATTTTCCGGGGTGACCTCCCTTAGGGGGAGATTGTTAGGAATACGATTATTCATATGAAGACTCGGTCACCCCGAGTATAGTTTAGCATATTGTAGCTCGTAGTAATTATCATATTAGTTAGTACGTAGTGTAGTATTAGTTAGTATTTGTGGAGTCGGGTCGGGTCTTTACCCACTGTCAGCCCGCTCTACAGCCCGTTTCAAGGGGCGTTTCTATTGTAACTATATATACCCTTTCCCACCCATGGGAAAGGGTTGAACCTTCATTTGCAATCTAACATTTCACACTTTTCTCTCTAAGGTTCCATCTCTTTCTCTCTCTAACTTCTCACTAGAAATCTACTCCTAATTCAACCTAAACACTTAACCATCCATGTTCTCATATTAGAGTATACTACAAAAGTCAACACAAATAATTTATGTTAGTCCAAAATCGCCAAACATTTCAAATATAACTTAGCGAGATTTTTATATATACTTTACTTATGTTTCCGAACAAATAACTCACCCTTCAAAATAAACTACAAATTAACATCCATATTACCACTTAGCAAGTAAATTAAGTTCTACTATCCCATACCTTATAATCTATTTTATCTAATATAATAAGGTTTTGTACAAATACTACTAAGCACGGTGCACTAAAAATTGGTTTAATGCTGTGATGTGGAATTCCTTATTTAGCACTGATGTACAAACACTTGACTGCACAAAATTTTTACATTAGTCAAATTCATTTATATGGGAAGTTTTAATTCTGTTTCGACCTATTAAACACAAAACTAAAAACGCTCCTTCCATTTAATTATGTTTCTTCATCTCATTCAAATCATTTTCTCTATTCCTTCTTCTGTACGCTCCCCATTTAATTTGATCCGATTCTTGCTCCCTACGTTTGTTATTCTAAGAAATCATACTAAAAACTCTTTCCATAAATCAAAAAACCAGATTTGAGGATGAAAATCAAGCAAACACTTCCTCCTTACGTTTCGGTGTCACTTCCTCCTCAAATCATTCCACAATTTGGTTTTCTGGGTTCATCAAATTAAAACAGGTAATGAATTTGCTTTTTTTTTTATATCTATTTTTGTGTCCGGTGTTAATTGATTGATCATCTTCACAATCTTCTTATATAGGGTTTAGATTTAAATCGCATAATACAACGTTTGTGATTGAATTACAATACGTTTTTTATTTGTTTGTTGCAGGTTTATATATAACATGTTTCTATTAGTTTTATCAATTTAATTTTGTGACAATTAATTTTGATATGTGTGATTCGATTGTTCTAATATTTTTTTCAATTTGATATGCAGGTGTACGATGCCCTATCTCAAAGTCACCATTAAGTTTCAATCGAAACATTACATCATTCAATTAGTAAGTATTCACATCTATTAGTTTTATTTAATTTTCGTTTCTGTTATTTAATTTATATTTATGTTGATTTAGGTGTTGCAATTTACTGTCTTTTTATACTATCCTGGATTTTGAATGACCCAGTTCTGAGAACACACAAGGTATGTATTTGGACCAGCTTTGGATGCCTTCCTGTTTACCAGTTTAGATTAAAAAGAAAAGTGGCTGATCATGTAAAAATATAATATGAAAACTTACAAAGAAGCCGGTCAATTGTGGTGCTTTTGATTGTGTATCTGTGAGTTGTGGTGATGTACAAACTAAATTAATAGTGATGTTTTTATGATACACGTACTCACGTAGTAATGCCCTTTTTATGATACATGTGGGTTTGATTTTTTATTAATGTGTGCTCCTTTCATGCTCCTAAGCTTAGGCTACTTTGGAGCCTTTTTATTGAATCAATTGATGGTATGGAGGTAACGCTCTTTTGAATTGATGGTTGTTTTATATAAAAGTATATATGTTTTATATAATTACTAAAAGAGTGTATGTTTTATATAATTGATGATGGTGGTGAACCGCTTGATTGTATCTATGAGTGTTTGGATGCTATGGATGCATCTACTGTAGAAAAACGTGCAACTGAGATTTTGAATGCTCTCGGTTTTAACAAGCAGATGCAATCAAAGAATACCAGAGACTCCTATGTTGGTTGGAGAATGTGTACCGCTTTGTCACGCGTTGTGTTTATTAATCCAACCATCTTGATGCTCGATGAACGCACAAGTCATCTTGGTGAGTTATGTTTTTCACGTTTTATAACTAAAGAGAAGGTATGTTAGATGGTTAGTGAACACAAATCATCTCACGTCAATTCATTCCATTTTGGCAGTATATTATAAGAAATTGGATCAAAATGGCCAATTAACATGAATTTTTTGTTCGGCAGGGAGTCTTTCAAACTTCTATGAAGTTTTTAAACGATTGAAGCCTGCTCAGTTCTTAGAGAGGTAAATTACACATTCCAGTGTTATTCAGCTTACCATATTATGTTGAGTAATAGTTGGTAAAGAGATATAATTGCTAATTTAAACTTTTACAGCGTCCACAATCGTTTCTTGCAACCATGGAAGAGCGCATAGGAGAAGCCACATATGGCATCTTTCTGAGTGAGACGTTGGTACGTGTGCAGTTAGTATTATATGCTTGAAAGAAAATATTTTTTTTAGGAATTTCTCGGATGGCTTATGCTTGGCTTATAAACCAGAAGAAGGCACTGAGTTTACCGAAGATGCAAAGTTGATATACGAATCTTGATGTGTCAAGTGATGAGCCTGACCCTGCACGCTTTCCACACCAGTTCTTAACAGTTTTTTGTCCAGCTTCTTTTATTGCCTCATCCACCATTCAAGCCCATATATTACACACTGGTCATAACAGTCCTTTGTAAGGTATGATTGCTTCTATTTTTTTGTAAGGTTTTATTGCGAATAATGAATGCATAATATATTAATCAGTGTTTTAATAGTTTCTTTCAGGAGCCTTCCTTGCAGTTGTAGCTGGTGCTGATCATGCCCTTTTCGATAGAATAAGTGAGTTATATATAGAGTGTAGGACATGCCTCATTATTTGGTCTCACATCATTTGTAAGTTCACTTCCTTATCTACATTCCATTTGTACTTATATATGATGTTATTGCAGATAAAACTATTACTCTATCTCCTTGACTGTTATATATCTTAAGTACAATAGAAACAACTTTTAATGCCATTTGTACTTATATATGATGTTATTGCAGATCAAGCTTTCAGTTTATCTCCTTGACTATTATATATCTTAAGTACAGTAGCAACCACTTTTAATGCATACATTTTGAATAAAATTTAGGAAGATTGGGGTTATGGTTCAAGGGTGTGGTTAAAGGGGAGTGGTGTAGTTCAAGGGGTGTAGTTCGGTGTGGTTAATAGGTTGGGTTTAGAGGGTGTGGTACAGAGGGTGTGGTTCAGAGCACTAACCGAGCTGCTGCCTTCCCGAGCAACAGGTAAAACAATTTTAGATTTTGATTGAATTGTTTATTTATTTATTTATTTTATTTTATTTTGTTTTATTTTTTTAGAATTAGGTTAAATCGAAATACAGGATTATGAGGTTACTATGACCTTATTTTATTCTGGGAAAGCTCATGATGTTGCTTGGTTGAGCTTATGGCTTATAACAATAAAAACAAGCTAATAAGCTTTTTCAAAAAAAAAATAAAATAAAAAATAAATAAGGCCTTAAGGCAGAAAATCAAGGTTAGTGTTTCGGATACCTTATATTTTCAGTTTGTCTCCTAAACAGATTCGCTATACCCAACTCCCAAGTACCAACAAGTCAGCAACTAATGATTACCTGGACGTAAACGCATTGCCAAACACTCCCTAAGTGATTGTGTCATATAATGAAACATCATATATGTTGCATTTAAAAGTTTGTTTTGCAGGTAAGCAGTAGGATGTGTGTGTATTACTTTTGAGAAAATAATAGAGTACATGTAAGTGTATTTTTTTTATGATCATATGTTGACGTTAATACTTGGGGTCTTTGCCACAAGTTATTAAGCACACATTTTAACTTGGAGGGTGTTTGGATGAGTGCGTATAGTGGCTTGGAGTCCGGGTAATGAGTTTAGTATCACGAAAATACAATTATGTATAAGTTTGACTAATATTTAGATGATCGAAAACTTGAACACTTGAAAAACTACTAAAATAAAGCCAGTTTGCATATTTCGCATATTTCATTGGGTGCACATTCATCGTTTCAGATACTTTTTAGTTTCTACTTAAATGGTTGGCACATCATAAATCAAATTGATATCTATTTCAACTATTTGGTGTTAAAGGTTTATGCTATGCAAGGTTAGCTATTACTAAATTTGCATAGACAACTTTGAACATTTTGATGGGCTGCAGTGACTTCCTGCTTTTATGCAGGTATGCTTTGATGCACAGTGAAGAAGGAACCAACATCATAAACACCACATCATAGATTGCGGCTACATCTTATTTCATTATAAGGGGCTGTTTGGCAGGGCAACATGCTATGTTTGCAGCCATGGAGGGCGTGTCCTGTTTTTCGAGTGCGTACCTATCCGATCCTTATATAAGCTTATCTTTGGGCAAGGTATGATTATAACGTTTGTTCATCTTTATTAATTAATGGTGAAATTGTGTGATTAGGTTTAGGATACAATTTGAGGCTGATTGGAAGAAAAATTGCGTTTTTTTTTTCTTTTTTTTTTCTTTTTTTGCATTTTGAGTATGTTCAACTCGAGTTTACTTACAATTTTTTGGCAGCAGTGAAGGTTGAGAGGACTAAAATTCCTGATGTTGATTTGCAAGCAGGCTTTAATGCATTGGCTATCGGTGACTCGGTGTTGTGACACAACTTTCAGTTTAGAGGGACAAATTTGTAAGAATTTACGAAGTCTTTTGGTGAAAAAAATGTTCAAATATCTTTCCATGTTACAACAACAATGTTCTATAGTATTTATCAGCGTATAGCTTAATGTCAATGATCCTTTGTAATTTGTTATATACTATATATCAGTGTTGCAAAAAAAGGTCTACAAGGCCGATTAATCACCGATTAGGTGCTACAAGGCCACCGACCTTGCCGATTTATGTAATTGGGTCAAACAGATTGGTCAACCGTGGTCAACAGCGGTCAATGGTGGTCAAACTTTCCGGAAACCTATGAATATTGTAGGAAGTACCCAAAACTCACTGTAAACTTATTTTGATCACTTATAGTAACTATTTAAGTCTATTTACAAGTTGTTTTTAGAAAATACCTTGCCGGAAATACCTAAAATTCATCGGAAGTACACAAAACTTGCCGAAAATAACCAAAATTTGTCACTATTGCCAATCCGATTAATCACTGATTAATCCCGCCTAGACCGATTACAAGCTACAAGGTGGCCGACCGCCCGACTACCGATTAGCGATTTTTGCAACCTTGCTATATATATTCTTACGATTAAGAGCCTAAGTGACAAATATGTAGCTTCACGTCTTCAAATCTTGAGGGGTTAGAAAAAAGTTTGTCCAAGCATTCGGTGTGAATGTTTTTGAATATTTGTCATTTTGGTAATACAAAAAGAGGTTAAGAAACAAGTTTGTCCAAGCATTCGAAACTACACTATCTTATGTAGCATTTACAGATACTGAATGTTTGGTCGGTGCAACTGCCAAGAATCAAGTGTCCATTAATTCTATGATTACTCGATTAGCACATTTAGGTTGTTATAATTATATGGGAAAGTTTTATGTGAATTATTTAGCCAAGAAGTCAATAACGTTAACTATGATTACTCGATTAGCACATTTAGGTTGTTAAGCTAAAGTTAGTCCATGTAGACATTGTAGTCATGTGGAATATTACAATATGTTGATCAAGATTTATTTATTATGGCTTGCTTTTGAATTTTCTATATATATGCAGATGCAAAACTATTAATTGGCAGAATGTTTAGTGATCCTTTGGTCTAAAGTGACATGAAGCTTTTGCCATTTGAGGTCATTCCTGGTCCTGCTGACCAACCCCATCAGTGTCGTTAATTATAAATGTGAGTCTTATTACCAGTGAGCCTGTAGCAGCAGCCATGACATATGGTCTTGACAAGAAGGGGGCACATACGGGAGAGAGAAATGTGCTTATTTGAGATTGATTCCATGAGTCTTACTGTTACCATCATACCTTTTAAACACGATTTCTTGAAACACTATAAGGTACACCATCCCATGAATGACAACCATGTTCGTGAAAAAAAATAGACAAATTGTGTAGGAGGTTGTTTCTGAAAGTTTGGGAAAGAGTGATGATCGTTGGCAAGAGTGATCATCATCATCATGAAAGTGTTTATTTTCATTATCTATTTATGCATTCAGGTGTTAGGAGTTGTTTTTATTAATGTTGGTGATGATGAATAAGAATTTGAATAATAAGACAATGAATGGCTGAACGGGTTAAAGTGGTAATTAGTGTCACTTAACCAAATAACTTTACCTTACAATATGCGTTTATGTGCAAGGATATAATAATCATTTATAGTATTAGATTTGTTCATGATAAGATGCTTTTATTTTGATCGGTCTACTTATGTACCACTTACACCTACTTACTGTGGGTTCACGCCCGGAAGATGTTAGCGAGATAAGAGAATTTGCAGAATGGATATTGAATGTGGGAGATGGCAAGCTTGGAGGATCAAACGAAGGAGAGGTTTCGATAGATGTGCCGGAAGAAATTCTAATAGATGCTGGTGATGACCTGATAGCATCTATTATTGACTTTACTTATCCAAACATGTTGGATAACATACATGATCCGGCGTACTTCCAAGAAAAGGCGATTCTTGCTCCCACAAATGAATTAGTCAACAGTATAAATGATAATTTGTTAATGGACGCATTGTCTCATTATTTGTTTCATACTTTAAATGGACATTTTTACGTTATTACTTTTCTAATCATCTCATTTGACCTATTTCTTTAAAAAATTACCCGGTGTCAACGGGTCTCTAAGCTAGTAATGGATATATACCTACTAATATTAATTTGATCATTACTTCTGATAGTATAATTTAATCCATTATTTTTCAAATGACGCATCCATTTCAGTAGATCCATATTAGCCATTTTCATTTAGTGACTACGTAAATTTACTTTCTGCAGTAACAATGTAGATATACTAAAACATGTTACATAAAGTTAATTTATTTAACCATGCGTTTTTCTTTTTCTTCTTTTATCATTATGCATGTATGTATAGAGAAGCGATCCCTTGCAAAGGGGAGCAAAAATAAAAAGCATAAAAAGAAATTTGGGTCGTTGGATCCCGAACCAAGACCATCTGACGGTGAAGATGGAACCTTCCTCTCTTTTTTTATTAGTATTCTCACTTAGGGGTATATTAGTCATCTTAACTCGTTTTTAAATTCCACCACAAACTTTAAACGTAAATAACTTTCAAATGATAAATTTTTACAAAAAACCGATTTCACCATAATTTTTAAAATTTAATTCTCTTTAATTTGGTATGCATTTTAATATATGAATCACAACTTTTTTTTTCAACTTTTTAAGTGGTGTTGATTTTCTTGAAATTTTTGGCATTTTCGGCTCTAATTTCGTCTAGTTAAATGGCCGAATTATGCAAAACTTAAAACACGAAAGTTGTAGATTTTTGGCCATTCTTTACCCAGAACTTTGAATCACTCAAATCCGATATGATATGAGTGAGATATCGTACGTTAAAGATGTCGTCTTAGTCATATTTAGCGCACACAAAGTGTTTGATAAAATGCCTAAAAGAAAATTTTCTTATAAAAATACATTTAAATATACTAATTGATGTACTACAATATATTTTTTGTTATTTTTATTATTTTTAGCTTTTTTTTAACTGATGAACAAAGATTAAATGATAAACAAACTAACTGATGAACAACAACTAACTGATTAACTGACGAACATTGTGACCTTAACTGATGAACATTTTGATTTCTTTTAGACAATTGATGAACACTATGATAACTGATGAACCTATAATAACTGATGAACGTATGATAACTGATGAACCTATAATAACTGATGAATAATATAGTTTTTTTGTTAGAAAATTGATGAACTGATTAACATTATGTTATTTTGTGGTTCATCAACTCTTTTTACTGATAAACATCACTTTTAAATTGACGAACATCACTTTTATATTGATGAAAAAAATGAACAACTATCTTTAATGACAGACAAATGAACAACATTTTTATATTGATGAACAATACTTTTATGTTGATGAACAAATGAATAAATCTTTTTATTGATGAACGATACTTCGTATTGATGAATGATACTTTTATATTGATGTACAAAAAAATGTGAAATAGTAACTAAGTAACTACACAAGTATTCTTTTTAGAAAACTTCGCCTTCTTAGCGGCCAACCTCCTTTTTGCTTGCTTTCCTTTATAGCAACTTTATCACTAGCCTTCTTAGCGGCAATTTGAGCTCTGATAGCATTGCACTTCATCTGATGAACCTGTGATAAAAGTAAGCAGATAACAAAAAAATCACTAATTGATGAACCTCTGATAAAAATAAGCAGATAATAAAAAATAGACTAACTGATGAACCTCTAATTAAAAATGCACTAAATGATGAACCTATAATAACTGATGAACCTATAATAACTGATGAACTTATTATAACTGATGAATCTATCATAACTGATGAACCTATAATAACTGATGAACCTATTATAACTGATGAATCTATAATAACTGATGAACCTATAATAACTGATGAACCTATTATAACTGATGAATCTATAATAACCGATGAACCTATAATAACTGATGAACCTATAGTAACGCAGGACAATAACTGATGAACCTAAGATATAACATAATAGCTAAGCTAATATGTTCATCAACTAATAAAAAATAGACTAACTGACGAACCTCTAATAAAAAATGCACTAAATGATGAACCTATAATAACATAATGATGAACCTATGATAACATAATAGCTGAAAATATAACTGATGAACAAAAAAAACTAATGTTAATCAACTAAAAAAGAATAAACTAACTGATGAACCTATTATAACTGATGAACCTATAATAACTGATGAACCTATAGTAACACAGGACAATAACTGATGAACCTAAGATATAACATAATAGCTAAGCTAATAACAAAAAAAGCATAAATTGATGAACCTAACATAAAAAATAAGCATATAACAAGGAATGTAATAACTAATGAAGACACACACAAAATCATATAAACTGGTATTTAATATGTTCATCTACTAAAAAAATATAACAAAAAAGCATAAACTGATAAACCTCGGATAAAAGTAAGCATGTAACAAAAAATCCACTAACTGATGAACCTCAGATAAAAGTAAGCAGATAACAAAAAAATCACTAATTGATGAACCTCTGATAAAAATAAGCAGATAAAAAAACATAAAACTTATAAAAATAAAATAGAAATTATCAATAATTCCTTGCTTAAACGCCTGAAGATCATCAATCGCCATTAAAACCATATTTCTATCACATTTATGACCTGAATCTGGTTGAAGCATTTCATCGAGCACTTGGTGTGCATCATTATATCGATCACATTTCAGCAACAGATATTGTATGTTTACCCGATTATTATGAAGTTGAAAAGTACAAAAAAGAGTTTTATTAGTTGGTACCTGATGGTGACGGCGTGAAGACAGTGGTGCTGACGGCGTGAAGACAGCGATGGTGATGGAGACGACGATGGTGATGAAGACATTGATGTATTAGATCTGATGATGATGATGATGATGATGATGATGATGATGGTATGAATGGGGATGAGCACATCGTGAAATCAAAGAAATAATAAAAATGAAAATAGAGAACTGAGAAGAGAAAAAAAAAGAAGCAAGAAAGAGTATATAGTGGGAGGACACAAAATTACATAACTATCCTTTGGGGGGGAAAAGAGCGGAGACACGTGGCAGCATGTAATTTCTTTTTAGGCTTTTTAAAATTTTGTCACTTTGTAAGGGATCCCACACCTGTATGTATATAATCTTAATATGGATTCCTTATATGACTACTAAATGATTTGCATACAAGTAAATTAAGGTTCAAGATTTACCTTCGTGCCAAAAGACAGTTCAAAATCGAAATCGAAAATGAACCCGATTCGTACAACCCAACTCGAACACGGACTAGAATTTAACTAAATACGATCGAAACCCAAAACCCACTTGTATAAAAAAATAGATGAGCCCGAAACAATGCCCAATCATGAACATATCGAAACCTTTAAGCCGAACACAAACATATCGAATCAACCCATGCACGTTCCAACTCGAACAAACGAAACCATCGTCCGAACAGGAACCGAAACTCGCTTGAATACGAGCTAGAACTCCACACGAACACAACTTTTGTTTGATCGACCAAAATAAAAGAAATGACAGCTATGTCGATGGTGGTGATGTGGTGATGTTTTGTTTATGGTGTTTATTGGTTTTCGAATCGAGGTAGGAAATAAGAGTCTCAAAAAAATGTCGTGTGTTGTTTTGTTAGTTGTTTGTCGAATGGAGGCAAAAGAGAAACCGGTATTCCACTTATAAGTTAACGAAGGAGCAGGCCAAAATTTATACCGTTATGTATCTTAATTGGGCTATTAATTAAGGCCATAAAAGGGAATTTAGTTTAGGAGTTACACTTTTGGACTTTAAAGATTTTTAAGAATGTTCGGCTATAGTATTTAACAAAAATTCAATGGGTCGATTTAATTAATTGTTTTAAATGGGTCAAAGGAGGTGTAATGAGGTGTTAAAGAATTTGTTTAAAAGCTCATTAATTTGTCATCATTTTGATTAAATTTTTTTAGGTTAATATAGTTTTAGGTTAACATTTACTTTCAATAATAAACGTATTATACGGTTTTAAAATTTTCAAATTTATACGTAATTTTAGGTTACGTAAATTTTAGGGTTTACAAAACCCATATCCAAGCAATGAATTCAGATGTTGAGAAAACATAGTTGACGACAGTCAAAGCACATTTGTTTCGTATTCTTGCGTTTTACCCACGACGAATCCCCATGTTCTTTTCTGCTTTAGTATGAATCTCCGTAAGCTTTCATATTCACAATGACAAAAAAACCCATGATACTTATTGTATAATAAGTGAGAATTCATCTAGATAACCCACTACAGATGTCTTTTTAACATAATGAACTAAAGTTTTGAGTTTATACAGATATATCACTCAATTCCATAAGTAATTTTGCGGTTTAAGATCTCTCTTTGTTGAACATATGTTGAATATTTGAGCGTGTGAAAATGCCTTGAAAAATATATAAGAAAACCAATTCCGCAAAATATGAATATAACATAATCCCACAAAATTTAGTACTCATAAGTTGTGGAAATATACTTTATTTTTTACATTGCAAGGTACTTTGCAGACTTGAGGGGGCAACACAATTATTATGAGATCGAGGGATATTTTGGTATAAACTCATATGATTAGGCTACTTTAATGAATTTTCATGATAATATTACCTCTTCCCGCCTTGGAATCCGGTTGTTTAATCTCAAATCGATAACATCACGAACCATAAACCTCATACGTGGGTCTAGCTGTTGGTTGTTTGATAGATCCTTGAGTCGGCTAAAGTAAAGATCGTTAATTCGCTTTGACTTTAGTCCCTCCCCATTGCAAATTCAATGCCATTCTTATGCTGTTTTCATTTATGAATGCAAATATTGAAGCATTTGGTCGGTTTCGTGACAAAAGTGTTGGCATTTGGCCATCCATTGTGTACACAAAAATAGCATTCACTGCAAGTTTGTTTGCTGCAAACATAAATAGAAATTGGATCAAGGATCGATTGTATGCAGAATTACTTAAAAGCTGCAAGATGGCAAGTTTGCTGACGGGTGAAAACGGTCTAGGTAAAGTAATTATATGTGCTCGTCTAAGTTGGGTTAACCCGCCAACAACGTTTAGTCAATTTTTTAAGAAATATTATGCTCTAAAACATTTACCTTTAAAGGTAACTTCAAATGGGTTTTCAATTGGTAGCTTAGAAACATACTCAAATCAGCCTATCCATAAAAGTAAATAGGTTGAAATTTCCACCTTTAATATATTACAAATCAAGAAACTAATAGTGCCCATCTGGCCTGCACAGTTGTAGATTTGTTCGACTATTTGATCTGGCAACGACTCTCCATGTTGAGGAAGAATTCTTTGTGGGCTCACTTCATAGTTCCATAGTTCCATTCGAGTGCTAGTCATTCTTAAAACAAATATAGCCTTTTGACCATATGATCCCATTGCTTACTCACTGTAACACCCCCAATTCATGGTTGCAGCGGAATTCAAACTGGGTGTTACTCGACGGCACAATAGTCACAATAATAGAAAACGAACTCCAATTGAGTCGTTTTAAAAGATTTATCATTCAAATTGTATAAATATCAGAGATTACAAAATGAGGTCCCAAATGGTTCCATGTTTACAATTTACATTAAATGAGTTTTGAATGATAATAAAATTTATAGCCCTCTTGAGTATCCGTGCCCTTCCGTGCCATCCTTGATGTCATGAACCTGAAATACATGCTTGAGAGGTCAACACAAAGGTTGAGTGATATTCACAGAGTTTGTTTAATGTTTGAACACAATGTGTTGGTAGTGTGAGTTATAGGCTCACACCAATGGTCGGAAAACAAAGATGGGCTACGTTGTTATATGCCCGGAACAGTTATTATCAAATACTAAGCTTATGACACCAAAACGTTAATGGGTACCAATATCAATCGGCGGAGTTATCCCAGTAGGTACTTTGCCGTCATACCTAATGTCTCAAATATTAATGCATTTGTTTGAACTTAGTCAATACAAATGGGATTCGTCAATCCCAATAGGCCTATTCACAATATTCGCGCTCACTATTTCTAGTGATTAAATGGTTCATAATAAGGGATCTCGGTTTGGCAAGGATGATACTTAGTGATAATAGTACAATCAGGCAAGCATACAATTTAAAAACATTGTGCTCGGTTAAAATAGCATGTATTCCCCCCAAGGGTTTGTAAAAACAATTAAGTAATGGAAAGTGGGGCTATAAACTCACCTTGGGATGTAGTGACGTAATGAACACAACTGTGCCAAGGTGTATGGCAGAATAGTAACATAAGTGATGTCAATAATTAGAGCGCAACGATACAGAATCGGCATAACCTAATGAATATAAGCTTGTCTCAAAACATAATACGCAGAAAGTAATCGATACGTATGAGTTTCAAAAGGTAGAGTGTTGTAGTTTTCGTGGAATATTTGTATCAATGTTTGTAAAAAGTTTAGTATCCCATTCGTGTGGTGGTATAAAGTCATAGACTCACACAAAACGCACGCCAAAGCACAAATCATATAGCATAAGTATGAAAGGTAATAAGCACGTATAAAAGAATAAACCGGTAATAAGTGATTTGTTATTAAGTCGTAAGTCCATTAAGAGTGCAATACATTAATCCTAAACCCTTGTAAGATTATATATGTATTTGACATGGTACATGAGGTTTGTAACTTGAAGATTTGCTAAAACAAGCCCTATGTATGAGTTAGAAACTGAAATTCTAAAACAGTCCCAAAGATTGGAAAGTCTGCACAACTCAGTGAGTTATGGGCCTTAGGTAATTAGATAGGGTGATAGAGCTATGTCTTGTGGTCGTTTCGCCGGGTGGCGCACCTCATAACTCATCCCGATGAGTAAATGAGAGCCAAAATGGCGAAAGGTGTCAAAATCTGCATACCAGATTTTAATCAGAAAAAGCTCATGGTTTTGGTCATTTCTGGAGTTCGGCCCAGTTTTATGAAATGTAGGTAAGACATAAACTTAAATGTAGCCGCAAACGGCGCATCAACCGGAGTTGTAGAACTCTAGATATCGCCGAAAAGGCGGGACTGCAGTGAGCTGTTCCAAACAGCTCATGTATGCAGTAAATAGACAAACAAAACGCACCCATTTGGTGCAGAAAATCAGCACACGAATACTCCTATTTGGGGCTGTTTTGCAGCCACTAAACACCCTCGGTTGGGGCTGGTCTTGGGGCTGTTTTGGCAGCCAACAAACACCCCAGGTTGGGCCGTTTTAGCAGCCAACAATAACCCTCGTTGGGGATGGTTTTGGCTGGACAGAAAGCAACAAACAAACAACCTATGTTGTGCACAAAGTAAACAAGTAAACGCACCCTAATTGAGCTATTTTCGGGCTGTTTGCAGCCAACAAACGCACCCTAGTTAGGCTGCGTTTCAGCAAACAAACACACCATTGCTGGGGCTGCGTAGCAGCAAGCAAATGTCCCTGTTTGGGCTGTAATAAGCCTATCCAAGCGCACCCTTTGGGTGGCTGTGACAGCAGACAAACGAACACCCTTGTAAGCTACGGTGTGGGTCAAAACAACAAAACCAAGCGCACCCTTTGGGTGGCTGTGACAGCAGACAAACGAACACCCTTGTAAGCTACGGTGTGGGTCAAAACAACAAAACCAAGCGCAACCTTTAGGGCTATGATATGGGTCGAAATAAAACAAACCAAGCGCTCTCTCTTGGGGCTGTGGTACACAAAAACAAACACCCCTTTGGGGTGGGCTACAATACCAGACCAACAAACACCTCTTGGGTGTTGTTGCTAACTGAACCGATACCCTCTTTGGGTGGTTTCCAGCCGAGAACCAGGATCAAACAAACACCCTTGTGGGCTGTGTAGATCGAGACCAACAACACGTACGCCTTGGTGGTTTTGTGGCTAACTCGATCAGACGCAAACAACCCCTCATGGGTTTTTATTAAATCCAGTCCACAACCTTAGATAAGCTTGTAAGCTTATTGATGGATTCCTAAATAAGCTATATCTAACCAAACCGAGACCAAGTGGGTGTGGTTGTCGAATCAGAAGCAAGACCAAAAGAAAGATATAAGCACTTCGGAGCTTATAAAATAAGCAATAAGCTCAAACTAAGCCACAACACTTTATTTAATTTTTATACCACACGAATTAGATCAAAACATGTTTTAATCCACGAAAACTTTATAATACGTTTAGTGGTCGGATTTAAATCTAAAGTAACAAAAAGATGACATATTTGGTCGACATACCGCATAACAAATAGAGAAGGTGGACATTGTGATGAAGATAGTGGCGGCGGTGGATGCCGTGGTGTTGGTGGTGGCGTTACATGAACAAAACCCAACAAACCCCAAGTCACCCTTTCACTAAAACTGTGAACAAACACCCTCTTGGTCTTCTTTGCACTGTGGTAGCAGCAAAACACAGTAGGAGATGTGGTGGAGGGTGGCGGCGGCCAATGGGTGAGGCGGTGCTGGTAGTCGGTTGTGCTAGAGAGAGGGAGTTGTGAGATGGCACGTTTGAAAGAAATAAATAAGATGAGATTCAGTCTGATCTTATCTCAAGAAGTGATAAGGCGGTGGGAAAAAAAATATACATGATAAAGACAACTTATTATTATTATTGAAGGTATTATGTATACCCCGTGTTCCGTTGAGCTAAAGTGTAAACGCGGTATCTTGGTTTAGTAATTGCGAGAAATATATTTCTAAGAGCGTTTTTATAATGATAATATAAAAACGAAATTATAGACTCCGAATATAATTATCGAATTTAAACTATTACCAATGTTGTGTCGGTAAGAAGGAAAAACAATATAACCTCTCGTTATATAGACCGGGGTGAACGAAATCGTTCAGAGGATAATAATTCAAATCAGAGCGAATTATTTAACTTGGGAAATTACTGGTTAACTATCGATTACAGTATTTGTTTTTACGTTACGGTAAAAGTGAAATAGTCAAAAGTCAAAGTTAAAGGGCAAAATAGTCATTTTGCCTTATGAAAATTTACGGGTTGCTACAGTATCCACCCCTCATTTGGAACTTCGTCCCGAAGTTCAGCTGGTGTTATCTGCTGACAGAGTGTTCGAGAGTCGAGACAAGATGGAAGTACATTCTGGTCTTCACGCTCCCACGTGAATTCGAGTTCTTACCGAAAGTTCTAACGAAATCTTGAACAATAGGAATGCGACCTTACTTAAGTCATTTGACCTTACGGTCTATGATCGTGATTGGTTCTGTGATAAAGTTCAGACATTCATCAATCTGGAACTCTTCTAGAGGAATAGTGACCAATCCTAGTCTGGATCTTGTATAGTCCGATGTTGAGATGTCTGGGAAAGAGTGTAGGTATTTGTGGAGAATTTTGATCTCACTCTCAGGAAAATCAGGAACTCTTTTAATGTTTTGATGGGTGAGCGAAAGTGCTACGATTAATATCATGGCTCAAACTAACATTTGTAAGAAATAAAGTAAGGGTATAGATGTTTGGAGGACTAAAACAATTGGAGAGTCTAATGTTGCAGGGCTAGCTGAAAATATTGGAGAACCAAATGTTGTGGCGCCTCTTCGAGTGATTGTTGTGCCAGGTGTTAAGAGGTTGTTTTCACAAGGATTTTATGAGTTGCAAATGCAGCAGTTTCAAAAGCCTAGAGAGAGTGGTTGCATTTAGGTGCCTAGATGATGAATCAATTTTGATGTCTCGTAAGCCAGTGGATCATGTTGTAAGAGCTCGGTCTGCTCATGAATTAAATAATGGCAAAAATAACAATAGTAACAAACGGTGTGGGGATGTGGAGAGAGAACATTTCGAGAAACAATGTCTCTAAAATAAAGGTCAACAAATGGAAGGAACTCTTGGGAGAGTTTATGTGTAGGTGTCCACACACTCAAGTAAAGTAGGTAGAATATCAAACACAGTCTGTTAGTTTGAGACTGAACCAAGTCAAAAGTGTAACAAGTCTGTTAACTCAATAAATAACTCATGATTGTAAAGATTTGCAACGACAAAAGTGACAACTTATGAATGAACTTAGGAAGTTCTAATGAGATCTTAAAACTTTTGCTGAGAAATAGAATACCGGAGTTTCTAAAGTTCGAGTTCATACTCATGTCATATCGGATACAACTAAGCCCACTTGTTTATAATTCTTTATTTACATAAAGAGGCATCCCAAACAATGTAAATAGAGGAATATAAACTTATGGTTGGGTGATTTACAATTTCTTTATTTAAATGAAAAGGCATCTCAATCCATTTCAAATAAGGACGTTATAAATCCTCCTACCTAAGAATTCCCAACACAACATTCATACTTAGCCAGTGAGTTACAAGGTAGTGTATTACGAGATGATACTGGTCTTCCAAAAGTACAAAATGAATATTCAATCTTGTAAAGCTGATGAGGGTGCTTGTGGATGCAACGGTTGTGAAGATAATGATGTGATATGTTGATGAACAAAAGTGTGTAGTGTATGCTTAACATTAATATTGGTAGAGATGTCAAGTTTGCTTTAAAATTTTAAAAGATTTTAAAGGTTTATGACGGAATGGTATCCTTTAGGACCTAAACAGGCTAGTACTTCTAAGGGATAAAGAGAAGAATTGATAACTATCCCAAGATAGTAGTTCGGATTATCTTATAAATGAAAACTTTCAAGAATGAAATTAGGCCGTACAAATAAGGTGTTAAGATTTCGCTGAGTGGTAAGACACTATCGTGTCTCTAGATTGTTTTAATGAATTCTGGTGGTTTATCGAGTTCATGTAGGAAATCAACCTGAACATAACCCTAGTACAACTATTCTTAGTATTTGAAAATTTTAAGTCGAATATAGTTAGTCAGACTATATTCCACTGTCCCTAGGTTAAATATAGGTGACTAGTCTATATTTAGCCGAGGTTCGATAAAATTTTCAAATACCTAAACTAGGTATACTTTTGATATGTCCGTTGCTTTCGGGAAACTGTCCACTAAACAAAGGCGATGTCAACCCTTAAGTTGCAAGTCCCGTCCATACAAGACTTGTAACGTATGTTTTCATATTCCATTACATAGAAGATAGTAAGAGTAGGTACGTATGGAAAGGAAGTTTTAAGTAGTTCTAAAATAGAACATACTTGGCCATGATCACGAACTTTTTATAATGAAGGTTTCAGAAGAAAACTTTGATAAATGTAAAGCTGAACTTCAGCTTTTGTAGGTGATGGATTTGTTTGTCCTTTAGAAATCTCATATTTCTTGTTTTGAAATCGATCGATTGTGACGGGTTTTTGATATCATAAGAAATGATATTGATGATGTGATGGAATAATTCTAGAGACCACTTGCACAAAACACAATGTCTCGGAAGTAGGTTAGACCATTGTGCAATTCACAATGTCTGGGAAGTAGGTTAGGCCATTGTGTGACTCAAAACATTTGAGAAATGATTAAGACCATTGTATCATACAATGTCTTGGAAAATGAATGAGATCATTGTATCTCACAATGTCTTGAAAAGTGAATGAGACCATTGTATCTCACAATGTCTTCGAAAATGAATGAGACCATTGTATCTCACAATGTCTTGGAAAATGAATGAGACCATTGTATCTCACAATGTCTTGGAAAATGAATGAGACCATTATATCTCACAATGTCTTGTAAAGTGAATGTTGGAGTAGGAACATGATTGGGAGAGTGTGGCTGTGCCGAAATGCCTTAGAATAGGCATACACAGATATGTTTAGTCCATTGTTTAGATAAATGATTGAAAATAAACCGAGTTTATATATCAATATACTAATATGTTCATGTAGCATAAAATGCCTAGTGTGTATATATCAATATACTTATATGTGTTCATGTAGCATAAAATGCTTAGTGTGTATATATCAATATACTTATATGTGTTCATGTAGCATAAAATGCTTACGGGAAAATGCTCAATTATGTTTAGGGTACATATATCAATATGCAATTATGTTTGTGTAGCACAAAATGTCTACGGGGAAATGCTCAAAATGGGTATATATGAATATACTAATATGTTTGTGTAGCATAACATGCTTACTAAGTCCATAATCGTCTGGAGGATGGAAGACACAGAGAGCGGAAGGCTATAAAATGTTTTTGCTTGTAATTGTAGTTATAGTTTAGGTCTCAATTAGACCCGTTTCTCTATAACCATGGCTCTGATACCAATCTGTAACACCCCCAATTCATGGTTGCAGCGGAATTCAAACTGGGTGTTACTCGACGGCACAATAGTCACAATAATAGAAAACGAACTCCAATTGAGTCGTTTTAAAAGATTTATCATTCAAATTGTATAAATATCAGAGATTACAAAATGAGGTCCCAAATGGTTCCATGTTTACAATTTACATTAAATGAGTTTTGAATGATAATAAAATTTATAGCCCTCTTGAGTATCCGTGCCCTTCTGTGCCATCCTTGATGTCATGAACCTGAAATACATGCTTGAGAGGTCAACACAAAGGTTGAGTGATATTCACAGAGTTTGTTTAATGTTTGAACACAATGTGTTGGTAGTGTGAGTTATAGGCTCACACCAATGGTCGGAAAACAAAGATGGGCTACGTTGTTATATGCCTGGAACAGTTATTATCAAATACTAAGCTTATGACACCAAAACGTTAACGGGTACCAATATCAATCGGCGGAGTTATCCCGGTAGGTACTTTGCCGTCATACCTAATGTCTCAAATATTAATGCATTTGTTTGAACTTAGTCAATACAAATGGGATTCGTCAATCCCAATAGGCCTATTCACAATATTCGCGCTCACTATTTCTAGTGATTAAATGGTTCATAATAAGGGATCTCGGTTTGGCAAGGATGATACTTAGTGATAATAGTACAATCAGGCAAGCATACAATTTAAAAACATTGTGCTCGGTTAAAATAGCATGTATTCCCCCCAAGGGTTTGTAAAAACAATTAAGTAATGGAAAGTTGGGCTATGAACTCACCTTGGGATGTAGTGACGTAATGAACACAACTGTGCCAAGGTGTATGGCAGAATAGTAACATAAGTGATGTCAATAATTAGAGCGCAACGATACAGAATCGGCATAACCTAATGAATATAAGCTTGTCTCAAAACATAATACGCAGAAAGTAATCGATACGTATGAGTTTCAAAAGGTAGAGTGTTGTAGTTTTCGTGGAATATTTGTATCAATGTTTGTAAAAAGTTTAGTATCCCATTCGTGTGGTGGTATAAAGTCATAGACTCACACAAAACGCACGCCAAAGCACAAATCATATAGCATAAGTATGAAAGGTAATAAGCACGTATAAAAGAATAAACCGGTAATAAGTGATTTGTTATTAAGTCGTAAGTCCATTAAGAGTGCAATACATTAATCCTAAACCCTTGTAAGATTATATATGTATTTGACATGGTACATGAGGTTTGTAACTTGAAGATTTGCTAAAACAAGCCCTATGTATGAGTTAGAAACTGAAATTCTAAAACAGTCCCAAAGATTGGAAAGTCTGCACAACTCAGTGAGTTATGGGCCTTAGGTAATTAGATAGGGTGATAGAGCTATGTCTTGTGGTCGTTTCGCCGGGTGGCGCACCTCATAACTCATCCCGATGAGTAAATGAGAGCCAAAATGGCGAAAGGTGTCAAAATCTGCATACCAGATTTTAATCAGAAAAAGCTCATGGTTCTGGTCATTTCTGGAGTTCGGCCCAGTTTTATGAAATGTAGGTAAGACATAAACTTAAATGTAGCCGCAAACGGCGCATCAACCGGAGTTGTAGAACTCTAGATATCGCCGAAAAGGCGGGACTGCAGTGAGCTGTTCCAAACAGCTCATGTATGCAGTAAATAGACAAACAAAACGCACCCATTTGGTGCAGAAAATCAGCACACGAATACTCCTATTTGGGGCTGTTTTGCAGCCACTAAACACCCTCGGTTGGGGCTGGTCTTGGGGCTGTTTTGGCAGCCAACAAACACCCCTGGTTGGGCCGTTTTAGCAGCCAACAATAACCCTCGTTGGGGATGGTTTTGGCTGGACAGAAAGCAACAAACAAACAACCTATGTTGTGCACAAAGTAAACAAGTAAACGCACCCTAATTGAGCTGTTTTCGGGCTGTTTGCAGCCAACAAACGCACCCTAGTTAGGCTGCATTTCAGCAAACAAACACACCATTGCTGGGGCTGCGTAGCAGCAAGCAAATGTCCCTGTTTGGGCTGTAATAAGCCTATCCAAGCGCACCCTTTGGGTGGCTGTGACAGCAGACAAACGAACACCCTTGTAAGCTACGGTGTGGGTCAAAACAACAAAACCAAGCGCACCCTTTGGGTGGCTGTGACAGCAGACAAACGAACACCCTTATAAGCTACGGTGTGGGTCAAAACAACAAAACCAAGCGCACCCTTTAGGGCTATGATATGGGTCGAAATAAAACAAACCAAGCGCTCTCTCTTGGGGCTGTAGTACACAAAAACAAACACCCCTTTGGGGTGGGCTACAATACCAGACCAACAAACACCTCTTGGGTGTTGTTGCTAACTGAACCGATACCCTCTTTGGGTGGTTTCCAGCCGAGAACCAGGATCAAACAAACACCCTTGTGGGCTGTGTAGATCGAGACCAACAACACGTACGCCTTGGTGGTTTTGTGGCTAACTCGATCAGACGCAAACAACCCCTCATGGGTTTTTATTAAATCCAGTCCACAACCCTAGATAAGCTTGTAAGCTTATTGATGGATTCCTAAATAAGCTATATCTAACCAAACCGAGACCAAGTGGGTGTGGTTGTCGAATCAGAAGCAAGACCAAAAGAAAGATATAAGCACTTCGGAGCTTATAAAATAAGCAATAAGCTCAAACTAAGCCACAACACTTTATTTAATTTTTATACCACACGAATTAGATCAAAACATGTTTTAATCCACGAAAACTTTATAATACGTTTAGTGGTCGGATTTAAATCTAAAGTAACAAAAAGATGACATATTTGGTCGACATACCGCATAACAAATAGAGAAGGTGGACATGGTGATGAAGATAGTGGCGGCGGTGGATGCCGTGGTGTTGGTGGTGGCGTTACATGAACAAAACCCAACAAACCCCAAGTCACCCTTTCACTAAAACTGTGAACAAACACCCTCTTGGTCTTCTTTGCACTGTGGTAGCAGCAAAACACAGTAGGAGATGTAGTGGAGGGTGGCGGCGGCCAATGGGTGAGGCGGTGCTGGTAGTCGGTTGTGCTAGAGAGAGGGAGTTGTGAGATGGCACGTTTGAAAGAAATAAATAAGATGAGATTCAGTCTGATCTTATCTCAAGAAGTGATAAGGCGGTGGGAAAAAAAAATATACATGATAAAGACAACTTATTATTATTATTGAAGGTATTATGTATACCCCGTGTTCCGTTGAGCTAAAGTGTAAACGCGGTATCTTGGTTTAGTAATTGCGAGAAATATATTTCTAAGAGCGTTTTTATAATGATAATATAAAAACGAAATTATAGACTCCGAATATAATTATCGAATTTAAACTATTACCAATGTTGTGTCGGTAAGAAGGAAAAACAATATAACCTCTCGTTATATAGACCGGGGTGAACGAAATCGTTCAGAGGATAATAATTCAAATCAGAGCGAATTATTTAACTTGGGAAATTACCGGTTAACTATCGATTACAGTATTTGTTTTTACGTTACGGTAAAAGTGAAATAGTCAAAAGTCAAAGTTAAAGGGCAAAATAGTCATTTTGCCTTATGAAAATTTACGGGTTGCTACACTCACCAGCTCGCATCAAAGCATCAACACACTGTCTAACCACCTTAGAAACATCAAAAACCTTATTTACAATAGAAAGGTGTCAAATTTGAGATCAAATTCTTTTTTTTTTTTTTTTTTTTTTTTTTTTTTTTTTTTTTTTGTTATCAGATAAAACTAATAGTTAAATGTAATGCTTTTTGACATTATTATTTTTTGTTAATCTAAAGTTTTAACATTATTGAACGTATGATTACGTAGCTTCTGATATGGTAATATGTGTTCATACTATGCGATCCATCGAGCAAATGGATCTCATGTTTTGCAGTACATCAAAATACTCCAAATGCATCATTAACGATCTTATTGTAAGATTAAAATTCTCTCTTACTAATTTTATGTGTGTCATTTCTGTTTTCGATTTTGTTGATTTCATAATGTCATGTTTTGAGATAATTAAAAGGGTGTTTGGATCAGGCTACTGTAGAAATAAGAATAGGGTGTGACTGGAATTCTGGATTAGGCTGCTATAGATTTATGAATGAGGTACGTTTGGATCACACTATTACAGATTTGATTTTGGACCAGACTTAAGTTACGGAAGTAACAGAATGTTTATCTGCGTCTTTTAAAACTAGATAAGTAGTTTGGAGTGTTTGGATGGATTACATATCTAATTATTTTAAAGTATATAAGCACTTCTAGAAAAATTCTTATCTTTTAAACAAATAAACAGTTTAAAGTTAGCAATTCCAAACACCCAAAAATAAGTGTTTTATATGACTTAATATAACCTCGCTTTGTTTCTTTCCGTTGTGATATCCATAGATATTATTAACCATAAAATTCAAACTATACATGTTGTGTTACATAAATGGATTAGTTTTTAAAGATTACCGAAATGATAGCAACATTTTTATTTTGTATAACTGAAATATCATTTCCTTAATTATAGTAGAATATTGTGGACATTTGAATTCAGTTTTAATCCTAACCCCATTTTATAAATTCCTGCCCTCATTCCGGTTACAAATAAAGTTTGCATAAAGTTACTATATTCACAGCTTTCAAGCCAATTTAAAGAAGCTATTGTGGCTGCTATGGTTCTGATATTGTGAAAGCTGGCAGGATATGATGTTTTCTGTTGGTTCTGATGCAACCATCATTCCTATAGTATCGGTATGGATATATAATACTTCATGCGTGGCTTTTGATACCATTTTTATGAATTATCATCTGAAAATGAGTATAAAAATGCAGGAATAGGAGGATTTGTTGCGGGTAATTCTCTGTCTCAAATGAACAGTGATCCAACTAAAGCGTAACGCCCTTGGGATGCCGTATGAATTCTTATATTTTGGTTCTTTAAAATATAACTTGATTATCTTATATGTTTTTATTGTCATTTTGGTGGAGAATTACACGCAACATATCTGATATGGTACATATTTTTTTAAGTATGCAATTTGTTGCACAAAATGGTAATTATGTTATATACTTTTTATTGTGATTCATCATATTCTAAAGTATACTCTGCAATGGTTATTGAAATCAGAGACATGAATAACTTTATGTATAGAGAAGGCGTAAATGAATATGAAGCTATCATTTATTGTTTTGGTGAAAATTCGGAGGTAAAGTTGATCAAATTTAATGACCTAATTAGTGGTTGTTGAACTAGGTTTAATATGTTTCTTTTAACTAAATATTGCAGCTGAAGATAAACTCCTGAAAATCCACGATATGTCACTTGCTTGGTGCTACCGAAGCAGTAGCCATATTTAAGGTAAATAATATAAAATCATACTATATATATATAATCACTAGATACATTCGGTTTGAATACTGATTTACATCGTTATATAGGCTATCAAGACAAGATGGCTACATCCAAACATTAATTTGGAAAATCCGGATGTAGGTGTGGTAAGTAATCACCTCTTTTCTACATTAAATTACATAAATGTTAGATGTAGTTTGCACTATTTTCTCATCTTATAGACATGCCCTTGATGCCACGAGGTTAGTAATTCATTGCTATCTAATACTGTTGTACAAAAGATATAATTAAAATGTAATGTGGTACAACCATAAGCTACTCATTTTCAATGTTGGCAATAATTTTAACTCAATTTATAGGAACAATGCTTTTATGTTGCAGTAAGTGCAATAGACTCATCTTCAATGTTGGCAATAATTTTCTGGCATTGTATTTATTTGACATTTTCAGATGTTATGGTTATATAACTATTTAACAGCATTATTGGCGTCATGTTATATTTAGCGTATTGCTCAGATGTTATGGTTATGGAAACTGGACAACTGCTATATGATCAGGTAATTTAAGCATTTGTAACTCGAATATGATTATATAATGTTCAGCTAGATCAAATTACATGGCCTAATTACTTTTGTTCACGCAAGCTTAAACAAACCTTAGTATAATAAGATTGCATTGCAGCGTTTATCTTACTTACGGACTATGTTACTTTTTTGAGTATCAATTGATTGATAGTTCTTTTGACGATAATTTCTGTTCGGATATTGCAGGAATCAATTCGTTGAACATGGACGGTAGCTTGAAGTGTAAAACATGGTGAATTGGGGATTCTAAGAAAGGCTATAAGTTTAGGAACTCCTTTAATATGTAGTTTTTTCATGAGTGTTTACTTTTGAAATTTTCGTCTTCTTTACATGTTACCATGAAACTATGGATATCCTGAATTTCACACATACATGTGAACAAATTGATGAACTAAATGTTTTTCCTGCTCATTATAATGAAGTATGCCATGTGAGTGATGGAGTTAAACCAGTAATTAAATTTCTAATACTTGATGCAACCAATATTAATAAATCGTTATCAGCTTTAGGAGATTTCTTTTTAATTTTTTATTATTATTTTTTTAGACTTTAGACTTTGCATTGGACTTGGACTTTGTATGACCTATAAAAGCAAATCAACTTGAATGAAAAGTGGCGTAATGAAAGATGGTGAGCCAAAGCTTCATAATAACTATTGCAAGTACCCTAATTGATTGTAACATATTACTTCTGCTGACAACTAAATTTGATATTACCTTTCAAAATTGGCTATTAGGTTATAGAAGAAGTCTCTCACTTAGTTTTTGTTGCGACCGAGAGGGTAACTACACTGATAAAACAAACAACGTTGTATTTAAAGAAGTTTTTTACAAACTTAGATAAGGCGGATGGTTTGTGCTACGTGATGTACTTTTGTTTTAATAGTTTATATGAATCAACAATGGTGAATTTTTTATTTTATTTATTATTTATTTATTTTTTTTTTAAGATTGAATAACTTATCAATACTATAGCTATAGGTATAAGTTACATTTAAATAATTTTTTCGTTTTACGGTAATTTATATTAAACAACATAAGTTTAAATTACAAATATCTTAAATATATGTAAAGGATATATCGAAACTAGCCCGCCCATAAGGCGGGTTGTTAATCTAGTAAGAAGAATTTAGGAATTATAGTAAGTTGCTAAAAGGTGTTACCTCTGGCGGGATGCATCATGCTAGCAGTAACACCAAACGCAAGGTTCTTTTGCTCTATCTATTTGGTGATGATCCACTTGGAATATGTCAATAAGAAGCAAATAAATTCTACCAAATTAGTGTAATCAAAAGACATTTCCAAATTTCACCATTGACCCGAATTGAATTTGTGTGATAGTGATGATATTATAGTGACGAGCTCATCTGATTAACATTTTAAGTATATATCTGTTATATTTCGTTTGAGTTAATAAAGTTAATATATAGGGCCTGTTTGGCAGGAGCTTTTTGAGGAGCTGTTAGCTTTTTGTTTTAAAAATAATCTTCTCTAAAATAAATAGCTCCGTTTGGATGAATTAACTTCAAGTTTTTATTTCAATCAAATAGCTCATAAATGAAAAGCTGATTTATGAAGCTTTTTAAATATTTTGGAGCTGTTAAAACTTTAAATTACTGATATACCCTCCAAACATTTGTTTACAATTATAAATATGTCCTTTTATGTCATTTTACATCTTATAACTACATTTAACAGCTAACTTACCAAACACTTTTATTAAAAAAAGATACAGCTTGTAGCTCGTGTTAACAGCTTTGCAGTTTATAGCTTACAGTTACAGCATACAACTAGTTTTGCCAAACATACCCATAATGTAGAAAGAAAATGTATACATGAACTAAGTGATGTAAGCTATCTCCATTTTCGTATTATGATAATCCAATAAGTCCCTAAAAAAGCTGATACCCACAATTTGAATATTCCAAGTACTTGTAGTTCTCAAAAACAAAATCAAAAGTCTATATTTGCCACTTCAAGGCATAATGATCACTTTGTTAAGCACGTCCAAACACCCCGTAATATTGCTACCAGATCACCTTTTTTTGGATAATTACTAAAAGTAGATTTATCATAAGGCTTTTTTTTGGAACTTCAGACCCCATATAAATTTTTGATGTGTATAGTAGATACTCTTATATTACTCCGTCCCAAAAAACAGTCCATCTTACTATTTAAGTTTGTCCCAAAATAAGTATTCAGTTTTTATATATGGACAGTAATTATGACTGGTTTTCCTACTTTATCCGTCTAATTAAAACTTGCATTAATTACTCATTCTTTATTTCTATATTAACTACGAGGGTAAAAATGACTTTTTATAAATCAAAATTAGCATTAATTACACATATCATAATTTCTACATTATTTTTTTGGACACTCTTTTAGGACCGGAGGGAGTATATTTTGGGTGGTGATATGCTCACTACAAGAAATGATGTGCACACCACAAAGGGTATGTTTAGTAAAAATAGCAGTGAGCAGTAGCAGTGAGCTATAAGAGTAGCCACAACTCACCGCTCGTAGCTTCTTAAAGAAGCATTGAAAAAATAAGCATTTCTAAAAAATAGTAAAGCTCACCGCTCTTTTGCCAAACGAATAATAAAAATAAAAAAGCTTATTGCTTACCGCTCATCGCCTCAAAAAGTTAGGCATCAAACATAGCCAAAATTACATTTTAGTTAATAAGGTAGTAACCAATCACCAAAACTTGCTATTTAAAATAATCAATTGTATTTATTTCTTGCCTATATAAATTGTCAAAGTTGTATGGGCAACTAACCATCTCTCATTCTCTCATTGCTGCTGCTGCTGGTACGTTGAATCAATTATTTGTTACTACGTATTTTACATCTTCATATGTTTTTCATAAAATGCATTGATTCATCACATGACTTCGCTTATGGAATTTTGCATTTAGTTCTTCTAGTTTATTACAACTTCAGAATTTTCTTCTTGATTTTATTATTTGACATGTTATTATTATTATTATTATTATTATTATTATTATTATTATTATTATTATTATTATTATTATTATTATTATTATTTTATGTTATGTTATGTTATTTTTTATTTTTATTTTATTTATTTATTTATTTATTTATTTTTTATGTTATTTCATCTTTGTTATGTCTTATGTGAATTGAATGCTTATGTTATTGATTTGTTACAGAAAATATTAATACACCTTTGTTGCTGTTTCTAGCTGTCGAGTTACAAAATATTAATGGACCTTTGTTGCTGTTTCAAGCCGTCGAGTCTTAATGTAACAGATCTATGTGTGTTTATATATACATTTTAGCCTCTAGCATCTCGCTTCGCTACGTACATAATAAAGTTTAGTGTATATAGACATGGGTTCATGGGCTGTGACTTCTTATATAGATGTACTAATAAATGTAATTTGATATTTTGCTAGAAAAAAAAAGGTGGACAACATGGATGCTAACCTTGAGAACATGGTGGTCCCATCATCTTCAGCAGACGAAAACGAAAGCCAAACTTCCACAAAACAACCTAAAAAGCTTAACAAACGAAACCATTTGGCTGAAATACAACAAATTGAATTGCCGCCCAAAGGAAATGGGTGTGTGGCGTCAAACAACAAGGAAGCCAATGGTATTGGGGCGGTGAAGAAAGTTTGGAGGCGTGAGGAGGAGATAACACTCCTTAACGCTTTAAAGATAACAAAAGATGCAAACGAATTGCATAAACTTGTGCAAAGAAGTATATCTGTGACGTTAGCACAGGTGAAAAACAAGGTACGTAGGCTGCACGGGAAGTTTAATAAAGGAATTATACATGATGACTCGGAGTATAACAAGCTCTTTATGGAGATTTGGGGAGATGATGTTACTCCTTCAACTCCTGTTTTGAATTTTGAAGACTTTAAGCATTATTTTCCGCGAACAGAAATGATGTTATCAAAAGGAATGTCTCAGTTTTCCAGTATGTCGGAGCATGCAAAAGATGTGTTGAAAGAGAGCATCCTATTTGTTGATCCTGAGGAACTTGAGGAACAAGAAGATCTATGGATGGGTTATGAGGAAGAGATGCTCAACATTAACAAAGAGAAAATAATACTTCGTCAGAAAATTTGCTCTCTACTTCGGAGGGCTCGACGGGCTTACATTGGCTTGCGCATAGATCAGTACACATGCATCTATGAATGATGGTTTTCTTGTTTCTTATTTCTAACTTCTTCTTTTTTTGTCTAACAACGAATGATTTTGGTTTGTTTTGGCGTAATGGGAATCAAGGAATGAATTTTATATCCATTGAGATGTTTGTTTAAAGAATATGGGTTTTTATATTGGATATGATACTAGGGAGTATTTAATAATAGAAAATCAGTTTTTTAGTACTTCGCTATGTAATTAACTAATCTCAGTTATACTTGATGCAAAGTAAGTTCTTAACATTCGAAATTATTACCTATATAAGCAAAGAAATATGAGTTATTGCTTTGCATGTAATTAAGGCCTTGATGAATTTAAAGTCATTTCAAAACTCGCATGCCATTTATTATATAGGTCCGTAAAACTCTCAATAATAGTTTTCAACACGTATTCGTAATAGAGTTTTGATATATGGAACTAATTAAGAGGCCAGACCTAACATTTTGATAAGAACACTTGTCATTGACCTTAACAACTTAAATACTTTTTTCACATTTACCCTTTCATAAATATTTTTCAACAAGTTAACATCTTTTTTCATAGTATTTTTTGCTCATATACCCAACCAATTTATTTAGGCTTCTTGTGCCTTTTGTAATTACTAGAAAGGTGCCCGCGTGATGCGGGGGCGGATTATTGAGGTGAAGAGGAGGGAGGTGGGGTGGTGGAAAGTGGTTGTTGGGGTGGTTGTTGAGGTGTTTATAAATTGTTGGGGGTGGTTATAAATTGTTGGAGATGATTGTTAGGGGTGGTTGTTTCCATAATTAGTAAATAAAAGTCTGAATTTTTAAGCCTTTCTAATTATAGAATAGTCCCAAATACATTATATAGTAGTATAGATATAGATAATCACCCACTTGAACTGATGGTCTCTCATATTATATACACAGTAAAAATTTAAATGATCCCACACGACTGTGAGTGTTTAAACTAAATTTCATGAATGATACAATTTCAAGATTATAAAAAGATGACAGGCCATGAATACTAATGGTGCTACTTGAGGATATGAAAGTATTAAAAGATCATGGGACACCATAACATAAAACCAAGATCCGAAGAAAACAGTTACGATTTGCGAGAGAGAAACGGAAGAGATAACTAACTTGTTTAACAATTTATTAGGGGCAAACTAGGGATAACAAAATAAATCTTCCTAATTAAGATTCAAGTTTATTGTTATGCTCAAATAGAGTGACTAGACGAGTATCCGTGCATATCAACATAATTTTATAACGATATACAATTAAAATGATATTTTGGTTAACTGTATCGTGTAACCTTTTGTGTAACCAAAATATCAGTTGGCTATATGCCACTATAAAATCTCGTTGCTATGCACATGTACTCGTCTAGTAAATACATAAACGCTAAGAAAGAACTAAAATTCTTCGCTTATATACGAAGAAAATGAAACAAACTAAATAATCAAATAAAAGGATCAAACACGAATACGAAGAACATGAAGACACTCATGATACCTCCGACCCAAATTAATTGTCCAGTTTAACTTTTTGTGATCTTTCTTATTTAACTTTGACATTAAATATTTTTGTTTGTGTTGTATAATATTTGATATAAAATATATAAATGAATTGCGTTTTAAATGTTTTTTCATTGGTATAATTTTTATCAATAATTATATAACACAAACAAAAATATTTAAAGTTAAAGTTGAAAAATAAAGACCACAAAAAGTCAAAAATTATTATGGGACGGAGGGAGTATTAAGGTAGCGGATAACTTTTATTAACATACTTGAAGCACCTAGATAAACACCCATTATACACTACTCTAATAAATGTCTTGATTTCAAATTTTTATTTTAGTTATAAATGAATTGTCATGTAAGTTACTCTTGCAATAAAAGAGGCTTCATTTCTGGGTAAGGATCCAGTGAGAAGAAAACTTATAATAAGAAGGATGAGAAATAACTATAACTACATATATGAGATGCATCGACTTGAATTAGATGCATCTCAATTCATTTAGATACATCCCAATTAGTTTCAAAAGTAATTTTGAAGTGAAAACGATGCAAAGTAGTACTTGCAATAAATTTGACCCGCAGTGGACGAAAAATACATAGGTTTTTCCTAACTTGCTAAAATGCATCTAATATCTGTATATGCATCTAATTTTTAGCTAGAAAATATATTAGGGTGCATCTAATTCAAGTCGATGCATCTCTAATATGTAGTTATAGTTATTTCTCATCCTTCTCATTTTAAAATTTCTTCTCATTTGATCCCAAGACTTTCATTTCTAAAATAAACAAATTTTGTTTTATATTGATTTCTTGCAATAAAAGAGACTTCATTTCTAAAATAAACAAATTTTATTTTATATTGACGGAGTATCTTTTTTCCATCTCGATATACTTATTGATGACGTATAGTCTATATATGAACCACGAGCCCAAATATTAGACATTACTAAGACCCAAAGCCACCATATGTGGACTATTAAAACTTGGGTCGCATTAATAATAGAGTGGGCTCACGCAAGCCCAACCAAACTATATACGGAATAGATAGAGATCTTCTATCTATGGAATGGATATCTTAAACCAGATAAGTACCACGTGTGCGAAACGTAAGGAGCACGAACCCTACAAGGATTCTGCGCCTATATAAGAAATGACATAATTCTCATTAAATGTACGATTCAAAACCCTAAAACTCTCTACGAGAACCCTAAATCGATTACTTACTCTCACGCCGGAGTCTAATCGTGGGAGACAATCCCACGATAAGCCTAACGGTGTTGTTTATTTTCTTAGTGCGCAGGTTTCAAGCATTAAGAAGCGAATTGGTACGAGAGCAAGAGCCCATAGTCAGGAACGCCCAACTTTTGTAGCAACAAGTGGCGCCATCCGTGGGACCCCTACTAAGAACTAAGGAACTAGAATGACGAAGAATAAGAATTCAAGCCAGCGGACTCCGCAGTTGGAAAAAACACGTGACCCCCAGAGGAAGAATCAACAAGATTCGACCCCTAGGCAAGCTGCTGGGACAACCAGCGCACCTGGTCACCAAGAGGCGGGTACAACCCAACCTCTTCCAGTGGTAGAACTGCCTATAAGGACTACCCAAACCACAGTGGTCCCAAGCGTTGAGGAACTCCAACGCACCTTCTTCACTACTCCTCACCAAACCGTACCTACAGTGGACAACACTGTACCACCAGGCGCGCCTAACCGAGATAGGGCACCCAATACTGAGGCAAATATTCTTGCAGCAACTGAGGATACACCTGACCTAACATTGGGAAATTTTGTATCCCAAAATTATAAAACTCTGACTGCCCTCATGCAAGAAGAAGCAAGAAGAAGGTCGAGTGTGAGCCTCCAAGCCTGGCTCAATTTTGGTCCTGAACGCGAACCATCACCACCGCGCCACCCACGAGGAAGACGCGCAGATAACGAAAAACGTACTACTATCCACGATAGGTTGGGTACGACATCTGATTCACAATACTCAGAGGAATATGAAGGCAGCGAAAGGCGCATTAATGTTCACTCTAGACTTGGCAGCTGAGGGATACAAGACCGATTAGGACCTCAGCATTCACCAAGCCAAGGGTCCTCCAAATTTGGGAGCAAGAGAATTCACGACAGATTGGGGAAAAGAATATCCCCAAGTGAAAGCCCCTCAACCTCCTCCTATGAAGGAAGCCGGCGCAAGAAGAAAATGAGGACTTATTTCTTCCATGGCGACGCCAGAAAATTGATGCGTTTACACGATGCATCAGCGATTACTCCGACCACAAAAGGAGGCGCATGCCCACTAACGTGAAAACATATGATGGAACAGGTGATCCGGATGATCATCTAAAGGTTTTCGAATCAGCAGCCACTATCAAAAACTGGCCGCAACCTGTGTGGTGCCATATGTTTAATTCTACATTGGTAGGGAATGCGGGCACATGGTTTAGCAAACTCCCACGACGGAGCATCGGGGGGTTTGAAGAATTATGGAAAGCATTCCGTCTCAACTTTACCCAAAGAAAGAAGTGCGCTAAAAACCCTGTTGAACTTGCCAGAGTAAAATAGCACCAAGGGGAATCAACCAGTGCTTTTATGGAACGCTTCAAGGATGAGTGCATACAGGTCAAAGCGTGTCCCGAAATTCTAAAAATTTCAGGGTTCATGAATGGGATTAACAACCCAGAACTTATCCAGAAGCTAAATGACAAAGTTCCCCAAACCTTCGATGACCTAACAAAGCGCACAATATCCTTCATACACGGAGAAGCAGCCACTGCGGACAGCAAAAAGGGTTACTCGAATTATAGGCAACCAGAACAGCCTAAGAGACAATCCAATGATCAGAATAACAACCGCAACAGGAACTACCGCAGTGGAAGAGACAATGACAAATATACCCCTCTCACAAAAACTCCGAGGGAAATATTTGTAACAGAAGGTGCAAATTTCCCAAAACCTCCACCAATGCGCACCGCAGAGGAAAAGCGCGTGGGGAATGGATACTGCGAATACCATGGTCAAAAAGGCCATACAACTAACGAGTGCGTCCAGCTACGACAACTAATTGAAAAGTTAGTAAAGGAAGGCAGAATGGACCACCTTGTAAAAAACATCAAAGAGGGAAAGGACAAACAAAGGAATGGGGGCAAGAAAGAACCTTCCAAAGAAAAAGCTGACACCATATACATGATACAGTCATGGCAACGTAAGATAAAACAAAAAGTCAGCCAAAAATTCTCTCTAGAAAAAGAGATATCCTTCCCTACTCTAGATGCGGACAACGCAGTAGTAGAACCCCTAACTATTGAAATACATGCAGGGGGACATGATATCCACCGCATGTACATTGATGGAGGAGCATCCGCTAATATCCTATACGATCATTGTTTCAAAAGACTGCGACCTGAAATCCAAAGTCAATTGATACCAGCAACAACGTCGCTGACAGGATTCACAGGAGAAAAGATTTGGCCTATGGGGCAATTACGCTTGCTAGTGGTCGTGGGAGATGAGCAACACTCAACAGCAACATGGATAAATTTCATGGTAATAAAGTCTCCTTCACCATACAATGGCATCATTGGGAGACCTGTAATATCATCCATGCGCGCTGTGCCATCCACAACGCATGGGATGCTCAAATTTCCAGTAGAGGGAGGAGTTGTTACCCTCTATAACACAACAGTACCACCAAAAGAATGCAACACAGTAACGACTGAGGAGGGGAATATTCCAGAACAGCACACAGAAAAAATACCAAACCTAAAGGTCGCTATTCACCCCGATTACCCGGAACAACAAGTTTCGATTGGAGGATCTTTATCCGATAAAGGTAAAGCAGCCGGGTGCGCACTCTTGCAAAAGAACCTAGATATCTTTGCATGGGAACCAAAACACATGACGGGAGTGCCACGCTCTATCACAGAGCATAAGCTACAAATCCGACAAGGATATCCCCCAATACGACAGAAGAAGCACGGCCAGGCCCCAGATCGTGCAAAAGCTATTCTGGAAGAAGTACACAAACTTGTAGACGCAGGCATCATGCGCGAAGTGTACTATCACGACTGGCTCTCTAACCCAGTAATGGTAAAGAAGAGCGATGGCAGTTGGAGAATGTGCGTGGACTTCACCAACCTTAACAAAGCATGTCCATAGGACTGCTATCCACTGCCAAAAATAGACTGGAAGGTAGAATCCTTGTGCGGATATCCTTTCAAATGCTTCCTAGACGCATACAAAGGGTATCATCAAATCTAGATGGCAGTCGAAGATGAAGAAAAAACAGCTTTCCACACCAGTCAAGGAGTTTACTGCTACACAAAAATGCCTTTTGGCTTAAAAAATGCAGGCGCAACATACCAACGATTGGTGGACACAGCTTTCGAGAAACAAGTGGGTCGAAACTTGGAAGTCTACGTAGACGACCTTGTCATCAAAAGCCACACAGAGGATGAATTGGTGCGCGATATTGAGGAAACGTTCAAAACATTGGGACAAATAAACATGAAGTTAAATCCCAAAAAATGTACCTTTGGCGCAACTGAAGGCATGTTCCTCGGATACTTAATAGAACCTGATGGAATTAAGCCTTGCCCAGAAAAAACCAAAGCTGTTATTGATCTTCCCTCACCGCGCACACTCAAAGAAGTCCAGTCGTTAACAGTGTTCTGAAAGGCTCAAGGCACACTAAGGCGCAAAGGGGGGCAAAGAGCCTCGAGTCGAGGCGCATTCCAAGGCGCGGGATTCATGAATGCGAGGCGCACTAAAAACATTAAGTTTTTTTATAACATATATGACCATTTATGTAGCTTAAATAACACAAAATAACGTTAAAATACTTAATGCATGACACATATTGCCATTATAAATATTAAAATAGATCATTTGTCACTTCTAAAATGGATCAACTATTTGACTCGATGACCTAGAGATTAAAATCCATATAAGACTAAATATTCTTGTGTCCTAGATTTGTAGCTTGCATCTAACAAAGCTCATAATTTAAACCAAAATATCAAGCAAGCAACATATTAATATTCAACGCACAATGCCATATTTTCATGATAATATGTCGTAAAGAAAATTCTTAATGAAACAAAGTAACTTCTTAAAGAAAATTACAATCAATAAAATAAACATAGAATTAATTCAAATTTACAAATCATACAAATACTCACCCTATGACTTAAAAGGCCCATGTATCTTATTTAATATTAATAAAAAGAAGAAAAAAAAGAAAAAAAAAATGTTAGATTTCCTAGGCGCAAAAAGCCCCAAGGCGCTAAGGCGCAAAAAGCCCCCAAGGCGCGTGCTTTTTGTGGGATTCATGCATGTCTTGAACCTCGATCTGAAAAAAGCCCAAAGGCTGGAGCCTTGCTCCAAGGCGTGCCTAGGCGCGCTTTAGGCGCGATTTTGACAACTATGGTCGTTAAACGGAAAACTAGCAGGGCTAAACCGTTTCCTATCTAAGTCAGCAGACAAATCACTCCCTCTTTGCAAAACACTCACGAAGTGTACTAAAAAGGGAGATTTTCGCTGGACTGAGGAAGCAGAAGCTTTCCAACAGCTAAAACAGCACCTAGCATCACTCCCCAAATTTGTCGCACCGCGACCAGGGGAAGAGCTAATCATGTACTTATCTGCAACCCATGGAGCAGTTAGCGCAGTGCTATTGACAGATAGAAACTCCATCCAGACACCCATATACTTCGTTAGCAAAGCATTGAAGAAGACAGAGACTAACTACAGCGCCATGGAGAAGCTGGTCCTAGCCTTAGTATTCGCAGCTAAAAGGCTACGCAGATACTTTCAAGCGCATCCAATAGCTGTAATAACAGACCAGCCAATCAAACAAGTTATCTTTAAACCTGACGCATCAGGACGGCTACAAAAGTGGAGTGTCTTGTTGAGCGAGTATAACATCTCATATAGACCGCGCACTGCAATCAAGGGACAGATATTAGCCGATTTTATTGTTGAGAAGCCATATACGGATAGTCCAACCTCAACAACCAAAACGGATCTGCAAAAACCCTGGATCCGGTAGACAGATGGATCCTCATGCGTGGATGGATCAGGCGCAAGCCTTATTCTTACAAATCCAGAAGGCATGGAATTCACCTATGCGCTGCGCTTCAAATTCATAGCCACAAACAATGAGGCGGAATACGAAGCCCTACTTGCTGGACTGCGTATTGCTACGTGGGAATCGCACCAGGCTTTACCTCTCAAGGGATCTTGAGAAGCTTACAACCCCCACCAGGCAGTGTACCTGATCGTTGTAGTATAGTATAGTGACAAGTACCGGAGGATTGATCGTTCAGCTAGGAATAGTGTCGCTAGGATTAGAAAACCTAAATACTAGTTCTAAAGGTGAGGGATGATTATTTTTGTATTTTTATATTTTTTTAGAAAGCAAGTAAAAATCTCGGGTTTGAAGGATTTGGGCGGAATTAGTTGCTAGTCAACTAACCCAATACTAAGATGCAATCAAAATAACATACTAAAAATGAAAATAAACTAAATTATACTAAGGTTGTGAGCAATAAGTGGAGAAAATGTGTTTACTTAGATTTCACTACTCCCTAGATATCTTTTACACGTTAATTACTTGTTATAGTTGCGTGGATGACGGATTGTATTCCTTAATACCATTCATGGGGTGGCGCACTTAATTCCCCAATCCTATGAGCTCTTATCTCCTCCTATGCCATGCCCGGCACAACCATAGGGATTGTAAACAGTGGCTCATGCATTAAATACAACCAATAAAACCTAGTGCACATCAGTTCATGTTTCCTAAGACGTTCAAGCATGTTACCATTTGGAGATCTGCCAGTTTTCTTAAGCCTAACATCGAATTCATTCATCCAATACAACCATAAATAAGTAATCAACACATAATTAACATCTAGGTTTCATTAGATCCAAGCAAACACAAGATAGATCTAGCCTATCATGATGGAATTAAGACAAGAACAAGATATAGACAACCAACACATAGACATATTGATTGAATTAAAAGAATACTTATCTCAATTACACATGAAAGGTATCAAGGGCTTGGAACCCTTGAAAAACCTGTAAAATTCGTACCAAGTTCGTACTTAGGGTTTCTCCAAAACTTCTCTCCTTTTAATGTGAAAATTAGAAAACTATATATATGAAATAGGGTCTGACGGCGTCAAGACAAATTTTGTGACGCCGTCATCTCGCCGCCAAAATACTTCTCGGACTGCCTTGATCTACTTTTGACGCCGTCACGTGTTAGCGTTTTCCAGGCCGTCATGCATTTTACTCTTGACGCCGTCAGAAATTCCTTCTTGACGCCGTCAAATCTGTACTGGGCCGTCATGCAAATTACTCTTGACGCCATCAGAAATTCCTTCTTGACGCCGTGCAGCAAGGAAAATTAAGACTTTGTCGTTTTCCTCACTTTTATGCTCCAAAAACGTCCATATTGCTTCCTTTTCCAGATTTTACTCTCAAAGTACCTAAAATCACAAAAGGAACGATTTAGGGCAATATTTGATCAAATAAATTCAATTCCGGGCTTAAATGACCCCCTAAAAGTGGTTCATTTTTCGCCTCATCATATACCATTACACTTGAGATTTGCTTGTCCTCAAGCAAATGCGCTTTTATTCTACTCAAAATACAAGTTAGGGGTCATTTAACACTAATATAAAAGTAATTACAACAAATAATCGTTCCACTAAAGACCAAAGACAAGCACGGAGGTCATACACAAGCACCTCACAAATAGTGTTTAGATACTCACATCTCTCAGGTGTAATAAAGTATAAATTACAATATGGAAACGGAAGATATCTCTCACTACCTTTCATAGCAAAATAGATTACCATAGGCTTGGGAAAGGATCAAACCTCCACCACATGGCGTAAGCACCTAGGATAAACTATCAAAGAGGTCTTTTAAAGGGTTGTAACTTTAGGTGTCGGGATATGAAATACACGGTTTTGTTGGATAAAGGAAGTTTTATTGGTGGCGAGGTAACAATCTTGGTTAATTACATGTACAATATGGCGTTGCTAAGCCAAGACTAGACTCGACTTAAGCTAATAAATGAAAAATAACAAAAACATAAAATGAACATAGAATGAAAAGGGATGGTAGTCCGTATGTTTTTTCTCTTTTCTTTTTCTATTTTTTTTTCTTTTCTTTTTTTTGTTTTTTTCAATTTTTTTTTTATTTTTTTTATTTTTTATTTTTTATTTTTTTGCGCATACACTCTTACTCTACCATCCAAAATAATACATCATAGGGAATGAACATTCCCCTTACACTTGAATTTTTACATACTTTACAATAAACTAAACTAATGACTCGAATTAAGAAAATCAAAACGCTTGGAGTACTTTTAAGATTAACGTACATATGGGGGTAATAAATGATGTTCTTCCCCATTACTCCATAACATAAGTACTTTACCCATGAGTCCCAATCGTCCCAAAACAATATGTACAAGGATATGACTCGACTTAGCAACCATGTAATCAATTAGATAATTAATTTAGGGTTTAACAAATAACAATAATGCACTAAAGATGAGTGCATACACGGAAGGCTAAGGCGATTTGGTTGTACATTAAAGTGGGGTGTAACAAATTCTTCCTTTAAGTAAGATGCTTAAAGTTAGAAACGAAAAGATAGGCTCGGAGGGGTGTACTAGGGGTTTCGTGTACTAAAAATGAGTACAACGCTAAGGGTGTAGGAAAAATTAGTTGACTTAACTAGCCAAGTAATATGACTTAAATGGTCAAGTAATTATAATACGGGTTTAACACAAGGGTGATCCTAATGCCTCTTATCATGTAGTAAATCCTACTACACGAATGTAGTCTCACTAGCGGTCTCGGGATGCATTACTAACGCAAGTTCTAGAATTTAAATGCTACCGGTACACTCATAAGCACTAATAGTAAATGCTTTTCCTATCAAATCTAAAGGCGAACCTCACATATTTGGGTGGAAAATTTTTCTGAATATACGGTTATGTGCTAGTCATACAATCTCCTATCCATGAGACGCTTGTTATGGCTAAAGTTTCACTCCTAAATGTTGTAAAAAATTTTAAATTTGGCGCTAAAATTGCACTAACAAGTATTTCTCATAGTTTTATTACACATCTACTATCAAACAAAACAAACTCAAGCGAAAGTGTATCTGTAAGGTATCATCATTTTACCCTCCCCTTACACTTAAGATGAACATTGTCCCCAATGTTCAAGTAAAGAATGTAAAAGTGAAATAAGTAAAAAGAATGAAATCAAATACTCCCCTGATTCGCTCGGTATGGATAATAAGGTGGCCAGGTTAAATCTTCCTCCAAGAAAACGAACAATCAAAGCTTCCCTTCTAGAATATAAATCATCTTCTTGTCATACATAACCTGTAAATCCTGAGAAAACAAACAAGACAACCTCGCGTAAAATCGGCGGCATCCTATATAAGTTACTAAATCCTAGAAAACAAAATAAAATATAATGCTTGTGGAATGAAGTTTGCAGATCTCCTGGAGATTATAAAACTTAATAATTCACAAAAACCATAAGACTCTGTTAGAAAAACAAAACCGGTAAAATTTCCAGATTTTTACATGTGACGCCGTCAAGAATTAATTCTTGACGCCGTCAGAAGTGACCTGCAGAAATTCTTATGTTAAGTTTCTGGAAAATTTCTGGAAAAACTTGGTCCTACTTCCTCGAAAATCCTGCAAAACTTCATTATAACTCAATACAAGCATTTGGCTCTAACAAATACGAATATACATGTTCATTTAATATTGTTGTGGTTCATGCTCAATTTCGTTCTTATAAACAAATTTGGATCTCCATTACACTTATCTTTTGCAAACTACCTTTATATGCAATTAAGACGAAGTTAAAAACAAAATAAAGCATTTTCACAATTTATTTTGAAACATGAGCCACAAACAATAAAAATAAAACATGCATACGGAAACAAATAAAATCAAACAAACAAACAAACAAACAAATAAAAACACAAAAAAAAAAAAAAAAAAAAAAAAAAAAAAAAAACGTGCTTGGGTTGCCTCCCAAGAAGCGCTTGTTTTTGTTCGAGTCACGAGCCTGACTCTACCCTTATTTAACGGAAATAGGGGAGGTTTTCCCTACACTTAGGATTAAGTGCGGGTGGAAGTAGTGATACACACCATCTCGGTGGAAGTATGCCACGTGAGGAAAGAGTGGTAGATGAATTATATGCTCAAAGGGTTGTGCTCCTATCATCATAACCTTACCTAATTCAATCGGGTTAATGGGTGGATTAAGATTTTCTCCTAGAAAGGGATCATTTTCTATCAACCTCAAGAGACTACTAGTTGAGGATCCATCTTGACCTAATAAACCCGGTTTAAACCCATAATGTTTCTTGCGATCAATCATAAAAGGGTGATGTAAGCATGTAAGGTCATTTTCCACTCCTATATTGGCTTCCTCTCTACAAGGCTTAGAGTACACTACCTTTATCCTAAGACTACCCGGACTATATGGTTTGATGGGTGGATTGGGACCTATTTCAATTCCTAAATTTTCATCCAAGGATGGAAGATTAGGTAACGGTTTTGGTTGAGGCTCCGGTTCATCAAAACTTGGAACTTCCCTAGAATTAAGAGTAAGGTTATCATTATAAGTATTCAAACCTATATCCTCTAGTTGTGTTTGGTTCAAAGGTTCTACCTCTATTGGGGTTCCTATAGTCTCTTCTACTTCTTCCGGGTGAGTCACGGGCGGTGTGTGTGCCTCAAATGATGGTAGGACTTGTGGGGTACTTGGTGAGCTTATGTTATTTACTTCATCATTCCTTGTGTCAAGATCACCTATATCCTCAACATATGTTTTATCATAATCCAGCCCTAACATTTTCCCAAGTATCTCACGTGCTTCTCGAGGCATCTCAACTTCTATATCCGAATCATAAGGATCATCCTCAGTACTCTGACTGCTATATACAAATTGCCCAAAAGATTCATCATCTGTTTCTTGAGATTCATCATCATCGATCATAAAACCTAGGTCTTTTTGATCAATGTGATCATGTTCGGCTACATCCTCCATCACATCAAGGTTACCTATGGGTTCAGCTTGTATTGTGGTGAAATCAAACCACTCCGTATGCCCAGTTATCTCATCTATACGCTTATCCCCAAACAATCTTCTTGCTTGTTCCCTTAAACTTGCTATCAATTGATCCGTAACAACATTTGTTGGGTTGTCCATTTTTTTTGCAAGTATGGCACAATTCTCTATGGTTTCCCATGCTTCATTAACACTTAATCCCCAAAGGTCCCCATCTGCGGCATGGTCAATGTCCATTTTGGTATAGTGGTCGACACGATGGTAAAATATTTCAATTTGGGACCACATATCGAAATTATGTTGAGGGACTTTTCGGAGTAAATATTTAAAACGAGCCCATGCATCATAGATAGGTTCATCCACATGTTGTTTAAACATCAAGATGTCATTTGGAGTGGGTGAATTTCGTGGTTGATAGTATGGTGGATTCGCGTTCTCCATAATGGCTACCGGAATAGTCAATGGAAAGGTTTTTACAAACAAAGATACAAAGAAAAGCTAGACTAAAGACAACCTAAAAATAAAAATAAAATCTTACTAGAAAGGAATCTAGCAAGTAGACCTAATAAAAAGAGATTCTAACCTTGACAATAACTATTCCCCAGGCTGCGGCGCCAAAAACTTGATACGTGGGAATCGCACCAGGCTTTACCTCTCTAGGGATCTTGAGAAGCTTACAACCCCCACCAGGCAGTGTACCTGATCGTTGTAGTATAGTATAGTGACAAGTACCGGGGGATTGATCGTTCTGCTAGGAATAGTGTCGCTAGGATTAGAAAACCTAAATACTAGTTCTAAAGGTGAGGGATGATTATTTTTGTATTTTTATATTTTTTTAGAAAGCTAGTAAAAATCTCGGGTTTGAAGGATTTGGGCGGAATTAGTTGCTAGTCAACTAACCCAATACTAAGATGCAATCAAAATAAAATACTAAAAATGAAAATAAACTAAATTATACTAAGGTTGTGAGCAATAAGTGGAGAAAATGTGTTTACTTAGATTTCACTACTCCCTAGATATCTTTTACACGTTAATTACTTGTTATAGTTGCGTGGATGACGGATTGTATTCCTTAATACCATTCATGGGGTGGCGCACTTAATTCCCCAATCCAATGAGCTCTTATCTCCTCCTATGCCATGCACGGCACAACCATAGGGATTATAAACAGTGGCTCATGCATTAAATACAACCAATAAAACCTAGTGCACATCAGTTCATGTTTCCTAAGACGTTCAAGCATGTTACCATTTGGAGATCTGCCAGTTTTCTTAAGCCTAACATCGAATTCATTCATCCAATACAACCATAAACAAGTAATCAACACATAATTAACATCTAGGTTTCATTAGATCCAAGCAAACACAAGATAGATCTAGCCTAGCATGATGGAATTAAGACAAGAACAAGATATAGACAACCAACACATAGACATATTGATTGAATTAAAAGAATACTTATCTCAATTACACATGAAAGGTATCAAGGGCTTGGAACCCTTGAAAAACCTGTAAAATTCGTACCAAGTTCGTACTTAGGGTTTCTCCAAAACTTCTCTCCTTTTAATGTGAAAATTAGAAAACTGTATATATGAAATAGGGTCTGACGGCGTCAAGACAAATTTTGTGACGCCGTCATCTCGCCGCCAAAATACTTCTCGGACTGCCTTGATCTACTTTTGACGCTGTCATGTGTTAGCGTTTTCCAGGCCGTCATGCATTTTACTCTTGACGCCGTCAGAAATTCCTTCTTGACGCCGTCAAATCTGTACTGGGCCGTCATGCAAATTACTCTTGACGCCGTCAGAAATTCTTTCTTGACGCCATCACCTACTGTTCCCAGCAAGAAAAATTAAGACTTTGGCGTTTTCTTCACTTTTATGCTCCAAAAACGTCCGAATTGCTTCCTTTTCCAGATTTCACTCCCAAAGTACCTAAAATCACAAAAGGAACGATTTAGGGCAATATTTGATCAAATAAATTCAATTCCGGGCTTAAATGACCCCCTAAAAGTGGTTAATTTTTCGCCTCATCACGTATTGCAATCCAAATGGGTGTGCGCAACCTGGAAGCAAACGTAGATTCTCGGCTAGTCGCCAACCATGTGTTAGGTGAGTATGAAGCCAAAGACAAGCACATGATCCAATACCTGGATAAGACTAAGTCCTTAATCAAGAACTTTGATAAGTTCATAATAAAACAAGTGCCTAGAGGGGACAACAGGAAGGCTGATGCGCTCAGCAAAATTGCATCCACAAGCTTTTCGCACCTATCAAAACAAGTATTGGTAGAAACTTTACAAAACAAGTCAATCTTGGAGATGGAAGTAACCACAGTGATAGAAGAACAAGACCCTACATGGATGACACCTATCATTGAATTCATTAACAAGGGAGTCCTGCCACAAGACCATAAGGACGCTCGACGAGTGCGGCGCACAGCGCAACGATTTGAACTATGAGATAACATACTTTATCGACGCTCTTTCTTGCAACCATGGCTCAGATGTGTTGGACCTCTTCAAGCAGACTATGTACTCCGAGAATTCCACGCTGGATCATGTAGCATGCACTCAGGGCCGCGATCTGTGGTAGCAAGCGCTCAACGGTCGGGGTATTATTGGCCAACTATGCACCGCAACGCACGCGATCTGATAAAGAAATGCAGCAATTGTCAAGTACACAGGCCAATTCCGCGCCGACCACAACAAGAGCTAACACCCATTACCTCACCATGGCCATTTTACAAATGGGGCATTGACATCGCAGGACCTTTTCCAGTCGCAGCAGGAGGGCTAAAATTCCTCATCGTAGCCATAGATTACTTCACGAAGTGGATTGAAGCAAAGGCGGTGGTAAGCATCACGGGCAACCAAGTCAAACGCTTTGTATGGGACAACATTGTATGTCACTTCGAACTACCTGGAGAGATTATATCAGACAATGGGAAGCAGTTCTGCGACAACCCATTCAAAGACTGGTGCACGCAATTAAACATCACGCAACACTTCGCTTCAGTTAAACACCCACAAACCAATGGTTTGGTTGAGCGCGCAAATCACAGTCTAGGTGAAGGAATAAAAGCGCGCCTTGACAGACACAAAGGAAGGTGGGTGGACGAGCTCTCACATGTCTTATGGGCGCATCGCACCACAATCAAAACCAGTACTGGCGACACGCCATTCTCCCTTGTCTATGGAACGGAAGCCGTCATACCAGCTGAGATAGGAATGCCAACCATACGAACAGCAGAGGTCAACGTCACAACAAATGACGAGGAGTGGCGCATAGACTTGGATTTACTGGAAGAAAGACGTGAACGCGCAGCTATACGCGAAGCAAAGGCCAAGGCAAAAATGAAGAAGTATTATGATGCAAAGGTCAAACACACTTCCTTCAGACCAGGAGACTTTGTATACCACGCCAATGACGCAAGCCATGCAGAAGACACAGGCAAGCTCAGACCCAAATAGGAAGGACCCTACGAGGTCACTGATGCGCTAGGCAGTGGTGTATACAGGTTGCGCGACATGAAAGGTCACGACCTAGCACACACCTGGAATATCTGCAACCTTAAAAGATGCTATCTTTAGGACAGGCTACGGCCCATACACAGACAACTTTGCACTTTAGAATGTGCCCAATAAGTGTTTGTTTTTCTTTTCTTTCTTAGGAATTGTTTTTTTTTTTTTTACTTTTTCAATAACTTGCAAGTATCAATAAAATGTTATGGTTTCTAGCTAACTCCATAACGTATTTCACTTTATTGCGTACATACTTATATATGTCAATATTGTTATCTTATATTTTTGCCTACATGGCGTGCATGCACTAATTAAGACCCACGAAGGCATAAAGGATGAGTAAACCTACTAATTAACTCGTTGAGTAAGAGGGTTGCAAACCCATCAACATTGGATCACGCATCCTTGCTAAGCACCTTACTTTTGAGACGTTGAGGTAAGTTTTCTGTGCGCATCCCACGAAGGGTGCGCAAATATTAAGTACACTGTACAAAGCTTAGAAAATAACGAGCCAAGACACTTGGTCAAATAATAAAACTAAGCAAACATTAATGCAAGTATATTTTTAAGTCACGCACTTAATTTATGCATAAAAGAGTATCTTATTCAACATTTTTACACAAAATTACAAGCAAAAGATACACTTTGTCATTTACACAATACATATACAAAAGAAGCCTATATGCTATGATGATGCTCAGGGCTATCTTCCGGTGCAGCGGAACTCCCCGCCTCTTGAAGCTTTCTCAAGAGCAACGCATCCTTGGGAGATACGGTCGACACACTCACAGGAACCCCATCAGACCTGGGAATATGTGCAGCGCCTACACCGCATAAGACTGCCTTGCCCTTAATCCCCTTTTTTTGGGCAGCTCTCTGTGCGTGGTGCTCCAGTACCTCCTTCAGAGGAATCTCCCTCTCAAGGGCAAAAGGGTTCAGCAGGTCGTGAGGCTGTGCAAAAACAGGAACCTGCAGCTGCGAATCGTCAGGTCTAAGGAAGTAGTCTGTCTGCGCCTCTGCATCCTCCAAAATATGGTGCTCCAAGGTCAACCCCTCCATAATTACCTTTATGGGGTTGTCCTGGTCGTTCTCCAACCGTGCAATATGAGGAAGCTCGAGAAGTTTCATCCCTTCCATGGCCTGCACCAGCTCATCATACGCACTCGCGTTATAGCCAGGTACCTCAGTCAAGGCCTTGTTCAACAACTTAGCCTCATGGAGATCCTCCATAGCTTGCGATCTCCCACACTCCACAGCGCATTGCACCACCTTTCCAAAGGCCCCCAATACCTCTTGGGACTCCAAGGTGCCCATAGCGGCCATGCGCAGTCCATGACTGATCAACCACCTACATCAACAAGGACAACTTGTGTTAAAGAGAAACATAACAACAAAATATAATAAAGCATAAAAAGCTGAAAAGGACGTACATGCGCTCAGCAATGGTCGACATCAGATGAGGGTATAACTCCTCATCATACTCTATGCTCAGGCCACGCAGCTTATCCTCCTGCACCTGAACAATCTCCTCCATGCGCTCCTTGAACTTAGTAATATTCGCGAAGTGCTCCTCCTTCTTCTCCTCAAGATACCTTACTGCCCAAGTAAGGTTGGCCCTGAATTGATGAAGCTGCCCGCGCGCTTGCTCCAGCTCAGCCAATGCGGTCAACTTCTCATTCGTGACCTTGTCCGTATAAACCCTGAAGGACCCCACTTCCGCCTGCGCTTCAGCCAGCTGCGCACGGAGAACAACTATCTCCTCATCTTTTTGGGCGAGAGTGCTACTCTCCCCGACGTACCTCGTCTTCAACTGAGCCACCAGCTCAGTTTGACGCACAGCAGTAGCAGCCAACTCATCCATTAGTTGCTGCGCAGATACGCCCTCATCAACCTTTGCCTCCTCTTCCATGTTTTCATTCTAAGGAGGGGCCACCGTCTCCACGAAGGCTCCATCATCCTTCGTGGCATCATCGCTACAATAAACAACAACCAAACTGTTAGAAAAATATTACGACAAGTAATATACATAATATGCGACAAATTACTTACATAAATGGCGAGGCCTCGGCAGCCTTCTTATCCGCGCCAGGAGCGGATGTCTTTCCCTCCGCAGATGACTCCGCATCCCCAATAAGGTGGCGTCATCTCTTAGAAGTACCACTGCTACCAGCCTCTCCTTTGCGCTTTAGATTCTACGCTACCTCCTCCTTCAACACCTCCTCAGGTTTCAGGATCTCCACACTATCCGAAGATTCGGAGTGTACCTCCTCCACATGCGCCATCTCCACATCTGGCGCCACGCTCTGAACGGGCGTTACTTGGAGAGGCGGCGTATCTTCGTGGCCAACATCCCCCAGCACAGTCAAATGACCCTGGGTCGCTTCCAGAAGTGGCTGTTCGTTCTCCCTCAGAGGGTGCACTCCCACAGTCACCTGCTTTCGCTTCTTCAGCTTCACCACAGCAAACAGATCCATCTCTGCGCACACAGAAACAAACAGCAAAAGAAGGGATTAGTTACTAAACGTGCGCATATAGAAATAACTTACATGATTAGAAGCAGAAGGGACGAACACCCACCCCGGCCTTCCTCATCAATGAAGGTTGGCACCTCGTCAACACCACCGAAGTAATTGTGACTCAACCCCACATGCACCAAAAACTCCTCCGGATAAGGGTTAGTGGGAATGCGGTTGGCATCAAGGGTCTGCGCATCGGTCAAACTATAGGAACCGGGTGCGGGGCGCCCATCCCTTGGCAACGTGTCTTGAGTATAAAACTCAAAGGGTGATGGAAACACTACGTCATCAACCCAGAAAAAGTATTCCCTCCAATGCCTCAGGGAGTCTACCTTCTCAGTATAACACTGAAGCGCCCCCGCGCGCTTCGCAAAGGACACCCATCCATGCGACCACGTTGTGTGGTAGAAGGCGCGGAACAAGGCAATGGTCGGATCTATCGCAAGTAAACGGCAGTTTACCTCAAAATTCGACACCTTAGCCGCACCTATACAGTGCAGCTGTGAGATGTGAAGGCGATAGTGATTGAGCAAATCGCTCAGAAAAATAGATATCGGTACGCGGTAATTCACGTACTCGAAAAAACGCGTGTATAGTCCTATTTTCCCTTCGGGGAAATTGGCTATACACGCATCAACGTCTGGAGCCTCTGGATGCACATCCAGAGGAATGAAGTAGTCAGACGAAAACTGACGCACATCATCCTCACTCATCGCAGAGCGAAAATCTTCTAATTGGGCAACCATTTTCATAAATTTACTAAGATACGCACACAACTTTACCTAATAAAACAGTTACTTTCTTTGCAAAAAAACGCTTTGAAGAAGTGTGCAAGGGTGAGTATGTATTTTTACTGTGTGTTTTGGGTAAAAAGGGGGCGGTGACTCTTATATAGGGAGACCAAAAACCCTAGATGACGCCCACGTGGATCCCACTCACAAAACATGTGGCTAGAAACTGAAACGGTACATGCACTTTTTCCCGTTTTCCGAGGGACACGTGGGCACAACCCCCGATTTTCGAGGCATTTCTTTGAAATATCTATGACTAGGTACATTGTACTCAATATTGGGCAGCAATATTTCAAAGTTCTCCCGCCACGCTTACCGCTGTTGTGATTAGTCTAGCATCCGCGGCTACGAGCCGCACACACTAGACTGGGGGGACATGATGACGTATAGTCTATATATGAACCACGAGCCCAAATATTAAACATTACTAAGACCCAAAGCCACCATATGTGGACTATTATAACTTGGGTCGCATTAATAATGGAGTGGGCTCACGCAAGCCCAACCAAACTATATACGGAATAGATAGAGATCTTCTATCTATGGAATGGATATCTTAAACCGGATAAGTACCACGTGTGCGAAACGTAAGGAGCACGAACCCTACAAGGATTCTGCGCCTATATAAGGAATGACATAATTCTCATTAAAGGTACGATTCAAAACCCTAAAACTCTCTGCGAGAACCCTAAATCGATTACTTACTCTCACACCGGAGTCTAATCGTGGGAGACAATCCTACGATAAGCCTAACGGTGTTGTTTATTTTCTTAGTGTGCAGGTTTCAAGCATTAAGAAGCGAATTGGTACGAGAGCAAGAGCCCATAGTCAGGAACGCCCAACTTTTGTATCAACACTTATGTTTCAACATTTTGAAACATCCCGCCTATTTTAATTGGGGAGTGACTGGCACACATCAAATCCAAAGTACGAATATTCTTTAACTCTAAAATCTCTACAGACCGTGAAGAATATAATGTCAGAACCAAACCCACGAAAGAATATATTCTTTCACTATAAAATCTTCACAGACCATGAAGAATCACATATTCTTTAAAACCTAACAAATATAATTTGCAAAGATCACAAAACATCTTATAAAAAATTTTATCATGAAAAGACACTCTTGAAAATAGAGTAAAAAACATAAGGAATGCCAAACTCACAGTATCTGGAAACAACGTTTAGGTCCACTTAGATCCGGACAGATCTGGTCAAAAGCCACACACGAGAAAGTCAGTACCACCAAAATCATAAATTTGCAACCAAGTGATGTGGTGGTTGTAACGTTCACAAGAAGTTTTACAATCCTCCTAGACAGTTTACCTAATCGCTATAGCGTAGTATAGGTAAGACTCGGGGGATTGATTGTTCTCTTGGGGAATAGTGTCGTTAGGTAAAAATGTATGTCGAGATAGGTCTAAAGTTGAGGGATGATTCTTTTTTTGTTTTTTGTTTTTGTTTTTTTTTTTTATGTTTTTTAGAAAGCAAGTAAAAATCTCGAGTTTGAAGAATGAGTGGTTTAGCTACTAGCTAACTAAACCAAAACTAATAATAAAACTAAATTAAACTAATAACAAGAAAAGTAAATTGGTGGTAACTCGTATGATATGGAAAACGTGTTCACTTAGATATCCTTACTCCCTAGTTATCTCCTACTCATTTATCTAATTGTCACATCCTTGTTTTAATTGAAGCGTTGTATTCCTTAATATTGGTCGTGGGGAGGTGCCGAAGTCCCTAACTCTATGAACATTAGTCTCCCCTAAAATCCTTAAAGTCTATTAAGTTTTCTAGGGTTTACAATCCGTAATTCATGCAATAAATATAACGAGAAAAACTAATAGTGCACTCTATGATTGTGTTTTATAAGACATTCAAGCTAACACATATAAGAAACTAGCCAGTTTTCTTATGCTAATGCGAGGCAATCAATTAAACAAGAGATGACAAATATATATTCAATGACTAGGTTTTATTAGATTTAAGCAAACACTAATTAAGTAAAGGTAGCATGTTAAAGTGAAGAAAAGAGAAATAAGTAATCCAAAACACATAGACATATTAAATGATTAAAAGGATATTTATCTTCAATGAAACATGTGTTTTGGGGGCTGTAAAACTATTAAAAAGATATGAAAGTATATATAGTTTTACAACTCTGACGGCGTCACCTTATAGGTTGTGACAGCGTCAGCTCACCGTCATTAGGATTTCATCTTGTGCAAGTCGCCGTTATGATGGTGTCACTTTGGATCTCTAACGCCGTCATGTGACATCTGACGCCGTCCCTTTGTAATTCTTCAGGGTCGTCTCTTGTTAACTTTGTACGTGACTCCCATCTTCAAAATACGGCGTCAGGTTATAATATCTTCAATTTCTTCTAAGGCGTAGCTTGTTAATTTTGCACCAAAAATCCATCTTCAGTAACAAGTGACGGCATCACTTGGTAAAGCGTGACGTTGTCAGGACCCCTTTCCTGACAGATTTTGAGACTTGGTCATTTTCTTCATTTTTCTTGTTGATTTAAGCCCAAAACATGCCAATTTTCTGATTTTTCATCCCAAGTACCTAAAATGTAAAAAGAAACGATTTAGGGCAATATTTGATCATATTCATACGATTTTGTCCTTAAATGACCCCTTAAAAAGGTACTAAATAAATCCTTATCACAAAGCCACAAAATCACCACTAAAACCACCAAAGCACCAACGAAACCACCTACCTCAAAACACCGGTCGTGTTGGTGGCAGAATCAATTAGCAGTGGTGGTGGTGGTGATGAGTGTGGCGGCGGCGGAATAAACTGTGGTGGTGTTAGTAAAGCCATTTATAGGAATTGCATTAGTTTACTCTTTTACTTATACGTAGGGACTTGTCTTGACAATAGGGCATAGTTTAACGTGCAAAGTAGTATAAATACACCTCTTAGTCACAACTTGGAGGGTGAAAGTTCATTGCATATTTTTCAAAGGTGAGTGTGTTTTCTTCTTTCTCTCTCTAGAAACATACACATCTTTCCATTCTTTAACCTAATAAATATCATGTATTTCCTTTATTTCAAGCTTCCCTAACCTTTCGAACCACATAAATTAACAATATTTTAGATCCTACAATTGGCATCAGAGCTTGATTGTTAATTTTGTCAATTTTTGTGGGTTTGTATACTTTTTTTGAAGCTGTTTTAGCATATTGTTATCCGGGCAAAATTTTTTAATCCTCTATTATGGTAATAGTTTTATACATGTTGTTTGTATCAAAACGGTCAAAATTAATCTCGTTTTCATTTTACAAGTTTTACATATATGCTTTTGTATCCTTTTGGTCTAAATAACAGTTTTGTATGTAAACTGATTTATGTGATTGTTTTGTACAAACCCGTGAAATTTGTGTGGTAAAAAAGGGTCAAAAATTGGGATTTTAATCAAGTTTTTCTAGGTTTGTACATATCTGCGATTTTTCCAGTTGGTAACTTTGAAGCTTTTCAACTTTCTAGAAAAAACCCTGATCATTCGATTTTCTCGAGTTAAAGCCTCAAGCTTCGAGTTTTTCTAGGCTTCGAGTTACTCTGGACTTCAAGTTTCTTAAGCTTCGAGTTTTTTGGGCTTCGAGTTTCTCTGGACTTCGAGTTTTTAAGCTTCAAGTTTCTCAAGTTCGAGTTTGACCAAAACCAAAATACTACTACTCTCTTTGTAGACTTCAGTTATCACATCATAAGTCCAAACGAAAAAGAAAAAATCACAAGGAGACATGACTATTATATACACTAAACCACAGCCACAACCAGTCCAATACAAAACCATATCCATAACTAACCTAAAAACCCATCTCCTTCTTACGTTAACAACAAAAATCTACAACAACTAATTCGTCACGTCCTCTAAACCAAGAATCAAACAAAATGAAAAAATAGTTACAAGATCTCAGCTTTCTTCCTTTGTGTTATTTAAGGAAATATAAAAACCTTTCATGTTATAACGCATAATTCATCACAGATCCGTTTCGATTCAAAGACTAACAAACACAAGAACAATAACACAAGTATAACTTAATAGAGACCCTCCAAAGGATCTTGAAGACATACTTATGCTTTCTTGATTCGGACTGTGCAAAAATGAAGACATCTAGTATGGTTGTGCTTGAATTTGTGTTCTTTGATTCGTAGGGTTTCTTATTCAGTTTTATATACGAACCAAGTATGATGATTGATGACTGAGTTGTGAGATGAGTTTGAATGGGTGTGGGGAAGAAATGTAGGTGAGAGGATATGGTGAAAGAGGTGTTATGTTTTAGAAAGTGTGGGTTTAGGGTTAAAGTAACATGATAGCGTGTAATTAGCTTATTTCATTTGTATGTGTTGGATTGTATCCGGATATAAACCCGATTGGTTTTTGCTATCTCTTTTAGACTGGATCGAATTTTTAGACTAAAATGATATATCACACGAAAGTATTGAACTAGGCTTGAATGATTATTGGATCCAAAATATATATCATATATTAAGTGGGCTGAAATGAATTTATTTTCCAATGTATTTTTAATCCAGTGTGTTAATTTTGATAATCATTTGGCAAAAAGAGTGGTATTTTCGTCGTACAAATTTTCATGGGATTGAATATCCACGGATAGCGTTTGCAATGCATATCAACTGTGACTACGAGGATTATTGTTTATTACTTATCTGGGTTTGAAGTGAAGTTTTATGGATGCGTGTACGTATTTCATCTTCGTACCTTTTTACTCTTTTCTAGTTGTTTCACCACTAACACAAAGATGACTTGTTTGAACTGTAATTCATAGTGAAGACTTAGCTATCTAGTTGTATTTGTTTAAGAGGTTACCTTGATGTGTTCACATGTTACAACTATCACTTTAAGGAGTTACGTTGTAGTGCTTAGTGTTTCACTCAGTTGAGGATATGTCAAGAGGAATTGTGCTTCTAATACTTTTGTTGTGGGGTTTAGGGTAAACCGTTCTTAGTCACATGATAGTACAAGCTTAAGTTACAAGTCTAGGGGATTTTACTTCATTCTCAAGTTCGTCATATTGGGTTATCTTCACATGTGGTTACTATGGATAGCCTTTGGTTTTTTATACAGAGGTTGGCAAAGAGTTAGACATTTTAAATGATATTGTTAGTAGATTGGGTATATCGACATCTTCTCACTGGCTAATATGATTTATGATAAAGTGCTTCCAGTTAATGCTTCATGTCACAACTAGGAGGGTGAAAGTTCATTGTATATTTACACAAGGTATGTGTGTTTTATTCTTTCTCTATCTACAAACACACACATCTTCCCATTCTTTAACCTAATAAATACAATGTCTTTCCTTTATTTCAAGCTTTCCCGACCTCCCGAACCACATAAATTAACAATATTTTAGATCCTACAAGACGTCATTAGGCCTTTTGTGTGTGTCTAATGAAGGTACTTATTATAGAGAGAGGAAAATAGGGTGGAGTGTATATAAGTAACTCTTCAAATCATTTCTTTATTTAGATTCATAAGTTTTAACTCATGAAATCAAATTTTCAAAGAGTTTCTAGCCATGAAACCACAAAAATAAGTAGTTGCCATAGATAATTGGTGTGACTTTCTTCCAGCCGTGAAGTAAAGACATTGTCTTAGATAACTGCTTGTAGTAAAGACATTGCCATAAATAACTATATTAAGGCTTCCAGCTTTTCATTTTGATGTGTGTTCCATTGTAGGTATTGTTAGATTCAAGTTTTAAATTTATATTTAGCTGGGCTTATACCTTAAAGACACACTTTCACGGGCAGTGTACCCAATTAGGTGTAGCCAGTGGGGTAAGTACGAGGTCGATATCAGTAATAGTACACCTAGGTCCTATCTAGTTTATTTTACAAGTTAAAAAGGGTGTTTTAATTGATTTGATTATTATAACTACTAAAAACATGAAATGTAAACTAAACTAAATTATACTACGTTTGTGATCAATTAAGAGAAGGAAATGCTAGCATGTTAATCCTATTCCATTCTAGTTATCCGTGTGTTAGTGCAATGATCTATTAGTCAAGAACTAGTGACATCAGGATATGTGGGAATATCTGCATGATCAACATCCCCACACTCATATCTAATCTAAACTAGTCCACTTGATCCGTGAATCTAGTAACTATACATGTAATCTCCTAGGTCATTCGGTCGATGTACCTATCAGACTACAAGCATGCATTAAGTCGTGTCATTTAATCTATGTGATTCATCATTGGTATCCATTTTGTCCACGCAATACCATACCCATTCCCATTTGATCCATGCAAGAAAGGTAAGCACCTACTTAAATGTTTTCATAATATACATCTAATACCCATATGGTCCATGTGATAGTATACTTAAACAACTTAAACAAATAAACGAGCATTGAAACGACAAACACATAAACTAAGCAATATAAGACATTAGATCTAAGCAAACGGAAATAACTATCATAGAATATTCGTAAACATGACTAACACCCAAGGGTGTTAGCCAATAATATATGTAAAAGCACAAATGGATAATTCAAACGATACACAAATCATGATGAAATTTATATGCAAACCGAATGATTAAGCCTAATGTGATGATACGAGACCTTCTCTCCTTGTTATCATAGCTGTTGGGACAGATCTTGGGGTCTTGGAATGGTGAAATTCGGCTGTGATTGAGTGTGGTGAATGAAAGATATCAAAAACTCCCGTTTAGGGCTTGTATTTATAGTCTTCTGTTAGGGCGAGATTATGGCGTATTCATAAGGGAATACGGTGTAATCTAAATATCTTAAATGATGACGAACAAAGCATATTCCAAGCATATTCTACGTATCTTCTAAATACGACGTAATCTAGATATGAGATACGTCGTAACCTTCAAATCTTCAAAATACTTGGATGGAGGATAAGATCTTCATTACGGCATATGGCCAGAGTTTCATACGCCGTAATCCTTCAATAGTTGACTTGGGCTTTGACTGTAGAGCTTCCAATTACGGCGTATTGCCAGAGAAAATGCGTCGTATTCGTCAACATTCATCAAGACTTAGTGAATTCTTCCAGGTACCAATACGGCGTAAGGCCTGAGTTTCTTACATCGTATGCTCTTTTACAGCTTGCATACAAAATAGCTCCAAATCATGCCTTAAATCCGTGACATTGACAATATTGTTTCATAATCACTGAAATAACAAAATTAAGCTAACTAAGTATCAATTCAGACATAAACATGCATAATATGAGCAATAAACATGTGATAAGTATTCAACAATATAGGACTTATCACATTTTTAAGTTTCCTTTGATAGTTTTCAGTTTTCTTCAATAGTTTTCAGTTTTCAGTTTCAAAATAATGTGTTTTTCCATTATATGTAGTTAAGATAAACAACTAAATACGAGTGTCAAGAAAGTCTAAGTTTTCATGAATACCTAATTCGTTGGCCTATAAAAGAAAATTTCAATTAGAAGCTTCATTCGTGGAAGGAAAACTTTTGAAAATTTTGGTATAAGAAACGAATGAATAGAGTGGAAGAAATGACACATTCGATATATAACATTTATCAAACCCTTTTTACTATTCACTAGACGGGTACCCACACGTTGCAGCGGCGGATACCTTGTAAGTAAATATATTCTCAAAAAATATTATACAAAAAGTTGTTACATTATAATATTATCGTAAAAGAATAGTATAAAAGCACAACCATTCATTACTACGAAATTTACAAATCACAAAATTATTACATTGTAGTAATAATGCTATTATGTTATAACCAACACATTTACAAAGTATTACAAAAACTTACAAATATCATTTATCATTTTAAGGACTAACAAGTAGTTATGATTTTATACTTTCTTCTTTGTTAAATCACTTTTTTTTAAACATTTCTTCAAAATGTGCTTTAAAATGTTGTAAATAATGTTATTATGTTGTAACGAACACAATTCCATTATAAGAAAGTGTGATAAAACTTTCTTATTTAGCATGTCCCAAATGGTTTATAATGTAGTATAGAAGTATAGATAAACTATTTAATAAATTGTAAAAAGCATTATTAGTCCTTGGTGGTTAGTTTTCTTTACATATTAGTCCTTATGCTTTCTTTGTTAGTCATTTAGTTTCAACTTTCAGTCATTGAATTAAATTTTTACATTATTAGTCGCTAAAATGTATAGTCCTTAGATTTTAGTTGTTAGTTCTTCCAATAGACATTATGTTTTGGTGGTTAGTTTCTTTTACATATTAGTCCTTCCATTAGTCATTCGGTTTTCATTGTCAGTCCCTAAATTATTTTTTTACATTATTAGTCCTTAAAATTTATAGGTCCTTAGGTTTTCTGTGTTAGTCCTTCCATTAGTCATTGGTTTCAGTTGTTTGTGTGAAAAACTAGAAGGGGGGTTGAATAGTTTACCGCTTTTTAACTTAATTATCTTTGAAAAGCTTTACGTGTAATTAACGATTCTAACTAATTAACAATAATAAGTATGCAAGTATAAAGAAAGAAACGATCAAACCATAACACGATTGTTTATCGTGGTTCAGCTACAAGGACTATTTTTCCTTGCCCTACTCCACGCCCCGAGTATCCAACTCGAGAGTTTCAAGCACTAGTCAACAAAATCCTTTCACCGGTGGAGAAACATTTACAATCATCGCTTATACCTTTATCTGGTACAAAGCTAAATACCGGGTCCTAGTTCAAGGTAGAACCAACCTGACGTCGCCTATCCACTATTTCCGACACTAAGTGATGAGGCGAAAAATGATCCATTTTTAGGGGGTCATTTATGCCGGAATTTGAATTTATTTGATCAAATATTGCCCTAAATCGTTCCTTTTGTGATTCTAGGTACTTTGGGAGAGAATTCTGGAAAAGGAAGCATTTTGGACGTTTTTGGAGCATAAAAGTGAAGAAAACAGCAAAGTCTTAATTTTCCTTGCTGGTAACAGTACCTGACGGCGTCAAGAGCAATTTTGTGACGGCCTCAGGAGCAAAAATGATGACGGCCCAGAGAAAACGTGACGGCGTCAGAATAAGGCCGTCAAGAGTAAAAGTGGTGACGGCCAAGAACAGAAATACACATGACGGCGTTAGATCTGGATCTAGGGAGTCCGAGAATTTTATTGGCGGCGAGATGACGGCGTCAGAACTTTCTTCTTGACGCCGTCACCTCATGAAATCTATATATACTTTTCTAATTTTCATTCATTATGTGTGTAACTTGGGAGGAGAATTTTAGGGTCAAACTTAATAAACCCTAGCTCGTTTGTAACAGTTTTTTCAAGGGTTTTCACCCCTTGAAACCCTTCATGGTCAATTAAGATAAGTATCATTTCAATTCATTCAATATGTCTATGTGTTGTTGGAATATATCTTATGCTTTGTTAGTGCAAATATTACGATATTTAATCTATACAGTCCCGTTTGTTTTGATTGATGACAAACGTATAACTTGATACATAACGTAAAATGTACAAGTTACTTGTAATCATTGTTTGTCTCAACGTCTCGAGTCGTCGTATGCTACAACACAGGTTCGTACATGTTTGTTATGTAGCATTATGATCAAACCCCTTGACCAACCATTTAGAATGACTAAAATACTTTAGGAGTCTTTAAGTATTTTAGGTGTCAAAGTACACTTTAGGTGTTAAATAGAATAAGTGCGACATTAGGTGTCTAGATAATATTAGTAAGTTTACAATATATAAAAATGTGTCTTATAACAACGTAAGTACATAAAACATTTTTAGTAACTTACTAAATATTATATAGCTAGCTAATATATTTTTTATACAAGTAATTTACCTTTTTAAGTTAATATATACATTTGTCTAAATGTATTTTTCATAAAATGGAAAACTATATTTGAAAATTATCTTTGTCAAATATCATTTAAGATGTGTCATAGATTGTAGTTTCTTGGAAACATCTTTGGAAAATGACTTGGTCAAAGAGTATGTAAGGTGTGTCATAGTCTTTGTAAGTTAACTAGGAAACATATATGTCTTGTCTTGTCAACATTGAGTTTCAAGTATATGCATATGTCTTGTCAATGTTGACTCTAATAGTAACCCATGGTTTTGCAACATGGTTTATAGAACATGGTTTTGGAAAACTTCTTAACTTGTTTTGCCTATAAATAGAAGTTCATGTTTTACTTAGAAGTGTGATGAAAAGATGAAAAAAACACACACACATAGATAAGTAGGAAACCATGTAGATCACCCTTTTTCCAAAATGATCATAATTCTTCTAACATTCATCTTTGTTGTAAGCATATCATACTTCATGATCCACCAAGAAGGTTACAAGATCTTGAAGTCATCATTCATTAAAGCATTCCAACATATGAAGATTCAAGGGCACTTGACATCCTCAATGGTTGAAGACTTCTTATTCAAGGAGTTCATGTAGATTTGGCATGCATATCCATTAGACTTTTATGTCTTGGATCATCATTGTAACATAACAATATAGATTAGATGGTTTATGTGTTTGTGCCATAAAACACAAGGTTTTTATGTTGGGCCACAAAACATAGCGGGAGTGGTTGTACCCTTGGTAAAGAACTCGACATCTAGCTTAGTGTCGGTAAAAGTGTAAGCGACGATGGGAGCGGTTGTACCCTTGTAAAAGAACTCGACATCTAGCTTAGTGTCAGTAAAAGTGTAAGCATTGATGGGAGTGGTTGTACCCTTGTAAAAGAACTCGACATCTAGCTTAGTGTCGGTAAAAGTGTAAGCGACGATTGTAAGGTTTTCTCCGCCGAAAAGGGAGGTTGTTGATCTAGTGAAGTAACTCTCGAGTTGGGTACTCGAGGAGTGGAGTAGGGCGGAGAGGAGATCCGTGACCGAACCACTATAAATCCTCGTGTTCGGTTTGCACTTTCCTTTTACTTATTGCCTTACTTTAATGTTTGCATTATGTGATTGTTTGTGTTGTGACTTGTTGATTGTACTTGTGTGATAACATGTTTTAAGTGATGTTAGTCATAAACTACAAGTAACATCTTTTATATTAGAACAAGCTAAAAATGGACATTTGATACAACAAGTTTAAAGTTTTTAAACGGTAAACTATTCAACCCCCCTTCTAGTTTTCCACAATTGGTATCAGAGCTTCGTAGCTCTTATTTTCAAAACAAATGGTTTTTAAAATGGAGCACGATCCACGTATCAAATTACCATTGAAGCGGAATATAATATGAAAAATGTTTCGTTAAGTATACTTAGAAATTTTGTGGTTAAATATTACTTTGTATACAAGCTTGAAGGTGTCCTTGAAAAATAAAAGAAAACTTTTCTTAAAAAGTTGTAAGTGTCAAATTATGTGGTTAGAGCTAATGTACGTAAAATACGGTTTTAAAAGGAGTGTTTGGGTTAACTATAAATTTAGTTGAAAAATCATCTCCGTAAATGTTTAGATAAGTCACATAAGAAGTAATGATGTTAAAATAGGTGTATTATATGTTTACTAACAAATCTAGTAAGTCCTACACATTCTCGCTATGCGAAATACACGTTTTTAGCATTTTATGACATTTTGTTACAGCAGACCCCGCGGATCCCGCGGAACCCTCAGAAGGGTTCCTTGGGCTGCACAGTATACAGTTTTTGTCAAACTTCAAAAATTCATAACAAATTAACCGTAAGTCCGTAGGAATCGCGCCACCTATCATTTTAAAGGTAATTGAGTCTACTTTCTTTTAAAAATAATGCCATAGCCTAAATCTAATTTGAAGTCAAAAGAATAAACCAAATACTATAGTGTGTCCAAAATATCAAGTTTCGTTTTGACGTAGAAACTCAAACTTTTGATTTAGGCAATATAAGTTAGTATCCTTTGAACATTGACATTGTTTTCTTTGAAACTAAAGAATTTTGTGATATTCATATTGACAAAGGAAACTAATCAAGCTTGGCATACATCGTCATATTTTAACGCAAAGTGACGAAAAGTATATCTCTTTTTATGTTATGCTAAATGACTACTTGTTTTAGTTGTATGCATATATGATATTTGCTTATTGAAAGTTGTGATTGCATATTGTTTATTTGTGATTCATGAGTGTCAATCTTGTCAGGATATTCATTTGCTTGTTTGTCGATTTCATGTTTATACACAATAGGATATTTGCTAGATTGTGTGTACTAAGTTGAAAATTTGTGTTTGTATTGCTTATTGTTTTAGTTACTCTTCCTTGCACATGTTATGTGATTATTTTGCATAATTTACTTAGGAATGAGAATTAAGTAATACTAATTAAATAACTTGGAATATGGTCAAGCGTCTAAATAATTCATTACATTTTTAAACATGTAGTATTCTTGTAAAATGGTGTTTGGTATATATGTTTCTACAATGATGTTTAATGAATGTGTCGTGCTATAAGATAGAAACTCATCCTTGATTGATCATATAAACTAACCATACCATGTTTGGACGATAACACTGTGTTGTTATAAATTTTCAATGCTTAGCTTAATTTCCATTTATAGGAAGCTCATAATCCTCTGCTTGATCTATATGCTAACATGTGTTAGAATATGTGTTTTTAGTTTTAATCTATCACATCTAATTGGGTACATATGTTTCAAGTATTATTAGGATACTTGAACGGGTTTTGGGAGTCGATAAATGTCCTTTGTTAAGGAATGTTTGGCACAACTTGAAATTTGAACAATTTGGTAGTCAAACAATGTGTTTCATGGATATATGTTCATCTAGGATCTTTTGTTATCTTTGGACATTGTCGTGTACTAACGGATATGCAGATAGACAACATTTGAGATGTTGTCAAATTTTCAAGTTTATGGATATTTCACTAAGTATAGTGAAATTCGCTAGCCCCCGGTCAAAGTCTAACGGTTAGAGTTTTTATATATCCAACTTTTGCATTTCCTAATCAGTACTATATTTAAGTTTTGTTTTTAGGAGTTTTCGAAAAATTTGAAATTTGTCTCGAGGCTTGAAATAGTGGACTGCCTCATTTCTGGTGTCTGGCGGATCAGGTGGAACCTTCAAATGGGTTCCGCCAGTGCATTTTCTAGGAAACCCAGAAATAGCCCAACGGAACACACGGAACCCTCAAAAGGGTTCCGCCTATGTATTCGTAGTGTTCCGCCAGTCCTGCAGAATTCTTTTTAAATTTTCATTTAAATCCCTCACTCAAGATCACTCACTTTCATCACTAGGATTCTTTTCACTAATGTTCACTCATATGATTAGGACATCTCACCTACACCTATAAGATATTCATCTATATTAATACTTTCAAACTTCACAAGAATAATCCAAGATACCTTTCTCATTAGAGGAAGGAATCCGGAAACTTGTTCCTTGCAATCCTCGAACCATTGAGTATTTGTAAATTGACAATTTCCTAACCAATCCGGACTCGTTATTAGCAAAGATTACATACAATATCGAAATCACAAGTCCAACTTATGACTATAGATATTGTCTTGTATCTACATATGTTACCTCACTTGGTTAACATGAAAATAATGTGTCATCCTTCAAGACGATAAGGATTTACATCGAGTCATAACTTACTCTTAAGTTATAGATGTTTTATCGAGTCTTGCTATCCTTTTATGCTATCCAATCTCAACTAAGTAGGATTGACAACTTAAGTATTTCAATTGAAATATTCAAGTAAACTTGACTTACTACCGTAGTCATTAAATGTCATATCCGAAAATCAACACCCAAGTATTTTAACAATGTTTGTTAAAACACTCATCACAACTTGAACACTCATCATAGTACTCTCCCAATCAATAGGAACAAAAACAAGTGTCAATAGGTTTTCATCCTTAAACATTTAGCACTTAAGTTCACTTGTTCTTTCACCATCATCTCATCACATTCAACTTGTGATATATCTCAACCCATAAGCCTCACAAACACTTTGGCTTCATATCTTCATTTAAGTAAAACATGATGTCTTGAAAGACATTATGCCTAAGAAATCATGCGTCAAGTTTTCATCATTAAAAGGATAATGTATATCCTATGCGTCATTCTCTCATTGAACATGAACGGTTGTGTTACATGAGATTTCATTATACCTCATTGGGTTAATGATCTTAAATCAACATCTGCAAGTTCTAGGATCTAGAGCCTCCTCATCATCTCGTCATTCTTGTTTTCATAAGCATGGTGACTTTATTCCACGTGATAATCTTACTTATTAAAAGACACCATATGTGTCTATTTTCTTTTAAGCGTTCATCATAACCAAACCTTACTCATAATCTAGTTCAAACCTTGTGCACATCCACGGTTAATCCTACACATCTCTAGAGCATACACAAGATCTATTGAAGTTGGTAATTTCACTTAGATTTTTGTCCCAAAGAGCTTTCTTAAGAACGTTCTTAACATATTCCATTTTCACACACTAACACATCTCTTGGTCTTTGATGATCAAATCACTCTCATAACCTTTCATCACTCAAACCTTAAACCACCAATGTGACCTGAAAAACCGAGTTATCCTTTGTTCTACCAATATCGAGTCGTCCACCATTTCCACCCCCTCAAAGAAACCAAGAGTCAATATCATACACCTAGTCATCTTCACAAGAAGATTCCACCATGTAACCAAACAAGTGTGTCATCCCCACTACAACCTAACCCATTAAGGTTAAACCATCTTTCATGATACATAAACTTATATTCACCCTTGTGTCGCTCTTTGAAACAAAGGGCAACTGTTATATCCGTACACTCATTTTCATAGTTGTCTATGTAGTCGAAAGTCAAGTGAATTTCATTATGAAATGTGTCTTTTCCACTTTCTAGCAAGTTAAGAACACAAAGAAGATATCCAAGCTTCAAGTGTTGTCAATTCATCATCACCTCATTTCACACATTCACCTTCAGTCATCAACCAACAAAACACCTCAAAATTCCATGATTCCCAATCATCCATTAATGATTACCCACATTCACAAAGAGTCTCCTAACCTCAATCCTCAAGATCACTCATCGTCACCTCCATACCAATATTCTAATCCTTTCCACCTCCTTTGAGAAAACCACATGCCTCGTCATACGATCATCTCGCATTGATAGAGAAGAGCTACATGACTTTAAGGATAAAGTTCTTTGTATGCTAACCAACATCCGCAAAAACATTACCAAGCTCATCGTTTTCATTAACCTACAACCTCCAAAACACTTCATCATCATTCTTTATACAATGCACTAGACAATATGTTGGATGTCCACCTATTGAGGAGGAGAGAAATTCATCCACATATTTGTATTGTGTCAAATTATATTTAAAGAACATCTACTCATGTATCTTACATCCTAAAATACCAACACATAGGTACACTCCATTTAGTTAAAGTCGGTTCACAAAACCACAAGTGCTTCAAGCCTTTGACCGTTTCTCTTTTTAATAAGTTCAAGTCTCTTTCACCCCCAATATCTCATCAAGTGAAAAACACATCATGTGTTTGACAAAGTTCTTCACTTCCACAACCAAAAACTAAACCAAATGGAGTCTAGGATTCTTCTCCCAAAACTAGGACTTCAAAACATCATTTTTCAAGAACACCATCTTAGGATCTCATCCTCTTCTTCCTCGACACATATCATGCACGTCATTGTCAGCACAAACGATATATTAATCAAAGCCATCATTCCCAACACTTTCTCAACACGTTGGTCTAACCAACACTCTCGCATCATATGATGTCATTCCCATCCTCATATAGGTATTGGGCATTTTTTTTACTCTTTTCATATGGTATTCTTGTTCCTAGGTGCCTATTGTCTTCACTTCTTTTTGAACCCTTTCAAGCATACATTGTGGCATGATACATCATCTTTGGTAGATGATAATGTCATTAAAGGTCATGTAGGACTAAACCATGTTAGGACTCTTTCATCCATTGTCGTTCGATATAGGTCACTACTTCTAAACGTATTTCATTTTCATTAGCGTCAATCCTAATCGATCAAATCATAACCCATAGCCGTCATTGAATATCAATGCCCATTCACATTTTCCTTTATCCTTTTAAGTTGTGAATCTTAGATTGCATAAGTTCATATGCTCATTCGTCATAGCATTTGCTATACATACGAGTTTCTAAATTCATGCATTATAACCACCACCTTCATCAACTCTTTCACTAATCATCACCACCATGGATTAGTGTAAAACCTATTCCTATTAATCTTGTGATGTTGTCAAATTTTCTATACTTTTACTAAAGTATAATGAAAATTGTTAGCCCTCATTCAAACTCTATCGATACGCGTGTTTTTACTTGCCTCTTAGTCATTTCCCAATCAGATTTAATAGTGTGCTTCTGTTTTAGGAAAAATTTCGAAATTAGAAAATCGTTTTGACTGTCAAAAACCTGGTCTGTTATGAATTTGCAGTCTGGCGGATATGGCAGAACCAAATTTTGGGTTACGCCCGTGTAATTTCTGGGGAGTCCCAGTTTTGGCCCAGCGGACCAGGCGGAACTAAAACCAGGGTTCCGCCCGTGTATTCGTTTGGTGCCGCCAGACCTGCAGAAATTTCTATATTTTTCTCATATTCGCATTCTCTCTAACACCATTAGCACCATCCTCTTTAAGCATTTCAACCTCATGTCTTCCTTCTAGGCTTTGCTTGGTAGGTTCCTATCATATTATATTCACGTTTTCTTATGATTGCATTTCTTTTTAGAAGCAAACACCTCATGAGATTTTTTGGTTTCATGGTTGTTTACTTTGAGATGAAATATATTGCACTAACTCTTTCATTGTAGGTTCACCATTATATACGCTAGATCGTATATAGCATTATCATCTAAGGATGATGTTTGCATCGAATATTTTCCTTCTTTCATTTTAGGTGCTTCTTGACGTAGGAGGAATATCCATTAAGCACACATATTGCATCGTCTATACACGTTGTTGTAGAGGACATGCTTGTCTAAAGACAAAACTTTCACTATACTAATTTTTTTTAGGTTCATATTGACGCCCTTTAACAAGGGGAGCTTCCGTCAAGCATAGGAAAATTATTGTCTTATACTAACCTTTATTTTGTAGGGTTCTTCATCCTTGCATCACATACGTTGGTACTCTAGCAACGGGGAGTATTGATCAAGGGGGAGTCAATCATACACTAACCTTTGTGTCTTTTGTAGCTTTCTTATCCTTGTATCATATACGTTGGTACCCTAGCAACGGGGAGTATTGATCAAGGGGGAGTCAATCATACACTAACCTTTGTGTCTTTTGTAGCTTTCTTATCCTTGTATCATATACGTTAGTACCCTAGCAACGGGGAGTATTGATCAAGGGGGAGCTAATCATGCACTAACCTTTATTTTCGTGGCTTTCTTATTTCTTGTGTCATATACGTTGGGACCCTAGCAAAGGGGAGTATTGATCAAGGGGGAGCTAATCATGCACTAACCTTTATTTTCGTGGCTTTCTTATTTCTTGTGTCATATACGTTGGGACCCTAGCAAAGGGGAGTATTGATCAAGGGGGAGCTACAATCTAGGGGAAGCATGCACGCATTTTTCTTTATTCTCATTCTTCGACGCACCTTTGTGTTTCGAGAAAAAGAAGGAGATAAGTCAACATAGTCCAAAATGATTTTTGTTCATCATGCATTTTTCGTATAATTTTTATGTTGCACAACACTAACCTTGATGTAGGTCAAGGAACTTAATTTGATCCATGAATCCGCTAACAACCTAAGGGACGCAACAACCTTAGGAAATTGGAGTTGAAGAATTAACTTCACTAGGGATGATGCAAGCTCGCCATTTTGGGGAGAACCTAAGTTAACTCCAAGGACACACCCCTTTTTGTTTCGACAAAAAGGGGGAGAAGAGTGTAAACGGAGAAGGAAATGTAGAAGGTGTTGCGGATACAAGTAAGTTATACGGACACAAGTAGCTTTTTACATTTTGCGTTCTATCACGTTTACATATTTTTTCATCATCAAAAAGGGGGAGATTGTTAGTGCAAATATTACGATATTTAATCTATATAGTCTCGTTTGTTTTGATTGATGACAAACGTATAATTTGATACATAACGTAAAATGTACAAGTTACTTGTAATCATTGTTTGTCTCAACGTCTCGAGTCGTCGTATGCTACAACACAGGTTCGTACATGTTTGTTATGTAGCATTATGATCAAACCCCTTGACCAACCATTTAGAATGACTAAAATACTTTAGGAGTCTTTAAGTATTTTAGGTGTCAAAGTACACTTTAGGTGTTAAACAGAATAAGTGCCACATTAGGTGTCTAGATAATATTAGTAAGTTTACAATATATAAACATGTGTCTTATAACAACGTAAGTACATAAAACATTTTTAGTAACTTACTAAATATTATATAGCTAGCTAATATATTTTTTATACAAGTAATTTACCTTTTTAAGTTAATATATACATTTGTCTAAATGTATTTTTCATAAAATGGAAAACTATATTTGGAAATTTTCTTTGTCAAATATCATTTATGATGTGTCATAGATTGTAGTTGCTTGGAAACATCTTTGGAAAATGACTTGGTCAAAGAGTGTGTAAGGTGTGTCATAGTCTTTGTAAGTTGACTAGGAAACATATATGTCTTGTCTTGTCAACATTGAGTTTCAAGTATATGCATATGTCTTGTCAATGTTGACTCTAATAGTAACCCATGGTTTTGGAACATGGTTTATAGAACATGGTTTTGGAAAACTTCTTTACTTGTTTTGCCTATAAATAGAAGTTCAAGTTTTACTTAGAAGTGTGATGAAAAGATGAAAAAAACACACTGATGAGTGCTCAAACACTCATCATTTTTGGTCAAATCTGAACTGCAAAACATACAAAAACACTCAGAAATGCATCAAAATACTGAAAATACTTCAAAATTGTGTTTTATATGTTTTAGATGCAAAGTGAGTAAAAACAGATGAAAAACGTAAAAAGTTTGCATAATTAGCAGTTTCAGTCCCCCAACTTTCATAAAATGGCAAAACTAGTCTCTGGTCATTCAAAATATGGAAAATTATCACCAAAGGTCCTTTTGAAATCATAAGTTGTCATATTTAGTCCTTTGGTGAAAAATCTCATAAGTTTTGGAAATTACAAGTTTAGTCCATGTACTTTCAGATTTTGGCAGTTTTGGCCCCTGGGAGTTCAATTTTGGAGAAAAAAGTCAAATATGGTCCTTGGGAATTCACATGTGTCACTTTTAATCCCCGGATGAAAATTTTTAGGAAATTACATGTTTGGTCCCTGGAATTTTCAAAAATGACAATTTTGGTCTCTGTGAATTTCAAAATGGAAAAATATCACTTTTGGTCCATGTACTACTGAAACTTGGCAGGAATGAACCTTATGAATACTTTGAAAGATGGACGAAAAAAGCCCTTGCACTTTTCAGGAAATACAATATTGGTCCTTATGCTTTTGTTACTTAATCAAATGGACCCTTTTTGATATTAAATAAACAAACAAAGCCCACACTCCACCCTTGGCCCAACAACCTTACCCAGCCCACTCCCTAAATAATAAAAACACCACCTCTCCCCCGTTTTTAATATCCCCGGTCAAACATCAAAGTCAAACAACTTCCACCTCTCCTACTTGAGCCAGTTACTGTGTACCCCCGCACCTTCACCAACTATGCACCCTTTTCCCATTCCTTGTCTCCCCTGCCTACCAATAAATCCCAAACCCATTTAATGCCCAGGAATTGCTCCAAGCAAACCCCAACTGACCTTGACCATTTTTTGGCGCCAAATTCATTTAAACGGCTGAGATTGAATTGACAAATCCAAGGGTCTACAATAGATGTGGGAAAGAAAGAGAAAGCTGGGGGAAGCCTTATAAGTCAAGAAAAAAGGGAGAATGGGAGAGTAGTTAGGCTGTGTAGTGTAATGTAGTGTAGAAGAAATAGCCCTTTGTGTAATTTCCATTTTTAATTGTAATCTTTAGTTTAAGAAAGTTTTATTAAACATATTTAATGTAATTTAATCTTTATTAAAGCTTTAATTCAAGTTTTATTTATAATTTCAGTTTATGTTTATTTTTACTCAAAAAGCTTTATTAAGTCTTGGATACATTATTGGCAATAGTTTTTGTTTAGGTCTCATCAAGCTCACAGAAGCTTCATATTAGCTGAATGTTGGTTCAAATCACTCTAATTCTCTTTGAAATGGTTAATTGATCATGGTCAATGAAAGTCAACCATGGCAGAACATGGTGTTAGATGGTGGTTTATGGTATCATGGTGGTGGTCTTAAGCCTATTTCAAAGATAGGCTAGCTTAAGGAAGTTCTCAGAAAGCTGAAAATTGAAATTGTGAGTTTGCATTTTAGGTTTTCAATCTTTGCTCATATTATATTTAGTCCACTGCCTAATTAGTGTAGGTCTGGTATACTTTGTTCTTGTATGTTCATTTAGCTTATGTAATCATGGTTTGGTTGAGTGCAACATTCTGAGCTTGTTCAATCATTTTGAAACTTGTTTAGTGTAACTGAATGTTGCCACTGCTTGTTTTTATTTGATTCATCAATTATAGATTGTTGAGTGTTATTGCTGTATTTTAGAGTTTGTTTGATCTTATTTGATGTTAGGTGACTGAGTTTGAGTGAGTTTGTGGGTTAATACCACCTAGAGATTAGAGTTATAGTTTAATCATAGGTTAAACTGCCTTTGTGGGGGTGTTTGGCTCAGTGAATATCACTGAGCCACAGTGAGTTTCATTGGATATTTGTATTTGTTACAAGTTATATTAGACCCAATTAGGTTATTTCAAGCCTAAAACTCAGCACTTATTTGAGAAAAAGTCAAGTTACCCATTGATCATCTCAATCAATCCACTGTTAGGACCTAGAAGCTCAAATTGCACCATTTCAATTCAATACTTGTTAATTTAGCCTAGAGTAGCTTTATTTTATCATATTATACCCATAGCAGTCCATTAGATTCATTGAAAATTCAACAAAGTCAAAGTTCAAGTTTTTATCAAAAAGTCAATTGTGCCTTTCTCAGATTTTTCCAATACTGGCATGAATTAATTAGATTTTTGTATAAGGTTTTAGGAATTGAAACTTGTTTCTACTCATAGTCCCCCAGCTCAACTCTTGGTCCCCTTTTCAATTCATTTTTGTGAATTTTGTTGTGGGCCCTACATTGGCTCAAACTTACCTGCAGGGCAAGGGTATGCCCTGCTTCAGCCCATCAGTTCAACACCCCAACTTCAAAGCCCTCCCCAAGGCTTATTAGTGGGACCCACTGTGAACTTTCTAGCTTTTTGGAAAGCCCACATGCCCAGCTTGCTAAATCAATCCTTATTTTGTGCTTCTCATCTTATTTAGTAAGCTGGATTAAGCCTTTAACTAGTTGCAGGCTGCTGAATTTTTGGCTTTTGGAATTGCTTATTTGGCCTTATTGGCTTATTCAGGGTACCACCATTGATTTTTTAGTTTTATACTTGTCCCTTTAGCTTATTCAAACCTTAATCCACCACTGTTCTCAGCTAAAAGCTTATTTCAAAGCTTATAGCTTAGACAGTTGACCAAAGTCAACTGTCCAAGAAATAAGCACTTGTTGTGCTTATTCTTGAGATTCATTCAATGCCTTTTCACAAAAGTTTCATGTTTTTAGTTGTAAAATAGGTTTGTAAAAGAAAAAGCCAGAAAAACCAATTTTAATTATAAGTGATAGTTTCTATTTAATTTGATTTATCTTTTTAATTTTTCTTTTTAGATTTTTATTAAGCACTTTGTATATTTATATTTTTCTTAAATTGCTTTTACCTTAAAGTATTTTTAGTAATTTTATCAGATTTTTATATTCTCATTTGGTATTTATTAGATTTAATATTAGTTTTATTAGTAATTAATTAATATTTAAGTTTTAAATAGCAAAATTAGTTTTTATAAAGTAAACCCTAGTTTTTATATTTTTCCTAGCTTTTATATAATATAATATAATTTTAGGAATTTTTCTAGAATTTTACTGTTCATTTGCTATTTTTTATAATTTAAAATAGTTTAATTAGGAAATTAATATTTAATTAGTAATTAATTAATAGAAAAATCCCAAAAAGACAAAAATACATATTTTTAATTTTAAAACTTGTTTTTAGTTATTTTATAATTTTAGAAATTTAATTTTCACTTTTTTAGTATTTAATTAATATTATATTGTATTTAAGTATTTGAAATATTAATAATTAGTATTAATTAGTATTTAATTAATATTAAATAATCAAATAGTGTAAAAATTATTTTTATTTTTCTAAAAATTTTATTTTATCCTTAGGTTTGTAAAAAAGTCGTTTTCACCCCCTGTGGGTTTTCAGATTTCAGTTTTCACGTTTTATTTTGTACGTTCGCGTAAATTTAATCTGAACGTACACGTTTTTAGTTATTAAACGTTTTTAAGTATCTTACTTTCACGTAATCATCTATATAGCTTGTTTAAGCTATTTCTTTGTAGATTCCTTAGCTTAATCACTCACAAACCTTTTCCTGTCCAAATTCACCCGATCACAGACCCGTTTGATAACAATTCACACCTCGTCGGGACATAACGACCCAGGGAAACCACTATATTCCACGGAGCATTGAGCCTAAGGAGTTTGACTATATTGACCACATCCGTGGTTGACTGCTTTTGCCTCAATCAAAATTTGGCGCCGCTGCCGGGGAGGTTTGCGCGCTATTCTAAACGGTTTTGCGTATTAGTGAATCGGGATATACACTCATTGTATATTTACCCATCCTTGTCCATATTTTCTTATTATTATCTTATAAAAACAAAACAGTTCACGAAAACATTTTAAATCAGTTTTCAACGAACACAAAAAACCTAAAAACATTTTCTTTCTTATTTGCACAAAATGTTTAGCCAAAAACCCAAAAATATTCACCTTTACCCTCTCAAATTTTTGATTCTTTATCCCTACCCATCTACACACATTTGATTCTTTCTATGTCTCATCCACACTTTCTTATTTGCCGATGGTGTGGTAATCCTCATAATGGTGGCAATTACCCCAGTTGTGGCATGGTAGAGTCAGGAAACGGGTCTGTTTATAACCAAGATCCCTATTCCTATCATGACACCACTGATTCATTCCACCATCTACCACACCATCAGTCTCAGTAGTTTTACTGTTGTGAGTACTGTGGTGGTTCACACTACAGTTATGATTGTCAATGAGGAAACACGCTTGTCTATGAGTAGTTTCCTGATAACGATTATAACTTTAGCACATACGACTCATAGCCACATCAGTTTTACTGTTGTGATCACTGTGCAGGACCACACTTCAGCTCCGATTGTCAAACAAGGAATCCATTTCCTTGTAACACTTTTGACACATCGTATTATGACGAACCTCCATCTCCACTAATTCCTCAAAGTCTTCTCCTTGATCTTTTGGATTTAGTGAAAGATTTGAGAGGAATCACACATACCCCAGATAATCCAAAACAAAAATCGATGGAAGAATTGTTAGCTGACGACAGGCTGCTAAAATAAATTCCCAAGATGCTTATGAAAGATCTATTAGGGAATCAATAGCAAAAGAAAAAGCAGCCAGATCTAGCTCTCGATTCCGTTTCATTCCTGATGATAGTGATGATGAGGATATCCTTGATATTCTTCAATTCTATAAAGATTCATCAGATGAGATACCATCAGTTGAGATTCCATCTCAACCCACTCTTATCACACCCGAGGTTCCCACTCACTCTCTGATCATGGGGGACGAGCATCTTGACACTGTTCCTAAAAGGGAATCGGACGAATTCATAAAGTCTAGTGTTGAGAACCTTGTCTCATTCCCAAGAGAGTCACAGGGAATTTATGATCATTTGTGTGATATTCCTCCTCCTCTTATCTTCCCGAATGATGATGTTCAGATGTTCTCCGATACTAATGATGACGATTCGTTATCTTGTGGAGACATCGTTTTTATGGAAGAATTACCTTCTAAGCTAGTTAGATTAGAAGAAGAGAATGATGAGATTGACACTGAAATCAAGGATGAAGCACTTCGTGCAACATTATTGAATGTCGATCTCCTCATTTCTAAAATCGAGGCTTTCAATATGAAACCTATTTCATCTCCTATCCCGATTAAGGATAGTGACATTTTCTCCGATGATCCTATTCCGGAGTTTGAAGCCTTTACCTTTGATCATATGGGAGAGAAGATTAGTGGCAGTACCACTTCTCATTCTCAAATTTCTCTCCCCGATTATGATTCATTCACTTTTGAGGAGTTCTCCGGTGAACTCACTCATATCATATCTCCACCGGAGTATGATAATTTTTACTTTGATCTAGACAAAGTTGATCTTTGTGTCCCAGAGGGAAATATTCTCAACCTTGAGAATTTGATTGATATCAAAATCCCAACCCTCCCACCCATAATATGTCTAGATCATACGAGCCTAAATGATGAGATTCAAGATACACCAATTATGAATTCTCTTTCTGATGATGATGACTTTATCTTGATTGTCATCAAGATCTTTCTTCCTTTCTTCACCTACCGGGTGACTTCTCCTGTTCTTCACTTCTTCGGGAATGAAGACATTATCTTTGACCCCGGCATCACCGCTTATAGTTTATACTATTTTAAGCTAGGGTCATTATATCTCATCGGTGTGGAACTTTCACGTGCTTCAAATGTTTGTCTAAACATCTTGAATGAAAGTCCGATTGAGATAGTTTCTTCCACATCATGCTTCCCCAAGGACAAATGAATTTGGGGTCGAGTCAAGCTAGCGACTCGGTAAACAAAAACAGTAGCATGTACTTAGGGTTTTCACCCTAAGTGTGGGGGAGTTACCCCTGCTGTGGTTACCAAAAAGTGAAAAAAATGGTGTTTTCCACATTTAGCTTGTAATGTTGCCCTTTTACGTTCAAAGAGTCGGCATAATAGCGGGGACTTTGAATATTGAGGACAATATTCATTCTAAGTGTGTGTGTGTGTGTGGGGGGGGGGGGGGTATTCTAGCGAATTTTATCACATTTTAGTATCTAGTACCCCCGTTTTGGCCAAAATTTCAAAAAAATTTCAAAAAATTTTCACTTGTGCTTCAAAATTTTTGTGGTTATCAGTCCGCCATGTCTAAACGACAAAAGGATTGGCTAATCCAGGAGCAAACGGCTCTTGGTAAAGATATATCAAATCCGTTTATGGCTTGCAATTTGCCCAAAATTGTATGGTAAATCAACTCGCCATATCCTAAAAAGCAAATGAGTTGGCTAGCCCGCAAGATTATGGCTTGTGGTAAAGGCAGTGGAAAAACCATAATTGGTAATCAGCTCACCAAGATGTTGACTTTGTCCATCAAGAGTTGGCTAGTCCAGAAGCAAACGGCTTTTGGTAAAGACTAATCAAATCCGTTGACAGCTGATGGTTTGCTCAAAATCACATGGTTATCAGGTGGACCATAGTTCTTACTTGAATCGATACATCTGGCTACTCCAGAAGTGATGGCTTTTGGTAAAGAGATTAAAATCGATTAAGTTTTCAAAACAGTTATTGCTAGGGACTAGCAATAGTTTAGTGTGGGGGATTGTTAAGTGCTCAAACACTCATCATTTTTGGTCAAATCTGAACTGCAAAACATATAAAAACACTTAGAAATGCATCAAAATACTGAAAATATTTAAAAATTGTGTTTTATATGTTTTGGATGCAAAATGAGTAAAAACAGATGAAAAACGTAAAAAGTTTACATAATTGGCAGTTTCAGTCCCCCAACTTTCATAAAATGGCAAAACTAGTCCCTGGTCATTCAAAATATGGAAAATTATCACCAAAGGTCCTTTTGAAATCATAAGTTGTCATATTTAGTCCTTTGGTGAAAAATCTCAAAAGTTTTGGAAATTACAAGTTTAGTCCCTGTACTTTCAGATTTTGGCAGTTTTGGCCCCTGGGAGTTCAATTTTGGAGAAAAAAGTCAAATATGGTCCTTGGGAATTCACATGTGTCACTTTTAATCCCTGGATGAAAATTTTGAGGAAATTACATGTTTGGTCCCTGGACTTTTCAAAAATGACAATTTTGGTCCCTGTGAATTTCAAAATGGAAAAATGTCACTTTTGGTCCATGTACTAATGAAACTTGGCAGGAATGAACCTTATGAATACTTTGGAAGATGGACAAAAACAGCCCTTGCACTTTTCAGGAAATACAATATTGGTCCTTGTGCTTTTGTTACTTAACCAAATGGACCCTTTTTTATATTAAATAAACAAACAAAGCCCACACTCCACCCTTGGCCCAACAACCTTACCCAGCCCACTCCCTACATAATAAAAACACCACCTCTCCCTCGTTTTTAATATCCCCGGTCAAATATCAAAGTCAAACAACTTCCACCTCTCCCACTTGAGCCTGTTACTGTGTAACCCCCCCCCCCCCCCCCATCTTCACCAACTATGCACCCTTTTCCCATTCCTTGTCTCCCCTGCCTACCACTAAATCCTAAACCCATTTAATGCCCAGGAATTGCTCCAAGCAAACCCCAACTAACCTTGACCATTTTTTGGCGCCTAATTCATTTAAACGGCTGAGATTGAATTGACAAATCCAAGGGTCTACAATAGATATGGGAAAGAAAGAGAAAGCTAGGGGAAGCCTTATAAGTCAAGAAAAAAGGGAAAATGGGAGAGTAGTTAGGCTGTGTAGTGTAATGTAGTGTAGAAGAAATAGCCCTTTGTGTAATTTCCATTTTTAATTGTAATCTTTAGTTTAAGAAAGTTTTATTAAACATCTTTATTGTAATTTAATCTTTATTAAAGCTTTAATTCAAGTTTAATTTATAATTTCAGTTTATGTTTATTTTTACTCAAAAAGCTTTATTAAGTCTTGGATACATTATTGGCAATAGTTGTTGTTTAGGTCTCATCAAGCTCACAGAAGCTTCATATTAGCTGAATGTTGGTTCAAATCACTCTAATTCTCTTTGAAATGATTAATTGATCATGGTCAATGAAAGTCAACCATGGCAGAACATGGTGTTAGATGGTGGTTTATGGTATCATGGTGGTGGTCTTAAGCCTATTTCAAAGATAGGCTAGCTTAAGGAAGTTCTCAGAAAGCTGAGAATTGAAATTGTGAGTTTGCATTTTAGGTTTTCAATCTTTGCTCATATTATATTTAGTCCACTGCCTAATTAGTGTAGGTCTGGTATACTTTGTTCTTCTATGTTCATTTAGCTTATGTAATCATGGTTTGGTTGAGTGCAACATTCTGAGCTTGTTCAATCATTTTGAAACTTGTTTAGTGTAACTGAATGTTGCTACTGCTTGTTTTTATTTGATTCATCAATTATAGATTGTTGAGTGTTATTGCTGTATTTTAGAGTTTGTTTGATCTTATTTGATGTTAGGTGACTGAGTTTGAGTGAGTTTGTGGGTTAATACCACCTAGAGATTAGAGTTATAGTTTAATCATAGGTTAAACTGCCTTTGTGGGGGTGTTTGGCTCAGTGAATATCACTGAGCCACAGTGAGTTTCATTGGATATTTGTATTTGTTACAAGTTATATTAGACCCAATTAGGTTATTTCAAGCCTAAAACTCAGCACTTATTTGAGAAAAAGTCAAGTTACCCATTGATCATGTCAATCAGTCCACTGTTAGGACCCAGAAGCTCAAATTGCACCATTTCAATTCAATACTTGTTAATTTAGCCTAGAGTAGCTTTATTTTATCATATTATACCCATAGCAGTCCATTAGATTCATTGAAAATTCAACAAAGTCAAAGTTCAAGTTTTTATCAAAAAGTCAATTGTGCCTTTCTCAGATTTTTCCAATATTGGCATGAATTAATTAGATTTTTGTATAAGCTTTCAGGAATTGAAACATGTTTCTACTCATAGTCCCCCAGCTCAACTCTTGGTTCCCCTCTTCAATTCATTTTTGTGAATTTTGTTGTGGGCCCTACATTGGCTCAAACTTACCTGCAGGGCAAGGGTATGCCCTGCTTCAGCCCATCAGTTCAACACCCCAACTTCAAAGCCCTCCCCAAGGCTTAATAGTGGGACCCACTGTGAACTTTCTAGCTTTTTGGAAAGCCCACATGCCCAGCTTACTAAATCAATCCTTATTTTGTGCTTCTCATCTTATTTAGTAAGCTGGATTAAGCCTTCAACTAGTTGCAGGCCTGCTTAATTTTTGGCTTTTGGAATTGCTTATTTGGCCTTATTGGATTATTCATGGTACCACCATTGATTTTTTAGTTTTATACTTGTCCCTTTAGCTTATTCAAACCTTAATCCACCACTGTTCTCAGCTCAAAGCTTATTTCCAAGCTTATAGCTTAGACAGTTGACCAAAGTCAACTGTCCAAGAAATAAGCACTTGTTGTGCTTATTCCTGAGATTCATTCAATGCCTTTTCACAAAAGTTTCATGTTTTTAGTTGTAAAATAGGTTTGTAAAAGAAAAAGCCAGAAAAACCAATTTTAATTATAAGTGATAGTTTCTATTTAATTTGATTTATCTTTTTAATTTATCTTTTTAGATTTTTATTAAGCACTTTGTATATTTATATTTTTCTTAAATTCCTTTTACCTTAAAGTATTTTTAGTAATTTTATCAGATTTTTATATTCTCATTTGGTATTTATTAGATTTAATATTAGTTTTATTAGTAATTAATTAATATTTAAGTTTTAAATAGCAAAATTAGTTTTTATAAAGTAAACCCTAGTTTTTATATTTTTCCTAGCTTTTATATAATATAATATAATTTTAGGAATTTTTCTAGAATTTTTACTGTTCATTTGCTATTTTTTATAATTTAAAATAGTTTAATTAGGAAATTAATATTTAATTAGTAATTAATTAATAGAAAAATCCCAAAAAGACAAAAATACATATTTTTAATTTTAAAACTTGTTTTTAGTTATTTTATAATTTTAGAAATTTAATTTTCACTTTTTTAGTATTTAATTAATATTATATTGTATTTAAGTATTTGAAATATTAATAATTAGTATTAATTAGTATTTAATTAATATTAAATAATCAAATAGTGTAAAAATTATTTTTATTTTTCTAAAAATTTTATTTTATCCTTAGGTTTGAAAAAAAGTCATTTTCACCCCCTGTGGGTTTTCAGATTTCAGTTTTCACGTTTTATTTTGTACGTTCGCGTAAATTTAATCTGAACGTACACGTTTTTAGTTATTAAACGTTTTTAGGTATCTAACTTTCACGTAATCATCTATATAGCTTGTTTAAGCTATTTCTTTGTAGATTCCTTAGCTTAATCACTCACAAACCTTTTCCTGTCCAAATTCACCCGATCACAGACCCGTTTGATAACAATTCACACCTCGTCGGGACATAACGACCCGGGGAAACCACTATATTCCGCGGAGCATTGAGCCTAAGGAGTTTGACTATATTGACCACATCCGTGGTTGACTTTAGTTGACTGCTTTTGCCTCAATCACACACACACATAGATAAGTAGGAAACCGTGTAGATCACCCTTTTCCAAAATGATCATAATGCTTCTAACATTCATCTTTGTTGTAAGCATATCATACTTCATGATCCACCAAGAAGGTTACAAGATCTTGAAGTCATCATTCATTAAAGCATTCCAACATATGAAGATTCAAGGGCACTTGACATCCTCAATGGTTGAAGACTTCTTATTCAAGGAGTTCATGTAGATTAGGCATGCATATTCATTAGACTTTTATGTCTTGGATCATCATTGTATCATAACAATATAGATTAGATGGTTTATGTGTTTGTGCCATAAAACACAAGGTTTTTATGTTGGGCCACAAAACATAGCAGGAGTTGTTGTACCCTTGGTAAAGAACTCGACATCTAGCTTAGTGTCGGTAAAAGTGTAAGTGACGATGGGAGTGGTTGTACCCTTGTAAAAGAACTCGACATCTAGCTTAGTGTCGGTAAAAGTGTAAGCAACGATGGGAGTGGTTGTACCCTTGTAAAAGAACTCGACATCTAGCTTAGTGTCGGTAAAAGTGTAAGCAACGATTGTAAGGTTTTCTCCGCCGAAAAGGGAGGTTGTTGATCTAGTGAAGTAACTCTCGAGTTGGGTACTCGAGGAGTGGAGTAGGGCGGAGAGGAGATCCGTGACCGAACCACTATAAATCCTCGTGTTCGGTTTGCACTTTCCTTTTACTTATTGCCTTACTTTAATGTTTGCATTATGTGATTGTTTGTGTTGTGACTTGTTGATTGTTCTTGTGTGATAACATGTTTCAAGTGATGTTAGTCATAAACTACAAGTAACATCTTTTATATTAGAACAAGCTAAAAATGGACATTGGATACAACAAGTTTAAAGTTTTTAAACGGTAAACTATTCAACCCCCCTTCTAGTTTTCCACACGCTTGTCTTGATTCTAACATGCTAGGCTAGATCTTTTGTGTGTTTGCTTAGATGTAATGAAACCTAGATGTTGATTATAGGTTGATTGCTTGTTTATAGTAATAATGGATGAATGATTTCAATGTTAGGCTTAAGAAAACTGGTAGATCTCCATTGTGTAACTTGCTTGAACGTCTTAAGAAACATGAACCGATGTGTACTAGGTTTTTATGGTTGTATTTAATGCATGAGCGAATTCTAGTGATCCCATGTTAGGAGCTTCTTGCAGGCTCGACATAGGAGTGAAGTAGGAGCTTATAGAGTTGGGGAAGTAAGTACGCCACCCCACAATTGGTATTAAGGAATATAACCCGTCATCCACGCAACTGTAACAAACAATTAACCTGTAAAAGATATCTAGGGAGTAGTGAAATCTAAGTAAACACAATTCTCCCATCTATTGTTTACACCATATTAGTTTAATTAGCTTTATTTACATTTTTGTTATCTTATTTTGATTGCATCTTAGTTATTGGGTTAGTTGACTAGCAACTAATTCCGCCCACTCTTCCAAAACCCGAGATTTTACTTGCTTTTCATAAAATATAAAAATACAAAAAGAATCATCCCTCACTTCTAGACCTACTTTTTAGGCTTTCTAATCCTAGCGACACTATTCCTGAGTTGAACGATCAATCCCCTGGTACTTGTCACTTTACTATACTACAAAGATCAGGTACACTGCCTGGTGGGGGTTGTAAGCTTCCCGAGATCCCTCGAGAGGTAAAGCCTGGTGCAATTCCCACGCATCACTAAGCTAGATGTCGAGTTCTTTTCATAAAGGTACAACCACTCCTTTCACTCTATGTATTTTGAGGCCTAAAATACTAACCGATCACTTCAATACAAGATACAAATGAAGTATGAACTACATGAGTCTATACACTACAAAACTAACAAATCTTGCAACTTTCAGTTAAAACTTGTAACTTCTCGGATGAACTTGTGAACTCCTTTGCTACATAAGAGAATCACACAAGTGAGTTGCTACTGAGATAGATGAGAGTATATATGTAATATATGACCTAAAGTGGTGAGAGAATTCTTGCAAATGGCTTGGTATTTATAGCCAACCAAGCCAGCTGACTGGCGGATCCGGCGGAACAAAAACAAGGGTTCCGCCCTTGTACCCTGAGGGTTCTGCCAGGTCTGATAGTCAAAGACTTAAGAAATCTTTCCATATCAAGCAATGTCAAATCATGTTTCTATAAGTCAACACACTATGGATTGAGTAAGGGACTATCAAAATGTGTAAGAGATCTTTATGGAAAGTCAACTACTAGATTTAGTAAGCTTTCCATAAATGCACATGATGTAAGTTATGATGTCATATTATGTTTTCTATATTAAGTAATATAGCAAAGTTGTGTTTAGAATGAAATTTATGAAATGTTAAGTCTAGTTATAATAACACTATAACTAAAATGATGTTTTACTAAAAACTAAATTTTAAACATTGTCGTTAACAAAACTTAGCAAAGATCGTAAAATATAAATAACGTTTTTAGACGATATTTGTATTAACAATATCCCCCTTTTTGTTGATGACAAAACATAAACTTTATTTTTAAGTAAATCACTAATTCTAGTGTTAAGTCTTATATAAGTTTTATTGTAAACTTGTTTTACTTAATTCATGATATGATATGCAAGAGTTAAGGATGAGAACAAGTTTAATATTACTTCTCCCCCTTTTTGTCGAAACAAAAAGAAGAGTTACGAAGCGGAAGACTACATGTGCTCCCCCTTGGATAATGCTCCCCCTAAATGGAGTGCCAAGGTAGGAAACATGTATTTTGAACCTACAATAAAAGAAGTTAGTTGCCGCACGAGACAAGTGTAGAACAAGTCATGAAAGCCATTTTTGTCGAAACAAAAAGAAGAGTTGCAAAGCGGAATAATAAAATTCTCATGCTCACCCTTGAATATTACTCCCATAAATTGGAGTAACATGGAAGGGATACATGGATTTTGAACCTACACAAAAAATGGTTAGTTGATAATGACAATTTGCTTAGCCATAACATAATGTGAGAATATGAGCAAATATATCAAAAGCACAAGCCATATATGAGCAACCAACAATGCAAGCAAAAATAGTAGAGAAGAAGTCATTTCAAGTAAAAGGTTGACTTGCAAAAGTCAATAACAATAAATGAAAAATTCTAGCCTACTAAATAAAAGAAAATTAACTAACAACAAGAAATTCTTATTTCTATAAATAGAGTAGTCCCTAGGATTTCTTAAATGAGGCAAGGCCTCCACAAAGAATGCTCTAAGCTTGAGGTGGATGAGAGATGGTGTCTAAACGCTTCAAAATATGGTTTAAGATAAACCTCATTTCGTGTGTATGTTCACGGATGTCCTGTCGACATGCTTCACTAATATGAGCGGTTCTCTCACAATTTACGCAATTATGGCGAGGAAAGTTTGGTGGAAGGAGTTGATTGGTTGTTGGTGCATCATTTGATGGAGCAAAAGTGGATGGTTGAGAGGTGTTTTGATTTCCTACTCTAGATGAGTGTAATGCTGATTTAGACTCTATGACATGGTTTAGACGCGAGTCAATCAAATGTTTGAAGGCATAGCAATGGTTCAAAATAGTGTTGTGCTCTTCGTTGGTGACTTGGATCCTATGGATGCTTTGATTTCTTCATAAGTGGGAAATCGGGAATCAAAGTGTTGAGAATGTGTTTGAGGTGGATTGTGTTGTTGGGTATGATGGTGGTTGCTTGATTCTTCGTAAAGAGGACCATGAATTTCTTTGTAGATTGGATGGAACAACAATGGTTTTGGTTGATCATGTGGAAAGATTGAGGGTCGAGCATATCGATAAGCCAAACGCTCTATTAATGAAGGTTGATGAGGTTTATGATCCAATGGCTCATTTGGTTGAAACCTTGGTTGTTGTTGAGTTTCCAACTGAGCAATGGTGTCAAAAAGAGGCAATGGTGGTGGATTAGATGATCTTGGTGGTAGGTCTTCTAAGGTTTCTAAATATGGATGTGGTGATGTTGGTGGTGTTTGGTAGAGTTCCATTGGTGTTAAAGTTGGTGATTGAGGTGATGAGCCTTTTGATGGTTGATTTGGTGCCAAAGATGATGTGGGATCACTAGGTGTTTTAGTTGGTGGTGGAGTAGGGATAATGTTGGTTTTGCAAGATTTTGGAGATGGTGTTGGGGTGACAAGATTAAGGAAATTAGTATCATGGATGGGTGAGGAAATGTTGATGATGAATCACTTGATGATGATGAGCTTAGTTGGATAGTTTTGTTGAACCAACATGGTTTTACACTCATTCTATTTCTAGTGGACTTCGATGATTCGGATGAGGTGTTGGATTTAGTCATTTCAAGGTTTGAGTTAGCTAGACTTGAAAGATTAAGAGATGTGATGGTGATGGTGTGAATTGGAAGTGTGAATGTTAGTCAATTTATAGGAAGATCATGGTATGGAAAGGAGTATTTGGATTTGATGTTTGTGCCATACAAAAATGGAGGTTTCTAATGATTTGGGAGAGTTATGAAGGTTGTCAAATCATTGGAAGTCAATCCAATGGAAGAGATGGAGCTAAATGCTTAGTGGTCTTGTCATTGTGTTTTGACTCGGATTTTTCACGGATACGAAGGAACCTTGATGCGTAGGGATTGCACCAGGCTTTACCTCTCAAGGGATCTTGAGAAGCTTACAACCCCCACCAGGCAGTGTACCTGATCGATGTAGTATAGTATAATGACAAGTACCGGGGGATTGATCGTTCAGCTAGGAATAGTGTCGCTAGGATTAGAAAACCTAAAGATTAAGTCTAGAGATGAGGGATGATTCTTTTTGTATTTTTATATTTTTTAGAAAGCAAGTAAATATCTCGGGTTTGAAGGATTTGGGCGGAATTAGTTGCTAGTCAACTAACCCAATACTAAGATGCAATCAAAATAAAATACTAAAATGAAAAAAAAACTATATTAAACTAAAGTTGTGAGCAATAAGTGGAGAAATGTGTTTACTTAGATTTCACTACTCCCTAGATATCTTTTACACGTTAATTACTTGTTATAGTTGCGTGGATGACGGATTGTATTCCTTAATACCATTCATGGGGTGGCGTACTTAGCTCCCCAATCCTTACTCCTATGTCGAGCCGGCTAAGAAGCTCCTAACATGGGATCATTAGAATTTACTCATGCATTAAATACAACCAATAAAACCTAGTACACATCGGTTAATGTTTCCTAAGACGTTCAAGCATGTTACAAATTGGAGATCTGCCAGTTTTCTTAAGCCTAACATTGAAATCATTCATCTAATACAACCATAAACAAGTAATCAACACATAATTAACATCTAGGTTTCATTAGATCTAAGCAAACACAAGATAGATCTAGCCAAACATGGTGGAATCAAGATAAGCACAAGATATAGACAACCAACACATAGACATATTGATTGAATTAAAAGAATACTTATCTCAATAGCACATGTAAGGGTTCAAGGGATGAAAACCCTTGAATAAACTATAAAATATGTATATGGTTCGGCCTTAGGATTTCTCCAAACTTGTTCCTCTTTTAATGAATGAAAATTAGAAAACTATATATAGATTTTAGAGGCTGACGGCGTCAAGAACAATGGTGTGACGCCGTCATCTCGCTGCTAAATAATTCCTTGGACTGCCTTGATCTACATCTGACGCCGTCATGTAGTCCTTTTTTGCAGGCCGTCACACAATTAACTCTTGACTCTCTACTTGTGACGCCTTCAGGTTTGTACTGGGTCGTCATGGACTTTACTCTTGACGCCGTCAGGAATGTCCTCTTGACGCCGTCAAACACTGTTCTTGTTAGCATTAAAAATATATATGTAGAAGTGATGGTCATTCTCATATTGTAACTTTGTGTCGTTTGTTAAGATTAGTAATAGTTTAGTCATTGGGCTTTGGACTTGGCAAGCTAATATGTTAAGAGTTATGTTAGTAAGCCTTTTATAATTCATGTAAACCAAGTCCAAGCCCAAGTCTATTAGAAAGCCCATGAGGCCTTTCTCTCTAACTATATAAGGCACTTACCTAGTCATTTGTAGGTGTGCTTGTGTGTGTATTGTGTGTGTTTTATTAATAAAAGTTCTCTTCATCTTATCATTCTCTTTCAATATTTACGCCACACATATATCATATCAAGTCACCATCTTTCCTTCTTCTAGTGCCTATATTGTTATTAAAGTTGATATATCTAAGGTCCTACAAGTGGTATCAATCGCCTAACAATGATTTAGGAGTGTGTGGAAATCGTTTTCATCAAGCTTTCTCTTTAAAGTTGCGTTTTTTCTTTAAAAACGTGGGCTTTTCTTTAAAAGTTTTGATTTTTACGTGTTTTTAGTGTTAAAGTTGTGAGCTTTATTGAAGTTTTAGTGATTTTAAGTGTTTGTGAAAAGATTTGATCGTAAGAAACGTGAAAAAATTGCTTCTTTTGGTGGAAAAAAGTGATTTTTACAAGTTTTTCACGTTTTTTGGTCATCTTACGCGTAAGTTTTGAGCATAATACAAGTCTACAACTGTCTACAGTACTTATTGGCAAGTCTACGCGTGAGTTTTGGCTTAAAACCCTTTTTCTACGCATAACACAACTTTCTACGCGTGAGTTTAAGCAGAAAAACCTTTTTCTACGCTCAAGTTGGTATCCTACGCATAAGGTGAAATCCTACGCATAAGATCTACGCTTAAGATCCTACGCATAAGTTTTCTACGCAAAAGATCCTACGCATAAGTTTTCTTCAACGATCAAAGATTAGTCAGTACTTCCCTGACTTGGATAAGTTTGTGGAATACTTCGACACGGGATATCTTTCAAGCTTGGATAAGTTTGAGAGATTAGTTTGGTTTGTAAACCTTACGCGTAAAAAATCTTACGCATAAGCTAAACCTTACACGTAACATATATCTTACGCATAAACACAAAGCTTACGCATAAACTACTAATCTTACGCATAAGTATTTTCTTACACATAAGTTTACTGTTTACGCATAAATTTTTGTTTACGCCTAACATTTACCTTACGCATAAGATTCGGTTTACGCATAAGTTTCAGTCTACGCTTAAGTTTACTGTTTACGCATAAGATCAAGGTTTACGCGTAAGTTTTTTTGACTTTTGACAACCAAACTTCAAACGGCCATAACTTTTGAACCGTGACTCCGTTTTCGACGAATCAGCTGTCAAAACGACCGTGAGACCGAGAAGAAGGACACGTTGAATTATGTAAAGATCATTCAAGCCAAGCTTCGAGGCCCAAATCCACTCCGAACGGAAGTTATTGAGGTTTTAAGGTTTCAGATCAAATTTTTCACCATAAAAACTTGCATCAACTTACACTAAACACAACTCCTACTTCGTTGAATCGATCCAAGAATCAACTTTATCAATCTACACTTCATCAATGGCAACTCAGCAAGATATTCATGCAGCCGGTGCAGAAAACCGACCTCCAATGCTTGAAAAAGGTGGATATCTCCCATGGACAAGCCGCATGCTTCGTTACATCAAAACAAAGCCTGATGGTAAATTAATGATCAACTCGATTACAAATGGTCCATTTATGCCAAGACAAGTTCAAATTGAAGGTAATCCAAATACAACACCTCCTACTCAACCATTCGTGCGTGAACAACAGAAGCAGATTACACAGAGGAAGACAAGAAGCAGATCGCCGCAGATGATATGGCAATGCATTTAATCCAACTTTGATTACCACGGGAGATCTTTGCTGCGGTCGACAGCTGTGAAACTGCTTATGCTATGTGGGAACGTGTTAGAAGGATATGTCATGGAATAGAGATTGGCCAACAAGACATTGAGAACAAACTTCTTACTGAATGGGAGAATTTCACATCCACTAAAGGTGAACAGATTGAATCTTACTACACAAGGTTTTGCACTTTGATGAATGAGTTAATCAGAAACAAGTTGACACCTCGAACAATTGCAACAAACATCAAATTCATCAATAACCTTCCAGAAGAATGGGGTCGTTATGTTACAATTGTCAATCAAACAAAGGATCTACATAAGGTGAATTATGATCATGATGAGGCGAAAAATGATCCATTTTTAGGGGGTCATTTAAGCCCGAATTCGAATTTATTTGATCAAATATTGCCCTAAATCGTTTCTTTTGTGATTTTAGGTACTTTGGGAGTGAAATCTGGAAAAGGAAGCAATTCGGACGTTTTTGGCGCATAAAAGTGAAGAAAACGCCAAAGTCTTAATTTTCCATGCTGGGAACAGTAGGTGATGGCGTCAAGAGTAACTCTCTGACGGCGTCAAGAGAAAAATTCCATGACGATCCAGTAAAGATTTGAAGGCGTCACGAAGGAAGGGCGTCAAGAGTAAAAGTCATGACGGCCTGGAAATGATTATCACTTGACGGCATCAAATGTAGATCAAGGCAGTCCGAGAAGAGTTTTGGCGGCGAGGTGACGGCGTCACAAGATTGGTCTTGATGCCGTCAGACCCCTTTTCCTATATATAGTTTTCTAATTTTCACATTAAAGAGAGAGAAGTTTTGGAGAAACCCTAGTACGAACTTGGTGCGAATTTTACAGGTTTTTCAAGGGTTCCAAGCCCTTGATACCTTTCATGTGTAATTAAGATAAGTGTTCTTTTAATTCAATCAATATGTCTATGTGTTGGTTGTCTATATCTTGTTCTTGTCTTAATTCCATCATGCTAGGCTAGATCTATCTTGTGTTTGCTTGGATCTAATGAAACCTAGATGTTAATTATGTGTTGATTACTTGTTTATACTTGTCTTGGATGAATGATTTATATGTTAGGCTTAAGAAAACTGGCAGATCTCCAATTGGTAACATGCTTGAACGTCTTAAGAAACATGAACCGACGCGCACTAGGTCTTTATTGGTTGTATTTAATGCATGAGCCACTGTTTACAATCCCTATAGTTGTGCTGGACATGGTGTAGGAGGAGATAAGAGCTCATAGAATTGGGGAGTTAAGTGTGCCACCCCATGAATGGTATTAAGGAATACGATCCGTCATCCATGCAATTATAACAAGTAATTAACGTGTAAAAGATGTCTAGGGAGTAGTGAAATCTAAGTAAACACATTTTCTCCACTTATTGCTCACAACTTTAGATAATTTAGTTTAATTTCATTTATAGTATTTTATTTTGATTGCATTGTAGTATTGGGTTAGTTGAATAGCAACTAATTCCGCCCAAATCCTTCATACCCAAGATTTTTAATTGCTTTCATAAAATATAAAAAATACAAAAATAATCATCTCTCACCTTTAGAACTAGTATTTAGGTTTTCTAATCCTAGCGACACTATTCCTAAGCTGAACAATCAATCCCCCGGTACTTGTCACTATACTATACTACAACGATCAGGTACACTGCCTGGTGGGGGTTGTAAGCTTCTCAGGATCCCTTGAGAGGTAAAGCCTGGTGCGATTCCCACGTATCAGATCAACTCTATGATTTTTTGAAGCAAAACCAAGCTGAGGCTAATGAAGTAAGGAAAGAAAGATTGGCAAAGAATCATGATCCTCTCGCATTAATTGCTACTACACCAACACCGTTACCAGTGAACACACAACAACCATCATCATCTTCCACTCACAACTACTTGCAACCATCATACATTCAACAACCAACACCGGTCTACCAACAACAGTTCTACCCACAGCAACAACAACATGTTATTCCACAACAGCAATACCCACAATTCCAAGAACCAGAATTCATTGAAAATGATGAAGCTTCAGCAGCATTGACCCAAGCGTTTGCTTTTCTGTCAAAGGCATTCCAAGGACGCTATTCTACACCAACAAACAACAACCAAAGGATTTCATCGAATACTCGCAACAGGCAGATCGCTCAGCCGAGTTTCAATATGGGCAACGGAGGCCAAATGGTTGGAGTTTATGGGAATCAGCAAGGATATGCTATTGGAATTAACATGGGGAATCAGAATATGCTGAATGCAGGGAATCAGAATGCAGGAAATCAGTATGGCCAGTATGCAGGGAATCAGTTGGGTCAGTTTGTTGGAAATCAGAGGGGTCAGAATGTTGGTAATCATGCAATGGGTAATCAGAATAGAAATGTTGCAGCTCCAATAGTTGGGAATTTAGGAAATGTGAATCTGGGTAATCCGGTAAAGTGTTTCAACTGTCAGGGTGTAGGTCATATGGCAAGGAACTGTCCTACTAAGCCGAACAAGAAAGATCTAGAGTACTTGCAGAAAGCAGTGATGTTGGCACAAAAGGTTCAGGCAGGGTTTCAGTTGAACGTAGAGGAGAATGATTTTATGGCTCTTATGGATGACATGGAAGATAGAGAGGATATTGATGCGAACTGCATATTTATGGCGAATCTTCAGGAAGCTAAGTATGACACGGATTCTGACACACTTCCTGTTTATGACACCAATGCACCATCTGAGGTATCAAACTTCAACACATGTCACAATAATGATATATTTGATATGTCTCCTCATGAGGAACAACATTCTGAGAAGCTAGTACCCACTTATGATACATACCTGGACACGCCAAGTAGTAGCAATACTCCTTCAGTAACTCCAGATGTGAATCATAATGGAGGCTTCGTTTCACAGCATGCTGAGAATGATGAGGAAACACGTGCTTTGTTTGAATCATTATTGAATAATTGTCGTATTGAAATTGAGAATGTGCAAAAGGTCAATCGCGATGTTAAGGCCGCGAATGTTAAATTGACCGCTGAGCTTGAGAGTTACAAAGAAAACGTTAAAGCTTTTGAATTTCATAACAAAAGATTGTCTGAATTAGAAACTGGTTATCAAAATTCCGTTTCAAGGGAACAACAATTGCAACTCAAGTTTGATACACTTGATGTTAACTCTTTCAAAAAGATAAAATCTTTAAAAGCGGAAATTTCTGATTTACAAAACCAACTTTCTAAACAAAAAACAGCTTATACCAATCTTGAAAAAGAAAGGGATGAGTTGAAAAAGGACTTTGCAAAGAAAGAAGACAAACTTTTGGAAGAAATCGTAGAGTCAGAACACATGATTGCTCATTTAGAAGAATTAGTGGTTAAGTCGGGTCAGTCAAGTCAAACAATGAAAATGATTTCAAATCTAACTAATCCGATTTACCATACGAAACATAAAATGGCTCTCGGAAACAACACCCCTTGTAATCTCAAGAAAGCTCAGCAAGAACAGAATGTTTTGTACAATGGTAATGTGATTTACACCAAACATGATCCTCCCGTCGTTCGGGATTCTGTGCAAACGATTGAACATGTCGAAGAGAGCATAAATAAAATGAAACAAAAGGATTTGAAACCCATTGATTACAACAAATTGAACAAACTTTCGGGAATTACTTTTGTTCCACAAATAGAACCATCTGTGTTTTCCATAAAACGACCATTTTCAAAAATGTTTTCTAAGAAAGTAATTGCTTCCAAATCTCTTTCAAAAATAGAACAAATGTCTTCTAACAACACTTTTAATACAAGTGAGGCTAGAGACATTCTGGATGACGCTAAAAAGAGAATTCAAGAACTTCAAAATATTGTTGCTTCTAAAACTACAATCAATATTAACAACTGGCATTCCAGTTTTCATATTAAGCAGAAAAAAGTTTTTGAAAACGAAATTACTATCCCACTGAATAACATCAGTGCGAGGGTAATCCATTTTGAACAAGCTTTCTTAAAAGAAACGGCCGACTTTGTCAAGGACCACAAATCCCTGGTAAACGAAGCTAATGATACTCGTGAAAACATGAATGTTTTGGAAAACCTAAATGATTCTCTCTTCGAAGCTGTTATGACCACTGATATTATGTCCATCATTTTACAAACATATTTTGTTCAAGACGATGAATGACTGAGAGCTGAGACCTCCGAAATTGTTTCAAAATATGAAAATGCTCTTATAAAACTTGAAAAAGAAAATGTGTCATATTTTAAACAACTTGATCGAAAAAGAGAAGAATGCAAGTATGACAAACTGTCGTATGAGCGTGCCTTCAAAAACATGAAAGAGCAAAATGATCTTTTGAGGGGTCAGCTTGAAAGTCAAAAAGGAAAGGGTGAGGAAACTAAGTTTTGCAAAACCATTGACTTCGGAGAAACCAAATGTTTCAAACACGGTTCAAAAACCAAAAATGTCAATTTCACGGTTTGCTCCAAAAGTCGATGAGAAAAAGGACTTGACAAAACCAGTCACTCCAACACCCTTGCCCAAGCAAAGTAAAAATGAAAAGATTGTTGAAAAAGGAAAAGCGGTTGTCGAAACACCAAAAGTGATAGCACCTGGCCTTTTTAGGATTAGTCCCACTAATGCGTCTGCCTCTACTTCTAAGACAAATGCGTGCAAACAGGATAATTCTAAAGAGTCTAGTGATGCTAAAAAGGACAACAACATAAATCCTAACGCGTGTGCCTTACCTTCTACAGGATTAGAAAGCACCTCTAGGAGCAACAAACTAAAGCCTAGGAGCAATACAAGGAACAATAGAGTCTCACCTGTCTCTACGAGTAGTAGCAAGAATAAAGTTGAAGAAGTAGAAGAACACCCTAGGAATTTATCGCTTTTTAATAAGAAACATGATTCATCTGAATGTAATGTCGAAAGTACTGGTTCTAATGCATGTAATGACTCTGTTTGTTTAATATGCAAGAAATGTTTAATTAATGATGTTCATGATGAATGTGTTTCTAAGAATGTGAATGTTACGCCTGAACAGAAGAATGTTCCAAAAAGACCTAGTGCTAGATCCAGATCTATAGAACGACTAGTTGCACGATTTAGGACTACCACTATTAGTCGAATGCCTAGGAACTACCTTAAGTTTTGTATGTGGATTCCAACGGGTAGAGAGTTCACTCTTCAGAACGGCAAATTAGAAATAGCTCAAGCTAAACAAGTAGCAACTGTCTATGAGTGTGATTTAGATTTTACTCCTAACCCCATGGAACCAAATTCAAAATGGTTTCCAAATACAAACTCTTCTGTTCTTGGTAGGTTATAGAAATATGTCTTTGGATCGTCGACTCGAGTTGCTCTAAGCACATGACCAGGAATTTAAAGCTGCTGATCAATTTCGTTTGGAAATTCATGGGAACTGTACGCTTTGGAAATGATCATGTAGCAGCTATTCAAGGTTATGGAGATCTTCAATTTGGGAATTTTTTAATCACTCGAGTTTATTACGTCGAAGGGTTGGGACACAACTTATTTTCAGTCGGGCAGTTTTGTGATGCTGATTTAGAAGTTGCATTCAGGAGAAACACGGTTTTTATTAGAAATTTGGTTGGTGATGATCTCTTAACTGGTAATCGTGGAACAAACTTGTATGCAATCGACATCAACCAAATGGCTTCTACATCACCAATTTGTCTTATGACAAGGGCAACCGAAACTAAGTCCTGGTTGTGGCATAGAAGATTATCCCATCTCAATTTCGACACCATCAACAAGTTAGCCAAAGACAACATCGTCACCGGACTTCCTAAGTTCAAATACACCAAGGAACACCTATTCCATCATGCGAACAAGGAAAAAGTAAAAGAGCATCATATAAACCCAAAACCGTACCTAGTTCGGAAGCAAGGTTACATATGTTGCACATGGACTTATGTGGCCCAATGAGAGTTGAAAGCATTAATGGGAAGAAGTATATCTCGTTATTGTTGATGATTATTCACGATATACTTGGGTAAAGTTTTTGAGATCAAAAAACGAAGCACCAGGCATCATCATCACCTTTCTGAAGCGTATTCAAGTTCTACTTCAAGCTCCAGTAAGGATTATAAGAACAGACAATGGCACAGAATTTACAAACCAGGAGTTAAGAACTTACCTTGAAGATGTTGGAATCACACATCAAACATCAGTTGTTAGAACTCCACAGCAAAATGGGGTAGTTGAAAGAAGAAATAGAACTCTTGTGGAAGCTGCTCGCACAATGCTGGTTTATTCTAGTGCACCACTATTCTTATGGGCTAATGCTGTAGCCACTGCTTGTTTTACTCAAAACCGATCCCTAGTCCATCCGAGATTCAATAAAACCCCATATGAGCTAGTGAACAACCATAAACCTGACATCTCTTACCTTCACGTATTTGGCGCTTTGTGCTATCCGACGAATGACAGAGAAGATCTAGGGAAGTTAAAAGCTAAGGGTGATATTGGAATCTTCATTGGATATTCAGTAAACTCGAGGGCATTCAGGGTGTATAATAGAAGAACGAAAAAGATAATGGAGACGATGAATGTGAAGTTTGATGAGATTTCATAAATGGCTTCTGAGAGATACGCTCTAGAACCCGCGCTTAATCCGATGGCTTCTAATCAAAACGGATTAGGACCCACACTAAACCAGCAGACTTCTGGACACATCAGTTCAGGACTCGTGCCTCAAGGAGCTCAGTCAACAAACACGGATAAACCTTCAGAACAAGAACTGAAAAACTTCTTTGAGTTAATGTTTGATGAATACTATGGTGGAACTTCGACAAATGCATCTCAACAACACTCCGCTGCACCCGCTCAAAACCATCAACCACCACCACCTTCACAAGATGCATCTACAACAATCGAAGCTGAAGCACCAACTACATCAACATCATCTACATCTACTCAAACAACTCCCGTAATTGAAACTGAACTACCAAGAGTTGATGAGCAAAACCAAAACACAAATTTTCAAGAAGAACCAACAAATAATTCAAACGATGTTGCGTTAAAAGAAGAAGAAGAAGAAGTATTTGAAAACCCGTTTGCAACAGACTCTGCTGAATCTTCTTAAAGGTTACAAGAACCATCTAACACACATTCGTTAAACCCGAGGTACCCTTCTACATTTCAATGGACAAAAGACCATCCAATAGAACATGTTATTGGTGAACCTTCAAAGCCAGTTCAGACAAGGAGACAACTTGCCACCGATCTCGAATTGTGCATTTACGTTTGCTCAATCAGCCTCAAAGAACCAAAGAACATTCGGGAAGCAATGGCAGAAAACCCTTGGATTGAAGCGATGCAGGAGGAATTTCTTCAATACCTGTTACATGATAGTTGGGAACTTGTTGAACGACCACTTGATACACGTGTTCTTGATCTCAAGTGGTTGTGGAAGAACAAACTGGATGAGGAAATGACTGTTATTCGCAACAAAGCTCGTCTCGTGGCTAAAGGTTATCCACAAGAAGAAGGAATAGATTTCGGGGAATCATTCGCGCCTGTAGCAGACTTGAAGCAGTCCGGATTTTCTTAGCCTATGCCACTCACAAAAACATCACAGTCTATCAGATGGATATTAAGACTGCTTTCTTGAATGGAACTCTGAAAGAAGAAGTGTATGTGAGTTAGCCAGAGGGATTCATCGACAAAGATCATCCAGACTACGTCTACAAGCTTAAGAAAGCAATTTATGGTTTAAAACAAGCTCCAAGAGCGTGGTATGATGAACTATCGTCTTTTTTGCTTAAAAACAATTTCACAAAAGGAACGGTTGATGACACCTTATTTATCAAAAAATTCAAAAATGACATTTTGATCGTTCAAATTTACGTGGACGACATTATTTTTGGATCAACCAATCCTAACCATTCAAAACATTTTGAAAATCTCATGAAAAGCAAATTTGAAATGTCCATGATGGGGGAACTAAAATTCTTTCTTGGTTTACAAATACATCAATCCCCTCGTGGTATTTTTATCAATCAAGCTAAATATACGATAGAGATTTTGAAAAAACATGGAATGGAAAATTGTGATTCTGTTGGTACACCAATGGTCACTTCACCAAAAATAGGTGCTGATTTGTCTAGAAAACCCATCGATCCGAAAAATATCGGAGCATGATCGGTTCTCTCATATACCTAACTGCTAGCCGACCTGATATTCAATTTGCTATATGTTTATTAGCACGGTTTCAGGCAAAGCCTACCGAACTTCACCTCAAAGAGGTTAAACGGATCTTTCGGAACCTGCGAAGCACCATTAACATGGGACTTTGGTATCCGAAGGATTCGGGATTTAATCTAACAGCATTTTCAGATGCCGACCATGCCGGTGATCAAGTTTCAGCAAAGAGTACATCTGGTGGAGCACAATTTTTGGGTGAAAAGCTAGTAAGCTGGTCGTCAAAGAAACAGGATTGTACTGCGCTTTCAACCACCGAAGCCGAGTATGTGTCTCTATCTGCGTGTTGTGCCCAAGTTCTTTGGATGCCGACACAGCTCACAGATTATGGCTTCACTTTTGACAGAATACCTATGTTTTGTGACTCAAAAAGTGCCATAGCCATCTCGTGCAATCCCGTACATCACTCTAAGACGAAGCATATCAAAGTCCGCTACCATTTCATCAAAGAACATGTGGAAGAGGGTACTGTTGAATTATTTTTCGTTAAGACTGATTACCAACTCGCCGATCTATTTACTAAAGCTCTACCAAAAGAATGGTTTGACTATTTAGTTCGACGAATTGGCATGCGAAGCCTAACTCCAGAGGAGCTAGAACGTCTTCTCGAATCTTCTTGAAAAATGATTTCAAAATCGCTTCGCTGTAAATATTTTTGAAAAAACAAAATACAAAATTTGAAAAACCAACAAAAACAAAATACAAAAATATAAAATTTTCAAAAAAAAAAAATACAAAAACAATATTAAATCATAAAATCCAAAAATACTCTTCTCACGACATGTCTCTCGTATAAATCAATATTCTGTACGTTTCTAGAAATGTCATTCAACAATGATACGGACATGTACAGATGCTTGAACGGGAGTTCTTTTTAAATGTTTTTCTAAAACATGTCGTTTCTCAAATGTTTCTTCACTATGGCTTTCGTATACCTCAGTACGAAACCCGGACTAAATGATGACTTCTGATTATTTTCAAATCAAGGACTCGTACGTTCAAAGATGAAATCATTTTCAAAAGTTCGAGTATAAACAAACGAAAAGGATTTCAACCATAAACTCGTTTTTCAAAACACAATTCTTGAGCACTTTTTCAAGATTATTCAAAAGATTTCTCATAATCTTTCAAATGAGTGCTCAAGATAACTCCCTCAAAACCCTTAATTGATTTTAAAATGTGCTATCATTAAGGGGGAGTACAAAAACAAAAATGTTCCGTATTCATGCAAAATGAAATATGTCTTTCTCTCCAAAAAGCTTTTTTACTCAGTTGATATCAAAAATATCACAATATGCTATTTTTGAGGGGGAGAAGACATGATTAAAATGTAATCAAAGATGTTTAAAGATTGTGGCTGAATCTCAAAAGAGCTCGACTCATATTGTACTAATGAATTGACGAAGCTTAAAATGTCAGTAATCGAAAAGACTTGTCCTGGACGGGTAATAATTTCAAGCTAGTCTAACTAGTGATGTAAGCGTGTCTCGAATAGGACTTGTCTGAGTAGAATGTACCATATCGAGAGACTTTCTTTGGACTTGACCAGGACGGGTAATAATTTCAAGCTAGTCTAACTAGTAATGTAAGCGTGTCTCGAATCGGTCATGTTCACTGAAAGTGGATCAATTCAAAAAGTGCAAACTCCTCACGCATGTGCAAATTTCTTAAAACATACATGAGCACATGTGAAGGGGGAGTCCTTCAAAAGAAATGCAAAACTCTCAAAGTGTCAACAATGTGTTTTATTATCATAAACACTTTGAGAGATTTTTCATAAATGGTTTCATGGCAATTATAGGATAGTCATGGAGTTATAAGGTGACTAAGGTTAGGAAAAACCGTCCTATGATCCGCCAGAGCCGGAGGGATCTACCCATGGACAAATCCAATAGATTAGAATTAGAAGTCCTTAGGTATGATTGAAAAAAGGAGAAAATGAGAAAGGAGAAAGAAGGGGTTGAAGAATTAAAAAGAAAAGTTATGAAAAAGGGTGAAAAGAAATAGCCCTCCAAATGTTCAACCTTAGGGCAGACACCGGGTACAATTCGTATGCTACTGGTTGTTATTATGGTGACACCGATATTGAAGACAAAGACGTCATGAACCCAGTGACGAACTGCACTAAACCTTCTTAACCACTCAAGTTCTCTTAAAAGAGCTTGTTTCATTCTCACGGGGAACCGGTGTAATCTATCTACCTGTCTCTTAGAGATGGTTGATATTGAAGCAGGAGACCTCTCCCTAATCTCCGCATAGGAAACCAAATGTGCACTTATCGAGTCTAGAGCCCCGAGATTCATCAAAAGATCTCATAGGAACACATGATATTACTACACTGGTTGTTCAACATTAAGGACGCCAGATGAAAACTTGAGAGTCCTACGCAGATCTTAGCAATCTTCCAGAACATTTATAAGAGGATTCACTTTTGTGATTCTCAATGATTGAATGGAAATTCCTGCCAGGGTCAACATCAACCAGCCCTGACAGCAGGTCACTTCGGTAATTCTTTATGGGTTACGCTTAGTGTTCACGGTGGTTTCAAATGGTCTAAAGTTGTGGAGTGATCCCCAGCGACTCACCCAGTCATTGAGCTACTTAGTAGGTATTGTAAGCTCTCTCGAGAGTATCTGACATAGGAACGGCCTTGGTAAGGGTTAGAATGAGTCTTCACACTATGCTGTTGACGATCTCTAATACTTATCTGTAAGTACCGGTTGTTTTATTGCTAACTGTTTACCTGCAGCTACATATCACCTCCATGGCGACAGATTCCGCATGCTCATACATACATCTGGAAGTTAAAGAAAGCTCCCTCAAAGATCTATACAACACAAAGTTCAAAGAAAGATTCTACGCCAAAAAGAAGAATCTACAAAGTATAAAGACTAAAGATCAAAGTGAAAGAAATGGAACTACGTGCATATGATTATCAATGTCCAAAGATGTATGAGCATGTTGGAATGGCGAACAACCACCACAGACGCAGAAGTGACGAAAGGCAGATTGTTCCACATCACAAAAGAACAAAGAATGATGAAAAGTCAATCATCAAAGATCACAAAGCATGAAGGAACAAAGACTAATGACTATTCTACTACGATACACAATGGTCAACAACAAAGAACAAAGAAGACCTAATCACGTGGAGCATCACTCGAATGACCACCCCTTAGGGGGAGATTGTTAGCATTAAAAATATATATGTAGAAGTGATGGTCATTCTCATATTGTAACTTTGTGTCGTTTGTTAAGATTAGTAATAGTTTAGTCATTGGGCTTTGGACTTGGCAAGCTAATATGTTAAGAGTTATGTTAGTAAGCCTTTTATAATTCATGTAAACCAAGTCCAAGCCCAAGTCCATTAGAAAGCCCATGAGGCCTTTCTCTCTAACTATATAAGGCACTTACCTAGTCATTTGTAGGTGTGCTTGTGTGTGCATTGTGTGTGTTTTATTAATAAAAGTTCTCTTCATCTTATCATTCTCTTTCAATATTTACGCCACACATATATCATATCAAGTCACCATCTTTCCTTCTTCTAGTGCCTATATTGTTATTAAAGTTGATATATCTAAGGTCCTACAGTTCTCAGCATGGAAAATTAAGTCTTTGGCGTTTTCTTCACTTTTATGCTCCAAAAACGTCCGAATTGCTTCCTTTTCCAGATTTCACTCCCAAAGTACCTAAAATCACAAAAGGAATGATTTAGGGCAATATTTGATCAAATAAATTCAATTCCGGGCTTAAATGACCCCCTAAAAGTGGTTCATTTTTCGCCTCATCATATACCCTTACACTTGAGATTTGCTTGTCCTCAAGCAAATGCGCTTTTATTCTAATCAAAATACAAGTTAGGGGTCATTTAACACTAATATAAAAGTAATTACAACAAATAATCATTCCACTAAAGACCAAAGACAAGCACGGAGGTCATATACTAGCACCTCACAAATAGTGTTTAGATACTCACATCTCTCGGGTGTAATAAAGTATAAATTACAATATGGAAACGGAAGATATCTCTCACTACCTGTCATAGCAAAATAGATTACCATAGGCTTGGGAAAGGATCAAACCTCCACCACATGGCATAAGCACCTAGGATAAACTATCAATGAGGTCTTTTAAAGGGTTGTAACGTTAGGTGTAGGGATATGAAATACACGGTTTTGTTGGATATAGGCAGTCTTTACTGGTGGCTAGTTAACAATCTTAGTTAATTACATGTACAATATGGCGTTGCTAAGCCAAGACTAGACTCTACTTAAGCTAATAAATGAAAAATGACAAAAACATAAAACAAACGTAGAATGAAACGGGATGGTAGTCCGTATGTTTTCTCTCTTTTTATTTATTTTTTTTTTTTATTTTTTTTTTTTTGCATACACTCTTACCCTACCATCCAAAATAATACATCGTAGGGAATGAACGTTCCCCTTACACTTGAATCTTTACATACTTTACAATAAACTAATCTAATGACTCGAATTAAGAAAATCAAAACACTTGGAGTACTTTTAAGATTAACGTACATATGGGGGTAATATATGATGTTCTTCCCCATTACTCCATAAAATAAGTACTTTACCCATGAGTCCCAATCGTCCCAAAACAATATGTACAAGGATATGACTCGACTTAGCAACCATGTAATCAATTAGATAGTTAACTTAGGGTTTAACAAATAACAATAATGCACTAAAAATGAGCGCATACACGGAAGGCTAAGGCGATTTGGGTGTACATTTAAGTGGGGTGTAACAAATTCTTCCTTTAAGTAAGATGCTTAAAGTTAGAAACGAAAAGATAGGCTCGGAGGGGTGTACTAGGGGTTTCGTGTACTAAAAATGAGTACAACGCTAAGGGTGTGGGAAAAATTAGTTGACTTAACTAGCCAAGTAATATGACTTAAATGGTCAAGTAATTATAATATGGGTTTAACACAAGGGTGATCCTAATGCCTCTTATCATGTAGTAAATCCTACTACACGAATGTAGTCTCACTAGCGGTCTCAGGATGCATCACTAACGCAAGTTCTAGAATCTAAATGCTACCGGTACACTCATAAGCACTAATAGTAAATGCTTTTCCTATCAAATCTAAAGGCGAACCTCACATATTTGGGTGGAAAATTTTTCTGAATAGTACGGTTTTGTGCTAGTCATACAATCTCCTATCCATGAGACGCTTGCTATGGCTAAAGTTTCACTCCTAAATGTTGTAAAAAAATTTAAATTTGGCGCTAAAATTGCACTAACAAGTATTTCTCATAGTTTTATTACACATCCACTATCAAACAAAACAAACTCAAGCGAAAGTGTATCTGTAAGGTATCATCATTTTACCCTCCCCTTACACTTAAGATGAACATTGTCCCCAATGTTCAAGTAAAGAATGTAAAAGTGAAATAAGTAAAACAAATGAAATCAAATACTCCCCTGATTCGCTCGGTATGGATAATAAGGTGGCCAGGTTAAATCTTCCTCCAAGAAAATGAATAATCAAAGCTTCCCTTCCAGAAAAATAATCATCTTCTTGTTATACATAACCTGTAAATCCTGAAAAAACAGACAAGGCAACCTTGCATAAAATCGGCGGCAATCTACATAAGTTACTAAATCCTAGAAAGCAAAGTAAAATATAATGCTTGTGGAATGAAGTTTGCAGATTTCCTGGAGATTATAAAACTTAATAATTCAACAAAAACTTTAAGACTCCGTTAGAAAAACAAAACCGGTAAAATTTCCAGATTTTTACACGTGACGCCGTCAAGAGTGTGCTCACGACGCCGTCAGAAGTGACCTGCAGAAATTCTTATGTTAAGTTTCCGGAAAAACTTGGTCCTACTTCCTGGAAAATCATGCAAAACTTCATTATGACTCGATACAAGCATTTGACTCTAACAATTACGAGTATACATGTTCACTTAATATTGTGGAGAATCATGATCAGGTTGTTTCTTAAAAACATATTTGGGGTTTTCCCTTACACTTATCTTTTGCAAAAATACCTTTTGGTGAAGTTAAGACTAGGCCAAAACAACAAAGTAAAGTTTTTCCACTATTTAGTTTAGAAACATGATCTACCAGCAATAAAAATAAAGCATGCATACGGAAGCAAATAACAATCAAACAAGTTTAAAACCCACACAAAGCATGGGTTGCCTCCCAAGAAGTGCTTTTCTTTATTTACGAGTCTTGTAGCTAGACTCAAGGTCATGGGTTACTACGTTTTCCTATCCCGCAAAACGAATGCGGTTTCAAACATCTTAACCAATCTCTCATCTTTCCTATACTCGAGGCCTAAAGCTAAACATTTTGAGTAATAGATCTCTTTCTTTTTGTAACCTCCAAAGTTTCTCTCTTCCTCACTCTCAACCTTCATCACGGGGACGTTGTCAACATCGAGATCCTCAACTTCTCTAAACCTCTCTTCCTTATGGGGCATCCTATATCTAATGTTTTTCTCTTTGGTTGCGAATGTGATAGTGCCCTCATCGTGGTTGTAAGTCATTTTAGAGGTTTTGACAAAAGGTTCTCCTAAAACAATCTGACACAAAGATTGATCAATAATTCCCCTAACGTCTTCTAAGATCATGAAGTCGCACCTATAAACAAAATCCCCAACGAAAACATGTAACCCTCTAACCCGCTCAACAAAATTACTCATGCGATTAGGGTTGTAAGGGTCCCGCCTAGGTTTCAATTTTTCGTTCATGATCCAATTATAATAAAGCCTAGACATGATGTTCATTGGTGCCTTTAAATCGATATAGGTGTGTTCTCTAAACATATGACCAATCATGCATGGGACCTTAAGATTTATAGAATTATGTTTCCTAATCCATGGGCGTTTTCGGTACTTTGCGGGGCATGGGCATTTTAGAAGGAACTTATGGTACCTCAATTCTTCCAGGGTTGGTGTGGAACTCCTAAATATTCTATAATCATCCCATGGCCCTTCCCTACAAGTGTTACTCCCAAGCTTGATTTCACCTTTATTCATCTCATTGACCTTCCTTATTTTATCATTTTCTGTTTTAAGTTGGTTATGTTGCAAAATAACTTTCTTGGGCGAAGTGAATCTAGTTAAGAAGTAAGAAGCAAGATCGTCCCAAGAGGAGACGGATCTTTCAGGGAGTTGGCATAACCATTCAAGAGCCCGACCATGTAAAGAGAACTGAAAGAGGGCTAAGAGTTCCCCTTCTTGATTATCAACACCTAATCCTACCGAATTGGTAATTTTTAGGTAGTCCTCAAGGTGTTGGGTCGGGTTTTCGAAAAAGTACCCATAAAATGCACACCCGTCTTGCACCAATCGAACGGTGCTGGATTGCAAGCGGATGGTCCTTATAGGTGCTTGGATTGGTTGTGGTAGGTTTTGTGGGTGGTTTTGTTGTGGTGGGTTGATGGGTTCAAGGATGTTACCAACTTCCATGATGTCGGGTGGTGAGAAGTCATGAACAAAAACACAAAGAAATAAGATAGACTAAAGAGAACCTAAAAATTAAAAATAAAATCTTACTAGAAAGGAATCTAGCAAGTAGACCTAATAAAAAGAGATTCTAACCTAGACAATAACTATTCCCCGGGCTGCGGCGCCAAAAACTTGATGCGTAGGGATTGCACCAGGTTTTACCTCTCAAGGGATCCTGAGAAGCTTACAACCCCCACCAGGCAGTGTACCTGATCGATGTAGTATAGTATAATGACAAGTACCGGGGGATTGATCGTTCAACTATGAATAGTGTCGCTAGGATTAGAAAACCTAAAGATTAAGTCTAGAGATGAGGGATGATTCTTTTTGTATTTTTATATTTTTTAGAAAGCAAGTAAATATCTCAGGTTTGAAGGATTTGGGCGGAATTAGTTGCTAGTCAACTAACCCAATACTAAGATGCAATCAAAATAAAATACTAAAATGAAAAGAAAACTATATTAAACTAAAGTTATGAGCAATAAGTGGAGAAATGTGTTTACTTAGATTTCACTACTCCCTAGATATCTTTTACACGTTAATTACTTGTTATAGTTGCGTGGATGACGGATTGTATTCCTTAATACCATTCATGGGGTGGCGTACTTAACTCCCCAATCCTATGAGTGCCTACTTCACTCCTATGTCGAGCCGGCTAAGAAGCTCCTAACATGGGATCCTTAGAATTTACTCATGCATTAAATACAACCAATAAAACCTAGTACACATCGGTTCATGTTTCCTAAGACGTTCAAGCATGTTACCAATTGGAGATCTGCCAGTTTTCTTAAGCCTAACATTGAAATCATTCATCTAATACAACAATAAACAAGTAATCAACACATAATTAACATCTAGGTTTTATTAGATCTAAGCAAACACAAGATAGATCTAGCCTAACATGGTGGAATCAAGATAAGCACAAGATATAGAAAACCAACACATAGACATATTGATTGAATTAAAAGAATACTTATCTCAATAGCACATGTAAGGGTTCAAGGGCTGAAAACCCTTGAATAAACTGTAAAGTACGTATATGGTTCGGCCTTAGGGTTTCTCCAAACTTGTTCCTCTTTTAATGAATGAAAATTAGAAAACTATATATAGATTTTAGAGGCTGACGGCGTCAAGAACAAAGGTGTGACGCCGTCATCTCGCCGCCAAATAATTCCTCGGACTGCCTTGATCTACATCTGACGCCGTCATGTAGTCCTCTTTTGCAGGTCGTCACACAATTAACTCTTGACTCTCTACTTGTGACGCCTTCAGGTTTGTACTGGGTTGTCATGGACTTTACTCTTGACGCCGTCAGGAATGTCCTCTTGACGTCGTCAAACACTGTTCTCAGCATGGAAAATTAAGTCTTTGGCGTTTTCTTCACTTTTATGCTCCAAAAACGTCCGAATTGCTTCCTTTTCCAGATTTCACTCCCAAAGTACCTAAAATCACAAAAGGAACGATTTAGGGCAATATTTGATCAAATAAATTCAATTCCGGGCTTAAATGACCCCCTAAAAGTGGTTCATTTTTCGCCTCATCAAACCTTTTTGAGGGTTCCTTGCCTTATGAGTGAGGGTTCCTTGGGTTAGTTATGGTTTAATTTGAATTTTGGCGGGAAATGGGTTTTTATTGATTCTAATGTCTAACAATGATCCTAATCCAGGTAACTAGTTGTTATTCATAAGTATCTAATCTTATAAGATGATTTGGAGGAATGTGAAAAACGAAATATTAAAAATCTAAGAAAAATTTCCAGGTAGTCTGGCGGAGCCCTGGGAATACATGGACGGAACCCTCGTTTGGGTTCCGCCATTTCTGTTGGACGAACCTGGGTTTACCCAGAATTCCTACTAGCGGAACCCACTTTTTGGTTCCGCCAGATCCGCCAGTGCCCAGAATTAACACAAAGCGTATTTTTAGTGATCGAGATGAAATCGAAAAATTTCCAAAAATACTTGGGACAAAAAATTAGAGTCATATCTAGTTAGGAAATGCAAAAAATGAATATGGAAACACTCTTACCGTTAGACTTTGACGGGGGGCTAGCGAAATTCACTATACTTAGTGAAAATTTTCATATACTTAAAAATTTGACAACATTCTAAATGTCGTCGATTCTGCATAAGAGTTAGTTCAATACATTGTCCAACCATAGTAATAGATTATAAAAGTACAAAATAACCTAAGTCACAAAGTTTAACAATATCAACGTTCTAGAACTTAGTTGTGCCAAACGCTCCTTACAAGCGGTCCAACTTCTTCTTAATATTTCCCAAGTACCTTCCAAAGCACTTCCACATCCCTTTCGTTTGTTTGAATTCTTCGGACTCATTCTCAATAGCGGGGAGTTCTTGAAGGTAATCGAGAGGGGCGAGCTTAGAGTTGGGAAGATCATCATTTTCACTCATTGGTGAAGATGAGGATGAAGGAGAAGGAGAACGACGAGGTTTCCCTTGAGTCTTAAAGACTCGTTTACCACTAAGAGGAACAAAGGTGTGAGGAATGAGGGAGTAATCGAGATGAATACCTCTATCATTTGGTGGAATGGGTGAGATGGCTCTAAAGAGACGGGTGAGAAGCATTCCATATGGAATAGCGGTTTTTCCATTTAAAGGTATATTGGTCATTCTTTTTGCCATGTAGTAAGCCAAATTGAAAGGTTGTCTAGTGGAGATACTATAGAGCATATAGCTTAAGCATGTGTTCACATGGTCTCTATTCCCTACAAAACTTATAACATTAGCTCTAAGAACCTCTTCCCATCTCCTAAATTGAGGTTGTAGTGCATTAAGTTCCATTCCAAATGGATCTTTGTCCACTTCCTTACCCGAGCGATCTTTCCTAGTGAGGGAAGTTCTAATAAAGAGATGGTCACGAATCACTTCCTTGCTAACAAGAGAAGTGGAGTAAAGGGGATGACGTTCATCGGTGTCTAAAGAAGAAAGTGGCCATTTGTCCGTGTAAAGGCAACTGCCGTTATTTGGAACACTAAGGATTTTTGCAAACTTATCGAGAGATAGGATAGTTTCATGTTGATTGATAGAAAATTTTACGAATATCTCACCATCATCATCACTTGTGAGCACAACGGTAGCATAGAATTCTAGAATAAACCTAGGACAAATAGGCTCATCAATATCTAGGAGACAATCAAAGTTGATAGTAGCTAAGTTTTGACGGATGGATTTTCCTTCTAGGGAGGATGGGTCAATGGTTCTACCCTCATGAACATAGCGCTTCTCTAACCCCTTAAAGACATCGACTTGGTGTGGAGTAAGACCTTTGGTCATATGGTGTTTGGGTAAGTACTTGAGGGTACCTTTGTGATCAGAGAGAGTTGCGGGAGGCATGTTTGTTCCTAGAAATCATAAAATTATGGTTAAGATTGATATTTTTGAGTATGCGTTTTTATGCAAGCAATGTGAAGACTTGGTTGTCTATGATTCGTTTTAATGTTCAAAAATGTTTTTATGATGCAACTTATTATCTTGAAACATATTATGATCTTAGTGTTTCTTAATTAAATGTATTCCTAAAATGTAACCAAAAAGTGCATATAGGATTATGCATTTTAAATAAATTTGGCCTAATGTTTTTATTTGTTTTAACAATGTGATGAAGTGCTATGTCCTAATTATGCATGTGGTTAAAAATTTGTTTTACAAGGGATGTTTGGTGATGAGGCGAAAAATGAACCACTTTTAGGGGGTCATTTAAGCCCGGAATTGAATTTATTTGATCAAATATTGCCCTAAATCGTTCCTTTTATGATTTTAGGTACTTTGGGAGTGAATTCTGGAAAAGGAAGCAATTTGGACGTTTTTGGAGCATAAAAGTGAAGAAAACGGCAAAGACTTAATTTTCCATGCTGAGAACAGTACCTGACGGCGTCAAGAGGAAGATCATGATGGCGTCAAGAGTAAAACCCATGATGACCCAGTGAAAACCTGAAGGCGACACAACAAGGGCGTCAAGACAATTTTTGGTGACGGCCTGCATAAGGAGTATACATGACGGCGTCAGACCCAGATCTAGGCAGTCCAAGAAACTATTTGGCGGCGAGATGACAGCGTCAGACTTTTGTTCTTGACGCCGTCACCCATCAAAATCTATATATAGTTTTCTATTTTTCATTCATAAAAGAGGAGCTTGTGTGGAGAATACTAGGGCCGAACTTTGTAAACCCTAGGTCATATTTTACAGTACTTTCAAGGGTTTTTACCCCTTAAATCCTTTCATGTTCAATTGAGATAAGTCTTCTTTCAATTCAATCAATATGTCTATGTGTTGTTTGAATATATCTTATGCTTGTCTTGATTTCAACATGCTAGGCTAGATCTATCTTGTGTTTGCTTAGATGTAATGAAACCTAGATGTCGATTATGTGTTGATTACTTGTTTATGGTTGTAATGGATGAAGGATTTCAATGTTAGGATTAAGAAAACTGGCAGATCTCCATTGTGTAACATGCTTGAACGTCTTAGGAAACATGAACCGATGTGTACTAGGTTTTATTGGTTGTATTTAATGCATGAGCAAATTCTAGTGATCCCATGTTAGGAGCTTCTTAGCCGGCTCGACATAGGAGTTAAGTAGGCGCTCATAGGATTGGGGAAGTAAGTACGCCACCCCATGAATGGTATTAAGGAATACAATCCGTCATCCACGCAACTATAACAAGTAATTAACCTGTAAAAGATATCTAGGGAGTAGTGAAATCTAAGTAAACACAATTCTCCAATATATTGCTCACAACTCTAGTATAATTTAGTTTGTTTTCGTTTCTAGTAATTTATTTTGATTGCATCTTTAGTATTGGGTTAGTTGACTAGCAACTAATTCCGCCCAACTCCTCCAAACCCGAGATTTTTACTTGCTTTTATAAAAACTAAAAAAATACAAAAAGAATCATCCCTCATCTCTAGACCTAGTCTTTAGGTTTTCTAATCCTAGCGACACTATTCCTAGCTGAACGATCAATCCCCCGGTACTTGTCATTATACTATACTACATCGATCAGGTACACTGCCTGGTGGGGGTTGTAAGCTTCTCGAGATCCCTCGAGAGGTAAAGCCTGGTGCAATCCCTACGCATCAAGTTTTTGGCGCCGCAGCCCGGGGAATAGTTATTGTCTAGGTTAGAATCTCTTTTTATTAGGTCTACTTGTTAGATTCCTTTCTAGTAAGATTTTATTTTTATTTTTAGGTTCTCTTTAGTCTATCTTAATTCTTCGTGTTTTTGTTCTTAACTCTTCACCATTCGACATCATGGACGATGGTAACATCTTTGAACCCGTCCCACCACAACAAAACCCACCACTAGATAACCAACCTCTTAGGCCCCGAACCTTAGGAGAGTATTCCCGACCTAGCCACCAAGGCTATTGATGAGTGTGTAAATACACATCATTTTTATTGTATCTGAACTGCCAAAACATCCAAAAACACTCAGAAATGCATCAAAATATAGAAATTATCCCAAAAGTGTGTTTTATATGTTTTAGATGCAAAATGTTTAAAAACAAATGAAAAACGAACAAAGTTTGCATAAATGGCAATTTCAGTCCCTCAAGTTTCATAAATTGACAAAACTAGTCCCTGAAGTTTTAAAACGAAAGAAAAGTCAACCCAAGGCATTTAAAAGTAAAATATTATCAAAAACGATCCTTGGGTGAAAAGTTTGAGAAAATTACACAACTGGTCACTCAGGTTTCAAAATTGGCAAATGTAGTCCCCGGGTATTTAAAAATTGGAAAATATCAAATCTTGCCCTTGTACTATGCACATGTGTAAAAAATTGGTCCTTGAAACAAAGTTTGGAAAATGGCATATTGGGTCCCTCAATTTTCAGAGAATTGCAAATATGGTCCTTGTAATTTCTATTAAACCAAACCAGACCTAGTTATATTATCACCCCACAAATAAAACCCAATCCACCACCCCTTTTAATCCAAACACAACCATTCCCAGCCCAACCTTTAACCTGGCCCAATCCCAATACCAGCCCTCCCACCTTTTAATATCAAAAAGCCGGTCAAAGGTTTGACCCTCCACCTCATCTCCCTCCCCGTGACTACCCTGCTACCCTCATCATCACCACCCACTCAACACTCCACCATCATCACCCCTATTCCCCCTTGCCTAACCAAACAACCACAACACTCCAAGATATTATCCTCTGGCATCAATTATCAAAGGAAAGAAACGCCAAAGCATTTTGGCGCCAAAATCAAACATACGGCCAAGATTAAAATTGTGTGATCCTGTGGTCAAGAATTATGGTGGGAAGAGTCCAAAACATGCTCAGAAACCCTAATCTTGGAGTATAAAAAGGAAGAGAAGCATTGGAGCAGGTTGTTAGGATTTTTAGTTTTAATTTAGTTATTTCAAGTATTGTAATTTCAAGTTTAAATCAAAGTTTCAGTTGTAATATGTCTGATTCATCATTAATATAAGTTGTTATTTCATAAATTCTAGCTTCATTTTAAATTTCAGTTCCCTAAAAAAAATACAAAAAAAAAAAATCAGTATAAATCAAAAATAAAATAAAATAAAATAAAATAAAATAAAATAAAATAAAAAAGAGAAGAAAAGACAAGCATTGGAGCAGGATAAATTAAGGATGGTCCTGGTTTAGAATTCCTGGGGGAATATTAGGTTTGGTATTGTGGTTCTTGGTTTAATTGGTTTAGCTTGGTTGCACTTTGTAAGTTCCTTATCAAGTGATACAAAAGCTTATTATTGCTAAATTGTGTGTTTTAATGCTTAGTTGGGGTTACTTAGTTGAGTTATTGTTTAATCTCACTTGCTTGTACTTTAAAATCATTTGTGATCACTTTTTCTTAGCCTCCTGTTAAGCATATAAGCCTGCATAGTGCTTATTCTTGGGTTTTACAGGAGTTGTCTTTACAAAAGTTTGTTATTTTGAGTGGTAAAATAGTTTTGTAAAAGAAAAATTAGAAAAAACCAAAAATACAAAAAGTAATACCTTCTATTTAAGCCCTTTTGGCTTATTTTCTGCTTATTTATAAGCAATTTTCTTTTTTAAATTTTTCTTAGGCTACTTATAACTTAAAATAATTTTAGTAATTTTTTCAGATTTTTCTTTGACCATTTAGTATTTTTTATAATTTAGTTTAATTTAAATTAATTAAATAATTAGTTTTAATTAGTAATAAATAATTAAAAAGTAGAAAAAATAGGTTTTCTGTTTTAAAATTAGTTTTATAATATTTTAGATTTTTCTAAATTAAATTTTCATTTTTCTAGTTAATTTTCATAATTAATTAATAATTAGTATAATTTAATTAATTAAAAAGTAATTAGTAATTAGTAATTAATTAAATAGTGGTAAAAATAATTTTAATTTTCTAAAAATTTTCTTATGTCATTAGGATTGTAAAAATATAATTTTTATATTCGTAGGACTTTATTTGCTCACGTTTCACTTTTTATTTTGCGCATTCCCGTTTATTTTAAACTCAAACGTGCGTTTTTAGGTTTAACTCACGTTTTAGGATATCTGATCATCTGTAATTGTTCCAATAGTGTTTCTAAGTTATTTTCATTCATAATCTCGTAGTATAATCATTCAAATCAAATTCCTGATCCTCCTGTTAAATCACCCGATCACTTAAAACGTTTTTAAATACAATTGCTTACCTCGCTGGGACATAATGACCCGGGAATACACTGTACTCCTTGGTTAGATGGTTTTAGATGTTTGACTTGGTTGACCATCACCTGTTCAACTTAGTTGACCGTTTAGACTCAATCAAAATTTGGCGCCGCTGCCGGGGAGGTAGCTGCATATTCAAAACGTTTCTTTGAGATTAGTGGTTTTTCATTCATCACTGTATAAACACCACCACCTTTTTGTAAATCTTAATCATAAAACAAAAACGTCATTAACACTTTTCCTAAAGTGTTAACAACACCAAAAAAATCAAAAACAAACAAAACAGATCGTTACGTTTACTATATCGTGTTTCTTTTAAGGTGATTCTTAAAGAGATACGATTTTGGTAAACGAAACGATACCAAAAATATTGTCCAAAAGTTTTTAACCCATACACAAAAACCCAAAAACATTCATCTTTTCTTGTGAATAATAAACTACATAAAAACAAACCGTCGCAAACCAAGGTAGAACACCTACCAACTGGGGGTGTGAACATAATAAGCTCCCAAACAAAAGATAAAAACTTGCCTTTGTATCCTTGTGAGTGGTATACCTTTCTTAAAGAAGCCATTCATTTGTGATTATTGGTTTAAGTTCACTGTTGATTTGCCTTGATCTTGTTTTATTGAAATTTTGTGTTAGTGCATACGCACTCGTTCACAATCGAAACGAAATCGTCAACTGATAAATGTAACTGAGTTACATCTTATTGTTGAGGATCCAGTTCCGAAAATGGACGGTAATCAAGAACCACCCATCATAGATGATGTAGCTCCTGATCTCCGAACGATGGAGGAGTTGTGTCAACCCACAATGCTCGGAAGAGGCGGGCCCATTGCCCCTCTTAACATTGCTGCCACTGATTTTGGACTTAAGCATCACATGATACAACAAGTCCAGAATTCGTGCCAATATCATGGCTTACCTGGTGACGATGCAAACAAGCATCTTGATAAATTTCTTACCGTCACCCAAAGCATGAAACAGAATGGTGTCTCCGATGATGCCCTTCGTCTATCTCTTTTCCCCTATTCTCTAACCCATCAGGCCACTGCATGGTTTGATCGACTTCCTAAGAATTCGATTCACACTTTTAAAGAAATGGTGACTAAATTTTTAGCCAAATACTTTCCACCATCCATGGTTTCCAAGTTACGAAATGACATTAGTAACTTTCTTCAGCATCCCGAAGAGTCTCTATTTGAGGCATGGGAACGCTATAAGCTCTCAATTGATCGGTGTCCTAACCATAACATGTTACTCGTTACCCAAATAGATACTTTCTATAATGGGTTGACATTGAGACACCGTGATATTCTCAATGCTGCTGCTGGTGGGACCTTTATGAAAAGGCGTCCCAAAGAGTGCTATGATCTCATTGAAAACATGACTGCCCATCATAATTTCTGGGATTCCTCAGCTGAGAGGGAAGAGTCATGTAAGTCTGTCACTCCAGCATCTTCTGAATAGCGATCCTCACTAAAAAGATGGATGATTTCACTACGGCTATGTTGAGGATGAACCAAAGTATCCAAAATCAACAAGTCCAAAATCAACAAGCCAAAGCCGTTAATCAAAGTTGTGAAACTTGTGGAGGTACACATTCATATTCTGAGTGTCCAACCACTAGTGGTTACACTCATGAGGACGTATATGCTGCTCAAGGTTCCTATAATTTGGGAAGTAATAACTACCAACCGCAAGGGGACCGCAATCTTCTAAGCTATCGTTCTAACAATTTCCTTGGAGCTCCCGGATTCAATCAAAACCCTAGTGTCCAAAACCGTAACCAGAACCAAAATCAGAATCGAACAAACCAAGGTTACCAAAACCAAGGAAATGTCAATCAGACCCAAAACCAAGGTTTCCATCATAACCAAAACCAAGGTTTCCAAAATCAAGGAAACTACAATCGAAACCAAGGTCAAAAAAACTATCAGGGAAACAATTCTCATAGACATGGCAACCAACATCAGGGAAATTTTCAAAACCACGGTTCTCATCAAAATAACCGGGCTCAAAATTTTCCCAATCATAATCAAGCCATCACTCCAACTACTCAGAATTACCCTAACCAAGCTCCTCCTAACCATACTCAAGCAATTGTTCCAACTAGTCCTTCACATGAGGAGTTGTTGAGATAATTCATGAAATCTCAGGAGGAAGTGAATAGGGTGATGATGACTCAGATCGCAGACCTTGTTAAGAAGTCTTTAAATGATCGACTGATGAGTGCTCAAACACTCATCATTTTTGGTCAAATCTGAACTGCAAAACATACAAAAACACTCAGAAATGCATCAAAATACTGAAAATATTTCAAAATTGTGTTTTATATGTTTTAGATGCAAAATGAGCAAAAACAAATGAAAAACGTACAAAGTTTGCAAAATTAGCAGTTTCAGTCCCCCAACTTTAAAAAATTGGCAAAAATAGTCCCTGAGCACATATTTTAAAAGAAAAGTCACCAAAGGTCCTTTTGAAATCATAAGTTGTCATATTTAGTCCTTTGGTGAAAATTTCAAAAGTTTTGAGAATTTACAAGTTTAGTCCCTGGAGTTTCAGATTTTGGCAAATTTAGTCCCTTGTGGGAATTTTTGGATAAAAAAATCATTTTTGGGTCCTTGGGAAATTACAAGTTGGCAAATATGGTCCTTGGGTAAAAGGTTTAGTGAAATTACATGAATGGTCCCTAAACTTTCAATTTTGGCATAAAAGGTCCTTGGGATTTCAAATTTTGGAAAAATTAACATTTATGGTCCTTTGGTTATTGGTACTTGGCATGTTTCACCCTTGGGGTAACTTTGGAAAAATGACAAAATCAGTCCACAAGTTTCAGTAATTACAATTTAGGTCCTTGTCATTTATTCCTAATAACTAAACTAATAAACCTTTTAACAAGTCCAACACCAAATCCAACCACTACCCAATCCAATTCCCTGATCCATTACTCCCTGGCCCATCATCACCAAGCCCACCAAGCTTAAAACTAATACTCCACCCCGTTTTATTTCCCATGGTCAAACATCAAAGTCAAACTCCACCTCCCCTCCCAACTTGGCCTGCTTCATGCCTGCCATACTCCACCTCCCCATCACCTCTGCTACCTTACCCACTCCTTGTTCCCCTCAACTCTCCACAACATCCAAGATACATTTAATGCATTCTCCCCTGCTCCAAGTAAACAAAACAGACAACATGACATTTTGGCGCCAAAACACTACATACGGCTAGGATTGAAACAAAGCATCCAATGGTCACAAATTCAAGTGGTAAAGAAGGAGGAAATACCCAGGGCTTATATAAGTGAAGAAAATCCATGAAAGAGGGGGGTATTAGTTAGCAGGAAAAAAATAGAAGTAGCTAATTAGAGTAGAATTAGTTTTTGAATTAATATAGATTGTGGTGTTTCAATGTAATAGTTATAACTTTTAGTTTAATTCAGTGTAATCAAGTTATTTTTAAATATAATCTCAGTTTGTTTAATATTCCATTGTTCTTAATTTCCATTCCAAGTAAACTTTAATCTTTTGTTATTTTAGCTTAAGCTTGTAGAAGCTTGTTTGGTTGTTTTATTTACTTCATATCAGCTACTCTAGGGTTTTAATCCTTTCAAATTACTTTATTAGTCATAAAAACAAAAATCCAAAAATAATCTAAAAATCTTTGAAAACAAAAAAATAAAAAAATAAAAAATAAAAAAATAAAAAAAAAATAAAGAAAGAAAAATAAATCAAGCTAAGGGTATTGAAGCTTTTATAAGCTAAAACACCCTCTGGATAAGCTCATTAAGCTTTCTAATAGCTTATGTGAGTCTATCTCATCAGCCTAGTGCCATTCCCATTTGCATCCTGTCATCAAGTAAGTCTCACTTTTAATCTCTGCATCTTTCCTTAGTTTAGCTTACCTACTGTAGTTTATAGCTTATTTGTGTTTGGTATTTCTTATTTAAGCCATTAGAATACTCTTGCTTAAAATTTAGGTATTGTAGCTTAAGATTGAAATTCCACTGCCATAAGTAGTGTAATCTGCATAATAGTATAATTGATGTTCTTAGTTGTTATTACTTGTTCTAATAGCCTTAATATGGTTTAAATAAGCTGAGTTGATCATAAAACTGATAGGTTCTAGCATATTAAGCAAAAACATAGTGAAACAATCCCCAATAGGGGTATTTGGCATTGCACTGCATTAGGTAGTGTTGTTGTTATTTTGAGTTTAAAACAGTCCTAACAAGTCATATTTGGGGTACATAGGACTGTCAAGGAAAGAAAACCAAGTTTTAGCACTAGAAAGTCAAAATCATCTCATAATCTAATTTTTGCATTCACAGTTAGTTTTTGTTGTTGCATAATCATCGTTTTAGTTACAATTGTTGTTAAGCTAGCTTAATTTAGTCTTACATTAACTTATTACATCATTTTTAGTCATTAGAATCAGATCAAAGCTCACCAAAGTCAACCATTCTCAAAATAATCAAAAAGTCAAAAAGTTTTCGACTGCAGAAATAGTTTTTGATTTTTCATTTCTTCGTTATAAGTCCGTTTGACCTGATATTTTATTTTTAGCTTATTTTATTGCTTATCCACTTGCTAGTATTTTTATTTTAATTTTTAGATTTTTTTTACAAGGGTAAATCACCCATTTTTGGGCTGCAAAAACACGTTTTTAACTGCAGAAATAGTTTTTTATTTTTCATTTCTTCGTTATAAGTCCGTTAGATCTGAAATTTGGTTTGTAGTTTATTTAGTAGATTATCTAGTTACTGTTATTTTTTGTTTATTTTTTAGATTTTTTTTGGTTGGCTTATGACGTGCCGTAATCGTTGGAAATCATTAAAACCGTGCATAAGGGGTGTTTGGATCAGGTTTATATCACATGTTTTTGTTGTTGTTTTGCTGCTCAATTGACATGGGTAGATTGCATTAGGTGTGTTAGGGTTAGTGTAAGCATAAAATAAGTAGTAGTTGGTAAAAATAGTCAAATTAGTTTTCCATCTCACCTAATCTGTTATCTGTTATTGTGTAGGGGTAGTAATCTCACCATTTCAACTCATAATCAGATATTGTAGCCTAATATAGCTTACTTGTAGCTTAATATAACATAAACAATCAGTAAATTAGGATCTAAACTCAATTTAGTCAACTTTTCATGCTTTCTTCAAAAGTCAAAATTGCATGTTACTCGGTTTTTCCAAAAATTCCAAGAATATTTGTGATTTTTGTGTTAGGATATAGGCTGTGAAACTTTCAGAAGTTATAGCCCCCTACCTCATCTTTGATATCCCATCTTCATTTCATTTTTGTGATTTTTTCTGTGGGCCCCACAACCCCCCAAACAGGGCTGCAGGCCCCTGCTGCACCAGCAAACCACCCCACTGCCACCACTTTGGTGGTGGTTTCTGGCCACTACAATGGTCCCCAAGGCCCCCACCTTGATCCTTTCAACCCCCCTCCTACCCCTCTCTCCATTCCAACCATAGGTTTGACCTTAAGACCCCTGGGACCCACCTGAATCAACCCCTCAACCTTGTCCCATTTTCTGAGTTGAACTAAGAATCCAAGTGCTTAATTCTTGCTTATTAGCTTATTCTGTTAGTTTCTTTGCTTGATTCTTGCTTAATCATGTCCCAACAACTCATTTGAACCCGAATCACCCAAAGTGGGTCCCACTTAAGCTCATTTGAGCTTATTTGCTTATTTGGTCAACAAAAGTCAACTGTGGTGCTAATAAGCATCCACAGTGCTTAATTTTGATTTTCAAAAAAGTTGTTTTTACAAAACTTAGTTGTTTTTAGTATTAAATTAGTTTTGTAAATTAAAAATCCAGAAAAAACGATTTAATTTTAAGTGATAGTTTCTATTTAATATAATTTAAATTTTATTTTTCATTTTTAGATTTTTATTAAGTACTTAGCTTTTTTTATATTTTTCTTAAATTCCTTTTATATTAAATTAATTTTAGTAATTTTCTCATATTTTTATTTTGTCATTTAGTATTTATTAGAATTAATATTAGTTTTATTAGTAATTAAGTTTTAAATAGCATAATTAGTTTTTATTAATTAAGACCTAGTTTTTATATTTTTCCTAGCTTTTATATGTTATAAAACATTTTTAGGAATTTTTCTAGAATTTTTACTGTTCATTTGCTATTTTTTATAATTTAAATAGTTTAATTAGGTAATTAATGTTTAATTAGTAATTAATTAATAGAAAAACCATAAAAAGACAAAAATATTTCTTTTTAATTTTTATACTTTCTTCAAGTTCAATTAGAGGTTTAGAAAATATTTTTGTAAGTTTTTAGTTTATTTTGTAACTTTTATCATTTTTAGTTGATTTTAAATTAGATTTAAAATAGTTTTAATTAATTAATTAGTGTTTAAATATTAAAATAATCAAGTTAATAACTTTATTTTCATTTTAAATTTTCTTTTTATCTTAGGTTTGTAAAAAAGTCATTTTCACCCCCTGGGGTTTTCAGATTTCAGTTTTCACTTTTTATTTTGTACGTTTACGTTTAATTTAAATGTAAACGTACGCGTTTTAGGTTTTAAACGTTTCTGGTTTTCCAAACTTTACAGTCTTATTCAAATAGCTTATTTAAGCTATTTCATTGTAGATTCCTTAGCTTAATCACTCTCAAACCCCTTTCCATCCAAATTCACCCGATCACAAACCCGTTTAATAACCATCACACCTCGTCGGGACATAACGACCCGGGGAAACCACTATATTCCGCGGAGCATTGACTCTTAGGCTGTTTGACCTGGTTGACCATCCCTTGGTCAATTTAGGTTGACTGTTTGGAGCCAATCAATTTTTGGCGCCGCTGCCGGGGAGGTGTGCGCGCTATTCTGAACGGTTTTTCTGATTAGTGATTTTGGAATTCGTTCCATTGTACATTTATCCATCCTTTGTTCATATTTTCTTAATATCAAAACAAAACCGTTCCCGAAAACATTTTAAATCAAGTTTTCAACGAACACAAAAACATTTTCTTTATCATTTGTACAAAATGTTTATCCAAAAACCCAAAAATATTCACCTTTACCCTCTCACATCTTTGATTCTTCATCCCTACCCCTCTGTAAACCTTTGATTCTTCCATATGTCGTATCCACACCATTGTGGTTGTCAATGGTGTGGTGGTCCTCATAATGGTGGGAATTGTCCCAGCTGTAGCATGGTAGAGTCAGGAGATGGGTTTGTCTATAACCAAGCTCCCTATCCTTACCATGATACATCTGATTCATCCTACCAGCCACCACATCATGAGATACTGACATATCTGTGTGAGTTTTGTGGTGGTCCTCACCAAGGATTTGAGTGTCAAGCCGGAAACACGTTTGTCTATGAACAGTTTTCCGGTGATGCTCAGAACTTTGGTTATGACCAATACCCATATGATTCACTAATCCAGACTCAACAGTTTTACTGTTGTGATTACTGTGGAGGTCCACACTTCAGCTCAGATTGTCAAACAGGGAATCCGTATCCTTGTGACAATTTTGACACACCTTATTATGACCAACCTCCACAGTACGATATGAATCAAGCAATTCTTCCAGAAATGCAAAATATGATGAAAATCGTTGATGAGCTTAAGGGTTTAGTTAAAGACTTTGCCCAAAGACATACTCATCAAAAATCCATGGAAGAATTGCTAGCTGAAGAGCAGGCTGCTAGAATAAATTCCCAAGATGCCTATGAAAAATCTGTGAGGGAATCCATTGCAAAAGAAAAAGCAGCCAAATCTAGCTCTCAGTTCCGTTTTATCCCTGATGACAGTGATGATGAGGATACACTTGATGTCCTTCAATTCTATAAAGATCCATCAAGTTCATCAGTTGATATCCCAGCAGTTGAGATTCCATCTCAAACAACTGCTATCACACCCGAGGTTCCCACTCACTCTCTGAGCATGGGGGACGAGCATCTTGACACTGTTCCTGATAAGGAATCGGACGAATTCATAAACTCTAGTGTTGAGAACCTTGTCCCAATCCCAGGAGAGTCACAGGGAACTCTTGATCATGTGTGTGATATTCCTTCCCCTCTTGAGTGTTCAAACGATCATTTTGAGACTTTCTCAGATTTTAATGATGATTGTACATCTCATGGAAACATTGAGTATATTGAGGCATCACTCCCTCAGTCTGATGTTGATCCTCTTCTTGAGGAGTTCCCCAATGAACTTACTCACATCAATCCACTTTCATTTGAAAGTGATGATGGTCTCCTCGAATTTGAAGCCGATCTGGGAGAAATTGAAAGTCTCCTATATCATGATCCGTCACTCACTTCTGATCCCAGCAGTCCAATAGAGAATGTTAATTTCTTTGTTCCCGAAACATTCAATACGACTCTCACCAATCCTCTATTTGAATTCGAATCTGAATTCACTATGATTTCTAACAATCCAATCTTTGACGAGGATTGTGATGAGTCCACAATGGAACATGAGTTCACAAATTCACATCTTGTGAATAATTCTCTTCATGAGGAGTTCTCCGGTGAACTCACTCATCATATCATGACTCCTCCGAAGTTTGATAGCCCGGGGGGAGATGCTCTCAATTATGAGAATTTGCAAATTCCCACCCACCCTCCCGGGTTGTTTACGAGTTTACCCTTTGAAATCCAAACTCAGGCTACGGAGCCTGCTCTCGAGGAAGAAGATCAAATCATGATTTTCATCATGATTTTCTTCCTTTTCTTCACCTATAAGGTGACTTCTTCTCTTCTTCACTCCTTCGGGAATGAAGACACTATATTTGACCCCGGCATTTTCATGTATCATTATCTTGAGCTGGGTATTTATCTCATCGGTGTGGAACTTTCACGTGCTTCAAATGTTTGTCCAAACATCTTGAATGAAAGTCCGATTGAGATTGTTTCTTCCACATCATGCTTCCCCAAGGACAATTGAATTCGGGGTCGAGTCAAGCTAGCGACTCGGTAAACAAAAACAGTAGCATGCTTATAGGGTTTTCACCCTAAGTGTGGGGGAGTCCCCCACAATGGTTACAAATAGAGTGAAAATACAAAATGGTATTTTCCACGCTTACCTTGTAATGTTGCCCTTTTACGTTCAAAATGTCGGCATAATAGCTAGGACTTTGAATATTGAGGACAATATTCATCCTAAGTGTGGGGGGGGGGGGGGGGGGGGGTATTTCGCTATTCTAGCGAATTTTATCACATTTTACTATCTTATACCCCCGTTTTTGGCAAAAATTTAAAAAAAAAAATTCACTTGAGTTCAAAATTTTTTGTGGTTATCAGTCTGCCTTGTCTAACCGACAAGAGGATTGGCTAGTCCAGGAGCAAACGACTCTTGGTAAAGACATCTCAAATCCGTTGATGGCTTGCAATTTGCCCAAAATTATATGGTAAATCAACTCGCCATATCCCATAAAGCGAATGAGTTGGCTAGCCCACAAGATTATGGCTTGTGGTAAAGGCAGTGGAAAAACCATAATTGGTAATCAGCTCACCAAGATGTTGACTTGTCCATCAAGAGTTGGCTAGTCCAGAAGCAAACGGCTTTTGGTAAAGACGAATCAAATCAGTTGACAGCTGGTGGTTTGCTCAAAATCACACGGTTATCAGGTGTACCACAGTTCTCACACCTGGCTACTCCAGAAGTGATGGCTTTTGGTAAAGAGTTTTTCAAATCCATCAAGTTTTCAAAACAGTTTATTGCTAGGGACTAGCAATATTTTAGTGTGGGGGATTGATGAGTGCTCAAACACTCATCATTTTTGGTCAAATCTGAACTGCAAAACATACAAAAACACTCAGAAATGCATCAAAATACTGAAAATATTTCAAAATTGTGTTTTATATGTTTTAGATGCAAAATGAGCAAAAACAAATGAAAAACGTACAAAGTTTGCAAAATTGGCAGTTTCAGTCCCCCAACTTTCAAAAATTGGCAAAAATAGTCCCTGAGCACATATTTTAAAAGAAAAGTCACCAAAGGTCCTTTTGAAATCATAAGTTGTCATATTTAGTCCTTTGGTGAAAATTTCAAAAGTTTTGAGAATATACAAGTTTAGTCCCTGGAGTTTCAGATTTTGGCAGACTTAGTCCCTGGTGGGAATTTTTGGATAAAAAAATCATTTTTGGGTCCTTGGGAAATTACAAGTTGGCAAATATGGTCCTTGGGTAAAGGGTTTAGTGAAATTACATGAATGGTCCCTAAACTTTCAATTTTGGCATAAAAGGTCCTTGGGATTTCAAATTTTGGAAAAATTAACATTTATGGTCCTTTGGTTATTGGTACTTGGCATGTTTCACCCTCGGGGTAACTTTGGAAAAATGAAAAAATCAGTCCACAAGTTTCAGTAATTACAATTTAGGTCCTTGTCATTTATTCCTAATAACTAAACTAATAAACCTTTTAACAAGTCCAACACCAAATCCACCCACTACCCAATCCAATTCCCTGATCCATTACTCCCTGGCCCATCATCACCAAGCCCACCAAGCTTAAAACTAATACTCCACCCCGTTTTATTTCCCATGGTCAAACATCAAAGTCAAACTCCACCTCCCCTCCCAACTTGGCCTGCTTCATGCCTGCCACACTCCACCTCCCCATCACCTCTGCTACCTTACCCACTCCTTGTTCCCCTCAACTCTCCACAACATCCAAGATACATTTAATGCATTCTCCCCTGCTCCAGGTAAACAAAACAGACGAAATGACATTTTGGCGCCAAAACACTACATATGGCTAGGATTGAAACAAAGCATCCAATGGTCACAAATTCAAGTGGTAAAGAAGGAGGAAATACCCAGGGCTAATATAAGTGAAGAAAATCCAAGAAAGAGGGGGTATTATGTTGGAAAATTTAGTGCACTTGAGGGATCAATTTACACCTGGTAATGGGTTTGGAGGTATGGAGTATACACCTATCTGGTCACTGAATCCCCTGACTCAAGAGTGGTTATATATTGTTTCTGTTGATAGTGTGATTCTATTGACAATGGATTCTGCTGTTAGTTTCCACTGCTAGTGTTATTTTACCACTGACAGTTTCCACTGCTAGTGTTATTTTACCACTGCTAGTGTTAACATTACCACTGCTAGTGTTATTGTTTCCACTGATAACCACTGATTCCTACTATTATGGAAAATATTATGATATAATTAATGGGCCGTTAATTATACATAATTCCATGGGCTAGGGTTTGAGTAAAACTCTATTATAAATAGAGATCATAACAGATTTGCATGGAGAGAAGAGATACAAACCCTAAACACTAAATACGCATCTGGTTCTTGATTTGTGCCTAAAACAAGAACTTCACTTGGTCTTATCCCATAGAGATATTCGTGTAACCCAGGCATAGGGTCGAATAGTTTCTATTGGAAAGTGATACCATGATTTCAAGTGATTATCTTAACCCTAATCTGGGTACTGTTTTACAGTTAACAACCAACAATCAATAGAAACAATTAGTGATAATTAATGGCTGCTGCTATGAGACAAATGGCTGCTAACTTTTCCAAGTTGGAAAAGTTTGAAGGTGTTGATTTCAGAAGATGGCAAAAGAAGATGCACTTCTTGTTGTCAAGTATGAATGTGGTTTATGTTCTCACAACTGAGATTCCTGAAGATCATGGAGATGATGCTACTATAGATCAGATGAGGGCAAGAAGCAAGTGGGAGAATGATGACTACATATGCAGAGGTTTAATTCTCAATGGTATGTCTGATTCTCTATTTGATATTTATCAGAATGTTGAAATTTCTCAAGAACTATGGGATTCCTTGGAAGCCAAATATATGGCTGAGGATGTATCAAGTAAGAAGTTCCTTGTAAGTAATTTTAACAATTACAAAATGGTTGATTCTAGACCTGTCATGGAACAATACAATGAACTTCTTAGTATACTTGGTCGATTCACACAACACAAGATGAACATGGATGAGGCTATTTCAGTCTCTTGTATCATCGATAAACTGCCTCCCTCTTGGAAAGATTTCAAGCATATGCTTAAGCATAAGATGGAGGAGTTAACTCTTGTTGAGTTGGGCAGTCACTTGCGCATTGAGGATTCACTCAAAGCTCAAGACATTGACAAGCCAAAGAGTAGCACTGCTACTGGTCCATCAGTTGTTAATATGGTAGAGCATAACAACTCCACCAAGTACAATGACAACAAGGGCAAGCGTAAGCATCAAGATAACACCAAATCTGATCTTAACAAGAAACCTAAGGTGACTTGTTGGAAGTGTGGGAAACCTGGACACTTCAGGAAAGATTGCAAGGGTGGTAAAGTTGGAAACAAATCCAATGGATCAGGCACAAGTGGAGGGAATGGTAACACCAATTCTCTGAAAGGTCAGAATGTGTTTAATAAGTCTTTTAAGATTTATTATGTTACATATATATCTGACATTTACTTTGTGCAGGATGATGATGTTGCGTGGTGGGTTGACTCTGGAGCAACAATTCATGTGTGTAAAGATAGAAGCTGGTTCAAGACCTATAAGTCAATGAATGATGGTTCTATTCTTCACATGGGAAACGAGTCAACTGCCCTGGTGCATGGAAAAGGATGTGTTGATTTGAAGTTTAGTTCTGGAAAGATTGTTTCTTTATTTAATGTTTTACATGTTCCTGATATTAGAAAGAATTTGGTTTCTAGTAGTGTTTTGAATAATTGTGGTTATAAACAGGTTATTGAATCTGATAAGTTTATTTTATCTAAAAATGGTGTGTTTATTGGTTTTGGTTATTTGTGTAATCAAATGTTCAGACTTAATATTGTTCATGATAATATTGATTCTGCTTTTATATCTACATCTAAACTTTATGATTCGAACCTATGGCATGCTAGACTTGGCCATGTACATTTTAAAAGATTGCAAGATATGTCTAAGGATGGGTTAATACCAGCTTTTGCTATGAACACTGAAAAGTGTAAAACTTGTATGTTGAACAAGATAACTAAGAAACCTTTTCAAGGAGTAAAACGTGAAACTAAAGTTTTAGAGTTAATTCACAGTGACCTTTGTGATTTACATGCTACTCCCTCTTTGGGGAATAAAAAATACTTTGTGACTTTTATTGATGATGCTTCTAGGTTTTGTCATGTTTATTTGTTACATTCTAAAGATGAAGCATTAGATAAATTTAAAGTATTTAAAACTGAAGTTGAATTGCAACAAGGGTCTCTAATCAAAAGATTAAGAACTGATAGGGGAGGTGAGTACATGGATACTCTGTATTTTCAGTCTGTTGGTATAATCCATGAAACGACTGCCCCTTATACTCCTCAGCAAAATGGTATTTCTGAAAGGAAAAACAGGGTGCTGAAGGAGATGGTTAATTCCATGTTGACCTATTATGGGCTGAGTCAAGGGTTCTGGGGTGAAGCTATGTTAATAGCTTGCTATTTATTAAATAGGGTTCCCAACAAAAGGAACAAAGTTACCCCTTATGAACTTTGGACTAAAAAGAAACCTAACCTTAATTATCTTAGGATATGGGGTTGTAGGGCTGTTGTAAGACTCCCTGATCCAAAGCAGAAAACTTTGGGTGAAAGAGGCATTGAATGCATCTTTGTTGGATATGCTGAGCATTCCAAGGCATATAGGTTTTATGTTATAGAACCTAATGAGTCTGTTTCAATAAACTCAATAATTGAATCAAGGGATGCACTCTTTGATGAGAACAGATTCTCATCTATCCCTAGACCAAGTCAAAGGATTCCAAATGGAACCAATGACAATTGTGTTTCAGAGGTTCCTGCTGATGAGGTTCCTGCTGAGGTTGTGGAACAACAACCTGAACCTGAGCTCAGAAGGAGCAATAGGGTGAGGACTCCAAAGTCATTTGGACCTGAGTTTCAATTATACTTAATTGAAGGTACAAGGAGTGAGGTCTCTGACCAATACTCTTATTGCTTCATTGTGGAGGATGATCCCAAAACATTTGAAGAAGCAATGAAGTCCCAGGATGTTGCTTTCTAGAAAGAAGCAATTAATGATGAGATGGACTCTATCATGGGCAATAACACTTATGTGTTGACTGATCTACCACCTGGTTGCAAACCTTTAGGTAGCAAATGGATTTTCAAAAAGAAAATGAAGGTAGATGGAACTGTTGAAAAGTTCAAGGCAAGATTAGTTATTCAAGGCTTTAAACAAAAGTCAGGAATAGACTACTTTGATACTTATGCTCCAGTGGTACGTATCAGTACCATAAGATTGCTAATTGCTTTGGCATCAATTCACAATCTGATTATTCATCAGATGGATGTGAAGACAGCTTTCTTGAATGGTGATTTAGATGAGGAGGTTTACATGAACCAACCTCAGGGCTTCATCATGCCTGGCAATGAAAACAAGGTGTGTAAACTGATTAAGTCTCTTTATGGACTAAAACAGGCACCTAAGCAATGGCATCAAAAGTTTGATGAAGTGGTTTTGTCTAGTGGTTATTTACTTAACCAAGCTGACAAATGTGTATATAGCAAATTTGATGAATCTGGTAAAGGAGTCATCATTTGTCTATATGTTGATGACATGTTGATCTTTGGCACTGACCAAAATCAAGTTGATCTTACAAAAGAATTTTTGTCATCAAAGTTCTCCATGAAGGATATGGGGGAGGCAGATGTTATCCTTGGCATTAGGATTAAACATGAAAGTAACAAAATTTCTATATCTCAGTCTCATTACATTGAGAAGGTGTTAAAGAAATTTAATTACTTTGATTGTACTCCAGTGAGTACTCCTATGGATACAAGTGAGAAGCTAATGCCTAATACTGGCAAAGCTGTATCTCAACTTGAGTATTCTAGGGTGATTGGCTGCTTGATGTATGCCATGACTTGTACAAGACCTGACATTGCTTTTGCTGTGGGTAAACTGAGCAGGTATACTAGTAATCCTAGTGCTCATCATTGGCAAGCAATTCAGAGGGTCTTTAAGTATTTGAAGAGAACTATGGATTATAGTCTCTCATATACTGGTTATCCTTCAGTATTAAAAGGATACACAGATGCAAGTTGGATCAGTAACACTGAAGACAATTCGTCTACTAGTGGCTGGGTATTCCTACTTGGTGGAGGTGCAATTTCTTGGGCATCCAAGAAACAAACTTGCATTACCAGTTCAACCATGGAATCTGAATTTGTAGCTTTAGCTACTGCTGGCAAAGAAGCTGAATGGTTGAAAAACTTGCTTCTTGAGATTCCATTGTGGTCTAAACCTATAGCACCTATTTCTATCCGTTGTGATAGTGCTGCTACATTGGCAAAGGCTTATAGCCAGATGTACAATGGGAAGTCTAGACACTTAGGTGTTAGGCATAGCATGATTCGTGAACTTATCATGAACGGGGTGGTATCTATAGTGTTTGTTAAATCTCAACAAAACTTAGCTGATCACTTGACGAAGGGTTTGGCTAGAGACTTGGTTTTGAAGTCTGCTAAAAGGATGGGTTTAAGTCCAACTTAGTCACTGAATGCAAGGATACCCAACTCCCTTCTAAGGAAACTTGGAAGCTGAGTTCAATGTGGAAAGCTGATCATTTAGTGGACTGAAGCACATGTATCACAAACATCCCAAGGTTGTGCTTGTTACCTGCTGAAAGGAGGATGAAGTCTTCACTTCTTAATGGTTAATTTTCTTTGAAAAAGTGCTAAGCAGGAGCATGAAGTAAAGATGAACCACCTATGTGAATGTTGAAGTTTTGCCGCTTCAGGAAGCTTTGGACTTTTAGCTTTTACAACATTTATAAATTGGATATGGACACATGGCTTATATAGTGTCAGGAGTATTTTAGTGTTTGAAAACTTGTGTGTATTTATCATCATGTATTCAAATGGGTTGAAGGGTTCAATTCTTAGAACACCCTGATTCTCGAATATTTGAAAGTATATGTACTAATGTGGAAATTCAATCCTCAGGATATTTTCATTTATGCACTTGTTTTGTTTTGTGTTTGATTTTTCATGCAAAGGAAGTGAACTAAATTTGGGGAGGATTGTTGGAAAATTTAGTGGACTTGAGGGATCAATTTACACCTGGTAATGGGTTTGGAGGTATGGAGTATACACCCATTTGGTCACTGAATCCCCTGACTCAAGAGTGGTTATGTATTGTTTCTGTTGATAGTGTGATTCTATTGACAATGGATTCTGCTGTTAGTTTCCACTGCTAGTGTTATTTTACCACTGACAGTTTCCACTGCTAGTGTTATTTTACCAATGCTAGTGTTAACATTACCACTGCTAGTGTTATTGTTTCCACTGATAACCACTGATTCCTACTATTATGGAAAATATTATGATATAATTAATGGGCCGTTAATTATACATAATTCCATGGGCTAGGGTTTGAGTAAAACTCTATTATAAATAGAGATCATAACAGATTTGCATGGAGAGAAGAGATACAAACCCTAAACACTAAATACGCATCTGGTTCTTGATTTGTGCCTAAAACAAGAACTTCACTTGGTCTTATCCCATAGAGATATTCGTGTAACCCAGGCATAGGGTCGAATAGTTTCTATTGGAAAGTGATACCACGATTTCAAGTGAATATCCGGTACCTTTATTGATTATCTTAACCCTAATCTGGGTACTGTTTTACAGTTAACAACCAACATATTAGTTAGCAGGAAAAAAATAGAAGTAGCTAATTAGAGTAGAATTAGTTTTTGAATTAATATAGATTGTGGTGTTTTAATGTAATAGTTATAACTTTTAGTTTAATTCAGTTTAATCAAGTTATTTTTAAATATAATCTCAGTTTGTTTAATATTCCATTGTTCTTAATTTCCATTCCAAGTAAACTTTAATCTTTTGTTATTTTAGCTTAAGCTTGTAGAAGCTTGTTTGGTTGTTTTATTTACTTCATATCAGCTACTCTAGGGTTTTAATCCTTTCAAATTACTTTATTAGTCATAAAAACAAAAATCCAAAAATAATCTAAAAATCTTTGAAAACAAAAAAAAAAAAAAAAAAAAGAAAAATAAATCAAGCTAAGGGTATTGAAGCTTTTATAAGCTAAAACACCCTCTGGATAAGCTCATTAAGCTTTCTAATAGCTTATGTGAGTCTATCTCATCAGCCTAGTGCCATTCCCATTTGCATCCTGTCATCAAGTAAGTCTCACTTTTAATCTCTGCATCTTTCCTTAGTTTAGCTTACCTACTGTAGTTTATAGCTTATTTGTGTTTGGTATTTCTTATTTAAGCCATTAGAATACTCTTGCTTAAAATTTAGGTATTGTAGCTTAAGATTGAAATTCCACTGCCATAAGTAGTGTAATCTGCATAATAGTAGAATTGATGTTCTTAGTTGTTATTACTTGTTCTAATAGCCTTAATATGCTTTAAATAAGCTGAGTTGATCATAAAACTGATAGGTTCTAGCATATTAAGCAAAAACATAGTGAAACAGTCCCCAATAGGGGTGTTTGGCATTGCACTGCATTAGGTAGTGTTGTTGTTATTTTGAGTTTAAAACAGTCCTAACAAGTCATATTTGGGGTACATAGGACTGTCAAGGAAAGAAAACCAAGTTTTAGCACTAGAAAGTCAAAATCATCTCATAATCCAATTTTTGCATTCACAGTTAGTTTTTGTTGTTGCATAATCATCATTTTAGGTACAATTGTTGTTAAGCTAGCTTAATTTAGTCTTACATTAACTTATTACATCATTTTTAGTCATTAGGATCAGATCAAAGCTCACCAAAGTCAACCATTCTCAAAATAATCAAAAAGTCAAAAAGTTTTCGACTGCAGAAATAGTTTTTGATTTTTCATTTATTCGTTATAAGTCCGTTTGACCTGATATTTTAGTTTTAGCTTATTTTATTGCTTATCCACTTGCTAGTATTTTTATTTTAATTTTTAGATTTTTTTTACAAGGGTAAATCACCCATTTTTGGGCTGCAAAAACACGTTTTTAACTGCAGAAATAGTTTTTTATTTTTCATTTCTTCGTTATAAGTCCGTTAGATCTGAAATTTGGTTTGTAGTTTATTTAGTAGATTATCTAGTTACTGTTATTTTTTGTTTATTTTTTAGATTTTTTTTTTGGTTGGCTTATGACGTGCCGTAATCGTTGGAAATCATTAAAACCGTGCATAAGGGGTGTTTGGATCAGGTTTATATCACATGTTTTTGTTGTTGTTTTGCTGCTCAATTGACATGGGTAGATTGCATTAGGTGTGTTAGGGTTAGTGTAACCATAAAATAAGTAGTAGTTGGTAAAAATAGTCAAATTAGCTTTCCATCTCACCTAATCTGTTATCTGTTATTGTGTAGGGGTAGTAATCTCATCATTTCAACCCATTATCAGATATTGTAGCCTAATATAGCTTACTTGTAGCTTAATATAACATAAACAATCAGTAAATTAGGATCTAAACTCAATTTAGTCAACTTTTCATGCTTTCTTCAAAAGTCAAAATTGCATGTTACCCGGTTTTTCCAAAAATTCCAAGAATATTTGTGATTTTTGTGTTAGGATATAGGCTGTGAAACTTTCAGAAGTTATAGCCCCCTACCTCATCTTTGATATCCCATCTTCATTTCATTTTTGTGATTTTTTCTGTGGGCCCCACAACCCCCCAAACAGGGCTGCAGGCCCCTGCTGCACCAGCAAACCACCCCACTGCCACCACTTTGGTGGTGGTTTCTGGCCACTACAATGGTCCCCAAGGCCCCCTCCTTGATCCTTTCAACCCCCCTCCTACCCCTCTCTCCATTCCAACCATAGGTTTGACCTTAAGACCCCTGGGACCCACCTGAATCAACCCCTCAACCTTGTCCCATTTTCTGAGTTGAACTAAGAATCCGAGTGCTTAATTCTTGCTTATTAGCTTATTCTGTTAGTTTCTTTGCTTGATTCTTGCTTAATCATGTCCCAACAACTCATTTGAACCAGAATCACCCATAGTGGGTCCCACTTAAGCTCATTTGAGCTTATTTGCTTATTTGGTCAACAAAAGTCAACTGTGGTGCTAATAAGCATCCACAGTGCTTAATTTTGATTTTCAAAAAAGTTGTTTTTACAAAAGTTAGTTTTTTTTAGTAGTAAATTAGTTTTCTAAAAGAAAAATCCAGAAAAAACGATTTAATTTTAAGTGATAGTTTCTATTTAATATAATTTAAATTTTATTTTTCATTTTTAGATTTTTATTAAGTACTTATCTTTTTTTATATTTTTCTTAAATTCCTTTTATATTAAAGTAATTTTAGTAATTTTCTCAGATTTTTATTTTGTCATTTAGTATTTATTAGAATTAATATTAGTTTTATTAATAATTAAGTTTTAAATAGCATAATTAGTTTTTATTAATTAAGACCTAGTTTTTATATTTTTCCTAGCTTTTATATGTTATAAAACATTTTTAGGAATTTTTCTAGAATTTTTACTGTTCATTTGCTATTTTTTATAATTTAAATAGTTTAATTAGGTAATTAATGTTTAATTAGTAATTAATTAATAGAAAAACCATAAAAAGAAAAAAAATATTTCTTTTTAATTTTTATACTTTCTTCAAGTTCAATTAGAGGTTTAGAAAATATTTTTGTAAGTTTTTAGTTTATTTTGTAACTTTTATCATTTTTAGTTGATTTTAAATTAGATTTAAAATAGTTTTAATTAATTAATTAGTGTTTAAATATTAAAATAATCAAGTTAATAACTTTATTTACATTTTAAATTTTCTTTTTATCTTAGGTTTGTAAAAAAGTCATTTTCACCCCCTGGGGTTTTCAGATTTCAGTTTTCACTTTTTATTTTGTACGTTTACGTTTAATTTAAATGTAAACGTACGCGTTTTAGGTTTTAAACGTTTCTGGTTTTCCAAACTTTACAGTCTTATTCAAATAGCTTATTTAAGCTATTTCATTGTAGATTCCTTAGCTTAATCACTCTCAAACCCCTTTCCATCCAAATTCACCCGATCACAAACCCGTTTAATAACCATCACACCTCGTCGGGACATAACGACCCGGGGAAACCACTATATTCCGCGAAGCATTGACTCTTAGGCTGTTTGACCTGGTTGACCATCCCTTGGTCAATTTAGGTTGACTGTTTAGAGCCAATCATCGACCCTCGGGCTCAGGTAATACTTTACCTAGTAACACGATCGCTAATTCGAGGGGCGATGTTAAAGCGATCACTACGAGAAGTGGTGTTTCCTATGATGGACCCAAAGCTCCTACTACCTCTTCTTCTCCTCCCAAGGTAGTAGAGAGTGAGCCTGAGGTGACAAAGGACAAGGTGCAATTTACTAGCCCACAAAGTACCGCACACGTCCATCCTCAGGTTGTACCAGAAACCGTACCAAAACCAGGAGTTGTCTTTGAACCACCAACAACTCCTGGAGAGAACCCTAAATCCAAACCTTCACTACCATATCCATCTTGGTTACAAGACCAGAAGCTCCGCGAAAAAGCAAATCATCAAATGGAAATTTTTTTTCAAATTTTCCGAGATATTCATTTTGATATCAGTTTCGCGGATGCTCTCCTTTTGATGCCTAAATTCGCATCGACAATCAAAAATCTGTTGAACAATAAAGAGAAACTATTCGAAATGGCACGAACTCCACTCAATGAAAACTGCTCTGCAGTTCTTTTGAAACAGCTTCCCGAGAAGCTAGGAGATCTGGGAAAATTTCTCATTCCATGTGTTTTCCCCGGAATGGTTGATTGCTTCGCCTTGGCCGATCAAGGTGCAAGCATCAACTTGATGCCTTATTCAATATGGAAAAAGCTCTCTCTTCCAGAACTCACCACCACCTGCATGACTCTCGAGCTTGCAGATCGCTCAACATCTCGTCCCCTCAGTATTGCCGAGGATGTATTTGTGAAGGTGGGAAAGTTCCACTTTCCGGCAGATTTTGTGATTGTTGATTTCGATGCTGACCCACGAGTTCCTCTCATTCTTGGGAGAGGATTCTTAAGGACGGGTCATGCGTTAATCGACGTGCACGAAGAGGAAATAACTCTTCGTGTTGGTAATGAAGCAGTAACGTTTAACCTCGATCAAACTTTGAGGTACTCCTTTAATTATGACGCCGAATCGGTTAACCGAATTGATGTCATTGATGTTGCGTGTGAGGAGTACTCTCAAGAACTTCTTGGTTACCTTCCGAGTGGCAGTCCCACTCCATCTTCTGAGCCTATCATATCCGACTCTTCCCCTTCTCTCACTCCTTTTGAGGGAAGTGACTTCCTTTTGCAAGAAGTCGAGGCTTTTCTCGCCCAAGATAGTTCAATTTCGGGCAAATTTGATGAGGACTATCTTGATCCTGAGGGGGATATTCTTTTGCTAGAAAAATTGTTAAACGAAGATCCATCTCCCCCTCTTCCTCCAAAAGTACTTCATAAAGAGGAAGTCAAAAATGTTGAAATAACTGATGACTTTCCTGTGGTTGAACTTAAGGACTTGCCGCCTCATCTTGAATATGCATTTCTGGAGGGTGATGATAAATTAACCATCATAATTGCTAAAAATTTAAGTGTTGAGGAAAAGGCTGCTCTAATAAAGGTTTTGAAGTCACATAAACAAGCAATTGCTTGGAGACTCTCCGACATCAAGGGCATTGACCCTGAATTTTGTACTCACAAGATTTTAATGGAGGATGACTTCAAACCAGCAGTCCAACACCAAAGAAGGGTGAATCCAAAAATTCATGAGGTCATTAAACAAGAAGTTTTAAAACTTCTTGATGCCGGATTGATTTACCCTATCTCGGATAGTCCTTGGATTAGCCCAATACATTGTGTTCCAAAAAAGGGTGGCATTACTGTTGTCACAAACGAGGAAAATGAGTTGATTCCAACTCGATTGGTTACGGGTTGGCGTGTCTGCGTTGACTATCGCAAGTTAAATGACGCCACCCGCAAAGATCATTTTCCTTTGCCCTTTATGGATCAGATGCTCGAGAGATTAGCGGGGAATGAGTACTATTGCTTCCTCGATGGTTTCTCGGGTTACTTTCAGATTCCCATTGATCCGCAAGATCAGGAAAAGACCACTTTCACGTGCCCCTATGGAACTTTTGCTTATAAACGTATGCCATTTGGTTTATGTAATGCTCCGGGCACGTTTCAAAGATGTATGATGTCCATATTTTCCAACATGATCGGGAAAACTATGGAGGTCTTCATGGACGATTTTTCGGTCATTGGGGATTCGTTTCAATCATGTCTCTCCCATTTAGACAACATGCTCAAACGTTGTGAAGATACAAGGTTAAGTATAAATTGGGAGAAGAGTCACTTTATGGTCAAAGAGGGCATTGTCCTCGGCCATAAAATTTCTAAGAATGGGATTGAGGTTGATAAAGCCAAAATCGATGTCATTGCAAAATTACCTCATCCCACTACCGTCAAAGGTATTAGGAGCTTTTTGGGTCATGCCAGTTTCTATCGTAGGTTTATTCAAGATTTTTCCAAGATCGCCCGGCCTATGACCCATCTCCTCGAAAAGGATGCTCCTTTTATCTTTTCACCTGAGTGCGTAGAAGCTTTTGAAACTTTAAAGAAAAAGCTTACTGAGGCACCGATTCTTGTTGCCCCCGATTGGGACTTGCCCTTTGAACTTATGTGTGATGCTAGTGATTATGCAATAGAGGCAGTCTTGGGGCAACGCATGTCTAAACATTTTCAGCCTATACACTATGCAAGCAAAACAATGACCGAGGCTCAAAGTCATTACACCACCACTGAAAAAGAATTATTAGCTGTGGTGTATGCCTTTGAAAAATTCCGGTCATATTTGATCTTGACCAAAAGCATAGTGTATACGGATCACTCAGCTTTGAAGTACCTTTTTGCAAAACAAGATGCAAAGCCGAGACTACTTCGTTGGGTTCTCCTCCTGCAAGAATTTGATATCATTATTTGTGATAAAAAAGGAGCTGAGAATCTAGCTGCTGATCATCTCTCCCGTTTGGAAAACCCTCATCAAGATGTCTTCGAAAAGAAGGAAATTAATGAAACCTTCCCCCTCGAGACACTCAATGCGGTTGCCTTTCGTAGAGATTCTGTTACCCCATGGTTTGCCGATTTTGCAAACTACCATGCGGGTAACTTTGTTGTGAAAGGGATATCGTCCCAACAAAAGAACAAGTTCTTTAAGGATATGAAACATTATTTCTGGGACGACCCCTATCTTTTCAAAATCTGTGCGGATCAAGTCATCCGGCGGTGTGTATATGGTCAAGAAGCCACTGAAATTCTCAAGGCTTGCCATGCTGGTCCCACGGGGGGCCACCACAATCCTAACTACACTGCCAAAAAGGTGTTTGACTCCGGTTTCTATTGGCCCACGATTTATAAGGATGCCCAAGAATTGGTCAAATCCTGTGACGCTTGTCAACGTCACGGGAATATTTCACAAAAGAATGAAATGCCACAAAATGCAATCCAAGTTTGTGAAATCTTTGACGTATGGGGCATCGACCTTATGGGGCCATTTCCATCATCTCATGGAAATAAGTACATACTCGTGGCTGTTGACTACTTGTCAAAATGGGTTGAAGCGAAAGCTTTACCCACAAATGATGCCCGAGTTGTTGTGAAGTTTTTGAAAGCTCTTTTTGCTCGATTTGGAACTCCACGTGCTATAATTAGTGATTGTGGTACGCATTTTTGCAATGAAAAATTTGATAAAGTCATGCAAAAGTATGGTGTAACTCACCGTCTTTCTACTGCGTACCACCCTCAAACAAGTGGACAAGTAGAAGTTTCCAATCGAGGCATCAAGAGAATATTGGAAAGAACCGTTGGTGAAAATCGTGCATCGTGGTCGGATAAATTAGATGATGCACTTTGGGCTTTCCGTACAGCTTACAAAACACCCATCGGGTGTACGCCATACAAGCTTTTGTACGGGAAAGCGTGCCATCTACCGATCGAGCTTGAGCATAAAGCCTATTGGGCCCTCAAGCATGCAAATTTTGACCTTAAAACTGCGCGTGATCATCGAAAAGTTCAATTGAATGAATTAAATGAACTTTGTGATCAAGCTTACGAGAACTCTTTGATCTATAAGGAAAAGACAAAGAAGATACACGACTCAAAAATCAAAAACCGCGTTTTCAACGTTGGTGATCGAGTCCTTCTTTTCAACTCTAGACTCAAGATCTTCTCGGGAAAGCTAAAAACCCGATGGACTGGTCCATTCACTATCGTTAAAGTTTATCCTTATGGCACCGTCGAGTTATCACAAAATGACGGTCGTAATTTCAAAGTGAATGGACATCGTTTGAAACATTACTTTGGAGAGGACATACCATCCATGGTTGTCCCTGATCTCCAAATGTTCCCCAAGGACAATTGAATTCGGGGATCGAGTCAAGCTAGCGACTCGATAACAAAAACAGTAGCAACAACATGGGTTTTCACCCATGTCTCTGACTTCTTTCTACTTTTTAACACCCTAGTGTGGGGGAGTGGCCGTCCCCTGCAGCTATTTGAAATGTATATACTTTGAAAAAAAATGTGTGATTGTATGTACAGATAAATAAAGTGAAAAATGCAAAATGATATTTCCACAGTTAGCTTATAATATTATCTTTTTACGTTCAAAGAGTCGGCATAATAGCCGAGACTTTGAATATTGAGAACAATATTCAATTCTAAGTGTGGGGGGGAAAATTCTAGCGAATTTTATCACATTATATCCTCTAGTACCCCCATTTTTGGCCCAAAATTTTCAAAATTTTTTTCACTTTATTTCAAAATTTTTGTGGTTATCAGTCCACCATGTCTAAACGACAAAAGGATTGGCTAATCTAGGAGCAAATGGCTCTTGGTAAAGATATATCAAATCCGTTGATGGCTTGCAATTTGCCCAAAATTGTATGGTAAATCAACTCGCCATATCCAAAAAAGTGAATGAGTTGGCTAGCCCGCAAGATTATGGCTTGTGGTAAAGGCAGTGGAAAAACCATAATTGGTAATCAGCTCACCAAGATGTTGACTATTCCATCAAGAGATGGCTAGTCCAGAAGCAAACGGCTTTTGGTAAAGACAAATCAAATCCGTTGACAGCTGGTGGTTTGCTCAAAATCACATGGTTATCAAGTGGACCATAGTTCTTACTTGAACTGATACATTTGGCTACTCCAGAAGTGATGGCTTTTGGTAAAGAGTTTCAAATCCATTAAGTTTTCTCAAAAGATTGCTAGGGACTAGCAATAGTCTAGTGTGGAGGATTGATGAGTGTGTAAATACTCATCATTTTTATCGTATCTGAACTGCCAAAACATCCAAAAACACTTAGAAATGCATCAAAATACATAAATTATCCCAAAAGTGTGTTTTATATGTTTTAGATGCAAAATGTTTAAAAATAAATGAAAAACGAACAAAGTTTGTATAATTGGCAGTTTCAGTCCCTCAAGTTTCATAAATTGACAAAACTAGTCCCTGAAGTTTTAAAATGAAAGAAAAGTCAACCCAAGACATTTAAAAGTAAAATATTATCAAAAACGATCCTTGGGTGAATAGTTTGAGAAAATTACACAACTGGTCCCTCAGGTTTCAAAATTGGCAAATGTAGTCCCCGGGTATTTAAAAATTGGAAAATATCAAATCTTGCCCTTGTACTTTGCACATGTGTCAAAAATTGGTCCTTGAAACAAAGTTTGGAAAATGGCAAATTGGGTCCCTCAATTTTCAGAAAATTGCAAATATGGTCCTTGTAATTTCTATTAAACCAAACCGGACCTAGTTTTATTATCACCCCACAAATAAAACCCAATCCACCACCACTTTTAATCCAAACACAACCATTCCCAGCCCAACCTTTAACCTGGCCCAATCCCAATACCAGCCCACCCACCTTTTAATATCAAAAAGCCGGTCAAAGGTTTGACCCTCCACCTCATCTCCCTCCCCGTGACTACCCTGCTACCCTCATCATTACCACCCACTCAACACTCCACCATCATCACCCCTATTCCCCCTTGCCTAACCAAACAACCACAACACTCCAAGATATTATTCTCTGGCATCAATTATCAAAGGAAAGAAACGCCAAAGCATTTTGGCGCCAAAATCAAACATACGGCCAAGATAAAATTTGTGTGATCCTGTGGTCAAGAATTATGCTGGGAAGAGTCCAAAACATGCTCAGAAACCCTAATCTTGGATTATTAAAAGGAAGAGAAGCATTGGAGCAGGTTGTTAGGATTTTTAGTTTTAATTTAGTTATTTCAAGTATTGTAATTTCAAGTTTAAATCAAAGTTTCAGTTGTAATATGTCTGATTCATCATTAATATAAGTTGCTATTTCATAAATTCTAGCTTCATTTTAAATTTCAGTTCCCTTAAAAAAAATACAAAAAAAATCAGTTAAAAAAAAAGAAAAAGAAAAAAAAAGACAAGCATTGGAGCAGGATAAATTAAGGATGGTCCTGGTTTAGAATTCCTGGGGGAATATTTGGTTTGGTATTGTGGTTCTTGGTTCAATTGGTTTAGCTTGGTTGCACTTTGTAAGTTCCTTATCAAGTTTTTTACATTTACTGTACATAACCTTATTATTGCTGAATTGTGTGTTTTAATGCTTAGTTGGGGTTACTTAGTTGAGTTATTGTTTAATCTCACTTGCTTGTACTTTAAAATCTTTTGTGATCACTTTTTCTTAGTTAACTGCCAAATAGCATAATAATTGATTTATGGTTTTTGTTGTTTAAAATTGGAATTTCAGTGCAGCTTCTGTCTAACTACACCATTTTAGGTACTTATAACTCAGTCTCATGGTTTAAGATTGTAAAAATCTTTGAAAATCTCATTTACACAACTTTAAAGGGGTGTTTGGCTTAAGATTGATAGATGTGTTCTTGTTTTTTTTTTTTTTTATGCTAATATTGGTTGAGACATACTTCATTCTGTATTTCTGGCTCACTTAGGTCTTAAAAACAACAGTCCATTTGTAAAAGTCAAAATTTAGCTTTGATTCTCCATTCATACATACCTGCTAGGACTTTAGAATACATAACCTGTGATATAGCTGCTATAGTTGTTAATCTAGTGTAACCTAATCTAATTTTAGCTTAATAACTCATTTACAGTGGGTTAGGGTAGATTAAACTTCAAATTAGTCAACTTGTTAGTTAAAAGGAAAAAGTCAAAATCTCAAGTTGATGAGAATGGGACAGTTTTCAACTGAACTTGTAGGATTCAATCTTTGTTAGAAATCAATAAAAATTGTTGTTTTGGGTTGTCCTGTTGCTTGTGAGTCTGAATCAAAAAGGAAATTGGATTTTTAACTTTATTTGGTCATAGTCATTTGGTCTTAAAAGTTGTCTGTTGAGCTTATTGATGCCCTGCACCCAGGGCTGCAGTTTTGACCATTTTCCTCACACCCTTATCTAGCTCATTCTTTGAGCTTATGGTCTGGTCTTTAGTGCTCTGAGGAGCTTGGTAGGTTAGCTTGATTGATCCATTAGTCATTTTCACTCATGTGCTTGTTCTACAGCTTAATTTTACCCTGCTTATTACCCCTTTGGACCCCATGATTGCTGGTGCTTCAGAAACCATTCTGAGCTTGTTTATTATCTGTGTTAATGAATGAATTTTGGTTATTGATTGTGGGAATAGTGTTGTTTACATGTGATATAGACAGTATTTGCTTGCATACATCTTTGTTCTAGCTTATTGAGTATCCTTGAGCTTTTGCCCCATTCACTAGTGATTATCTCAGCAGTTTGAACACCCCTACTTCACAAACCCCCCATTTGCTCAATATTGAACCCCAAGGACTGATCCCTAGCTTATTGGGAAGCCTCACAGGAGAACTTGTTGATTCCACTTCTGTTTTGTACCTTGGATCATTCCTGTGGGCCCCACCAAGGGCTGCACATTGCTATTTTGGCCTGTTTGGCCCTAGTAATCTAATTCAGAGCTTAATTGTAACTTCCAGCTTATTTATTTAGCTTATTTGGTAGTCTCAGCTTCTTCTAGGCACATCTCATATAGTTAGAGCTTATTTAGCCTTCTCCAGCTTGGTGGTAGCTTATTTCTTTCAGAAATCATTCCAAATGTTCCAATAAGCCTCCTGTTAAGCATATAAGCCTGCATAGTGCTTATTCTTGGGTTTTACAGGAGTTGTCTTTACAAAAGTTTGTTATTTTGAGTAGTAAAATAGTTTTGTAAAAGAAAAATTAGAAAAAACCAAAAATACAAAAAGTGATAGCTTCTATTTAAGCCCTTTTTGGCTTATTTTCTGCTTATTTATAAGCAATTTTCTTTTTTAAATTTTTCTTAGGCTACTTATAACTTAAAATAATTTTAGTAATTTTTTCAGATTTTTCCTTGATCATTTAGTATTTTTTATAATTTAGTTTAATTTAAATTAATTAAATAATTAGTTTTAATTAGTAATAAATAATTAAAAAGTAGAAAAAAATAGGTTTTCTGTTTTAAAATTAGTTTTAAAATTAGTTTTATAATATTTTAGATTTTTCTAAATTAAATTTTCATTTTTCTAGTTAATTTTCATAATTAATTAATAATTAGTATAATTTAGTTAATTAAAAAGTAATTAGTAATTAGTAATTAATTAATAATAATTAATTAAATAGTGGTAAAAATAATTTTAATTTTCTAAAAATTTTCTTATGTCATTAGGATTGTAAAAATATAATTTTTATATTCGTAGGACTTTATTTGCTCACGTTTCACTTTTTATTTTGCGCGTTCGCGTTTATTTTAAACTCAAACGCGCGTTTTTAGGTTTAACTAACGTTTTAGGATATCTGATCATCGGTAATTGTTCCAATAGTGTTTCTAAGTTATTTTCATTCATAATCTCGTATTATAATCATTCAAATCAAATTCCTGACCCTCCTGTTAAATCACCCGATCACTTAAAACGTTTTTAAATACAATTGCTTACCTCGCTGGGACATAACGACCCGGGAATACACTGTACTCCTTGGTTAGTTGGTTTTAGACGTTTGAATTGGTTGACCATCACCTGTTCAACTTAGTTGACCATTTAGACTCAATCAGCTATCGAAACACCATTGAGCTCACCCAAGGAGCCAATGTGACCCCCTTGCGATCCGACACCATCCGGTTGGTGCAAAGCTGATGTGCATTCCATGGACTTCGTTCTGAAGATCCAAACCAACATCTCAAGGACTTCCTTAAAATTGTAGATTCTATAGACCTTGATGTTACAACTAGAGAGTCAACCCGATTACGCCTATTCCAATTCTCTCTACGTGATCAAGCTAGCCAATGGCTTGAACGTTTACCCGCGGGATCCATCACCTCATGGGATGATCTCACCACTCGTTTTCTTGCTCAATTTTTCCCACCGGGGAGAACTACCAAGCTTAGAAATGACATCTTGATGTTCCAACAACGTCAAAATGAAACTCTATATGAAGCATGGACTCGATTCAAGGACTTACTCCAAAAAGTCCCTCATCATGGCATAGATCTTTGGCTCCAAGTCCAAATCTTCTATGACCATATCGATCTCTCTACAAGGCGAGCCATTGACCAATCGGCCGGTGGTAAGCTACGTGATCTAAGTGCGGAACAATCATGGGAACTCATAGAAGATCCCCGTGATTTAAACAAAACGGTCAAGGCAATATCTTTGCCTTCGAACAACTCTAGCACTCCCGACCGTAGGATCATGGAACTTGAGGACCAAGTCAAGTTTCTCATGAAATCTTACGAAGCTCCTAAGCCTTCAAGCCAAGTGAACAAAATCACTTCTTCATGCGAATTATGTAGTGGTCCGCATGACACTCGTGATTGTGTGGAACTCCCCGGAACAGCTTTTGCGGATTACGCATCCTCGCGTACCAACGAAGCGGGAGATAAGTGGTACACTTTCAAACCTGAGCCAAACCCTTACGGTGATTCCTACAACCCCTCTTGGAAAAATCACCCAAACCTTAGGTGGAAACAAAATCAAGCCAATTCTTCCAATCCGCCTAATCGTTACCAACCAAACGGTCCACCCTCCAACCGTACTTTCAACAACAATCCTTCTAACAACTATGGTAGTACCAACAATCTTGAAGGATTGATGTCTAAGTTCATGGCATCTCAAGAGGCTTGCATAGCTAGGTTTAAAACCGAATTCAACCAACAACAAATGGAGATGACCAACAAGATAGACAACTTGTTGAAAGCCCTCAACAACCAAGCGTTAACTACACCTAGGAAGGACACTAGGGACGCCATAACGGAATCTAAATTAAGGACCCCTCATCATCCAAACATGTCCACTTTGTCAATGTTGTCACCATTAAGCCAAAAGATAAGGATGTAGAAGAAAGTGACAAAGATGAAGTTGAAGTAGAAACCGAGACTAGGGATGAAATTAGGGAAGTTGAGGTTAATAAGGGAGAGGAGTTAGAGGAAGTAGAGACTATAGAAGAGTACTTTGATAAGTTGCCCACCAAGGAAGAACGGGAATATCATAAGGATTTATTCGATGGCCCCGAGACACCATATATCCTTGGCACACCCCTTATCAAAATGGGAGACCCCTCTAACATCAACATACCATGCAACATCGGGCATATGCATATATGGAAAGCTTATATCGATCTTAGATCCCCTATAAACATCATGATTAGGACTTATTATAATTGGGTGATGAAGAAACAACTTGGTTATAGGATGATGCCCAATAAGAATTTGATAAGTAATTTTGTAGGAAGAGTGAAAGGGTTGCATGTGATTGTGGGAAATTTCACTTATGAGATCGATTTTATGATAGTAGAAGATACTCGTCCGGTGATAGATGATTGCCTAAGCCAAGTAGTGTTCGGAAAACCATTTGTTGAGGCCACTAGGATGAGTTATGATCCGACTTTAGGGATAGTTAGGTTCAAGGAGGAGAACGATGAGATTGCCTACCAAATGCCCTATAAGATTGAGCAATACCGCCTCTTGTCAAATATAGAAAAGGAACACAAACAAGCAGCTTACTATAGGAATGATGAGGATAGACGTAGAGGAGTAGAGTATGTGATGAATAGGATGCTTGGTTTCTACAAAGAATGCTTGCAATTAGGTCCGGAATACAAAACTGGTATAGGAGACGACCTAGAGAATGAAACCAACAATGAGGTCACGTAGTAACCCATGACCTTGAGTCTAGCTACAAGACTCGTAAATAGAGAAAAGCGCTTCTTGGGAGGCAACCCATGTTTTGTATGATTTCTATTTTTGTTTGTTCGTTATTTGCTTCCGTATGCATGCTTTATTTTTATTGTTGGTAGATCATGTTTCAAAACTAAAATAGTGAAAATACTTTATTTTGTTGTTTGGCCTAGTCTTAACTTCATCCAAAGGTATTTTTGCAAAAGATAAGTGTAAGGGGAAACCCCAAATATGTTTTTAAGAAACAAAACCGATCATGATTCTCCACAATATTAAGTGAACATGTATATTCGTATTTGTTAGAGTCAAATGCTTGTATCGAGTCATAATGAAGTTTTGCAGGATTTTCCAGGAAGTAGGACCAAGTTTTTCCAGAAATTTTCCGAAAACTTAACATAAGAATTTTTGAAGGTCACTTTTGACGGCGTCACGAGTTTACTCTTGACGGTGTCATGTGTAAGAATCTGGAAATTTTACCAGTTTTGTTTTTCTAACGGAGTCTTAAAGTTTTTGTTGAATTATTAGTTTTATAATCTCCAGGAAATCTGCAAACATCATTCCACAAGCATTATATCTTATTTTGTTTTCAAGGATTTATTAGCATATGTAGATTGCCGCCGATTTTATGCGAGGTTGCCTTGTCTGTTTTCTCAGGTTTTACAGGTTATGTATGACAAGAAGATAATTATTATTCTGGAAGGGAAGCTTTGATTGTTCATTTTCTTGGAGGAAGATCTAACCTAGCCACCTTATTATCCATACCGAGCGAATCAGGGGAGTATTTGATTTCATTTGTTTTACTTATTTCACTTTTACATTCTTTACTTGAACATTGGGGACAATGTTCATCCTAAGTGTAAGGGGAGGGTAAAATGATGATACCTTACACATACACTTTCGCTTGAGTTTGGTTGTTTGATAGTAGATGTGTAATAAAACTATGAGAAATACTTGTTAGTGCAATTTTAGCGCAAAATTTAAAATTTTTTACAACATTTAGGAGTGAAACTTTAGCCATAGCAAGCGTCTCATGGATAGGAGATTGTATGACTAGCACAAAACCGTATCATTCAGAAAAATTTTCCACCCAAATATGTGAGGTTTGCCTTTAGATTTGATAGGAAAAGCATTTACTATTAGTGCTTATGAGTGTACCGGTAGCATTTAGATTCTAGAACTTGCGTTAGTGATGCATCCCGAGACCGCTAGGGAGACTACATTCGTGTAGTAGGATTTACTACATGATAAGAGGCATTAGGATCACCCTTGTGTTAAACCCGTATCATAATTACTTGACCATTTAAGTCATATTACTTGGCTAGTTAAGTCAATTAATTTTTCCCACACCTTAGCGTTGTACTCATTTTTAGTACACGAAACACCTAGCACACCCCTCCGAGCCTATCTTTTCGTTTCTAACTTTAAGCATCTTACTTAAAGGAAAATTTTGTTACACCCCACTTAAATGTACAACCAAATCGCCTTAGCCTTCCGTGTATGCACTCATCTTTAGTGCATTATTGTTATTTGTTAAACCCTAAGTTAATTATCTAATTGATTACATGGTTGCTAAGTCGAGTCATATCCTTGTACATATTGTTTTGGGACGATTGGGACTCATGGGTAAAATACTTATTTTATGGAGTAATGGGGAAGAACATCATATAATTACCCCCATATGTGCGTTAATCTTAAAAGTACTCTAAGTGTTTTGATTTTCTTAATTCGAGTCATTAGATTAGTTTATTGTAAAGCATGTAAAAATTCAAGTGTAAGGTGAATTTTCATTCCCTATGATGTATTATTTTGGATGGTAGGGTAAGAGTGCATGCAAAAAAAAAAAAAAAAAAAAAAAAAAAAAAAAAAAAAAAAAAAATCGAAAAAATAAGAAAAAGAAAAAAAAAAACATACGGACTACCATCAATTTTTATTCTATGTTCATTTTATGTTTTTGTTCTTTTTGATTTATTAGCGTAAGTCAAGTCTAGTCTTGGCTTAGCAACGCCATATTGTACATGTAATTAACGAAGATTGTTAACTTGCCACCAGTAAAGACTGCCTATATCCAACAAAACCGTATATTCCATATCCCTACACCTAACGTTACAACCCTTTAAAAGACCTCTTTGATAGTTTATCCTAGGTGCTTACGCCATGTGGTGGAGGTTTGATCCTTTCCCAAGCCTATGGTAATCTATTTTGCAATGACAGGTAGTGAGAGATGTTTTCCATTTCCATATTGTGATATTACTTTATTACACCCGAGAGATGTGAGTATCTAAACACTATTTGTGAGGTGCTAGTGTATGACCTCCGTGCTTGTCTTTGGTCTTTAGTGGAATGATTATTTGTTGTAATTACTTTTATATTAGTGTTAAATGACCCCTAACTTGTATTTTGACTAGAATAAAAGCGCATTTGCTTGAGGACAAGCAAATCTCAAGTGTAAGGGTATATGATGAGGCAAAAAATGAACCACTTTTAGGGGGTCATTTAAGCCCGGAATTGAATTTATTTGATCAAATATTGCCCTAAATCGTTCCTTTTATGATTTTAGGTACTTTGGGAGTGAATTCTGGAAAATGAAGCAATTTGGACGTTTTTGGAGCATAAAAGTGAAGAAAACGGCAAAGACTTAATTTTCCATGCTGAGAACAGTACCTGACAGCGTCAAGAGGAAGATCATGACGGCGTCAAGAGTAAAAACCATGACGACCCAGTGAAAACCTGAAGGCATCACAACAAGGGCGTCAAGACAATTTTTGGTGACGGCCTGCATAAGGAGTATACATGACGGTGTCAGACCCAGATCTAGGTAGTCCGAGAAACTATTTGGCGGCGAGATGACGGCGTAAGACTTTTGTTCTTGACGCCGTCACCCATCAAAATCTATATATAGTTTTCTATTTTTCATTCATAAAAGAGGAACTTGTGTGGAGAATACTAAGGCCGAACTTTGTAAACCTTAGGTCATATTTTACAGTACTTTCAAGGGTTTTCACCCCTTGAATCCTTTCATGTTCAATTGAGATAAGTCTTCTTTCAATTCAATCAATATGTCTATGTGTTGTTTGAATATATCTTATGCTTGTCTTGATTTCAACATGCTAGGCTAGATCTATCTTGTGTTTGCTTAGATGTAATGAAACCTAGATGTCGATTATGTGTTGATTACTTGTTTATGGTTGTAATGGATGAATGATTTCAATGTTAGGCTTAAGAAAACTGGCAGATCTCCATTGTGTAACATGCTTGAACGTCTTAGGAAACATGAACCGATGTGTACTAGGTTTTATTGGTTGTATTTAATGCATGAGCAAATTCTAGTGATCCCATGTTAGGAGCTTCTTAGCCGGCTCGACATAGGAGTGAAGTAGGCGCTCATAGGATTGGGGAAGTAAGTACGCCACCCCATGAATGGTATTAAGGAATACAATCCGTCATCCACGCAACTATAACAAGTAATTAACCTGTAAAAGATATTTAGGGAGTAGTGAAATCTAAGTAAACACAATTCTCCCATATATTGCTCACAACTCTAGTATAATTTAGTTTGTTTTTGTTTCTAGTATTTTATTTTGATTGCATCTTTAGTATTGGGTTAGTTGACTAGCAACTAATTCCGCCCAACTCCTCCAAACCCGAGATTTTTACTTGCTTTTTTAAAAACTAAAAAAATACAAAAAGAATCATCCCTCATCTCTAGACCTAGTCTTTAGGTTTTCTAATCCTAGCGACACTATTCCTAGCTGAACGATCAATCCCCCGGTACTTGTCATTATACTATACTACATTGATCAGGTACACTGCCTGGTGGGGGTTGTAAGCTTCTCGAGATCCCTCGAGAGGTAAAGCCTGGTGCAATCCCTACGCATCATTTGGCAAATCGTGATGTTGTAAGAACATAATCAAGTGAGGGTATGATTAGTTTAGTTCTCAACTAAGGTTTTATAATTTTTATAACTAATAACATAAACCCTAAGATTTTAGAGGTTGAATGTGAATAAGAATGCAATGCTTAAATTGGGTATGCAATTAATTAGACAATACTTACAATGTTGATAGGAATGGAGAATGATTCAAGAGAATACCCAATTTTCGTATGTGGAGATGTTTTGGTCGTGAATAGTGGCAGTGAATGAGTTGTGGTTGTGGATTAGGGAGTGTTTGGTTTAAACTAGAGATAAATTTGACTGCAGAGTTGGCGGATCCGGCGGAACCAAAAGGAGGGTTCCGCACGGTTAGTCGCAGGGTTCCGCCAGTTCAGCTGAGGTGGAAAATGTCATGATTTGTTTTGATTTTTGTGATTTTATTCTAATGTTCAGAACTATGGTTTTAGGTTACATGAGTCCTAAACTAAGTCTGAGAAGGATGAATGATTCTTATTTAAGAGGTTTTGTGAAAACGTCGACAATGTGGTTATCGTATGAAACTTTCGTGGTTGAAATGTTCCTCAATGAACATTTTTACCAAGGCGATGATGATGGATCTCAGTATGTTAATTGAGAGCCCATTGGATTAGATTATCACTGAGGTCGATGCTTCCTTAGTTGAAGTAAAGGATGAAAATGTTGATAAGTGGAATTCCGTTGTATACGTGAGTATGCTTGTTCTAACGGAGCTTGTTGACATGCTTTTCCGTCCAATATTTATTTGAGATCCTCAAGCTTCTTAGATAATCATTAGGTAAGTAAGTATTTATCAAAAGTGCAAGTACAACTTGTGCTTTTTCTGTCAACTTAATTATCAGCATTATTCGAGTGGGCATACACTATGGTTTCTATTCCCGTTCCTTTGGGATACCATAATCCTAGGTGTGTAGTACCCTTTGATGTATCCAAACAATCTCTTCAAAATGAATTGTTTTAGGATCTTCTCTAAAACAAGCACATAGACAAGTACTAAACATAATGTTGGATCCATTTATTGTGAGAACTTCCAAACATTTCTTTATGTTTAGTTTTATCTACGGATTCACTAATCTCATTCTTGATAAGTTATATAAAACTTAATCATTGTGTACTAGTGAATAACTAGGAATGTCTTTGAGTGATTATTCCTTGCTTTTGGAGCTTGCTTAAGTTATCAAAAAGTCTTTCATAGATTAATACTATAACTTCTTTATCTATTTTGAAAGATCTATTTTGTTTCAATTGTTGTTTTACTGAAATGTCCAAAAACTGTTTTTATCAAATTTGTTTAATCACAACTATGACCCATACTTCATGTTTTATGACCTTGTCTATATTACTTGATTCAATGTTTGATACAGGATGAAAGATGTTATTTTCATTTTGAACTTTTATCCTTAGCATTATGACACTAGTTAGTATATGACTTTTGTATCCTTGAACATTTATATTTATATTTTCTCTTTTTAATAGTTCATCTTCCTTGTTATTTTTCTTAATTTTCTTGTCTTACCATCGTTGGATTTTCAACTAAGTCATCATCTACCAAAGGTGATGTCTTAGACGGAGGTGGTCTTTCATCGAATGTTTGTAACAATTCGCAATTTCAGGTTAACTTTTATTCCCGAAAATTTCACTATTCACTTTTACTATTCACTTTTTACTATTCACTTTTCACTATTCATCTCAGAAATTTTTATTTCATATTCTCGTAAGTTAAACTATTTTAACGATAATCCGAGAGTTTGACGCTCGTCGGATCATTTCTGCAAAAATCACAAAGTCGTGTCCGAGATTTACTTTTAGGTTTAAACGTCCTTCTAGCATCCCGATATATCCATAAAACATTATAAACAATAGAAATATGATTTTCTCTCATTTTAGGACAATTCCAAAAGTTTTGGAATTTTACGTTTTCCAGTTCAGCGTTTTGCACGAATTACGCGTTTTAGACCCGTGTTTCCAGTTTTTAGCAGGGTTTTAGCACCCGATAGAACCTACCACTCATTTTATATTTTATTATGGAGTATATTGACATGTTTAACCATACTTTCAAGTTTCATATTTTTAGGTATTGGTAGTACTCATGGGAAGATGCCCCCTACCCTTGTGTCTATACTTGACCTTGGATGTCGTAGTACTATTTGGGGAGAGGCCCCCGCCCTTGTGTCTATTCTTGACCTTGGGTGAATATAATCCGGTGCATTGTATAAACTATCTTTTAGCAGTGGGTTGTGGACACGCAGGTTACAAGTCTCTTATGGCGGGACTTGCAACTGAGTGGATTCTCAATGCCTTTGCTATGTGAACATTCTTTAAGGCTTATCAACTATTTTAAGACAAACTCTATGAACTCACCAACCATTGTGTTGACACTTTAGCATGTTTATCTCAGGTTAGTAAGGCGATAGCTAGTGCGTGGAACTTAGAGTCAAGCTGCATATTCTGAAGACTTACGCTCTTATCATTTACCATTCAAAACTTTGTATACATTTATGTATCATACTTTGGGATCTCAAGTTTGTAACTCGGAATTTATTAATCGAATGGTAACTTTTCAAAACGTCTCATTTAGAGTTCGTTTTCTATACCTTGTCCTTTGTATTATGAAGTAGCACCCCTATGACACAGTCTTCCGCTGCGGTATTTTGGGGGTGTTACAGATTGGTACCAGAGCCTTGGTTATAGAGAACTAGGTTGCATTTAGTGCCTAGACTATAACTGCTATATACGTTGGGACCTTCCTCTTTATTTGCCTAACACACAATACATACACATATGCTTTTTGGTTAGAGGTTTGCTTAGTTCCACGCTGTTAGATGATGTGACTTTAGTATTATAAGGAGCCCTAGAGATTCGTCGAGTCATTAAAAACATGGAGCTCAGTAATAACTAATTAGTTAACTTGATCTTGTGACAGTTCTTGTTTGATGAGACACAAGATTTGAGTTAAATAATATTATTGCTTAGCTTTAGGGATTTGATGGCTTGATTATCTTACTATCGGCCTCAGAAGGCGGATTTTGTGTCGGAAATTCTTAAGTAGGATGTTTTAGAATCTCCTTATTTAAATGGATTGGGACGCCTCTTCAGTTAAATAAAGAAATTGTAAATCACCGAACCATGAGTTTATGATCCCTTACTTACATAAATTTGGACGCTTCTTTATGTAAGTAATGTGTTATAAATAAGTGGGCTTAATTGTAGCCGATACAACTCCTTAACCAGAATCTTAGACGAATCAGAGTGAACACCACTATATTAGAGATCCCGAATTCTTTTAGACACATCGTAAGTAGTTAACATCAACTGAACTTCGGGACGAAGTTCTCCTTAAGGGATAGAGACTGTAACAATTCGCAATTTCAGGTTAACTTTTATTCCCGAAAATTTCACTATTCACTTTTTACTATTCACTTTTACTATTCACTTTTCACTATTCATCTCAGAAATTTTTATTTCATATTCTCGTAAGTTAAACTATTTTAACGATAATCCGAGAGTTTGACACTCGTCGGATCATTTCTGCAAAAATCACAAAGCCGTGTCCGAGATTTACTTTTAGGTTTAAACGTCCTTCTAGCATCCCGATATATCCATAAAACATTATAAACAATAGAAATATGATTTTCTCTCATTTTAGGACAATTCCAAAAGTTTCGGAATTTTACGTTTTCTAGTTCAGCGTTTTGCACGAATTACGCGTTTTAGACCCGTGTTTCCAGTTTTTAGCAGGGTTTTAGCACCCGATAGAACCTACCACTCATTTTATATTTTATTATGGAGTATATTGACATGTTTAACCATACTTTCAAGTTTCATATTTTTAGGATACCCGGTTTTACGTTTCGTGACTTAATAACTTACGGTTAGCAACTTACGGAGTCAAAACTAGCTACATACTTAGAATAATACCATCAAAAGTCCACACCTTGTTCTCCAAGTTCATGAACCGCCACTAGGGGGGGGGGCATTCACACTTGTGGCATCATCTCATGACTTTAGCCATTAGATCATATTTAATTACAACTTTGTCTCCAAGTTTTAGCACTTTCCTAGTAAGCTTCCTAACCTCCTCATTCTTGCTATAAATAGAGAGCTCATTTCCATCCTTTCTCATCAATAAAAATGCCACACTACTATATCCTAGCACCATGATCCTTTGATCTTCAAACTACAAGTTACACTACAAAGTTCAAGGTCTTAGTATTCTCTACCTAGTTCTTAAGTTTGTTTGGTGATTCCATGGTTGAATTAGGAGCTACACAAGGTTACTAGGGCTGAAGTTAAATGGTTTTCACAAGGGTTAGATCAAGGCTAGCAAGGGTTACAAGAGTTATGGTGAAGGGTTTGCAAGCTTAGGTTTAGTGTCCTAGTTCTATACTTGACTTCCTTTCTTAAATGAAAGCCAAAAGTTGTAAGAAACCCTTATACACTTTCTTGCTCAATATCATTTTTCATGCTCTTTGTGTTCCTTTCATGCTATATATGTTCTTGTTATTGTGTTCATGATGTTTAAAAATGGATAAAACAAGTATTGGTATACATATGTTAACTTATGACAAGTAAACAAGCAAACTAGTGACTTTTATGGAGAACCACGACCAAAATAGTATAACTACGATATTGGACACTTACTTACTGTTATAAAGGACTTCAAAAGGAAAACATAGCAATTTGAATCACCCAAAACGAGTACACGAGTCAAAAGATACGGCCATAAGAAGTTAGCGAAACCAAAACGCCGAAACTGCCTATACCTTACTGTTTGCATTCTGCCAATTTGAAAGTCCCACTTCTAGTCCGATTCATCAAAAAGTTAAAACACGAAAGTTGTCCGGAACGACGTTTTCGTTCAGGAACAAAGAAGCTCGAGCCCTGAAAATGCTTTCCGAGTGATAATTTTCTTCAAATTCTTAACAGCCCATTTTTAGACCAAAGTAACTATATAATTGTTATAATTAGATGAGACCAAGAGGTCTAATGACCTAAAGCCAAGACCACAACCATGGATAAAGCCAAGGTTGAGTCTCAAGACCATGGTAACATGACCAAAGTCACGGCAAAGCCACGGCTAAAGACCATATAACTTTTAAAGATCAAAACTTATATATATGTTATCAAATACTACAATAGTAGGGAGCCTCATGTGAGGAGTTCATTGAGTAAGCCGTCGAGACGAGTTGTGGATTTACGAGTTAAAGTGTCCTGGCTCCTCGAACGTTTACTCCATGACTTCTGAATTATGTCGGCCCGAACGGTAGTAAGAGATTTACTACCTATACATGTTTCATAGACCACTTATATTCAAAGACTTACACATTATACTAAAGTACTACATCATGAACATTATGCAAGACATATATGGGCAATCCTTCGTATTCTTAGACGTTACTCCAAACCTAAGTCGCAACGTTCTATTATAGGCTGTTCTTAGAGACTTTCGCGATTCGACTACCACTATCATTTCTCATTACATAGACTTAAGGTGAGTCATAGCCCCTACTCTTTTCATACTTGTTTTAACTCTTGGGGGGGGATACATGCTCAACTACTTGCTTACTTGTACAAATACTCTTAAACATTTATACTTGATTGTGTTATACTTGATTGGCATTATACTTGATTACGTTATACATACTTGTTACACTATACTTGCTTAATTTAAATACAAGATTCGTATTTACGTGCATACATAATACTCTATTCTGTCGGAGAGGTATTGGTAGTACTCATGGGAAGATGCCCCCTACCCTTGTGTCTATACTTGACCTTGGATGTCGTAGTACTATTTGGGGAGAGGCCCCCGCCCTTGTGTCTATTCTTGACCTTGGGTGAATATAATCCGGTGCATTGTATAAACTATCTTTTAGCAGTGGGTTGTAGACACACAGGTTACAAGTCTCTTATGGCGGGACTTGCAACTGAGTGGATTCTCAATGCCTTTGCTATGTGAACATTCTTTAAGGCTTATCAACTATTTTAAGACAAACTCTATGAACTCACCAACCATTATGTTGACACTTTAGCATGTTTATCTCAGGTTAGTAAGGCGATAGCTAGTGCGTGGAACTTAGAGTCAAGCTGCATATTCTGAAGACTTACGCTCTTATCATTTACCATTCAAAACTTTGTATACATTTATGTATCATACTTTGGGATCTCAAGTTTGTAACTCGGAATTTATTAATCGAATTGTAACTTTTCAAAACGTCTCATTTAGAGTTCGTTTTCTATACCTTGTCCTTTGTATTATGAAGTAGCACCCCTATGACACAGTCTTCCGCTGCGGTATTTTGGGGGTGTTACAGATTGGTACCAGAGCCTTGGTTATAGAGAACTAGGTTGCATTTAGTGCCTAGACTATAACTGCTATATACGTTGGGACCTTCCTCTTTATTTGCCTAACACACAATACATACACATATGCTTTTTGGTTAGAGGTTTGCTTAGTTCCACGCTGTTAGATGATGTGACTTTAGTATTATAAGGAGCCCCAGAGATTCGTCGAGTCATTAAAAACATGGAGCTCAGTAATAACTAATTAGTTAACTTGATCTTGTGACAGTTCTTGTTTGATGAGACACAAGATTTGAGTTAAATAATATTATTGCTTAGCTTTAGGGATTTGATGGCTTGATTATCTTACTATCGGCCTCAGAAGGCGGATTTTGTGTCGGAAATTCTTAAGTAGGATGTTTTAGAATCTCCTTATTTAAATGGATTGGGACGCCTCTTCAGTTAAATAAAGAAATTGTAAATCACCGAACCATGAGTTTATGATCCCTTACTTACATAAATTTGGACGCTTCTTTATGTAAGTAATGTGTTATAAATAAGTGGGCTTAATTGTAGCCGATACAACTCCTTAACCAGAATCTTAGACGAATCAGAGTGAACACCACTATATTAGAGATCCCGAATTCTTTTAGACACATCGTAAGTAGTTAACATCAACTGAACTTCGGGACGAAGTTCTCCTTAAGGGGTAGAGACTGTAACAATTCGCAATTTCAGGTTAACTTTTATTCCCGAAAATTTCACTATTCACTTTTTACTATTCACTTTTACTATTCACTTTTCACTATTCATCTCAGAAATTTTTATTTCATATTCTCGTAAGTTAAACTATTTTAACGATAATCCGAGAGTTTGACGCTCGTCGGATCATTTCTGCAAAAATCACAAAGCCGTGTCCGAGATTTACTTTTAGGTTTAAACGTCCTTCTAGCATCCCGATATATCCATAAAATATTATAAACAATAGAAATATGATTTTCTCTCATTTTAGGACAATTCCAAAAGTTTCGGAATTTTACGTTTTCCAGTTCAGTGTTTTGCACGAATTACGCATTTTAGACCCGTGTTTCCAGTTTTTAGCAGGGTTTTAGTACCCGATAGAACCTACCACTCATTTTATATTTTATTATGGAGTATATTGACATGTTTAACCATACTTTCAAGTTTCATATTTTTAGGATACCCGGTTTTACGTTTCATGACTTAATAACTTACGGTTAGCAACTTACGGAGTCAAAACTAGCTACATACTTAGAATAATACCACTAAAAGTCCACACCTTGTTCTCCAAGTTCATGAACCGCCACTAGGGGGGGGGGCATTCACACTTGTGGCATCATCTCATGACTTTAGCCATTAGATCATATTTAATTACAACTTTGTCTCCAAGTTTTAGCACTTTCCTAGTAAGCTTCCTAACCTCCTCATTCTTGCTATAAATAGAGAGCTCATTTCCATCCTTTCTCATCAATAAAAATGCCACACTACTATATCCTAGCACCATGATCCTTTGATCTTCAAACTACAAGTTACACTACAAAGTTCAAGGTCTTAGTATTCTCTACCTAGTTCTTAAGTTTGTTTGGTGATTCCATGGTTGAATTAGGAGCTACACAAGGTTACTAGGGCTGAAGTTAAATGGTTTTCACAAGGGTTAGATCAAGGCTAGCAAGGGTTACAAGAGTTATGGTGAAGGGTTTGCAAGCTTAGGTTTAGTGTCCTAGTTCTATACTTGACTTCCTTTCTTAAATGAAAGCCAAAAGTTGTAAGAAACCCTTATACACTTTCTTGCTCAATATCATTTTTCATGCTCTTTGTGTTCCTTTCATGCTATATATGTTCTTGTTATTGTGTTCATGATGTTTAAAAATGGATAAAACAAGTATTGGTATACATATGTTAACTTATGACAAGTAAACAAGCAAACTAGTGACTTTTATGGAGAACCACGACCAAAATAGTATAACTACGATATTGGACACTTACTTACTGTTATAAAGGACTTCAAAAGGAAAACATAGCAATTTGAATCACCCAAAACGAGTACACGAGTCAAAAGATACGGCCATAAGAAGTTAGCGAAACCAAAACGCCGAAACTGCCTATACCTTACTGTTTGCATTCTGCCAATTTTAAAGTCCCTCTTCTAGTCCGATTCATCAAAAAGTTAAAGCACGAAAGTTGTCCGGAACGACGTTTTCGTTCAGGAACAAAGAAGCTCGAGCCCTGAAAATGCTTTCCGAGTGATAATTTTCTTCAAATTCTTAACAGCCCATTTTTAGACCAAAGTAACTATATAATTGTTATAATTAGATGAGACCAAGAGGTCTAATGACCTAAAGCCAAGACCACAACCATGGCTAAAGCCAAGGTTGAGTCTCAAGACCATGGTAACATGACCAAAGTCACGGCAAAGCCACGGCTAAAGACCATATAACTTTTAAAGATCAAAACTTATATATATGTTATCAAACACCACAATAGTAGGGAGCCTCATGTGAGGAGTTCATTGAGTAAGCCGTCGAGACGAGTTGTGGATTTACGAGTTAAAGTGTCCTGGCTCCTCGAACGTTTACTCCATGACTTCTGAATTATGTCGGCCCGAACGGTAGTAAGAGATTTACTACCTATACATGTTTCATAGACCACTTATATTCAAAGACTTACACATTATACTAAAGTACTACATCATGAACATTATGCAAGACATATATGGGCAATCCTTCGTATTCTTAGACGTTACTCCAAACCTAAGTCGCAACGTTCTATTATAGGCTGCTCTTAGAGACTTTCGCGATTCGACTACCACTATCATTTCTCATTACATAGACTTAAGGTGAGTCATAGCCCCTACTCTTTTCATACTTGTTTTAACTCTTGGGGGGGGATACATGCTCAACTACTTGCTTACTTGTACAAATACTCTTAAACATTTATACTTGATTGTGTTATACTTGATTGGCATTATACTTGATTGCGTTATACATACTTGTTACACTATACTTGCTTAATTTAAATACAAGATTCGTATTTACGTGCATACATAATACTCTATTCTGTCGGAGAGGAATTGGTAGTACTCATGGGAAGATGCCCCTACCCTTGTGTCTATACTTGACCTTGGATGTCGTAGTACTATTTGGGGAGAGGCCCCCGCCCTTGTGTCTATTCTTGACCTTGGGTGAATATAATCCGGTGCATTGTATAAACTATCTTTTAGCAGTGGGTTGTGGACACACAGGTTACAAGTCTCTTATGGCGGGACTTGCAACTGAGTGGATTCTCAATGCCTTTGCTATGTGAACATTCTTTAAGGCTTATCAACTATTTTAAGACAAACTCTATGAACTCACCAACCATTGTGTTGACACTTTAGCATGTTTATCTCAGGTTAGTAAGGCGATAGCTAGTGCGTGGAACTTAGAGTCAAGCTGCATATTCTGAAGACTTACGCTCTTATCATTTACCATTCAAAACTTTGTATACATTTATGTATCATACTTTGGGATCTCAAGTTTGTAACTCGGAATTTATTAATCGAATGGTAACTTTTCAAAACGTCTCATTTAGAGTTCGTTTTCTATACCTTGTCCTTTGTATTATGAAGTAGCACCCCTATGACACAGTCTTCCGCTGCGGTATTTTGGGGGTGTTACAGATTGGTACCAGAGCCTTGGTTATAGAGAACTAGGTTGCATTTAGTGCCTAGACTATAACTGCTATATACGTTGGGACCTTCCTCTTTATTTGCCTTACACACAATACATACACATATGCTTTTTGGTTAGAGGTTTGCTTAGTTCCACGCTGTTAGATGATGTGACTTTAGTATTATAAGGAGCCCCAGAGATTTGTCGAGTCATTAAAAACATGGAGTTCAGTAATAACTAATTAGTTAACTTGATCTTTTGACAGTTCTTGTTTGATGAGACACAAGATTTGAGTTAAATAATATTATTGCTTAGCTTTAGGGATTTGATGGCTTGATTATCTTACTATCGGCCTCAGAAGGCGGATTTTGTGTCGGAAATTCTTAAGTAGGATGTTTTAGAATCTCCTTATTTAAATGGATTGGGACGCCTCTTCAGTTAAATAAAGAAATTGTAAATCACTGAACCATGAGTTTATGATCCCTTACTTACATAAATTTGGACGCTTCTTTATGTAAGTAATGTGTTATAAATAAGTGGGCTTAATTGTAGCCGATACAACTCCTTAACCAGAATCTTAGACGAATCAGAGTGAACACCACTATATTTGAGATCCCGAATTCTTTTAGACACATCGTAAGTAGTTAACATCAACTGAACTTCGGGACGAAGTTCTCCTTAAGGGGTAGAGACTGTAACAATTCGCAATTTCAGGTTAACTTTTATTCCCGAAAATTTCACTATTCACTTTTTACTATTCACTTTTACTATTCACTTTTCACTATTCATCTCAGAAATTTTTATTTCATATTCTCGTAAGTTAAACTATTTTAACGATAATCCGAGAGTTTGACGCTCGTCGGATCATTTCTGCAAAAATCACAAAGCCGTGTCCGAGATTTACTTTTAGGTTTAAACGTCCTTCTAGCATCCCGATATAACCATAAAACATTATAAACAATAGAAATATGATTTTCTCTCATTTTAGGACAATTCCAAAAGTTTCGGAATTTTACGTTTTCTAGTTCAGCGTTTTGCACGAATTACGCGTTTTAGACCCGTGTTTCCAGTTTTTAGCAGGGTTTTAGCACCCGATAGAACCTACCACTCATTTTATATTTTATTATGGAGTATATTGACATGTTTAACCATACTTTCAAGTTTCATATTTTTAGGATACCCGGTTTTACGTTTCGTGACTTAATAACTTACGGTTAGCAACTTACGGAGTCAAAACTAGCTACATACTTAGAATAATACCATCAAAAGTCCACACCTTGTTCTCCAAGTTCATGAACCGCCACTAGGGGGGGGGCATTCACACTTGTGGCATCATCTCATGACTTTAGCCATTAGATCATATTTAATTACAACTTTGTCTCCAAGTTTTAGCACTTTCCTAGTAAGCTTCCTAACCTCCTCATTCTTGCTATAAATAGAGAGCTCATTTCCATCCTTTCTCATCAATAAAAACGCCACACTACTATATCCTAGCACCATGATCCTTTGATCTTCAAACTACAAGTTACACTACAAAGTTCAAGGTCTTAGTATTCTCTACCTAGTTCTTAAGTTTGTTTGGTGATTCCATGGTTGAATTAGGAGCTACACAAGGTTACTAGGGCTGAAGTTAAATGGTTTTCACAAGGGTTAGATCAAGGCTAGCAAGGGTTACAAGAGTTATGGTGAAGGGTTTGCAAGCTTAGGTTTAATGTCCTAGTTCTATACTTGACTTCCTTTCTTAAATGAAAGCCAAAAGTTGTAAGAAACCCTTATACACTTTCTTGCTCAATATCATTTTTCATGCTCTTTGTGTTCCTTTCATGCTATATATGTTCTTGTTATTGTGTTCATGATGTTTAAAAATGGATAAAACAAGTATTGGTATACATATGTTAACTTATGACAAGTAAACAAGCAAACTAGTGAATTTTATGGAGAACCACGACCAAAATAGTATAACTACGATATTGGACACTTACTTACTGTTATAAAGGACTTCAAAAGGAAAACATAGCAATTTGAATCACCCAAAACGAGTACACGAGTCAAAAGATACGGCCATAAGAAGTTAGCGAAACCAAAACGCCGAAACTGCCTATACCTTACTGTTTGCATTCTGCCAATTTGAAAGTCCCACTTCTGCTCCGATTCATCAAAAAGTTAAAACACGAAAGTTGTCCGGAACGACGTTTTCGTTCAGGAACAAAGAAGCTCGAGCCCTGAAAATGCTTTCCGAGTGATAATTTTCTTCAAATTCTTAACAGCCCATTTTTAGACCAAAGTAACTATATAATTGTTATAATTAGATGAGACCAAGAGGTCTAATGACCTAAAGCCAAGACCACAACCATGGCTAAAGCCAAGGTTGAGTCTCAAGACCATGGTAACATGACCAAAGTCACGGCAAAGCCACGGCTAAAGACCATATAACTTTTAAAGATCAAAACTTATATATATGTTATCAAATACTACAATAGTAGGGAGCCTCATGTGAGGAGTTCATTGAGTAAGCCGTCGAGACGAGTTGTGGATTTACGAGTTAAAGTGTCCTGGCTCCTCGAACGTTTACTCCATGACTTCTGAATTATGTCGGCCCGAACGGTAGTAAGAGATTTACTACCTATACATGTTTCATAGACCACTTATATTCAAAGACTTACACATTATACTAAAGTACTACATCATGAACATTATGCAAGACATATATGGGCAATCCTTCGTATTCTTAGACGTTACTCCAAACCTAAGTCGTAACGTTCTATTATAGGATGCTCTTAGAGACTTTCGCGATTCGACTACCACTATCATTTCTCATTACATAGACTTAAGGTGAGTCATAGCCCCTACTCTTTTCATACTTGTTTTAACTCTTGGGGGGGATACATGCTCAACTACTTGCTTACTTGTACAAATACTCTTAAACATTTATACTTGATTGTGTTATACTTGATTGGCATTATACTTGATTGCGTTATACATACTTGTTACACTATACTTGCTTAATTTAAATACAAGATTCGTATTTACGTGCATACATAATACTCTATTCTGTCGGAGAGGTATTGGCAGTACTCATGGGAAGATGCCCCCTACCCTTGTGTCTATACTTGACCTTGGATGTCGTAGTACTATTTGGGGAGAGGCCCCCGCCCTTGTGTCTATTCTTGACCTTGGGTGAATATAATCCGGTGCATTGTATAAACTATCTTTTAGCAGTGGGTTGTGGACACACAGGTTACAAGTCTCTTATGGTGGGACTTGCAACTGAGTGGATTCTCAATGCCTTTGCTATGTGAACATTCTTTAAGGCTTATCAACTATTTTAAGACAAACTCTATGAACTCACCAACCATTGTGTTGACACTTTAGCATGTTTATCTCAGGTTAGTAAGGCGATAGCTAGTGCGTGGAACTTAGAGTCAAGCTGCATATTCTGAAGACTTACGCTCTTATCATTTACCATTCAAAACTTTGTATACATTTATGTATCATACTTTGGGATCTCAAGTTTGTAACTCGGAATTTATTAATCGAATGGTAACTTTTCAAAACGTCTCATTTAGAGTTCGTTTTCTATACCTTGTCCTTTGTATTATGAAGTAGCACCCCTATGACACAGTCTTCCACTGCGGTATTTTGGGGGTGTTACAATGTTGAATTCAATGATTGCTCGACTCTTTAGGTTTCTTTATATATAAAAAAAATATAGGATTTGTTGTTTTGCAAATATCCAAGAGACACATCTTCATAAGACTATGTGTCGAGTTAGATGTGCAAATCCTTGATGATTATAAAGCATTTTCTCCCATTCATCCTATCGTACTCTAGTGTGCATTATTACCTTTGTATATCGTATATGAAATTTTATTAAAAGAGTAGTGGAATTAAGACACGATTGAAAATATAAGGTATAGTATTACAAGATGTTATGTTACAAACATTTGTGAATTGTTTTGTTTTACTAAATTTGCAAGCATCACAAAAATGTTGGACATCTTATCACTTAGGGATTCTTAGTTAGCTCACTTGTAGACAAGTATTAAGTGAGACTCACTCAAGAGTTTCTCGTGTCTATTCCTGATAGTTTAAAGACCCGAAGCACCTTATATCTCCGATTCATTGTAATGTGGAAATCATTTGATCACAAAGGATCTAATCCTTGTTATTACTTACAAACAGAGACAACTTAGGGTATGAACTACTAATACTACACACGGTAAATCTTAATGCTAATAACAAGAGACAATAAAAGGTAAGTTGAAATAACGCGTACCTCTTAAGTTCCATAGAAAAGATACCAAGAAGACAATCATAAAGCGTATTATCTTGGCTTGAAGGAAAGCTTGGAAACTCAATTACTCATGAATCCAAGGAGGTTAGACAAACATATAAAAGCATAGAACATGATATTCTTAATCATAAGTTTCTATTAGAGATTAAACTACTACTAAATCTCTCTCCTAGGCTTAACAAACTTTACTTGCTTTGTTTTACTTGTTGATGGTGCATTTAAGTTAAATCCTAATCCGGTTTTATTTCTAAATGACTTTTGACTTTTCAACAATCTTTCAAGAGATTTTGAACTTTCTACAAATTTAACTAACATTTTTCCTTTCTCATTTTGTCTTTTAATTTCATGTTTGTAATCTAGACATATTTTGCATTCTAGATCAATTTCAACATTACTCTCAAGTCTAGACATTTTATCTTATAACATGATTTACTTTTCAAAATTATTCACAAAAAATTTTGAAGGTTCATTGTTAAAGATAATTTTTAGGTCCATGTTACATAAAAGTTTAGACTCATTTTCTAGTTTGGATAAATGTGTCAAAGCAAAAGTGTTTGGTTTTAAAATGTACTGGTTCGTTGTGTTTTGGTGAGTGCAAACAACAATTTATCAAAATATCAACAAACGTGAAGTTTAACTTGTCGTGAGACAAATAAACGTGAAGTAATACAAGTAAACCGTTTAGGAAAACGATTACCTCGCAAAACTTGTGAAAGTGATATTCAAATTGTGAGACCGGGAAGTGATTTCCCGGGTCGTACCCCAACGAGGTGTGAATGGAAAGCTTCGAGTGAGATTTGGATTAAAATCTTGTATGATTGGAAAGGTTATTTGGTTTTATGGTACGTTAAACTAACGAATTTGAAAATTAACGAACGAAGGTAAAAGTAAATTAACCTAAGGCAACTATAATCTAATAAATACCTAAAACACTACGGGAAAACATAGTTAGGTATCGGGATTCCTACAACGTAAACTAAATTAGAAACGTAACGTTTATTTAAAAATTACGCGGGTGCGCAAAATAAAAAGTGAAATTTAAGTTACACACGTCCTACGGGTTTACAAATAATTTTCTTACGTGCTAAAAAACAAAAGAAAATTTTTGAAAAAAGAAAATTAATTTTTCAAACAAAATTCTATTTATTATAAATAAATCCTATTTTAAAGAAATTAAATTCTTAAAAATAATTAAGCTTGTGAGAAAAAATCTGAAAAAATTATGGGAATTAAACTAACCTAAACTAAGCATAGGAAAAATATAAATTCAAACTGGAAGTGCAAAATAAGCCAGGAAATTAGCTATCAAAAGCTGATTAGCTTATTTAGATTAAACACCTACTACTACTTAAAAACTAAATTGTGCAAGCCTTTAATGAAAAAGACCCAAGGGCGCAGTGGTGTTGTGATGTTGTGTTGAGTCATGGGCTGGTTAAGGTCTGGGGTTCGAAACCCACCTTTTTGCAAAGATAAACATTTTTTTTTCTTCTTTTTAAATCTATTTGTTTCAAAAACCTTAAGCAAAACTTATTGACCTTTTCTTGTTCTTATTTGAAAATAGTTAATAACAACACAGTTTTAGCAACAACACTATTAATCAACAAGAACAACTCGAGAATCAATAAGAGCACAAGCAGCTTAAACAAGCAAATAAGCCACAAAGTCCCCAATGGGAACAATAGCAGTTGACAATTTGTAAACTCCAACAACAACAAAATTAAACAACGAGAATGGCTGCACAAGCAGCTTTGATAAACAAGCAATAAACCACCTAAGTTCTAATGGGAACAAACAAAAACACCACCACAGCAAGATTAACAACGAGGTCTAATCAGTACATCAATCCAGGTCACTTATAACAACTAAGATTCTGCAGTCGCAGTGTTCAAGTGAGTCTAAAAACAGCCTAAAGAACAAGGGAAGTATTTGCCTAGGTTCGAATGAACTTGCACCAACAACTAAACTAACAATGACAACAATAACTATGGTAAACAATAAAACAGAATCGACAAGCTTAGTAATTCAGATTAGCCATAGGGACATCACTAACCATTCCAAACCAAACACCCCTATTTCTACTGGATTTTAGAATTTTCAAATTCTGCTACTTGATTATCAAATATCCTTATTATTTTATCACCTCTAACCTAACTCAGAAACATGGCAATTAATAACAAACAAGAACAAACAACAACTAATACAAACTACACTTAAACAGATGGTGACCTACTTGTTATCCAAAGTGATGCAGATTCTGAAAATCAAAGTATCAAGAACCACCTAAGTGCCCCCATAGGCTCTAAACCATGCTCCCATCCATGATTCTGCTGCTTCTTTTCTTTTCCTTTTCTGATCTTCTCTTTTTTTTTTTCCTTCTTTTTGCTTCTTTTCTTTCCTGTTTCTTTTCTCTTTTCCAACTTTCAATAACTTTAAATAATTTTAAATCATTCAAGACTAAAGTAACATGATTTCAAAGAGGAAAACAAGAAATAAATTACGAGATTGGACTTTAACTGAAAAGGGATTTCATCAAACTAATAATTTTCATTAAACTCAGAAACTGTCGAATTACAATAAAACTTTTAGAAACTGAAAAGATAACAAAAAAAAAAGTAAAACTGAGATGATTCATATGATAAGATGCCCTTAGGCTTACAATTATCTATCTATTTATACTAAAAAGAAGTGGTAGGTACGCTTGAGCTTTTCTTTGTCTTCATCTTCTGTAATTAGGGTTTCATCTTCCTTGAACCTTGTGAAAACATCCTAGCCATCCAATTGCTTCTACATTGATCTTATCCCTTGAATTGCATCTTGGCGCCAAAACAAACCATGGTGGATTGGTGACACGGCATGTGGTAGGTAGGGGTTTGTGAGAGGGTGGTGGTGAGTGGGATTGGGAGAAGGGATTGAAGACAAGGGATGGATGGTGAAGGTGATCTTGGCTTGTTGCAGTCACGAGGGGGGGGATGTTTTGGGGAAGACGATAACACTGGAATGCGTTTGACCAATTCTCTTTTACCCTTTTTAGGTTATATAACAAAATTGACCGTGTATTATTTGTGGGCTGGGAAACCATTTTGGGCCATGGGTGGGTTAAGGTTTCGATTGGGTTTGGATTGTGAATTAGTATATTGTCCGTTTGGTTGTAATTGTAAACACAAGGACCAATTTTTGCTATTTTCTGATTTTGAAGGACCGAATCTGCCAAACTTCCAAAGTTCAACCAAGGACCACACTTGCCATCTTTTAATTTCTCAAGGACCATGATGTATGATTTTTCCATTTTAAAGTGCCCAAGGACCAAAACTGCCAAAAACTCAAAATTGAGGGATCAAACTTGTAATTTTTGAAAACTTTTTACCCAAAGATCATTTGTGATTCGTTTTGACTTTTAAAGAGCAAGGGTTGACTTTTCTTGAAAATGATTGACCAGGGACTAATTTTGTAAGACTTTGAAAGTCGGGGGACTGAAACTGCCAATTATGTAACTTTTGTTCGTTTTTCATTTGTTTTCACTCGTTTTGCATCAGAAACATATAAAATATGATCTTTGGGATTTTCTTCGCATTTTGGTGCGTTTTTGAGTATTTTTGATCGTTTTGCAGCTTAGAATTGACTAAAAATGATGAGTATTTACACACTCATCAATCCCCCACACTAAACTATTGCTAGTTTCTAGCAATCTTTTTGAGAAAAATTAATGGATTTGAAGTCTCTTTACCAAAAGCCATCACTTCTGGAGTAGCCAGGTGTAAGAACTGTGGCACACCTGATAACCGTGTGATTTTGAGCAAATCACCAGCTTTCAACGGTTTTGATTTGTCTTTACCAGAAGCCGTTTGCTCCTGGACTAGCCAACTCTTGATGGAATAGTCAACATCTTGGTGAGTTGATTACCAATTATGGTTTTTCCACGGCCTTTACCACAAGCCATAATCTTGCGGGCTAGCCAACTCATTAGCTTTTGAGGATGATGGGGAGTTGAGGAACCATACAATTTTGGGCAAATTGCAAGCCATCAACGGATTTGAGTTATCTTTACCAAGAGCTGTTTGCTCCTGGATTAGCCAATCCCTTTTGTCGTTTAGACACGGCGAATTGATAACCACAAAAAATTTTGAAATAAAGTGAAAAAAATTTTAAAATTTTGGCCAAAAACGGGGTTACTAGACGGTAAATTCGCTAGAATTTTCCCCTCCCCCACACTTAGAGTTGAATATTGTCCTCAATATTCAAAGTCCCGGCTATTATTCCGAAATTTTGAATGAAAGACGAGAATATTAAAAGCTAACTGTGGGAACGTCATATTGTATTTTTTTCACTTTGTTTATACAAACACACACATTTTTTTTTTTTTTTTTTTGGAAAGATATATACATCTCGAATAGCTGCGGGGGGTGGCCACTCCCCCACACTAGGGTGTTAGAAAATAGAAGGAAATCAGATACACGGGTGAAAACCCATGTTTGTTGTTACTTGTTTTTGTGTGTCGAGTCGCTAGCTTGACTCGATCCCCGAATTTATTGGTCCATGGGGAAACAAGATGTGGAAAAAACAATCTCCATCGGACTTTCATTCAAGATATTTGGATAAACATATGAAGCACGAGAAAGTTCCACTCCGATGAGATAACCGCCGGTATTCAAATAGTAAAAACTAGTAGAAAGAATACCGGGATCAAAGATAGTGTTCTCACTCCCGAAGGAATGAGAAAGAAGAGAGATCACACAAAATGAAATGAGGGGAACAAAGACATTGGAATCTTTGTTCTTGAACTTGAGCTTTCTTTGCAAGAATGGAATTTTAACATGTAAGCTCATAGAAATCCCGGGAGGGAGGGTTGTTGTAAATTCATCATTAAGACATTTCTCATGATAAAATACATCTTCCCCCGGGTCATGATCAACATAATCATGAGTGAGATCATTGTTGAGACGGAATAGAGGAGATTCACTTTTCTCCAGAATTAAAAGTTTCTCGGATGAGATTGGTGACTTGAAATTCTTATCAGGAGTCTTTTTCATTGTAAAAGGAGTTTTTACATCTTCGAGTATTCCTGGATTGAATACTTTGTTTTCACAAAAAAAAATGATGCTCAATGGAAGACTCGGAAGGGGAGAGTGAATCACCCTCTAAGAGGGAGAATTCATGAGAAACAATCGACGGTTCATCAATTACATTTTCCATTTTTGGTTTCTTATCACCAAATGTTTCGTCATCACAAGATTCGCCATACAAAAGATTTTTCCATTCATTTTGATTGGCTTCAAAGTCGAAGAGATCATCATCACTTTGAGAATCACTAAGGTCGGAGTTAGGATTAAGTGATGGATCATGATACAAAAGACTTTCAATTTCTTTGAGATCGGATTCAAAGTCAAAGAAATCGTCGTCACTTCCCGATGGAAGTGGATCGATGTGAGCGAGTTCATCGGAGAACTCCTCAAGAAGAAAGTCAACATTAGAAGTGGTACTGCCACTACCAGGTTCTTTGGATTTGGGGAACACAGAAGAATGACCATTGGAGGAGAAATCAATGACATCGATGCTTTTAACCGAATGTTTCTTATGCTTGGAAGCATCGGTTTGAAACATCATTTTTTCATTATCAATCCTCAAGGTCAAAGTATTCTCATAATGATCAACTAGGGCTTTTGCTGTACGCAAAAATGGTCTCCCTAGGATGAGAGGAACTCTCGGGTCAGCGTCATAATCAACCACCACAAAGTCGGTTGGGAAGATAAACGTATTCAAACGAACAAATACATCTTCAGCTATACCGACTGGGTGAGTAATAGAGCGATTAGCTAACTCCAAGGTCATACGAGTTGGTTTGAGTGTTCCCATTCCAAGTTGTTCATAAATTGACAAAGGCATGAGGTTTATGCTAACCCCTGAATCGGCTAGAGCATTAGAAACCTCTTGATCATCTTTCAAAGAACAAGGAATGAGAAATTTTCCGGAATCTTCAAGCTTCTCGGGAAGCTCTTTGAGAAGGACTGCTGAACATTGAGCATTAATCGGTGTTTTAGCAAGTTCAAGCAATTTTTCTTTATTGCTAATGAGATTCTTGAATGTGGAAGCAAATTTCGGCATGTAAAGAAGAGCATCCGCAAAACTAATGTCGAAGTGTAGTTTTTGAAAGATTTCAAGAAACTTCTTCATTTGGATATCAGTTTTATCACGGAGTTTTTGATCATTAAGCCTCGAAGGATATGGAATTGAAGGCTTAGAAAAGCTCTTTGGAAAAACAAACTCGGGAATTGACGTTTGGACGACCGAAGGTTGGACGTGTGCGGTACTTCGTGGGCTTGAGGATTGCACCTTGTCCTTTGTCGCCTTAGGTTCACGTTCCACTACCTCAGGAGGAGAGGTAGATGAGGTAGTGGGAATCGCGGGTCTATCATAAGAAACACCACTACAGGTTGTGATCGCCTTTACTTCGCCCTTCGGGTTGGCGATCGTGTTGCTAGGTAGCGTTCCCGATCCCGAAGGTCGATCATTTAAAGATTTCTTTAGTTCAGAAATTTGACCGATCAACAACCTGTTTGTTTCTTCTTGAGCTTTCATAAATTGTTTCAATAACTCATCAGTTGGTGATGGAGTTTGAACAACGGCTTGATTTTGAGAAAAATTTTGAGCTCGGTTATTTTGATTGAAACTTTGATTTTGAAAATTTCCATGGTTTTGGTTACCATGAAAATTGTTTCCTTGATTGAAATTACCATAACCTTGGTTTCTATTCAAGTTTCCTTGATTTTGAGAACCTTGGTTGTAATTTCCACCTTGATTTTGAAATTGATTCATAGGGGCTTGAACATTCGGTTTTCTTTGTTGTTGATTTTGATTGAATCGATTTGGATTATTGGGTTGAGAAAAACCGGGTGGACCACTTTGATTGTTTACACGGTAATTTGGTTCCATTTGAGGACGGTATTGGTTACCTCCTTGATTAGAATTACCGACTATAGCATTAACTTCAAATGGATTGCCATCGGTGGCAGTACAATTGTAGTAAGCGTGTGGACCACCACAAGTAACACAAGTGTCAACCTTCTTGACTTCAGCAGGTTGAGAAGAAACTTTCTTTGTTTTGGTGAGAACCAAAGCATGAATAGCTTCCGTGAGCTTGTCAGGTCTAGCATCGGTGCTAGATTGAGCCACGGGTGATGAGGAAGAAAGACCAACATTAATTTGTGAAACAACCGATTTGCTTCGTGGAATGCGGACCTTGGATTTGTTTTCAATGATCATCAAAGCATCTTTTGTGGTTCTATTCAAGAAGTTGCCTCCCGCGGAGGCATTAAGAGAGTCTTGATCGACTTGGCTCACACCATTATAGAAAGTGTCGAGTTGCATTAACTCGGAGAAACCGTGATGAGGACATTTACGAAGCATGTCCTTGTAACGACCCCAAGCCTCACCGAATGATTCATCAAATTTTTGAGTAAATTTCATGATCTCATTCTTGAGGGCGGTGGTTTTAGATGGAGGAAAGAATTCATTCACAAACTTCTTGACCAAATCTTCCCACGTTTCAATCGATCGAGGGGGTTGTTTGTCTAGCCAATTTTTGGCAGCCCCATCGAGGGAAAACGGGAAGAGAAGAAGTTTGATAGCTTCCTCAGGGACATTTTTGCATTTGATGGTAGACGTGATTTTGTTGAACCATCGAATGTGATCTTGAGGATCGTCCCTCTCGAAACCATAGAATTGACGCGAGGTGACTAAGTTAATCAACCACGTCTTAAGCTCGAAATTGTCAGCCACGATGGCTGGGATGATGATAGCATCTCCGTAACCCTCGATGGGTGCTTGGAGAAGCTCATTCATAGTGGACTCGGCCGCCATGATGGGAATAGTACGAAGCTCGGGTTCGACTATTTGATTGGTACGTCGTCGATTACGCCTTCTCGGAATGTTATTAAGCGATTGCAAAGGACTTGTTGACGTAGACGAACGTGTGCGCATGCACCACAAAAAAATATCAATTAAAACAATACCACTTTAAAGACAAGGGAACTTAAACCAATAATCAAGAACGCAAGGTTAACTTCTAAGGAAAAACGCACAAAGGATCGGGAGAGAAGAATGGATCTCTCACTGGGCGAAGTTCGTTGGATCGCCACATACCGTTTCGACTCCTCTTAAAGTGTGTTTCTCGTTTAAAAGTTTTCCAAAACGCAAGTGATACAAAGGCAAGTTTTGATCTTTTGTTTGGGAACTTATTATGGTCACACCCCTAGTTGGTAGGTGTTCTGCCTTGGTTTGCGGTGGTAAGATTTTAACGTTGTATTTATTAAACAATGAAACGGGAAAATCTTTTTGTGTTTTTCTTTATCTTATATAGATATAATACATATAGTAGAAACAAAAGAAAAATATTTTTGGTTTTTTATACGTTTTACAAAAGCGTAACTTCTTGCGAAGGTTCTACAAGCCTAATCGTCTAAACCTTATCGAGACTTTCGACACACAGTCTCCCCGGCAGCGGCGCCATTTGGTTCGTTGTGTTTTGGTGAGTGTAAACAACAATTTATCAAAATATCAACAAACGTGAAGTTTAACTTGTCGTGAGACAAATAAACGTGAAGTAATACAAGTAAACCGTTTAGGAAAACGATTACCTCGCAAAACTTGTGAAAGTGATATTCAAATTGTGAGACCGGGAAGTGATTTCCCGGGTCGTACCCCAACGAGTTGTGAATGGAAAGCTTCGAGTGAGATTTAGATTAAAATCTTGTATGATTGGAAATGTTATTTGGTTTTATGGTACGTTAAACTAACGAATTTGAAAATTAACGAACGAAGGTAAAAGTAAATTAACCTAAGGCAACTATAATCTAAGAAATACCTAAAACACTACGGGAAAACATAGTTAGGTATCGGGATTCCTACAACGTAAACTAAATTAGAAACGTAACGTTTATTTAAAAATTACGCGGGTGCGCAAAATAAAAAGTGAAATTTAAGTTACACACGTCCTACGGGTTTACAAATAATTTTCTTACGTGCTAAAAAACAAAAGAAAATTTTTGAAAAAAGAAAATTAATTTTTCAAACAAAATTCTATTTATTATAAATAAATCCTATTTTATAAGAAATTAAATTCTTAAAAATACTTAAGCTTGTGAGAAAAAATTTGAAAAAATTATGGGAATTAAACTAACCTAAACTAAGCATAGGAAAAATATAAATTCAAACTGGAAGTGCAAAATAAGCCAGGAAATTAGCTATCAAAAGCTGATTAGCTTATTTAGATTAAACACCTACTACTACTTAAAAACTAAATTGTGCAAGCCTTTAATGAAAAAGACCCAAGGGCGCAGTGGTGTTGTGATGTTGTGTTGAGTCATGGGCTGGTTAAGGTCTGGGGTTCGAAACCCACCTTTTTGCAAAGATAAACATTTTTTTTTTCTTCTTTTTAAATCTATTTGTTTCAAAAACCTTAAGCAAAACTTATTGACCTTTTCTTGTTCTTATTTGAAAATAGTTAATAACAACACAGTTTTAGCAACAACACTATTAATCAACAAGAACAACTCGAGAATCAATAAGAGCACAAGCAGCTTAAACAAGCAAATAAGCCACAGAGTCCCCAATGGGAACAATAGCAGTTGACAATTTGTAAACTCCAACAACAACAAAATTAAACAACGAGAATGGCTGCACAAGCAGCTTTGATAAACAAGCAATAAACCACCTAAGTTCTAATGGGAACAAACAAAAACACCACCACAGCAAGATTAACAACGAGGTTTAATCAGTACATCAATCCAGGTCACTTATAACAACTAAGATTCTGCAGCCGCAGTGTTCAAGTGAGTCTAAAAACAGCCTAAAGAACAAGGGAAGTATTTGCCTAGGTTCGAATGAACTTGCACCAACAACTAAACTAACAATGACAACAATAACTATGGTAAACAATAAAACAGAATCGATAAGCTTAGTAATTCAGATTAGCCATAGGGACATCACTAACCATTCCAAACCAAACACCCCTATTTCTACTGGATTTTAGAATTTTCAAATTCTGCTACTTGATTATCAAATATCCTTATTATTTTATCACCTCTAACCTAACTCAGAAACATGGCAATTAATAACAAACAAGAACAAACAACAACTAATACAAACTACACTTAAACAGATGGTGACCTACTTGTTATCCAAAGTGATGCAGATTCTGAAAATCAAAGTATCAAGAACCACCTAAGTGCCCCCATAGGCTCTAAACCATGCTCCCATCCATGATTCTGCTGCTTCTTTTCTTTTCCTTTTCTGATCTTCTCCTTTTTTTGTTTTTCCTTCTTTTTGCTTCTTTTCTTTCCTGTTTCTTTTCTCTTTTCCAACTTTCAATAACTTTAAATAATTTTAAATCATTCAAGACTAAAGTAACATGATTTCAAAGAGGAAAACAAGAAATAAATTACGAGATTGGACTTTAACTGAAAAGGGATTTCATCAAACTAATAATTTTCATTAAACTCAGAAACTGTCGAATTACAATAAAACTTTTAGAAACTGAAAAGATAACAAAAAAAAACTAAAACTGAGATGATTCATATGATAAGATGCCCTTAGGCTTACAATTATCTATCTATTTATACTAAAAAGAAGTGGTAGGTATGCTTGAGCTTCTCTTTGTCTTCATCTTCTGTAATTAGGGTTTCATCTTCCTTGAACCTTGTGAAAACATCCTAGCCATCCAATTGCTTCTACATTGATCTTATCCCTTGAATTGCATCTTGGCGCCAAAACAGACCATAGTGGATTGGTGACATGGCATGTGGTAGGTAGGGGTTTGTGAGAGGGTGGTGGTGACTGGGATTGGGAGAAGGGATTGAAGACAAGGGATGGATGGTGAAGGTGATCTTGGCTTGTTGCCGTCACGAGGGGGGATGTTTTGGGGAAGACGATAACACTGGAATGCGTTTGACCAATTCTCTTTTACCCTTTTTAGGTTATATAACAAAATTGACCGTGTATTATTTGTGGGCTGGGAAACCATTTTGGGCCAAGGGTGGGTTAAGGTTTGGATTGGGTTTGGATTGTGAATTAGTATATTGTCCGTTTGGTTGTAATTGTAAACACAAGGACCAATTTTTGCTATTTTCTGATTTTGAAGGACCGAATCTGCCAAACTTCCAAAGTTCAACCAAGGACCACAATTGCCATCTTTTAATTTCTCAAGGACCATGATGTATGATTTTTCCATTTTAAAGTGCCCAGGGACCAAAACTGCCAAAAACTCAAAATTGAGGGATCAAACTTGTAATTTTTGAAAACTTTTAACCCAAAGATCATTTGTGATTCATTTTGACTTTTAAAGAGCAAGGGTTGACTTTTCTTGAAAATGATTGACCAGGGACTAATTTTGTAAGACTTTGAAAGTCGGGGGACTGAAACTGCCAATTATGTAACTTTTGTTCGTTTTTCGTTTGTTTTCACTCGTTTTGCATCAAAAACATATAAAATACGATCTTTGGGAATTTCTTCGCATTTTGGTGCGTTTTTGAGTATTTTTGATCGTTTTGCAGCTCAGAATTGACTAAAAATGATGAGTATTTACACACTCATCATGTACCTTACCTGTTGGTATAACAAAAAGACAATCACAAACCGGATAGTTGTAAACGTCTTCGTCCATGTCACTCCATGATTCGTATAAGAGTCTTCTTTGAGCTTGACACATGTATTCTTCGTCACTAATACCTTCATTGAAAACATTTAAACTCGTAGTACTTGTATTAATTTCAACTAAATGTCTATCCATTAGTTTTTCTAATATTACTAACTCATGTGTAAAATCAAATTGATCATCTTTGACTTGACATTTTTCATGATGGAAGTTTAATATATTTTTCCAAATATCATTAGCCGTTTGACAAAAATATACTCTTTCATATTCAATCCTTGGTAAAACTTTATAGATCATTATCTTAGCTTTAGTGTTTTTATCAAATTTTAGATAGTCACCTTGATTTTCAAAGCTTGTTTTTGTTAGTTTAAAATCACCATTGGAAATAACATGCCAAAGATCTTGATCAATTGATTTCTCATAGTTTTCAAATTTACTTTTCCATTTTCTATTTCAAATAGTGGTGGCCTTTTAATTAGATTGCCCTTCTTTGATATTTTCAAAATCCATGGATCGATCCAAGTTTTAAAATACAATATATTTTAAAGATCTTGAGTGACGTAGCTCTTGCTGCCAATTGTGGAAAACTAGAAGGGGGGGTTGAATAGTTTACCACTTTTTAACTTAATTATCTTTGAAAGCTTTACGTGTAATTAACGATTCTAACTAATTAACAATAATAAGTATGCAAGTATAAAGAAAGAAACGATCAAACCACAACATGATTTTTTATCGTGGTTCGGCTACAAGGACTCTTTTTCCTTGCCCTACTCCACGCCCCAAGTATCCAACTCGAGAGTTTCAAGCACTAGTCAAAAAGCTCCTTTCACCGGTGGAGAAACCTTTACAATCGTCGCTTACACCTTTATCCGGTACAAAGCTAAATACCGGGTCCTAGTTCAAGGTAGAACCAACCTAACGTTGCCTATCCACTTTTTCCGACACTAACCTAGATGTCGAGTTCTTTTCACAAAGGTACAACCACTCCTTTCACTCTATGTATTTTGAGGCCTAAAATACTAACCGATCACTTCAATACAAGATACAAATAAAGTATGAACTACAAGAGTCTATACACTACAAAGCTAACAATTCTTGCAACTTTGAGTTGAAACTTGTAACTTCTTGGATAAACTTGTGAACTCCTTTGCTACATAAGAGAATTACACAAGTGAGTTGCTACTGAGATAGATGAGAGTATATATGTAATATATGACCTAAAGTGATGAGAGAATTCTTGCAAATGGCTTGGTATTTATAGCCAACCAAGCCAGCTGACTGGCGGATCCGGCGGAACCAAAACAAGGGTTCCGCCCTTGTACCCTGAGGGTTCCGCCAGGTCTGACAGTCAAAGACTTAAGAAATCTTTCCATATCAAGCAATGTCAAATCATGTTTCTATAAGTCAACACACTATGGATTGAGTAAGGGACTATCCAAATGTGTAAGAGATCTTTATGGAAAGTCAACTACTAGATTTAGTAAGCTTTCCATAAATGCACATGATGTAAGTTATGAAGTCATATTATGTTTTCTATATTAAGTAATATAGCAAAGTTGTGTTTAGAATGAAATGTATGAGATGTAAAGTCTAGTTATAATAAGACTATAACTAAAATGATGTTTTACTAAAAACTAAAGTTTACACTTTGTCGTTAACAAAACTTAGCAAAGATCGTAAAATATAAATGACGTTTTTAGACGATATTTGTATTAACAGTTGTCCTTGATTTTTTTAAGAAATAATATTATATTTCGTTTACGTAAAACTTTAATAATATGATGTATGCGATTTGTTTATCATTAGTTGATATAGTTAAGGGCAATAGCTTACTAATTAACCCTTACTTAGAGGGTGTTTATGCATTTTTTGTTTTTTACTATTCATAATGACTGGGGAGTCTGCTTTAAAATTGAAAATCGTCCGAAACTATTCAATGAATAGTAAAAAATATTATTAGTCCTTGATGGTTAGTTTTCTTTACATGTTAGTCTTTAGACTTTCTTTGCTAGTCCTTCCGTTAGTCATTCAGTTCCCACTTTCAGCCTCTGGATTATTTTTTTTACATTATTAGTCCCTAAATGTATGGTCCTTTTTCTTTGTTAGTCCTTCCGTTAGTCATTAGGTTTTGGTGGTTAGTTTTTTTTACATGTTAGTCCTTAGGATTTCTTTGTTAGTCTTTACGTTAGTTGGTGTGTGCTTATTCACACACCTTTTCTTGGCCAAATTAAGACAAAAACAAATACAAACTAACCATAAATGCCAAAGATTTTGTGTTTTTGTGTTTGTGATCGTGCAGAAATGGATATTTCAAAAACAGGCAAAAATAGGCCAAAAGGGACTAAAACGAGCTCGAGATTGGAAAACGTGTCAAAAGCCAGAGTCGGGGAAGCAAATTACCATTTTTTGAGTTAAGATTGTTAAAATATACTTTAGGGAATCACATAATGCCAGAAATAGTCTTTGGAGCAAAAGTTTAAAGAATTGGCAGAAACGGTCCCTCAAGTTTGAAAATTGACAGAATTGGCCCCTGAGCATTCATTTTTGAAGAAAAGTCAACCAAGGACCTTGGAAATTCATAAGTTTTCAAAATTAACCCTTGGATTAAAGTTTTGAAGATTTGGCAGTTTCAACCCCTCAAGTTTCAAAATTGGCAAAACTGGTCCCTGGAAGTTTAATTTGGAAAAATAATCATTTATGGTCCTTGGATAATTGAAATGTGGCAAGAAAAGCCCTTGTAGTAACTTTGGAAATATGGCAAAACACACCCTTCAAAAATCAGAAATTGCAATATTGGTCCTTGGGCTTTAACACTTACAAAACCAAACGGATCTTTATTATTATTTCATAAACCCATAAACCAAATCCAACACAAACCATCCCAACACCCTCAGCCCATCAACAAGCCCAACCCACTTTTTTTAATAAAACGGGGTCAAACCTTTCCCTTCCCTCCTTCACCACCTCCCCTACTTGACCTGCTCCATCATCACCCCTACACCACTTGGCAGTCACCTCCAACCGCCCAACCCATCACCTCAAACACTCCAAAATAACTACAATTAATGCTCCTCTATCCTCACACGTTTTCACAGGCCAAATTGCAAATTCTCTTTTTGGCGCCAAAATTGGTTTCAATGGCTAGGACCAGTTTGACACATCCAAGGGATCACATTAATGTTGGGAAAGCACAAGAGGGGCTCACAAACCCTAATTCTTCACTATAAATAGAAGAAGATGCAGAGAAGATGAAGTAGTAGATTGTAGCTTAAATTTTAATGTCGCATTAGCTTAATTTCTATTATTAAGTGTACTTCTCAGCTTACAAATTGTACTCTCAGTTTCAATAGTGTAATCAAAGCTTTCTTAATCAATGAATCAAGTTCTTAATGCTTAAATACAGTTTTCACCTTTAAATGCTCAAATTTCCATTTTAGCTTATGACATGTTAAAAGCCCTTGTTTCTTGCTCCATTTACCTTCATTAGTCCATTTAAGCTTATAGAAACCTTAATATTTCATCTTTGTTCATCTTATATCAGAAATCGAAAAGAAAAAAAAAATCAGAAAATATATATAAAAAATCAAAAATATGCTTTCAATTGAAATCCCTAGCTTCAATAAGCTAGATTTCTATCAGTTTAAGCTCATATTAGCTTTTCATAGCTTCTGTGAGTCTTATATAGGTAGCATTAGTGTAAAAGAACCATTGCTCCAAAAAGTCAAAGAAAGTCAACTGTGCTTATTTATAAGCACACTTGAGCTTATCAGAAGGTGTGAAGGCCATTTGTACCTGAACTTGAAGCCTATTTAAAGATAGGTGATGAGGCAAAAAATGAACCACTTTTAGGGGGTCATTTAAGCCTGGAATTGAATTTATTTGATCAAATATTACCCTAAATCGTTCATTTTGTGATTTTAGGTACTTTGGGAGTGAAATCTGGAAAAGGAAGCAATTCGGACGTTTTTGGAGCATAAAAGTGAAGAAAACGCCAAAGACTTAATTTTCCTTGCTGGGAACAGTGTATGACGGCGTCAAGAGGAAATGCATGACGGCGTCAAGAGTAAAAGTGGTGACGATCTAGTACAAACCTGACGGCATCAAAACAAGGGCGTCAAGAGTTAATTTTGCGACGGCCTGCATAAGGTGTATATATGACGGCGTCAGACCCAGATCTAGGCAGTCCGAGGAACTATTTGGCGGCGAGATGACGGCGTCAGACATTTGTTCTTGACGTCGTCACCTTCTAAACACTATATATAGTTTTCTATTTTTCATTCATTAGAGGGGGACTTGTGTGGGGAAACCCTAGGGCCGAACTTTGTAAACCCTAGCTTGTATTTTACAGTATATTCAAGGGTTTTCACCCCTTGAATCCTTTCATGTGCTATTAAGATAAGTCTTCTCTTAATTCAATCAATATGTCTATGTGTTGGTTGTCTATATCTTGTGCTTGTCTTGATTTCAACATGTTAGGCTAGATCTATCTTGTGTTTGCTTATATCTAATGAAACCTAGATGTTAATTATGTGTTGATTACTTATTTATGGTTGTATTGGATGAATGATTTCAATGTTAGGCTTAAGAAAACTGGCAGATCTCCATTGTGTAACATGCATGAACGTCTTAGGAAACATGAACCGATGTGTACTAGGTTTTATTGGTTGTATTTAATGCATGAGTAAATTCTAATGATCCCATGTTAGGAGCTTCTTAGCCGGCTCGACATAGGAGTGAAGTAGGCACTCATAGGATTGGGGAAGTAAGTGCGCCACCCCACAATATTAAATGAACATGTATATTCGTGTTTATTAGAGTCAAAGGCTTGTATCGAGTCATAGTGATGTTTTGCAGGATTTTCCAGGAAGTAAGATCAAGTTTTTCCAGAAATTTTCCGGAAACTTAACATAAGAATTTCTGCAGGTCACTTCTGACGGCGTCATGAGTTTACTCTTGACGGCGTCACGTGTAAAAATCTGGAAATTTTACCAGTTTTGTTTTTCTAACGGAGTTTTAAAGTTTTTGTTGAATTATTAGTTTTATAATCTCCAGGAAATCTGCAAACATCATTCCACAAGCATTATATCTTATTTTGTTTTCTAGGATTTAGTAACATATGTAGATTGCCGCCGATTTTATGCGAGGTTGCCTTGTCTGTTTTCTCAGGATTTACAGGTTATATATGACAAGAAGATGATTATTATTCTGGAAGGGAAGCTTTGATTGTTCATTTTCTTGGAGGAAGATCTAACCTGGCCACCTTATTATCCATACCGAGCAAATCAGGGGAGTATTTGATTTCATTCTTTTTACATATTTCACTTTTACATTCTTCAATGTTCATCCTAAGTGTAAGGGGAGGGTAAAATGATGATACCTTACAGATACACTTTCGCTTGAGTTTGTTTGTTTGATAGTAGATGTGTAATAAAACTATGAGAAATACTTGTTAGTGCAATTTTAGCGCCAAATTTAAAATTTTTTACAACATTTAGGAGTGAAACTTTAGCCATAGCAAGCGTCTCATGGATAGGAGATTGTATGACTAGCACATAACCGTATCATTCAGAAAAAATTTCCACCAAAATATGTGAGGTTCGCCTTTAGATTTGATTGGAAAAGCATTTACTATTAGTGCTTATGAGTGTACCGGTAGCATTTAGATTCTAGAACTTGCGTTAGTGATGCATCCCGAGACCGCTAGTGAGACTACATTCGTGTAGTAGGATTTACTACATGATAAGAGGCATTAGGATCACCCTTGTGTTAAACCCGTATCATAATTACTTGACCATTTAAGTCATATTACTTGGCTAGTTAAGTCAACTAATTTTTCCCACACCTTAGCGTTGTACTCATTTTTAGTACACGAAACCCCTAGTACACCCCTCCGAGCCTATCTTTTCATTTCTAACTTTAAGCATTTTACTTAAAGGAAGAATTTGTTACACCCCACTTAAATGTACACCGAAATCGCCTTAGCCTTCCGTGTATGCACTCATCTTTAGTGCATTATTGTTATTTATTAAACCCTAAATTAATTATCTAATTGATTACATGGTTGCTAAGTCGAGTCATATCCTTGTACATATTGTTTTGGGACTATTGGGACTCATGGGTAAAGTACTTATTTTATGGAGTAATGGGGAAGAACATCGTTTATTACCCTCATATGTGCGTTAATCTTAAAAGTACTCCAAGTGTTTTGATTTTCTTAATTCGAGTCATTAGATTAGTTTATTGTAAAGTATGTAAAAATTCAAGTTTAAGGGGAATGTTCATTCCCTATGATGTATTATTTTGGATGGTAGGGTAAGAGTGTATGCAAAAAAAAATAATAATAAAAAAAAAATAAATCGAAAAAAAAAATAGAAAAAGAAAAAGAAAAAAACATACGGACTACCATCCCTTTTTATTCTATGTTCATTTTATGTTTTTGTTATTTTTCATTTATTAGCTTAAGTCGAGTCTAGTCTTGGCTTAGCAACGCCTTATTGTACATGTAATTAACCAAGATTGTTAACTCGCCACCAGTAAAGACTGCCTATATCCAACAAAACCGTGTATTTCATATCCCTACACCTAACGTTACAACCCTTTAAAAGACCTCTTTGATAGTTTATCATAGGTGCTTACACCATGTGGTGGAGGTTTGATCCTTTCCCAAGCCTATGGTAATCTATTTTGCTATGACAGGTAGTGAGAGATGTTTTCCATTTCCATACTGTAATTTATACTTTATTACACCCGAGAGATGTGAGTATCTAAACACTATTTGTGAGGTGCTAGTATATGACCTCCGTGCTTGTCTTTGGTCTTTAGTGGAACGATTATTTGTTGTAATTAATTTTATATTAGTGTTAAATGACCCCTAACTTGTATTTTGATTAGAATAAAAGCGCATTTGCTTGAGGACAAGCAAATCTCAAGTGTAAGGGTATATGATGAGGCGAAAAATGCCACTTTTAGGGGGTCATTTAAGCCCGGAATTGAATTTATTTGATCAAATATTACCCTAAATCGTTCATTTTGTGATTTTAGGTACTTTAGGAGTGAAATCTGGAAAAGGAAGCAATTCGGACGTTTTTGGAGTATAAAAGTAAAGAAAACGCCAAAGACTTAATTTTCCTTGCTGGGAACAGTGTATGACGGCGTCAAGAGGAAATGCATGACGGCGTCAAGAGTAAAAGTGGTGATGATCCAGTACAAACCTGACGGCGTCACAACAAGGGCGTCAAGAGTTAATTTTGCAACGGCCTGCATAAGGTGTATATATGACGGCGTCAGACCCAGATTTAGGCAGTCCGAGGAACTATTTGGCGGCGAGATGACGGCGTCAGACATTTGTTCTTGACGCCGTCACCTTCTAAACTCTATATATAGTTTTCTATTTTTCATTCATTAGAGGGGGACTTGTGTGGAGAAACCCTAGGGCCGAACTTTGTGAACCCTAGCTCGTATTTTACAGTATATTCAAGGCTTTTCACCCCTTGAATCCTTTCATGTGCTATTAAGATAAGTCTTCTCTTAATTCAATCAATATGTCTATGTGTTGGTTGTTTATATCTTGTGCTTGTCTTGATTTCAACATGTTAGGCTAGATCTATCTTGTGTTTGCTTAGATCTAATGAAACCTAGATGTTAATTATGTGTTGATTACTTGTTTATGGTTGTATTGGATGAATGATTTCAATGTTAGGCTTAAGAAAACTGGCAGATCTCCATTGTGTAACATGCTTGAACGTCTTAGGAAACATGAACCGATGTGTACTAGGTTTTATTGGTTGTATTTAATGCATGAGTAAATTCTAATGATCCCATGTTAGGAGCTTCTTAGCCGGCTCGACATAGGAGTGAAGTAGGCACTCATAGGATTGGGGAAGTAAGTACGCCACCCCATGAATGGTATTAAGGAATACAATCCATCATCCGCGCAACTATAACAAGTAATTAACGTGTAAAAGATATCTAGGGAGTAGTGAAATCTAAGTAAACACATTTCTCCCATATATTGCTCACAACCTTAGTTTAATTTAGTTTATTTTCATTTTAGTATTTTATTTTGATTGCATCTTAGTATTGGGTTAGTTGACTAGCAACTAATTCCGCCCAAATCCTTCAAACCCGAGATTTTAATTTGCTTTCTAAAAAAATATAAAAATACCAAAAGAATCATCCCTCATCTCTAGACCTAGTCTTTAGGTTTTCTAATCCTAGCGACACTATTCCTAGCTGAACGATCAATCCCCCGGTACTTGTCATTATACTATACTACATCGATCAGGTACACTGCCTTGTGGGGGTTGTAAGCTTCTCAAGATCCCTTGAGAGGTAAAGCCTGGTGCAAACCCCACGCATCAATAGGTTTGGATCAAGAGTTGCCCTTATTCAGCTAGGGTATTACTTGTAAGCTCCAAATTTCCATTTTTAGCTTAATTTCCATATTCTGCTTATTAACTTAATCTAGCTTATCTATGTTTCTATTTTGCTTATTCTGAGTCCATTTAGCATATTGTAGTTGTTTATTTGCTTGTGTACCTTAGTTGTTCATTTTAAACCAAACTTTCTCCATTTATATCAAGTTCACTGCATAACCTTCCTTAAGGTTTGTTTATGCTTCATTTTAGGTTTAAACCAGTTAATATAACTTAATAAGCAATCCTAGATAAGTAGCATAGCTTGTATAATCCATTTGCTTTGAAAATCTAAAACTCAATAGTTATAAGGATTGTTTGGATCAGGATACTCCCTTGTGTTCAGGGTTGTTTTGCTTGTACACCAGGTTGAGACATAACACATTAGGTCCATATAGGTCAAGTCACTCATAAAAATCAGGCCTCCTTTGTGTAAAAGTCAAAATTCCTCTTTAATCTAACTCTGCATAGTCTGTGTTAATTTTTAGGATCTATAATCATTCATACAGTTGCATAAGTAGTTAAGATAGCTTAATTTAGTCTTATTTTAGCTTATTACAACATATTCAGTCATCCAGGATCATTAGAAGTTCATCAAAGTCAACTTAGTTCATAAAATCAAAAAGTCAAAAGTGAATCAGTTTGAAAAACCTATTTTAAGTTGGATTTTTAATTTCTTCATTTCTCAACTTATTTCTACAAAATTCAGGTTTCTAAACGTTTTTCAGCTTGTGTTTTCAAAAACAATTTTTACTTATTTTTTAGAATTTTTCTAAGTACTTATTTGAAAGCTTAAAGTCACCTACAGGGCAAGTCAATGCCCTGCACCAGAGCATCTTGTTCCATAAGCCCTTTTTCATAAGCTCCTAGCTTCTTCATTTGAGAAGCTTAGCCTATGGCTTTTAGCTTTTAAAAAAGCCCTTCATTCCATCTTTAAGAGCTTGTGCTTATTTGGTTATTTAGAGCTCATTTAAGTTCTTAATTGTGGACCTTAAGTTTGTGCCATTTCCACTACTTCCTCAGTGGTTACATAAGCCAACTTTCAAAAGCTCCTACTGAGCTTATCTGTGGGACCCACCTTGAATTTGTTGGCTTTTTGGGATGCCCAATAGGCTATCTTGTTGGTTCCAGACTTATTTTGGATCTTGGAGCTTTTGCCCCCACCTTATTTTGGCCTGCTAATTAGCCCTTTCAGGCCTGTTTGGTTTGTTGGATTTGGATTTGCTTATTTTGCTTTTTCTGCTTATTCAGTGTGCTTATTTGGTTGTTTTGTCTTATTTCAAGTTTGTATCATCAACTTTTAGCTTATTTTACACTTTGTTCAGTCTTTAGCTTATTTGGTTTGCTTATTTCATCTAAAAACTCCATTTTAAGCTATTTTAGCTCACTGTTGGTGTAATAAGCTCTCTCAAAGCTTATTTAAGCTTTTTGTAAAAATTTGTTTTATAAAAGTTGGTTCTTTTTAGTTATTAAGCAGTTTGGTAAAAAGAAAATCAAAAAAATAAAATAAATAGAAGAAGTGCAAAATTTTGGGGTCGAACCTGGGACCTCAAGCACACACAGACACACCACACAACATCACACCAAACTGCCATAGGGACTTTTTCAGTTATATCTTGCAAACCTTTTTATTTTACACCCTTTTTCTCTTTTTAGCTTATTTTCTGCTTATTTATTAAGCACTTATAACTTTTTATATTTTCCTAGATTTTTGCCACCTTATTGTATTTGTATAAAAATTTTCATAATTTTCTCTTTTCATTTAGTATTTTTAATATTTAAAATTAGTTTAATTAGTTTTAATTAATAATTCATAAATAAAAATCTTAACTGCTTATTTATAAGCACTTGCATCTTTTTATATTTTTCCTAAGTTTCTGTTATAGTAAAGTATTTTTAAAACAAGTTTCAAAATCTTTACTGTTCATTTACTATTTTTCATAATTAAATTTAGTTTAATTAGTTTTTAATTAATAATAAGTAAGTAATTTCTCAAACAGCTTATTTATAAGTTGTAAGAGCTTTTTATAAGTTTCTTAGGATTACTGTGATAGTTAAGAAGTTTTAGAAAAAAAATCATAATTTTCCAAGTTAGTTTAGTATTTTTAATAATTTTAATTAGTTTAAATAAGTAAATAAATAGTTTTTAATCAATAATAAATAATTAAAAAGTCAAAAAAAATATAATTTTCTTTTTTCTAAAATTTTATTTTATTATTAGATTTATAAAAAAGTAATTTTCATCCCCTTAGGATTAATTCTGCTTTAAAATCACTTTTTCCTGTACGCGTTTACGTTAATTTTAATTTAAACGTACGTTTTCGGATTTAAATACGTTTTAGGGTTATCTGATTTCCAGTTATTGTTTATATTGTTTATTTAGTTTATTTTCATTTATATCTGATTAGTATAATCATCCAAATCATATTTCTGTTACTTTGTCCAAATCACTCAATCTTCAAACGTTCCCAAAATACAATTTCAATCCTCGCTGGGACATAACGACCCGTGAAAACACTGTGCTTACACCGGATCACACTTGCACACACTCAGGTTTTACTTATTGACCACCCTTGGTTGATTGGTTAATCTGGGGCAGGCCATTAGTCATTCGGTTTCCATTGTTGGTCCCTATATTTTTTTTTTTTTTTTTTTTTTTACATTGTTAGACCCTAAAATTTATAGTCCTTAGGGTTCGAACTTTTATTTTGTTCTTTTGGGTAACTTAACTTATAATGTATAATACTTTTCTTATTTTCAGGGTCACTGAACTTATATTTTTGAATTGTTAAGTAACATAAATGTCATGTTTTAAAGTCCAGCAATGTGTAAATATATTTTTAATAAGTTTGATGACCCAAAATGTCATGTTTCATAAATACAATAACCCAAATAAAAAAGAAAATGAAAATTCATTAACTTAGGCACATTTTGTATATTAACCTAATTTTGTACGCATATTCATATTTGTTTTGAAGGTTTTTTTTTATCGTATAAAAGTCAGCCTAAAATGAGTTGCAACTTGCAAGTTGCAACAAATGATATGTACCACAATAACGTCTATCACTCCTTGAGAAGTCCAAACTACTAGTTTTGTCTAATTATGTAAATCATTTAACTCTCCCTCTTATTCTCAGTATCCAAAAATAAAGCTCTACAAAAGTCTTGCGCCCCAAAAATATACTGATGACATTTCAACGGTTTTCATCCATATTTTTGGCAAAGATTGATTCAAGTAATAATTTTGTTATGCATTTAATAATAATTATTATGTTAATTTATTCTTAATTACTTTTTATTTGTCTCTTGCTTAGATATTTAGCTTCATCTTTATCTCTTAGAGTCTATTGCATACTACTTGTTACTTTGAGAAAAATGAGCATTTCAAAATCGGCGTCAAAAAACATTGCATCTGAGGAAACAAGCAAGGATGTTGAATATGCCGATATCTTCGGAACTGACGGAGAATATATCTCCGACAACGGTGACAGTGGAGAAGCCGTATCCATGAATAAAACACACCCAACAATTGAAGTTGAACAACAACCGCAACAACGAAAAGTGAAGCGTACTCTTTTCTCACCCTCCTCCTCCTCCAACAACGCTCACAAGGTACGTATATTTTAAATTTAATTTCTTCTACAAACAAACTTATTGTTGTTTTCCATCTTTTGTAACAAATAATATATTGATTTGTTGAAGGAAAACAAAATCAAAGAAAGGAGCAATTCCAAGTCAGCATCGGCGTCCGAAAATGTGGTAACTGCAAGAAAAAGCAAGAAAAAGCGTACTTCACTGTTTGAGGTGGTTGTTAATAAACCTGAGAAGCGTATTTCCAATACCGGTATCAATGGAGAAGAAGCCCCGACCAAGGAGGTGGAAAAACGTGGAGTTAAGCGTACTCATTCCTCCTCTTCGTCCCCCATTAATGCTGATAAGGTACTCACCTTTTTTTTTTTTTTTTTGAACAGCTGGAATATATAAAAGCAAAGCAAGACGCTAAGCAAACCAATTACAAGATGTCAGAAATGGCTTTACATGGGGTAGATAGCCACAAACAGCTTAACTACCGCAAACACAATTTGGTATATATGCGCTATCTCGATCTACCATGCAATATTTTTGGATGTATGTTCTCATCTATATATATTCCATATGTTACAAGTGACCTTAATTAGTTGCTTCAGTTGAAATTATAATTTTTTTAGCATACTTGCATGGATATATGGCATGTAAAATAGAATTCTTGTTTTTATATGAACAGCATATACATGTGGTTTTGTCTTTAAAGCATACTCGTATATATCATGCATATACTTGAGACATAAAGAACATAGAAAGAACAAACATACGCATATAAATTACATAAACTATAATTGAAACTAAATAACTAATCACTTAATCTTGGGGTATTTGAAGCAGGTTCACCATTATACTATTTTATTGGGTCAAGGTTAATAGTAATTCAAACGCTGTTTTGTTACAAATAAAAATAATACAGGTTGAGTCCCTCATATTCTTGTCATTGAATTGCTGTTTTGTTACAAATAAAAGGTTAATAGTAGTATTATTATTGATTTTTTTTATGACTATAACTTTTATTTTGTGGTTAAGACCTAAAGCTTTTTTTATTGATCACAAATTTATGTTTTTAAAGTTTGATTCATTTATTTGAATTTGAGAGACTGTAGATCACACTTGTTAAGATATAATGGACCCTATCCCCTGCTTAAATAATGTTTTATTAATAGATTTGTTGATCAAATTAACATTTTTATATGCACATGGATCATCATTAGCTTATCTATCTTATTTACTGGGCAAGTTTTTTATTTGACCTATCTATTTATATACAATTTGGAATGTTTGAAGGAACTGCTGTCGGGTACACCAAAGGGGCATGGTTTGGAGATAAGGGACCAAGAAGCTGAAGTTGTAGAAATCCAAAATATTGATTTCATACAGGCAAACAATAAGTTTGTGAAGGTATTCTCATTCAAAGACGAAAAAAAGATTCTGAAGGAGTTAATAAAAACTGGTCTGAAAAGTGGAACAATGGAGTTTTGGAATAAAATAAAGGGCGGTTCTTTGAGATTAAGCATTCCTTTGGATCGAACTCAGATTTACGAAAAAATAAGGCGTCTGAAGCGTTCCTATTTAAGTAGTTCTGGCCTTATTGAAGACAAGGAGAAAAGAAGGCTTTACAATCTGTCCCATGAGATATGGGGAGATGAAGTTACTAAATCTACTCTTGAAGTCAAAAAAGAAGCAGAAGACCAGGGCATAAAACCAGTTGAGGTGGTTCAACAGAAGATGAGAGAAGATGTTGATCCCAATTATCTTGAAAATCTTGGCAAGTTTATCGCAGAACTTAGAGATAATGACGTCTTTGATATTAGATTCCCTTTCAAAGAAGCAATGAATGTTGTTCCTGCATCCAAAATGGCGCCGATAGATAAAATGATTAAAGGTTTGGACATTCCCTTTTTGAAACAGTACAGCAAACAGATATCGGCGGTTCATGAACTCCTGCAAGCCGTATTATCACATCCTTCATTTCCGTCATCGGATTAAAATTAGCTTTTAGCATGTTTTTCATGGAGTCACGTACTTGAGATGGAGCAAAAAACTGTAGCTCGTTTTATTTATTTTGCTTTTGCAACTTGAAATTTTTCGTATTTAAACATTGGTGCTGTTATTTAATTTCCTATCATAGCAAATGATTCTCATTTTTCTTCCACACTCACCTCAATGTTATACATGTTTCAATTCCGGTATTCATGGTTGCTTGTACCACGTGCTGTTATTTACCATTAATCTATATCTATAACGTCATTTTTCTGTTAAGGTGTATACTGATGGTATTATATACTTACCTTTTAGAATGGTCAAGGGAGGGGTAGAGTTTGTCTACAATTTCCATGATCACAGAAGATTGAATCACATTCCCAACCACACAGTATCTACCGTTAGCTTTCGGATTTTCAAAAGCTAAAATATGTGCCATAGCAACATCTCTCACATCAACAAGTCTATAGACTCCATCTGGGGACAATTCTTTTCCTGCATATATGATTTAAGACCTTACATGAGTTTCATTTAGGCGCACCCCTCAATCAATCGTGCATATTATAGGGGAGAAACTTACCACATTCTATTAAGTTCATGAATGCTTCAGAAGAGGAGCTGAGAGTTGGCTGTAAGATTGGACCAATCGCAAAGCCAGGATTTATCGATACCAAATCCAAACCATTCTCTTGTGAAAATTTCACAGCAGCGTTCTCAGCCATGTCTTTGAAGCATGATACCATAACTAAGAAAAAAAAAAAAAAAAGCTCATAAATCAATTACAACATTTGTTTGTGATCGATATTAACCACATCTCAACCTATCATAATAACAAGCAAAGAAATCAGAATTTCCATAAAAAATTAAAAAACAAAAAACAAGTATACGTTTTTTTGCTCACAAACTAGTGGATCTGAGAACCATGTTTCATCCACCGTATCACCAAACACTGGACCTTTTGCACCAACCACGACTGCTGATATGGAAGATGTGAAGACCACTCTTTTCAGAGATGGAACTTTTGAAGCTGATTTTAGAACATTAAGTGTCCCCTTCACTGCAGGATCTATCAATTGGGCCTAATGCAAAAAATCCAAAAAATGAAGTTTTATGCATTATAATAATAATCTAAAAGTTCAACGTAATGTGGAAAATTAGCTTAAAAAGACAAAAAATGACCTGTGGGTCATCGACTATGAACTGAACAGGAGATGCTGTGTGAAAGACGCATATGCAGCCATTAACTGCAGAGTCGAAAGAACCATCTTCAGCCAAGTTAGCTTCATACAAAGATAGTCTTTCTTTTGCTCCATCTAGAGCAAGTAAATGTTCTGTCTTTTTCGGATCAGCTGCAGCATATTTGAATGGGAATCAGAAACCAAACGGTTGCAAAAGTGGAATTAAATCATATAGCTTACAACGCAGTCTTTCCCCAATAAATCAGTTTTGAGCTCAAGTTTGAAATTACTTGAAGACATCGTTAAATTTAGCATCATAGTACTATTTTAGTAGCATTTTAGTCTTGCAGTTGCCATATAATCGCAACACATTGCAAACACTTTGTATAAACAAATTTACACTTAAGTTCATTTCGATTTCAGGCTGCTTAATTGACCAACAGGTTTGCTCAATTGTTTAATGAAGGTGGACATAAATTCTTTGATTGGACGTAAATAATAGCGCTTAACATTAACGGAACTTATAGTACAAAATTAAACGTGGATCAGCAATCCCATATTTCGAACTTGGCTACCTTTTTTAGAAACCATGCATGCCTAAAGGCTAATTGTAATGTACTTAACCAGAATCTATAACAAGATTGAAGGTTAACACAAACAAGACACCAGAATTACTAGACAAGAAATGTAATTCGAAGTGAAATGTAGAAGTGGGATTTGTTATTGATCACTGAGTTGTTACAAGGACAAGTAAGGAGAAATTACATCAAAGACTGAATTGCTAAATGTGAAAAGACAAGTAATTATACGACTGAGTTTGGGCGGAAAGGGTAGTTATTGTTGGTTGGGCGCGTTTGGGTTTGTTTAAACTAGTCACGTGCATAGCACGTGACCCTTCCATTTTGGCATATAACACTAATAAGTAGCGCCACTGAAATGCTAATTCCAACTATACTATGTCCATCACTCCACCCCTGGTTTATAGTTATAAAAAATATATATATGTACACTTAGGTTCTATGACTTGCACCTTTTGAAGCAGATATACACATAATAATAGATCTCTATCCATCGGCTTACCAAACCACATAAATTCGTCGTTTTCTTGTTGATTGTGTATCTTTGTACACATGGTCGGACACTCTCCTCAGGGCGTACCTCAGTTTGTGGCCAGCCCTCAGGCATATCTCTTTCAGAACGTTCATAACCGTTAATGTTGACCCGCCCACACACACACTGCCCCAAAGTTGCAATCTGTGTAGGCGCTACACCATTGTGGTTCGCCATGTAGCTCACTTGGTTCCAGACTACAGAACTTTGGCTCAAAACGGTCATGTTTCTCATGGGCAGACACTCTCCTAAACGGGTCACTAAGTCACGGTAAACATAAGTTCAGCATTAGATTCTACGTATTGTCCATGGGGGCGGAGCCAAAATATTTTTTGAGAGGGGGCAAAAAAAAATTTTTTCATGATGGCCCGAGAAAGAAAAAAACCTGTGCAAGACTGCCACTAAATTTCTTTCCCCAAACAATAGCAGCTAAATAAAATTAAACCAAATATATGGCTAAAGTTATATGATAACAAAATAAAAAATAGAAAAGACAAAAATGGGTTGGTTTCCCATTTTTCAATGCACACACGACGTGACTACAAGGTCATATAACATTTCTCTTTCATTGGTGACCACACATGTCACAACAATAATAACATTAACTTCAGTGCCGCCTTTAAGGGAGTGCAAGAGATGTCATTGCACAGAGACACTGCTTAACGAGGGCACAAAATTCCATGCACTTTATTACATGTATATATACACAACATGAGGTTTGTGTTTTTATTTCACACACCAGTGATACATGTGTATTTTGTATGTGTGTTTAAGGGCCTCTTTGGGGTGATCGCACAGAGCCACCAAAATCCATGAGACGGCCCTGATTAACTTTTTTCTTTCATGCATGCTGTATTTTTTATTTTCTCGTCGGACTGTGAATTTTTTTCCGGCAAGTTTCATTTTTTTTTTCCTTTTTCTTTTCTTCTTTTTTTTTTCCGAATCTGTCAGCTTGACTGACATTATTTCATTTACTTGTGAGGGGGCAAAATGACGGAAAACACCAAAATCTCAAAAAAATACACTACGCCATAAAGTTTTGGGAGCACGTCCGTAGCTCCGCCTCTGGGATGGGGTTGTGCAAACCAATCATCTACCAACATTTTGCATAAATCATATATAAACTTCTAGGGGCAACCTCCAAAGTATAAAAGTAAGTAATCACTATAATAATAACCCCAATTTGGAAACTGGTCAACCTAAATCAACATTCATATTTTAATTTTTGCATAAACAACTTGAATAAATAACTGAAAAGCTAAACTTAGAAAGTTTTATAAGTTGAATTTGGAAATAGACTGACCAAGTGATCTGGCAGTAGCATGGACAGTGTAGCCACGAGCAAGTAAGAGCTTAATGAGCCATGAAGCTATGAACCCAGAAGCTCCTGTAACACAGACCACCTTCCCTTTACCATCCATCACTCTGAAAACCAGTCAGCTGCAAGGGGGTGTTTGTTGGTTGAAGAAGATGGATAGTGATAAAAGTATTGAGAGAGAGAGAAAGAGAGATAAGTGAGGAGGTATGCCTGTGTTTATGTATTTGATTTTATTTAACAAAATGCTTGAAAAGACAAACATACCATTGTATTTAACAGTCAACGAAAGTCAAACTAATGGCGTTAGCAAAAATGGATCAAACCCGTTACGGGTAGTCGAAATCAGGACAGGATCCGAGACTTTTGAAACTATTAAACCCGTTACGGTGTGCCAGCTCAGCATGACGTTTGTCGTTTTACAACTTTCAGCGGGGACATTGTGTCCTCGCCGAAAGTCTCCTCGCCCGTCCTCCATTTTGTTGTAGTGATCCTTTAAAGCATCAGGAAGTACATAACCACTGTGGTATTCAATCAAGCGAGCTTTACCGTACATTACTGTATTGTCTTCCTACTAGGCTTTTGGTAAGTACTTAATTCTCGTGCCTCTTTTACAATTTAAAGTTATTAACAAATGAGTATAGATGAATGATATAATGTGACTTATATAGGCATGTACACACCGCAATACCAATGACTACTTAAGGAACTACCAAAGGTGAACAGAAGCGAAACCCCATGGTTGATCATTCTAATGCATTCACCATGGTACAACATTAATAGTTACGATATTAGAATTTTACTTTATATGTTATCATCTTATTCCTAACTTATAACAAGTTTGTATGCGTAGTAGAATGCTATATACACTATCATTTGATTAACTCCAAACTTAAGAATCAACTGAGAACACGCACTACCTGATGTTGGAATAAATTCATTTCATTTTTTTGCATAAAATGGCACAACAATGGGGTGGATAGAGTATCATAAGCCGGTAATAGTTATGCTAGTGTTTGTTCCACAGGTTTTAAGGGGAGTTTCCAGGATCGAAATAATCAAACAACAATACGCCAAACATCATACAAGAATTAAAAATAAGAAACAGGATGATGGGTTGAACCCTAATGAAACTGATATTGATAATGAAAATGTTGATTTTGTTTACAGAATTCCTACTCTATATATACTGATGAATCGATGCTTACATGAAGAGGCATACTGATTAAATAAAAGTAAACGACACAAACTAAAAACCTAAACATTACATATCTTAAAAACTAAACTAAATAACCGTTTTAACATACTGGATTTGTTGGCCTGTGGCCCAAACCGAAACTATCTACAGGCTTTATGTTTTGACCCATCTTGTTCTCTTTGGCATGTTAGACATTAGAAACGTCCAACAGTGTTACAATTTACATATGCAGGAGTATTATTATCAGCGAAAGCTTTTTTCTTGCAAGAAATTAGCCCTTGCGTATTTGCTGTATTTAGACAGGCTTTCAAAACTTTGTTTATTGCTCATATAGCTTACTTTTCAAGGTATTTTTCAACCACGATAGTAGAAACCATGTCTATTTGAATTTTATAAAATGAATTAGTAGGTTTATGACTTGAACTTTGTTATGTACTGCAGGTGTAAAAACTACAAGATGTTATATGGGATGGAAGAGTTTTTCGTTGATCTTCATTGCTTCACTCAACGGGAAAATTAGTTTTTTTATGTTTGTAAATATATCTTCCGGTTCCCTTTATATCTAAAAGATATTATAACTACAAGTTATTCTTTTATAGTTTGAATTACTTGCAGGGGGGACAGGCAACCAAATTATTCCATGTGACGGCATATTTTTAGCCTCATCAGCAGCGATAAGTGCTTTTAAAACCCATCAGAAAGAGATATCAGCAAGCACCAAGACCCATTAGTAAGGCACATTAACAAGGGTCATTAGCAAGCCCCATCAACAATATGTTAAATGTTACGTATAAACATTAATAAGTAAATGTCTAGGATCGAACCCGAGACCTCGGGATTGCACACTTTACAAACAAGAATAATGTAAAATAAATATATATATATATATATATATATATATATATATATATATATATATATATATATATTAAATGTATCGAATATATATATTTATAACACTTAACGGACTAAACGGTCGTTAGTTAATAACCGTATGGACTAATTATCGTTAGGGACGAAAGATAAGGACTAGAGTGAAACTTGGGAGTCAAGAAGGATCTAGAAACCCCTTTGGGGTGCTATGGCCGGTCGAAGCCCACACAAGGGTCGACCCAAGCCTTGCTTGATCACCAAGAAATCACCTAGTATAAATACAAGGCCAAGGGTAAGACTTTCACATCTTTTGTGCACACACTCTAACCCTAAAATCCTTGTTTTCTTTCTTGTTTTCCTAGGCCGATCGGTTCAACCCCCCACCTAAGGGATTGGGTCAATTTTGGTTTAATCCAAACTTAAGTGTTTTGTTTACTTGCAACAAACCTTTATTCGTTGGTAGTTTGTGTGTACAAGAACGAGGTAATTACTTACTTTAGTAATTATCAAGAGATCGATAAACAAAACGGTAAAGGGTTTATCATTGATCTAATTGTCCAAGAATCAAGGTTTATTTGAAGTGCATCGGGTAAGTTTACTATTTATGTTTTAGTTAATAATTATGTGTTATACTTGATCCTAGCTTCCGCAATATGTGTTATTTGATTGTCAAACTCTAACAGTGGCATCACGAGTCATGTATAACATGTAATTGATTACTAAAACGTAATAAAAACCGGATCTTTAATTATTTTAGATACATGTTTTTTTTTATCTAGGGTTTTTCCTTATTTTTTTTTTAAATTTCGAAACCCTAACCCTAATTTTGGGGGGGGGGGGGGGGTCGATTTTTCCATGAAACCCTAATTAGGGTTTTGTGGTTTTCTAAGATTATGTGTAATCACTAGAAACCCTAGGTCATTAACCGGTTAATTGAACGTATCTTGTGACCTAATTGCTAATTGTTAGGTTTTAATCCGTGACTTACATGCATGTTCGTCATGGATCTTGTTTTTTTATCACATGTTAATATAGATCTTAAATTGGGGAAGACTCCAATACATATTAAAATCAATTTTATATGCTATGTGGTGTGTTAATTAGCTTTGGCCTACGCAATTGATTCGTCAATGTATGTGGCTCTCTTCCATTAAGAGGAGAAGGCCTTAGTTGATTGCATGCATTATTATACCTAGAATTGATTTTATTAGGATCTTTTCTAATACGGATTGCATGTGGCTAATTGTTTCACTTATTTATTATTGGTTGTTTTGATTTTCTTTGATACTTGTTTATTGTTTTAGTTGGACTTGTTGTAAGCAATAAAAGGGTTGTTTTTATAAAGAAAATTAATACGGACTAATAATTGTGAAACCCTAAAGTGATAAAGTAAGAATCTTGCAAGGTCTTATTGCCAATCGTGGTCCGATTCGCACGGTAATCAGCTCCCAGGCGAGACTAGCAAAATTCAAACTTTATTACTATTTTGAGATTGAATCCATAAACTTTTGCTTGAATGATGTTTTGTGCAAATATGCTTTTAAAATTAAGTCTTTTAAGATGATATTCATAACCGTGATTTGAAGGCTTAGAAAAGAGCCTTAGAGTCTGCCTTGGTTATCACAATCTTGAATATGTCTTAAACGAATTACTTTTAAAATCATATATTGTAGAAAGTCATCTTAGGGTTTTGGCATAAACCTTAAGTAAAACTTTGTGTATTAATTTCACGAATTGGATATAAAAAGGTTTTATGAAAACTTATGTTATAAAGATGAGTGCATGCATCTTTGTACATATTTTTTATTGACATATCAAAAATTAATACCCTTAATAATTTAAGTTACGTGCCATCTACCTAAAAGAAACACTTGGAATTTTAATTTAGTAAACGTGAGACCTAGGCTAAATTACTATAACAAGGTAAAATTCTTTTAACGCGTGAGACCATAATTGTAATTTTACAGTTTCTAAGGTAGACGACTTAATTAAGTTGTGCGTGAGACCTAGAACTTAAGGCATGAGATGGGATGAAACATGCTTACAAGGCAAATTGATGAATCAATTTGTAGTAAATCCCATAATGATCTAGGAATTGGAAATCTTGTTTGCCAATTATTGTTCGACAGATTACCAACTTTTGTACTTTCACCACTAGCAGATCAACTGATGTGGTGGAATCTATGTAAAGTTGGATCCTAGATTTTCAAGAAAATTAGTTGGTTATATGAATATAGCCTTGGGTATTTTATTTTTCTTGAAGATATTGATTATCGAAAATACTAATATTTGAACTTTATCTGTAGATATGGCTCAACCCGATAACCAAACTGTGATTTCTGCTTTCAAGAGTCATCTTGAGAGAGAAAAACTGACTGGAAAGAATTTCAATGATTGGTACCGTTCGCTCAGAATTGTCTTGAGGGCGTCTGGTAAGATTGATTATGTGACCGAGGAATGCCCTGCTGAACCTGCTGCTACTGCAACACCAGAGGCAAAGGCAGAATGGAAGGTAACTAATGCTAAGTATAATGAGGTTGCCTGTTTAATGCTCACTAGCATGAGTGCTCAATTACAAAAGAAGTATGAGTACTCGTCTCCTAAGAATATGCTTGATAACCTCAGGCAATCTTATGAGAAGTCACCTGCAGTTGAATTGTATGATGAACTTGACAAGCTACACAACTGCAAGCATGGTGATGGTAAACCAGTAGCCGATTATGTGGATGAGATGAAAGATTCCTTTGATCAACTTCACAGAATTGGTTTTGGTTACCCTGAGAATGTGCAAGTGCACTTGATCAACAGATCCCTCAACAGGGATTTTGCTGGTTTTGTGCAGAACTTCAACATGCATTGCTCGGGGAAGACAGTCTCAGAATTACTCGCATTGCTTGTTGATTATGAGAAAAGTCTACCAGCCAAGGTCAAGACTCCTACCCCACAAGTGTTGGCAATTCATGGGGGGAGAATCCAGAAGAAATCGCATGTGAACAAAGGCAAAGGTAAAGGTGATAAAGGCAAGCAGGTCATGGCCTATCAATCTCAACCCAAGATGAAGCAACATCAGCCTAAGCAGAACAAGGTGAATCCGCCAAACAAGAAGGATCAGGCTTGTCACCATTGTCATGAAAAGGGTCATTGGAAGCGCAATTGCCCTCTCTACATTCATGACTTGCGACTCAAGAAGCAAGGGAATGATGCTGGTAACCCCAGCACATCAGGTGCGTTCTTTATGATTGAATTATTCACTCTTACTCCTAAATTGAATTCATGGGTATATGATACAGGATGTGGCATTCATATTTGCAATACATTGCAGGGGTTTAGAGTTGAGAGAAAGCTGGCCTATGGACAACAATTCTTGCACGTTGGTAACGGAGCGCATGCAGGAGTTGAAGCTATAGGAGTTTTTAATTTAGTGTTGCCTTCGGGCCTAGTACTATCTTTAAATAATTGTCATTATGCACCGTCAATTGTTAGAGGTGTAATTTCATTTTCATGTTTGTTGAACCAAGGTTTTCATCATACTATTTCAAGCAATGGAATTTCAGTTTCTTTAAATAATGTTTTTTATTTTAATGCTATTGCTGTGAATGGTGTATTTGAAATTGATATGAATGATAATGATAATGCTTTTGTTAAAAATAATTCAATGTATAGCATCAACAATGAGAGAATCAAGAAAGGTCTGGATTCATCTTATCTTTGGCATTGTCGACTTGCTCACATTGGCAAAGATCGCATGAAAAAGCTGCAACATGATGGGCTTTTAAATAACATCAATGATGAATCATTTGATAAATGCGAATCTTGCATTGCTGGGAAGATGACTAAGAAACCCTTTAAAAATAGGATTGAAAGGGCTAATGATCTACTTGGTCTTATTCACACAGATGTGTGTGGACCACTTAGACATGTGTCAAGGAGAGGTGCTAGCTACTTCTTAACATTCACGGATGATTACAGCCGTTATGGTTATGTTTATTTACTTAAACATAAACATGAGGTATTTGAAACATTCAAAGTGTTTAAAGCAGAAGTAGAGTTGCAACTAGGAAAGAAGATTAAAGCTCTTCGATCCGATAGAGGTGGTGAATACCTGAGCCAGGAGTTCATAGATTATCTAGCAAAGGAGGGAATTGTCCAGCACCTTACTTCTCCATATACTCCACAACAAAATGGTGTATCTGAAAGAAGGAATCGTACATTGCAAGACATGATACGATCTATGTATAATCTAACAACTCTTCCTTTCTCGTTTTGGGATTATGCCTTAGAATCTGCGGTTCGCATTCTAAATATGGTTCCAACAAAGAAGGTTGATAAGACACCATATGAGGTATGGACTGGAAAAGCTCCTAACCTGTCTTATCTAAAGGTCTGGGGTTGTAAGGCGTATGTTAAACGTGACTCAGCAGACAAACTCCAACAAAGATCTGTGAAGTGCATCTTCGTAGGATACCCTAAGGAAACTATGGGATACTACTTTTATTACCCACCTGAAAACAAAGTATTTGTTGCAAGGTATGGAGACTTCCTTGAAAGGGAGCTCATATCTCAAGAATTCAGTGGGAGAGTATATGATCTGGAAGACGGTCAAGAAGATGTAGAACCTTCTGAAAACACTAACCAACTTCTGGTAGAACCTGAAAGTTTAGGTCCTCCACCTGAAGTTGAAGTGATTCCCATTCGTAGGTCAACAAGACCAGTAAAAGCTCCTACTCGTCTATGTCTTAATGTAGAGAGTGATGAGAATATACTGGGTGATCTTGATGAGCCTACAAGTTATAAAGCTGCCATGAATGGACCTGAAAAGGCCAAATGGAAAGAAGCTATGGATGGGGAAATGCAATCCATGGAAGACAATGATGTCTGGGAAGAAGTAGACCTACCTCCGGGTGCCAAACTAGTTGGTAGTAAATGGCTCTACAAGAAAAAGACTGACATGGATGGCGTTGTACACACCTATAAGGCCCGTTGTGTAGCTAAAGGCTATACACAAACTTTTGGTGTTGACTATGAGGAGACCTTTTCTCCTGTAGCTGACATAAGGGCAATTAGGATTCTTATAGCCATAGCCGCTTACTATGACTATGAGATTTGGTAAATGGATGTAAAAACTGCCTTCTTAAATGGTCGCCTAGATGAAGACATCTATATGGCGCAGCCTGAGGGGTATGTAAATCCAGAATTCCCAAATCGTGTATGCAAGCTTAAAAGATCCATTTATGGATTAAAGCAAGCATCACGACAATGGAATAAGAGATTTGATGGTGAAATTAAAAAGTATGGATTCACTCAAAATCTTGATGAGCCATGTGTATATCACAAAGTTAGTGGGAGTAATGTAATTTTCCTTATATTATATGTTGATGACATATTGATCATGGGAAACAACATTCCAAGTTTGCAAAAGGTTAAGGCATATCTTGGAAAGTGCTTTTCTATGAAAGATTTAGGGGAAGCTGCATTTATTCTGGGAATCAAGATATATAGAGATAGATCTCAGCGATTAATTGGATTAAGCCAAAGTGCTTACATTGATAAAATACTGAAGAGATTCAGTATGCAAAATTCCAAGAAAGGATATTTGCCAATGCAAGAACAACATGGCTTGAGCAACAAGGTTTGTGCTTCAACACCTGCAGAGGTGCAACGCATGAAAAGAGTCCCTTATGCTTCGGCTGTGGGATCTATAATGTATGCGGTAAAAAGTACAAGACCTGATGTAGCATTTGCTCAGAATTTAACTAGTCGATATCAGCAAAATCCAGGTGTAGCTCACTGGACTGCTGTTAAGAATATTCTTAAGTACCTTAGGGCTACTAAAGAGATGTTCTTGGTTTATGGGGGAAATCCATCGGCAGAACTTGATGTTACAGGTTACTGCGATGCTTCTTGGAAAGGTGATAAGGATGATACGAAGTCTCAGACGGGTTATGTCTTTGTCATTAATGGAGGAGCTGTGGATGGGAGGAGCAGAAAGCAGAGTGTACTAGCAATGTCTGCTATAGAAAGTGAGTATATAGCTGCTTCAGAAGCTGCAATGGAAGCTGTTTGGATTAGGAAGTTTGTTTCAGGGCTTGGAGTTATGCCTTCGATTCAAAGACCTATTAAAATGTATTATGACAATTCAGCTGCAATTACATTTGCCAATGAGCCTGGAATCATGAAAGGCACCAGACATTTCCCGATTAAGCATCACTATGTTCGAGAACAAGTCGAAATAGGCGAAATCGAAATGCTCAAAGTTCACACAGATGATAACTTGGCAGATCAATTAACAAAGCCTCTACCTGGCACCAAGCTTTACAAGCATGCTGAAGGTGTAGGACTTAGATTAGCTGAAAGTTTCATGCCCATTTGTGATTAGTGTTTGGATAAAGGATGTAATGTACAATTATTATTTTAATGGAATAAAATATGTTTTATGTTTATTTATCATTGTCTTAATAATATATCCTATATTTGCATGTTTAAGATCCATGAATAATTTATTATTCTAAAATGTCCATTGTCGATTAATGATATGGGAATATCATTAAACTAAGACAAATTTGAGTATTGGTTTAGGATATACTTGAAAGTATATTGATGCGTAGTCATACCAATTTCACATAATATTCGATGAATTGAATATTGGACTTATCCCAATAATATGATTTAAAATTTAATGTGAGAACCATATTTAAAGTTATCCTCAGACTTGAGATACCAGATAAGTGTCATGGATGTAGTGCATTTTTGTGAAGCAATCTACCGCTCACCGTAACAGAGAGTCATAAGGGTTGTTTTCAGAAGTGTTGCAAAGTTCATGGGTTATTCTTGTAGTCAAGAAAGAATTTATTCCTTCTGATTTGTTTAGAAGTTTAATACTGCTGGGCCCCTCGTAGGGTTGACAAAATGTTTGCATGGCCATGCCCAAAGTCTATCTGGAATACGTTCAGATGTTTTGGTAATTTTGTTCAATCATAAAGAAACGAGAAACAGAAATTTAATAAAGGAACTCACATCTTTATTAATGTGGTATTAGTAATGAAAGGATAATTATAATGATGAATCATTAAAGGTTTTTCCAGGAAACCTAGCTCGGATTGAACTAGGGGCATTGGAGTGTTGCAAGACGCTAACCAGTGTCATTTTACTATTAATGGATATACGAGTGGGAGCTGTTAAATGTTACGTATAAACATTAATAAGTAAATGTCTAGGATCGAACCCGAGACCTCGGGATTGCACACTTTACAAACAAGAATAATGTAAAATATATATATATATATATATATATATATTAAATGTATCGAATATATATATTTATAACACTTAACGGACTAAACGGTTGTTAGTTAATAACCGTATGGACTAATTATCGTTAGGGACGAAAGATAAGGACTAAAGTGAAACTTGGGAGTCAAGAAGGATCTAGAAACCCCTTTGGGGTGCTATGGCCGGTCGAAGCCCACACAAGGGTCGACCCAAGCCTTGCTTGATCACCAAGAAATCACCTAGTATAAATACAAGGCCAAGGGTAAGACTTTCACATCTTTTGTGCACACACTCTAACCCTAAAATCCTTGTTTTCTTTCTTGTTTTCCTAGGCCGATCGGTTCAACCCCCCACCTAAGGGATTGGGTCGATTTTGGTTTAATCCAAACTTAAGTGTTTTGTTTACTTGCAACAAACCTTTATTCGTTGGTAGTTTGTGTGTACAAGAACGAGGTAATTACTTACTTTAGTAATTATCAAGAGATCGATAAACAAAACGGTAAGGGGTTTATCATTGATCTAATTGTCCAAGAATCAAGGTTTATTTGAAGTGCATCGGGTACGTTTACTATTTATGTTTTAGTTAATAATTATGTGTTATACTTGATCCTAGCTTCCGCAATATGTGTTATTTGATTGTCAAACTCTAACACAATAACCATCAGCAAGGCTCAATAGCAAGTTCCATCAGCAAAACTATCAGTGAGACTTATCAGCAAGCATGTTGAATATATTAGAGAAAATATTATCATCTTTATCACGAGCTATCGATGTAATCTATTAACATTTTATTTCTTTTTTTTGTTACTTTCTATTATGTAGTATAAACATGTATACTTCATTAGTAACTTTACAAGACAAAATATATTTTAAAATACTTCATTATTAAAAAGACTTCACGTTTTTCATTTAGCCACGTTCATGTAGAATCTGAGAAAATGATTCTAACAAAATTTGAACCCAGAACCCCGTCCGTGGACGGGGATCTAAAACTATACAGATTAAACAATGTTAGTATTATATTTACTTTCAACAAACTAACAAAATTTAAGCCAAAGCAATCTAACAAAAATCAAACCAAAGCCTCATGATCTAACAAAAATTAAACCCCAAAGCCCCGTGCGTGCACGTGGGTCTAAAACTAGTAATTAGCTAAAGACCTTTGGATAATTACAATGATTTTTTAGAGGAAATTACTGGGATAATTATTCCATTTCCAAAAAAGACCTTTGGATCATTAGCTAAAGACCTTCATAACTCCAGTACTTTGGATAATTAGCTAAAGACCTTCATATGTCCGAGAGAGTTGTTGAGAAAACTGGGATACTTTGTGGGTGCCTAAAGAAGTTATCTGGATCAACTCTAGCCTTGATTCTGATCAGCTTCTTAAAATTGTAACTCTTCCAATACCTTTCACCCCAAACACTCGCTTCTTCATAACTATCACTTCCAACTCCCAAATCCAAATCATTGTAGTTAAAATACGCTTCCCGCGGGCCACTTGATACGTACGGCTCTAGAAACGCTTCAAAGCTTTGTAGCCAGTCTCTTCGTGCAAGCGATGTTGGAGTTGTGTATGAAGGTTGGTCGCTAAAGTCAACCATCATGAAAAATTGGAACAACACCCCAGCTCTATGAGGATACGGAATTGCAATCTCGGAGTACTCATTCATTATTCCTCCAAACGGGTTGATTCGAAAAGTCGCTGATCCATCGTTTTCAAATATCTTTTCCCATATCTTTGTAAGCCCCTCTATGGAGATTGGTGCTCGAACATAGTCAGATTTACCTTTGATGTTCAACTTGGGGGTGGCTGATCGATTAAGGAGAATCTCGGTGGGAGTCGAGGCTGAAAAGCCTGCAAATTGAAGGCTTGTTTGCACCATTTTCATTTCTTCACATATCTCTCGTGTCACATAAAGCTCTGGGAAGTTTTCTTCTAGCAACGCAATCAGTGTGTCGCTAGTACCTTGATAGATTCCCTTAAACGCCATTCTTATGGTTTTCTTTGTCGTATATCCAACATTTTTGACAAATAATTCAATCCTTATGTGCAAGTTTCGATCAATATTTGGCAAAACAGTTTGAAATTTATGGAGAATTTCCGTAGCACCTTCTTCCAAAGTTTTATTGACTACAAAAACAGTCACTAATTCCGGAACTGGAACCAACCTCAGCTTCCATGCCAGAACAATTCCAAAACTAGAAGCACCGCCACCACGAATTGCCCAAAACAATTCTTCGCCCATCGAACTCCTATCAAGAATATCACCATTAACATCCATAAACCGAACATCAACAACATTATCAGCTCCAAGACCGTATTTCCTCAACAGATTCCCGTATCCAGCACCACCCAAGTACCCGCCAATAGCGACTGCGGGACAAAGACCAGCTGGAAAATACAGCGTATCTGTCTTTTGAGAAATAGTATAATATACTTCCCCAAGTGTAGCGCCAGGCTGGACCCACATGGTGCTATTCGCAACATCCACGTCCATAGACCTCATATTAATGAAATCAATCATGACAAAGGGCACGTCAGCTGTGGATGAGAGACCCTCAAAGTCATGGCCTCCGGACCTGATCCTGATCGCATATCCATGTTTCTTGGTGCATAAAAGAGCAGTTCGAACCTGGTGTTCGTTGACTGGAGTGACAATGACTGATGGTTTAGGAGTGTTGGGTTGATTGAACCTAGCATTATTGACTCCTGCTTGCCAAACTGGTAAGAAGGATGAATTGACGGAAGTGAAAATGAGTCGTCGAGAGATGGAAGTATAGTTGTTCGAGTTCCACCGAAGACATGATATGAAATCTTCGGAACCTGGTGTAACATCAACGTTTGAGACCAAAGATCGGCATGAACCCGAAATGCAAAGAGCTAGAAGCAAGTGGAGAACACAGGAGGTTATAAATTGAGACTTCATAATGTAAGTTTTTGTGTAGTGTTTAATAGTGAGAAATGAAGTGTTTAATTTATATGGAGCGAAGGGAGATTTTTTATGGTCTTTTTAGATGTACTAATGAGTATTTTCCTCGCAATAAATGAAAAAGAAAAGAAAAAAACAAGCCATATGCATGCATGAGAAATAGGGATGGCAAAAAAACACGAACCCGATGGGGAAACCCGAAACCCGAATTTTTTGGGACGGGGAGGGGCATGCTTATCGGGTTTTGAGGGCTTAATGGGGATTCTTATCGGGTTTGGGGCGGAGACGGGGCATGTCATCCCCGCCCCGCCCCAAAATACATATATACATATACATATATGTATACAGTATATACATAAATATTGTGTTAGTGTTTACTTACTATACATGTAATTTTGTAATTTTTGTTAGTTTTTATCTTTGTAATATTTCAAATTATGATAATATAAGCTTGTTTTGTGTGTCATAATATTCTAAAAATGTTGTGACTTATTCAATACTTAATTTATTCTTAATGGGTTCTCGATTCTTCAAATTATTTCATAAAATCATACTGCTAATAGTGTAAAATAAGAGTAATCAGGGAACGGCACAAGTATGATGAGCACCACGCTAATAAAAGACAACCCGATAAGACCCCAATGGGGAATGGGCGGGTTTGGGGAGCATCTCGCCCAAATGGGGCGCCCCGATAAGATCCCCAATGGGGATTGAGGCGGGTTTGGGGATGACTTTTGTAATTGGGTTTGGGGATGGGGATAGCTGCTCCGCACCAAACCCGCCCCATTGCCATTCCTACTTTGAGAAAAGAACAGTTTGGGTAAAACTAAAACATGTTCTATTAAGCAAGGAAAAAGCAAACTTGTTTTCTTCGTTATTTAGTCAAACATATTTTATGGCAAAAGTTTAATATATAAGTCATATTTGTTATAGAACCAATGAAGCAATCTCATCCATTCATTTTTTTTATCCAAAAAAAAAAAATAATAATAATAAAAAATAAAAAATAAAAAAACCTAAACTTTCACCCTTTTTTTAAAAATTAATTATCTCGCAAACCGTTAATCTACGCGAAAAAAAATCATATCATCGCGATGAGAACTAAATTATCTTTCTATAGATATGCAAATCTATATACTTTCGACGATTTTTTTTCCCCGCCCAGTAAAAACACATGTGATTGGTAAAAAAAAATTATAAAAATCACATGTGATTCGTTAAAATCAAATCATATGTGATTTGTAAAAATCGCATGTGATTCATAAAAATTATATATGATTTGTAAAAATCAAATCATATGTGATTAGAATTGCATATCTGTAGAAAGATAATTTAATTCTCGTCGCGATAGTGTATTTTTTGTGACTTGAAGATTTACCATTTGCATGATATGTTGTTTAAAAAAATGTGAAAATGATTTTTTATTAATTTAGATAAAAAAAAAATAGATGGTTATGATTGTTTCATTGGTTATATAATAAATATGAGTTATATGTTGAGCTCACCTCGACATGTTGTAAACATGAAAGAGTACTTTACGGCTAAAGGATTAGATGATCTTTGACCAAGCCTTTCATTTCATACTATTATAGTTATACTAAAGGCATGAACAAAGTAGTAGTAAAAATGTATCACTGTGCCTACACAAGAAATACATTTCAAGTTTTTAAATAAAGAATTTTTAAGTGATTTAATATTTTGTTGAAAGATATTTTGTGAGCAATATTTTTGTGAGAGTAACATCTCAAATATCCAACATAAATTGGTATTAGGGGTTGTTCGAATCCATTTGGGTTAAACAATTTCTTATCATTTTTATAAAGGTGTCATAGCACGACGACAAGGTTTTGATCTCAGTCATGTTGTCGTCCCAATTTTTGATGGTGAAAATTATGATTATTGGTGTGTTAAAATAGAGACATTGTTTGATTCTTTTGACGTGTTTGACGATGTCAAAAACACATTTGAAGAACTCGTTGATACGGAAAAATTAACCAACGAGCAAATGAAAGATTTGAAGCAAAAGAGAAGCAGAAATGCAACCGTTCTAAGTATGATTCAACGGGGAGCCACACCGTCAATCTTCCCAAAAATTATGCATCGAAAAAAAACAAAAAAAAAAGCTTGGGAGGTGCTTAAGCAAGAATTTCAAGGAGACGTGAAAGTGAGAGCTATAAAACTACAAACTCTCATACGAGATTACAAGAACACGAAGATGAAGGAAAATGAGTCACTAAAGAACTATTCATCTAGATTAACCGATTTGATTAATCAGATGAAATTGAAGACCAACATATTGTTGAGAAAATTCTCATAAGTATTCTCGAAAATTTTGATCCAATTATAGCAGTCATTGAAAACACCAAAGATCTCAAAATTTTGGGTATTCAAGTATTGCTAAGTTCTCTCAAGTCATATGAGCAGCGTATGACACGTCACTCCAGCAAGGCGATCAAAAGTGCATTCCAATCTAGTTGGCAAGGAGACAAGAAACCACCACAAAACTATGGAAGAGGAAATTCATCCCGAAGTGGTCGAGGATGCAGAAATTTTAGAGGTTGTGGACATGGACAAAGCTACGAAAGTTTTAGAGGTTGATGTGCTGCCATTCGTATTGGTTTTTATATTATCAAGTTTTAAATTTATATTTTGCCGGACTATACCTAAAGACACACTTTCACGGGCCGTGTACCCGATCAGATATAGCCAATGGGGTAAGTCGAGGTCGTTCTTAGGAGTAGTGTTGTTTAGAAATAACCTAGTGAATTTTACATATTAGAATGGAGTTTTGATTTGTGATTTAATTAAACTACTAAAACAAGAAAAGTAAATTAAACTATGTGGGTTGTGATCAATAAGAGAAGATAATGCTAGCTATGTTACTCCTACTATATTCATTTAGTTATTTGTTTACTCGTGCAATGATTCAAATGCAAAGTGTTAGTGACATCAGAAACACATAGACAATGCATTTCTATCTAAGGTATTCTAGACCACTTGGTCTATGCATCTAGCCCTACACATGCAACCTATATCCCTGAAGCAAATTATCAGTCTACTCAGTTACATGCATGCAATAAGCGGTGTCAACTAATTTGTGTGATTTATCTACGATACCCCTTTAGTCCAGGCGATACCTACTCTTCTCACCAGTTAAGCCTATTAAAGAGCACTATACTAACTTAAGTTTTTTAGGCATTATCTGTCTAACCTCGGGTTTCTAGGCCTCGAGTCCTAAGGAAGGGTACTAATGAAGCTAGGTGAAATACCAACCTTTGTGATATGGATCACCACTAGCTCAAAGACTATTCATATGATGATCTAAATAATAAAAATCAAATGCTACACAAATAAACGAGTATATTATTTGAACGATAAACACATAAACTATCTAAAACAATGAATTAAATCTTTAAAAACAAAATAACATAAACATAGTATTCATAACATGGCTAACACCTTATGGTGTTATATAACCACCCGCTATTTTTCAGGTCAATACTATTTACTAAACTCGTATTTATTACTTTGAAACATACTATAATACTTCTTACGCATAACTTTTTAGTAAAAATCGTGTAACCAAGAAGCACCCTATTGTGCACTACGACGCCTGACCAAATTTTGATCTACATATTTTTAGTACGTTGGTACTACTACGACGCTCATTTATTTACTAGAGCACACTTGATTTCATTATAATTATAAGTTCATAATTATTTATTTAATTTAATTAAGTAAATAAATGTTTTCATAATCCAAATGCATGAAAAATGTACCCAATACTCCAACTAATAATTTTTATTACATTTCTACACATATTAGAGTGTTACAAAAATACAAAAAACATTTTATTTCACCCTTTGGTATTTAATTTATTATAAGCACTTAAATGATACATAATTACTTTAAATAAATTTATTACGGAGTACTAAACAATACATTTTAAAAACCCAATGCCTACTCAAGATACATGAATACAATACTTATTTACCAATTACACTTTATTTCACTTACTTACACATTTCTACTTATTTGTTAGTAATAACTACACCAAATGTTCAAGCAACTAGAAGTCAGGATGGAACTATATTGGTTAGGAGACAAAAACTTACAAGAAGTAAGCCTCCCCCCCCCCCCCCCCCCCCCCCCTCATTTTCAGCCGATTAAGCCATCACAAACACATGCCTATTTGAAAATCTTGGCTAAACATAATTATTCACATGTACTAAATATTTAAAGTAACAAAATATCTACATAATATATATTATGAAATCGGGCGAAAACAACAGACAAAAACACATGAAAAAAAAAGAAAAAAAAAAAAAAAAAAAAAAAAAAAAAAAAACGTGAGCTAAAAAAATAAGTGAATTATATATATATATATATATATATATATATATATAAAGTGAATTAGAAAAAAAAAAGACAATAATAATAATAATAATAATAATAATAATAAAGAAAAAAATTGTGAACTAAAAAAAAGTGAATTATAAAGAAAACGTATGAAAATAGATAAAAACGTATGCAAGCGAAAAAAAAACATGAATTAGTTAAAAAAAATAAATAAATAAATTAAGTTTTAATATTTAATCTTATATTAATCCTCACTATTAGATCAAATTAGATGGGTGGTAGTAGCAAAATAAAGCAAGTCAGTATAAAAATTCTTATTAGCATGCATGAAGACCTATACGGTTAGGAGACCTATACTAACCGTATATAGACCTATACCACCGTAAATATGTTATTTTTATTTTTCCTTATCTTTATGTAAATTTTACATATGGAATGGAAATGCAACCAAACTCTTGTCCATTAAATTGTTCAAATGTCGTCTTTTAATTGGGTGGAGGTGCCTTCACCGTGGTGTAATTTAAAACCTTTCAATTAAAGGCCTTATCTTGTCATATTCGCAAAGAGTAGGTCCCATTTATTAAGTGGACCCAATTAGCCATCATCAAAATGGACCCAATGTGTTAAGATACGTTGTCAAATAACCCGTCCAAATGTGTTAACATTTAATATCTTATGAAAGGAACAACAAATCAAAATGGACCCAATATGTCCATGTGTTAACATTTATGAAAGGAACAACAAATCGAAAACAAATAAGCAAACCAACATATCATATTGGGTCGTTTGCTACACGTTTAACCACATATTTGTTATTTAATCCAATTGTAACAAACGGTATGTTTTAAAATTGATTAATAGTGCTTAGAAAATTTCAATTGCTTACTTTTATCTTATTGCTTACCAGTTTTCTCTCAATCGTTTCCCTTCATAAATCAGTTACCATTTCCCTCCACCGCAACACCACCGTTCATTATCACGATTAATTTGCTAATGGCGTTTTTTATCTGAATGAACCTGCTGTATAAGTTTCAGAATTTTTTAGTAAATCAACGGATTGTTTTAGCTGTTGAGATTTGTGATAATTCTGTGAATGTAGCTACCGATTGTTTAGCTATTGCAGTTTGTGATAATTCTGATGATGTATCTAGTAGCAGTTACACTGATTGTGCTTCTAATCTTGTTTGATAAGTTGTGTCAAAGTATAGTTAAGTGGGCCTTCTAATTTGATTTTATAAACTAGTACCATAGTATGTGGCATTTAGGTACTGTATGTAAAAGTAACGACGACTCTAATAAATTAACTTTATTATTCGTTTAACAATTTTTCTATCTTAATTTGTATATATATACTAGCAGGGTACTCACGCGTTACGGCGGCAGATACCCTGTAACAAAAATTTTTAACGAATAATGTTTTATAATTATATGATTCATTGTTACAATAATTTTATAAATGTCGAGAATCTCATTTTAAAATAACTTTCAAACATTGACAAACTATTCTATTATACAAACCAAATAAAGATTTATGCTTTTCTCCTTTAACATGAAAATCAATATAGCTTGCTTAGATTGCACCATGTGTTAAAATGGTTGTACTTTTGAGTGAAAGGGTGATTTAACAAGATTATTAATTGTATGTGTTGAATTGATGTGTTTTTGCTTTAAATAGTTGTAAACATTGCTTTATTACTTGTAATGCTTAAAAAGTATTTATGGAAATCTTAAAATTAATAAGGAGGGAAACACTAAGGGTGTGTTTGGTATGCTTGATGGAATCACTCTAAGTATAGGTTTGAGAATAGAATGGAATGGAAATGGGTATGGAGATATCACTTTTCATAGGTATCCACAAACCCACAACATCATACTCCTATGAGGAAACCCACATATCATGGGTATCCTCATTCCATTGTGATGGGGCCCTTAACCAACCAAACAACATCTATGACTTTCAAAGTCATAGATTCATTCCCATAGTGGGATACCAAACGCACCCTAAATATATTATAGGTTGTATGGATTTCTTTACGTTATCTGTATTCTATAATTATAGCTGTAACAATATTGCAAACATGTTTTAATAAACAAAGTGCTACTACTAATTGTTACTATTTATCGCTATTCCTAACCACTACAACTAACTGATAATGTAAGTTTCACCAAATATATCCGTAAGTTATAATGAACAGTTACTTAAAGACATACCAAAGTGATGATATGAGCAGCAACATTATCATATACTAGCAGGGTACCCGCGCGTTGCAGCGGCGGGTATCTTGAAATACAAATTTTCAATGAATAATGTATTTTAGCTTATTATATTCTTTTTGACAATAAATTTACAGATATAAAGAATTTGGTATAGCCCGTGCCCGTTCTGGCTCGAACCCGTTGGCCCGTGCCTGTTCGGGCTCGATCCCGTTTAGTCCGCACCCGTTCTGTAACACCCCCAAAATTTGATACAGCTGAAGACTCAACAAGCTTTCGGGTTGTTACGGGGATTGGTATCCAACACAAGACATAATAGAACGAGATAAAGTAAACATAAAAAAAAACGCAACCAAAACGGGGTTTTAAAGTTTACATTTATCCCAACATCATTCAGAGTCAGGCCCAAAATAACATAACAGTAGGTCCAAAATTAATTATCAGAGTTTAGAAAAATAGATCCATAAGCAAAGAGCCTTAGCCGAGCCTTCCATTCCAAGCATCCATATCATCACTTAATTACCTGAGAAAACGTGCTAAAAGTCAGCTTTCGTTGGTGAGATCATAGGTTTAAATTCATCTAACAATATAGTGGACATATACGCAAAACGCTTGCTAGCTAGACTAAGGATTCACTAAAAGCCTGCGGATACCCTCCGCTCCAATCCTAACACACGGATACCCTCCGTTCCAACATAGATATTCGGGTAACCCCCGCAATACCAAATAAATACTCGGATAACCTCCAAAGTATCAATAACCTATAGGTGCACACTATAGTATCTAAATAAGCCAACCTTGAATAGTACACACGAACCGTGCGACTAAAGCTGACAATAACCAAGTAAGTCAACCTTGAATAGTATACATAAAATGTGACTAAAGCTGACAAAACATCCTAGTCTATACGCATAGCAAGTTTAGAAAGAATATATAAAAGCGATAATAGTCCACATAAGTGGGGCTATGACTCACCTCAAGTCCAGAAAATAGCAAGAAGAAGTCGGTAGAAATAAGATGTATAGTAACTCACAACACAACAACTACGGACTCGGCACGACCTAACAATATCAACTCGTTCAGAAATCATTTCCTCAAATTCAAAATATTCCCAAACCCGGACGTAATCCGTTTTATTTTCCAAAAATCCATTTCGTATTAGTTTGGTGTATTTGCGTTTGGTATCCATACGGGTAGTGGGTCGACACAAAACAAACCAAAAAGGTCACACAAAGAATAATAAAATAAACTATAGATCTAATATTAGCCCAATATATTATTTAAATAAATCGCCAAAGTTTATTAAATCCGTCGATTTGATAATCCTCGTATTTATTTACGTAAGATACCGTTCCAAGATTACACCCAATCCTAAAGCACATAGCACATAAATACTATATAGTATATATCGTAGTTTAATAAATTCCTTATATACATCGTCAAATTGGTCAGATTTCCCGATATATATATATATATATATATATATATATATATATACGCAATTTATTACTCTTTACATATACCACAACCTATGGGCGTCGTAGGATACGATGCCCATTAATATATTCATTTCATATAGCCAAATAACCCGGTTCAATCCTTCGGTTAAGTGGTTATTTAGTTATAGAAAACATTTATATTAATCGTCATATATCCGTGACAACATGAAAGTCACAAATAAAACTTACCTGAACTCGAGTGACAACGACTCCGCATAACTCGATAAGTTTACTAGTTATATATATATAAAATGACATTTTATTTAATGTTTAATAATTGTCGAGAGTTTCTCGTTTTATAACACATTTTTATAATAATAATACGTTCAATAATATTACGCCACTTTCGTAGCCTAATATATATCTAGTCGTATTATTTATAATATGACTCGTGATTATTATTATTATTAATATACGCGCTTATATAATTATATATCCGTTATTCACGTCTATATATTCATATAAACGTTTATATTATAAATAACTATTATTACGAGTTTTATTACTTATGTTTTATTTGTAAATAGTTATCGAGTCATATGAAATGGTCACATGTCCGAGTCATGACTCTCGGCTCATTGTCCAAGTCCAAAGTAATAAGCAAATGTCATAAAAACAATACATCTCCGTCCAACACAATCCCAATCCACGTGCTACAACAATAGGGTCCAACTACGGCACCCGACTAACCTATCTCCGTCAATCTAAGTGACCGTCTCACAATCGGTCCCCAATATCACAATTCGTCAACACTTCTCAATACCAAAATTACAATATCCAATGTCGAGACCCAAACATGGTCTCGACCCACATGTATTCGGCCAAGGGACAAGTAAACAACCAACAAATAACAACAAATCCAAACCAAGTTATAATCCAAGAACAAAGTTATCAAAGTCATACTCGGGTGGGTTTACCAAGCCACACCCATGTCCACATGACTCGACCGAGTCGTGGCAAATACCACGAGCCAAGAGGGCTCGAACCAAGTATCAAGGGTCACCAAAAAGGCTCCAAAGAGCACCCCAAAATAACCATTCGACCCAAAAAGGTCTCGGCAACAACAATAATAATACGGCTACGAGCCGCGACTCACAAGAGTCGAACCAAGGCAATAACGAGCCCAAGGCTACGAAGAGCCAAACCACGGCTCCAAAATAACAAGACAACGAGCCCACGGCTCGAGGCAATATCCAAGCCGTGAGTCGAGGACTCACGGTTCGAACCAACCCACGGACAAAACGACCCGGATACCAAACCATTTATAAAAATCGAGGTTCCAACAAAACCCCATAAGTATTACTCCGTTTTTGGGTGAAAACCCAACCGAATCCAAACCCATCGTGACCAAGGGTCACGTTTTAATAAAATACGCGAGTCTCACTCGCCTCACCTTCGGCTAAATATGCTCTAAACCGTGTAAACCTTTGAAAATGGTGATTGGTGGTGAGATTTGGTGATAATACGTGATGAAAATGATGTAATAAGGGCGCGTGTAGGGGCGGATCTTGGAGATTCAAGGGTGAGGATCTCGAAAATGGTGGTGGTTTGTTGTGGTGGTCGGCGGTGGAGTGGTGGTGGCCGGATTATCAAGCGGCGGCTAGGGTTAGAGGGGGGGGGGGGGGGGGGGGGGGGGGGGGGGGGGGGGGGGAGAAAATGAGAGAGATGAGTGTTGGTGTTTGTGTTGTGTGTTTGTGTGAACCGGCCCCAAGGACCAATTTGTAGTTTTATTCTTTTATTTTTTTATTTTTTTTTTTGTATAATTAATAATAATAATAATAATAATAATAATAATAATAATAATAATAATAATAATAATAATAATAATAATAATAATAATAATAATAATAATAATAATAATAATAATAATAATAGTAATAATAATATTACTAGTAGTGTGGAGCGGGTAAAGTGGGTAAATGTAAAACATGTGGCCCGAAACCCGAACTCATTTCAAACTTTAATATCTCCCGAAAAACATCTCGTATTTACTCAAATATCGTCGGACTCGTAAAACGAATCATAAAATTTTTCGTTAGGTAAACCTAGTGCCAGAGTCAACGTAGTACCAGTGAGAATTTAAGAATACATCACCGAGCATAATATCAAAATAAATTATTAAAATAATTCACGAATTCCATAACGTCATTAAATATAATTATCCATAAAAATAGGTCTTACAAGTTCGTTGTGAATAAAAATTCCAAATAAAGATTATAAACGAACTTTAACGTAATGCGGGTTTTCAAAATAACTCCCTAAATTGCCGGTTGTCACATCCTCCCAGTCTCAGAAGAAACCCGTCCCGGGTTTCACTCGGAACAATTCATCTACGAAGCGAAAAGCTTCGGATATCTCTTCTGGAACTCGTCCTCACGTTCCCACGTAAATTCTGGTCCGTGTCGGGAATTCGAACGAACCTTGACAAGCGGAATGCGACTTCGCTTGAGTCGTTTAACTTCACGATCTAAAATCTCAATTGGCTCTTCCACAAAATTCAATTTCTCATCAGAAAGTCATTTCTTCAAATTACTAGCGTGAAACACGTCGTGAACTTTACTCAGTTCATGTGGTAATTCCAACCTATAAGCTACGGGCCCAATTCTTTCTAAGATAAGAAATGGTCCAATGTAGCGTGGGTTGAGTTTACCACGTTTCCCGAAACGTATCACACCCTTCCAAGGCGAGACTTTCAACATCACTTTGTCTCCAACCTGGAACTCTAAAGGTTTACGTCTCTGATCGGCGTAACTTTTCTGCCTATCTCTGGCTGCTTGCAACCGATCACGAATCTGAGCTACTTTCTCTGCAGTTTCCAAGATAAGTTCAGGGCCCGTGAGTTGGCTATCTCCAACTTCTGCCCAACCAATAGGCGAACGACACTTTCTGCCATACAAAGCTTCGAATGGTGCAGCTTTAAGACTTGTGTGGTAGCTATTATTATAGGAGAATTCCGCAAGGGGCAAGTACTTCTCCCAACCTTTACCAAAGTCTATGATGCATGCACGAAGCATATCCTCTAACGTCTGAATGGTCCTCTCACTTTGACCATCGGTTTGGGGATGATACGCAGTACTCATATAAACTCTCGTCCCCAAATCCGTTTGAAGTGATCGCCACAAAGCTGACGTAAAGCGGCTATCGCGATCCGAAATAATAGATATCGGGACTCCATGACGAGAAATAATTTCCTTCACGTATAACCTCGCAAGTTTATCAACACTATCATCTTCACTAATTGCTAGGATATGAGCAGACTTTGTTAGACGATCCACAATTAACCAGATAGCGTCACAACCGCTAGCTGTCCTCGGTAATTTGGTAATGAAGTCCATTGTAATCCGCTCCTATTTCCAGACTGGAAGTTCTGGTTGCGTTAGTAATCCTGATGGTCTCTGATGTTCGGCTTTAACCTTAGAACATGTCAAGCACTTACTAACGTACAATGCTATATCTGCCTTCATGTTTGGCCACCAATATAACTTCTTAAGATCCTGGTACATCTTGTCAGACCCAGGATGAATAGAGTACCTTGACTTATGCGACTCATGCATAATTAACTCCCGAATTCCTCCATATAAAGGTACCCAAATCCGATCTCCAAAACACAGTAATCCATCAGAACGCTTAACAAATCCTTTCTCATTCGCAACCATCCCAAATATATTTCCAGCAGATCTGTTTTCTGCTTTCAACGCTTCCGTTTGAGCTTCAAGTATTTGAGACGGTAATGGCGATACGATAGTCATTCCCAATGACCTAACTCGTAATGGTGGTATTCTTTCCTTTCGACTAAGAGCATCAGCAACAATGTTTGCTTTACCAGGATGGTAGCGAATTTCACAATCATAATCGCTTAGCAACTCAATCCAACGTCGCTGTCTCATGTTAAGCTCTTTTTGGTTCAAAATGTGTTGCAGACTTTTGTGGTCAGTGAACACAACACACTTTGTTCCGTACAAGTAATGTCTCCATATCCTCAAGGCGAAAACCACAGCACCTAACTCCAAATCATGGGTGGTGTAGTTTTTCTCATGCTTTTTGAGCTGTCGGGAAGCATAAGCTATCACCTTCTCTCGTTGCATTAACACGGCTCCCAAACCTTTATGTGAGGCGTCACAATAGACGACAAAATCCTCGTTACCTTCAGGTAATGCTAAGATAGGAGCACTACACAACATCTTCTTAAGCAATTGAAATGCTTCCTCTTCTTTGTCTCCCCATTCATACGTAACACTCTTTTGAGTCAATTTGGTTAATGGTTTAGCTATCTTCGAAAATCCCTCAATGAATCTTCGGTAATAACCGGCTAACCCTAAAAATTGACGAATCTCTGTTGGGGTCGTAGGTGCAGCCCAATCTTTTATTGCCTTAATCTTAGCAGGATCCACATGGACTCCTTGTCTATCAATCACGTGACCCAAAAATTGTACCGTCGGAATCCAAAATTCGCATTTCAAAAACTTGGCATAGAGTTTCTCCTTCCTGAGCAATTCTAAGATGAGTCTTAGATGCTTCTCATGCTCCTTCTCACTCTTCGAATAAATCAGAATGTCATCGATGAACACAATCACGAACTTATCTAAGTAAGGCTTACACACCCGATTCATGAGGTCCATGAATATCGCCGGTGCGTTAGTTAACCTAAACGGCATCACCTGAAACTCGTAATGCCCGTAACGGGTTTTGAAAGCCGTTTTCGGAATATCTTCCTCGCGAACTCGAAGTTGATGATATCCCGATCTCAAATCAATCTTCGAATACACACTCGATCCTTGGAGTTGATCGAACAAGTCGTCGATCCAAGGTAACGGGTATCTATTCTTCACCGTTAACTTGTTCAGCTCTCGGTAATCAATGCACATACGAAACGATCCATCCTTCTTCTTCACAAATAAGACTGGGGCTCCCCAAGGTGAAGAACTTGGTCTTATGAATCCTTTTTCGGCTAACTCCACTAATTGTTTTGACAGCTCTTCTAGCTCTGTAGGTGCAAGACGATAAGGCGCTCGTGCTACAGGTGCATCACCAGGTATCAACTCAATCTGAAACTCCACTTGTCTAGTCGGCGGGATTCCCGGCAAATCATCGGGAAACACATCAGGAAAATCACGAACTATAGGCACATCTCCAATGCACCTTTCCTTTTTCTTCGTCCCTCCTTTCTCAGAAATTTGAGCTAAGAAGAGGTAACATCCCTTCTCCATTAGCTTTGGTATCTTAGTGCAAGAAATAACTGCTAATCGGGATGGGCTCCTCGAATCCTTTCGATCTCCTAATATATTTAGGATTTCCTTTCCGTATGGTACACGCACGATCTTCTCGTCGCAAAGTATGTGAGCACGATACTTCGACAACCAATCCATACCAATGATGACATCGAAACTTCCTAACGTGACGGGTACAAGATCTATGTTGAAAGGGTGGTTCAAGAAATTTAACGTGCAACCACAAATGATGGTATTAATCCTTTCTATATTCCCGTTTGCTAACTCTATATCGTATCCAATTCCTAAGGCCATCGGGGGTTTCTCTAGTAAGGGTGCAAACGTAGTGGACACAAAACTCCTATCGGCACCAGTATCAAATAGTATGGAAGCATAACGATTATTGAGAAGGAACGAACCAGTGACGACGTTCGGATCTTCTCCTCTCTCGTTCCCGAGTGCATACACTCTTCCCTGAGCAGCTCCAGCTTCCACACGTTGTTCCCCGTTATCTTGTCGTCCACGGTTTCCTCCAGCTCCACGGTTTCCATGATTGTACCCATTACCACCCGAGCCTTGATTTCCACGGTTCCACGATTCTCTACACTCGTTCCTATAGTGTCCCTTCTTTCCACACCCATAACAAGTAACATCTGCCTTGTTTCTCATCTCAGGAGCAGCCTGAACCATAGCAAGAGGTCGAGCTCTACAGTCCTTAGCTGTGTGTCCTTTCTTTGAGCAGTTCTGGCATTTCACACTACACCATCCAGTATGATGCTGGTGGCAACGACCACACTTGGGTGCATCACCGTTCTGATTCTTCTTATCTCCATTCCCAATAGCATAAGCCTTAGCTTGTCTCTTGCTTCGGTGATCATTACCCTTAGAGTGTTGGTCTCTCTTTCTCTTTCCATTCTTCTCCTTATCAGCTCCTTCTAATTCCAACGAATCCATAAGTTGTTGAGCAATAGTGATTGCCTCATGGATGTTTGCAGGCCTAGCATAAATCACATCATTCCTTGTAGCTACAGGCAACCCATCAGTATACCTCTCGACCTTTTGAGTCTCGGTTTTCACCATATCTGGGCAAAGCAAGGCCAACTCCTGGTAATGACGATTGTAAGTCGTCATATCATTACCTTTCACCTTGTGGTTCCAAAACTCAATCTCTAGCTTCTTAACCTCATTCCTTGGGTAATAAGTCTGAATCAGCAGAGACTTAAATTGCTCCCAAGTCATGGCATAAGCTACATCACTCCCAACGGAATTTCGGTAATTGTTCCACCAAGTTAAAGCTTCATCCTTGAAAGTAAAAGAAGCAAACTTTACCTTCGCATTATCCGCACAACCACTGACATTGAACACTGACTCAGTCTTCTCAATCCATCTGACTAAGTAAACCACTCCTTCAGTTCCACCAAACTCAATGGGTCCACAAATCTTGAACTCCTTGTATTGACATCCATTAGCACGAACAGGTGGAAAAGTTCCAGCAGAATTGTTGGAATGATTTGACTTGGCTAGCAGTTCAGCAACTCTTTGCTCCACAAGTTGATTGATCATTGCTTGATCCACAGTAGGTGCATTAAGTGGAACATGATCATTGTCTCCCTGAACATCAACATTTTGATTCCTGTTGTTGCGGTTAGTAGTGTCCAGGTTGTCAGGAGTAGGGGTTTCAACATTTTGAGTAGGTCGGCGTCCTCGGAGACCAGGGGTAGTCACTGCAGGACCAGTTCTGGTAGCTCTAACAGGGTTTCATCGTGGGGCCATTGATCTGAAACATCATACAAGTTCATGAATCTCCAATAGAACTTATCAATATGCTCAACAAAAGAAATTCAACGAAGCCAAGTCATGGAAAGAATAGCAACCATACATCATGAAACATCAATAAAACGGATAGGGACTCAATTTCCATAACACTCAAAATCACATAATACCATATACTAATAACCATCAACCATACAATAGCGATCTAACATCGTTCCAACTACTGGATAACACAAAACGTACTAATCGTTCCAAAAGAGACGAATACTGAACAAAATACATCAAATTATGATAACTAGCTTTCCTAACCGAACACTCCTCGGTGTAGAAAGCAACAAGACAACATAACCCAAGTAACTAGCCACGCTGTTGGCGGAGGCTCCTCAACTCCTGCCTCAAGCCATCAAGATCTCTCCATAATGATCCTAGCTCCACGCTATGGGTGTCTCGGTCTCTCTTGAGGTCAGCCACCTCCTTCTCTAGCTCCGCATTCCTTTGCCATAGCTTGCGGTCGGCCTCTCGAGCAGTAACAAAACCTCGCTGCAAACTATCGATATGCTCGTGAACCTCCATCAAAACTCTCCTCATCTCAGTAACTCTCCTCTCAGCCATAACCATGTCAACCCTCAACTGCCCAATGAACTCAACAGTCACCCTATCAATCCGCTCAGACATACGTGCAACTCTCTCACCAAGCTCAGTAATCTGAGCCCATAACCTACCAATCTCACCTAACTCTACATGCTCAGCAGAAACCTCAGAAGGTGCATCCGACTCAACGGGACTACCAGGTGGCAACTCAAACAAAAATGGATGGTCAGGTGAGTCAGGCTCAATCGGATGTATAGGTGAATCAGGCTCCTCAGCTTGAGCTGGTGGTACTAACACATCATCATCATCAGGCATCTCATCCTCCTGAGGGTCATCCTCCTCCTCAGGGTCATCATCATCACCCTGCTCAGCCTCCTGAGGGTCATCCTCCTCCTCAGGGTCATCAGCCTCATCCTCACCCTCGTACTCCTCCTCATCCTCATCGGAAGACTACCTCATCAATCGTCGTCTCCTAATAGGTGAACCATGTGGAGATGTGGTAGGTGATCTAGGACGACGACGCAATGATGTGGGTGGGGCCTCAGACAGAAGAGAGTGAGCATCAATCTGTAAAGGTGATGGAGTAGGGCGTACCGACATGCGTGCCGTAGCTCGGTGGGCAAAGCGTGGGGCCACGCGAGCCAAAGCCTGATGAAGAGTAAGCTGCCTCGATGTACCAGGGAGCCCTAGAGAAGATGAGGGTCCCTGCGTAGATGCAGCAGGTAGTGCTGAAGTAGAAGCTGTCTGCGGCACAGTAGCTGAAAGCATGGCCATCTGGTAAGGATCATCAGATGCCATAGTGAACTGTGCAGGTAAAGCCGGTGCAGTAAGAATATCCTTGACAACATCAGGCATATGGGAGGCCATGGTCTGTGACAACGGCGTAGGGTAGGTGTAAGTGTTTCAAAACCACTAAATCACAACTCAAAATACCATACCAAAAATCCTCATTAAATAATTCAAACATATAATCTCAATAAAGAGTTTCAAACACCGCATTACTAAAATGTTTATAAAACAATTAGACCATATAATTCCTCGAAACACCATCTTACTACTAAATCCATAAACCTCAAATCATCTCAAGAAATCCCAAATCTAACAATCATCACAAATATCTCATAATACCTCAAATAATAGAAGATGCTTCGGCTTGGCAGGCTGGCGGGCAGTGGTCAAGGATCATTTTCTATAAAAATTCGGTTATAGTTTAGGCGTTTATTTACCAAGTTCTCTATAACCTTGGCTCTGATACCAATCTGTAACACCCCCAAAATTTGATACAGCGGAAGACTCAACAAGCTTTCGGGGTGCTACGGGGATTGGTATCCAACACAAGACATAATAGAACGAGATAAAGTAAACATAATAAAAACGCAACCAAAACGGGGTTTTAAAGTTTACATTTATCCCAACATCATTCAGAGTCAGGCCCAAAATAACATAACAGTAGGTCCAAAATTAATTATCAGAGTTTAGAAAAATAGATCCATAAGCCAAGAGCCTTAGCCGAGCCTTCCATTCCAAGCATCCATATCATCACTTAATTACCTGAGAAAACGTGCTAAAAGTCAGCTTTCGCTGGTGAGATCATAGGTTTAAATTCATCTAACAATATAGTGGACATATACGCAAAACGCTTGCTAGCTAGACTAAGGATTCACTAAAAGCCTGCGGATACCCTCCGCTCCAATCCTAACACACGGATACCCTCCATTCCAACATAGATATTCGGGTAACCCCCGCAATACCAAATAAATACTCGGATAACCTCCAAAGTATCAATAACCTATAGGTGCACACTACAGTATCTAAATAAGCCAACCTTGAATAGTACACACGAACCGTGCGACTAAAGCTGACAATAACCAAGTAAGTCAACCTTGAATAGTACACATAAAATGTGACTAAAGCTGACAAAACATCCTAGTCTATACGCATAGCAAGTTTAGAAAGAATATATAAAAGCGATAATAGTCCACGTAAAATGATTTGCACGTTTCTCACCCCAAGTATTGAAAACATAGTTCAAGAGTAAAACCAGAAAATAGCAAGAAGAAGTCGGTAGAAATAAGATGTATAGTAACTCACAACACAGCAACTACGGACTCGGCACAACCTAACAATATCAACTCGTTCAGAAATCATTTCCTCAAATTCAAAATATTCCCAAACCCGGACGTAATCCGTTTTATTTTCCAAAAATCCATTTCGTATTAGTTTGGTGTATTTGCGTTTGGTATCCATACGGGTAGTGGGTCGACACAAAACAAACCAAAAAGGTCACACAAACAATAATAAAATAAACTATAAATATAATATTAGCCCAATATATTATTTAAATAAATCGCCGAAGTTTATTAAATCCGTCGATTTGATAATCCTCGTATTTATTTACGTAACATACCGTTCCAAGATTACACCCAATCCTAAAGCACATAGCACATAAATACTATATAGTATAGATCGTAGTTTAATAAATTCCTTATATACATCGCCAAATTGGCCAGATTTCCCGATATATATATATATATATATATATATATATATATATATATATATATATATATATATACGCAATTTATTACTCTTTACATATACCACAACCTATGGGCGTCGTAGGATACGATGCCCATTAATATATTCATTTCATATAGCCAAATAACCCGGTTCAACCCTTCGGTTAAGTGGTTATTTAGTTATAGAAAACGTTTATATTAATCGTCATATATCCGTGACAACACGAAAGTCACAAATAAAACTTACCTGAACTCGAGTGACAACGACTCCGCATAACTCGATAAGTTTACTAGTTATATATATATATATATATATATATATATATATATATATATATATATATATATAATGACATTTTATTTAATATTTAATAATTTTCGAGAGTTTCTCGTTTTATAACACATTTTTATAATAATAATACGTTCAATAATATTACGCCACTTTCGTAGCCTAATATATATCTAGTCGTATTATTTATAATATGACTCGTGATTATTATTATTATTATTATTAATATACGCGCTTATATAATTATATATCCGTTATTCACGTCTATATATTCATATAAACGTTTATATTATAAATAACTATTATTACGAGTTTTATTACTTATGTTTTATTTGTAAATAGTTATCGAGTCATATGAAATGGTCACATGTCCGAGTCATGACTCTCGGCTCATTGTCCAAGTCCAAAGTAATAAGCAAATGTCATAAAAACAATACATCTCCGTCCAACACAATCCCAATCCACGTGCTACAACAATAGGGTCCGACTACGGCACCCGACTAACCTATCTCCGTCAATCTAAGTGACCGTCTCACAATCGGTCCCCAATATCATAATTCGTCAACACTTCTCAATACCAAAATTACAATATCCAATGTCGAGACCCAAACATGGTCTCGACCCACATGTATTCGGCCAAGGGACAAGTAAACAACCAACAAATAACAACAAATCCAAACCAAGTTATAATCCAAGAACAAAGTTATCAAAGTCATACTCGGGTGGGTTTACCAAGCCACACCCATGTCCACGAGCCAAGAGGGCTCGAACCAAGTATCAAGGGTCACCAAAAAGGCTCCAAAGAGCACCCCAAAATAACCATTCGACCCAAAAAGGTCTCGGCAACAACAATAATAATATGGCTACGAGCCGCGACTCACAAGAGTCGAACCAAGGCAATAACGAGCCCAAGGCTACAAAGAGCCAAACCACGGCTCCAAAATAACAAAACAAGAAGCCCACAGCTCGAGTCAATATCCAAGCCGTGAGTCGAGGACTCACGGTTCGAACCAACCCACGGACAAAACGACCCGGATACCAAACCATTTATAAAAATCGAGGTTCCAACAAAACCCCATAAGTATTACTTCGTTTTTGGGTGAAAACCCAACCGAATCCAAACCCATCATGACCAAGGGTCACGTTTTAATAAAATACGCGAGTCTCACTCGCCTCACCTTCGGCTAAATATGCTCTAAACCGTGTAAACCTTCGAAAATGGTGATTGGTGGTGAGATTTGGTGATAATACGTGATGAAAATGATGTAATAAGGGCGCGTGTAGGGGCGGATCTTGGAGATTCGAGGGTGAGGATCTCGAAAATGGTGGTGGTTTGTTGTGGTGGTCGGCGGTGGAGTGGTGGCGGCCGGATTATCAAGCGGCGGCTAGGGTTAGAGGGGAGGGGAGAAAATGAGAGAGATGAGTGTTGGTGTTTGTGTTGTGTGTTTGTGTGAACCGGCCCCAAGGACCAATTTGTAGTTTTATTTATTATTTTTTTTTATTTTTTTATTTATTTATTTTTTTTGTATAATTAATAATAATAATAATAATAATAATAATAATAATAATAATAATAATAATAATAATAATAATAATAATAATAATAATAATAATAATATTACTAGTAGTGTGGAGCGGGTAAAGTGGGTAAATGTAAAACATGTGGCCCGAAACCCGAACTCATTTCAAACTTTAATATCTCCCGAAAAACATCTCGTAATTACTCAAATATCGTCGGACTCGTAAAACGAATCATAAAATTTTTTGTTAGGTAAACCTAGTGCCAGAGTCAACGTAGTACCAGTGAGAATTTAAGAATACATCACCGAGCATAATATCAAAATGAATTATTAAAATAATTCACGAATTTCATAACGTCATTAAATATAATTATCCATAAAAATAGGTCTTACAAGTTCGTTGTCAATAAAAATTCCAAATAAAGATTATAAACGAACTTTAACGTAATGCGGGTTTTCAAAATAACTCCCTAAATTGCCGGTTGTCACACGTTCGGGCTCAAGCCCATTTGGCCCGTTACCCGTTCGGGCTTTAATATTTGTATAATGTGCTTTATTATTTGTAGTAGTGAAATTTAATGCAAGAATTGTGTTTAATTTGGTTGTACAATATATTTGATAATTTGTATTTCTTATGTAAGGGGTGTTTTAATAACTGTATTAATAGTATTTATTGACCAGTTAAATAAAATAACTACATTAAATAGCATTAATGTGGTATTTTGTTGTACACTATGCTTCTTGTTTTGTACATCTGAAAATTATGTGCATTATAGTATTGTACACTATGTTTCTTTTCTTGTAAGTAGTAGTCATTATAGTCATTAATAACATTGTTCCCTTTAATAGCATTAATGTTGTAAGTCTGGAAATTACATCATGTTTATTTTGTTGTAAATCTGCAAATTGGTTGCAGCTATTGTACATTGTGCTTAAATGCTTGTACTTTTTGGTGAAGGGGTGTTTTTGATAGCATTAATGTTGTTTGATAGAATTTTGGTAGTAAAATGACATCATGTTTTATTTTATTGTACAATATGCTTACTTTGTTGTAATTCTGAAAATTTGGTGCATTAAAATGTTGTAAACCATGCTTAATTTCTTGCAAGTCTTAAAGTTTTGGAGAGAGAGTCATTCATACTTTATATGTAGTATAGATATAGATATGATATAAATGTATTTAATAGCACATGTTAGAAAAACTCTATTGAAAATAATGAAGATTTATTCATTATTTAATCAACTACAAGACAAAACCATAAAAGGCTGCAAGGCATGTAACATACGGAGGTTATTATTATTATTATTATTATTATTATTTATTATTATTTTTGCTGAAAATACCACATTGTCTTGTTTATGAGTTTATCACATTAGAGCTTGTGGTTCTCAAGTGAGGACTTCCCGGTCGGTCACCCAAACCGGTATTACTCTCACTTGGGCTCGCTTAACTACTTAAGCGTTTATCACTAGACCACAAGCCCATGATCTTATACCTATGTGGTGACCGAATGTATAAATGTCATAATGTTAAATGATCTTAGAAATGGATGAGTAGTTTCGAAAAAATAGCACGTTTAATTAACTTGCAACAGCAATGTATATATTATTTATCAGAAATGGATGAGAATTATTGGCACGTAGATAATGTTCCAAAACGTCAAAATGATTTGATTAATCAATATATATATATATATATATATATATATATATATATATATATATATATATATATATATATATATATATATATATATATATATATATATATATATATATATTATTTATTATTTCATGTAAAATGGGTTTGTTAACACTTAACATGAACTAGTAATACGTGTTACATCCTTTAAAATGAGTTAGATTTTCATGAATAACATGATATGAAAAAGTTAAAAAGATGGTGATACTAAAGATATATTGGGGTAAACATGTCAATATTATGAAAATGGTGATGCGCATTAAGACTTATATATTATGCATTAGGAACTAATACATGTATGCTTATACATTTGGATTGGTACGAATATTTGTATCTAGATAGTTATCTTGTACATGACTCCTTTTGCTATATAAAAGGAGGTCCTATGGTTAGATGTTTTACACGTATCTTTTGTTAAGCTTTAAGGTTGTAACCGTAGTGATAGACTAAGATCACTCGTATCATTCTGAATAATATTGAAGCGTTTGGTTAAACTTTTTTTCGTACACTGTTTCATTCAATCACTGTTACATCAAACACACAAATCTTCTAAGTATCAAGTAGTAAATTCCACGTGCTATTTGATATAAATTCAAAGTATCTCCAACGCCTTGCTCCTGTGTTTAGATCCTCACAGAAGTCATTTGAAGGGAATGAGTTCTCATGAGTATGGCTACACAAATATATACCGGAAATATGCCTAGTCTTGAGAAGCAGATAGTGTCAAATTCAAGGGCAAAACAACGAGCTTAGGGTGTTTTTCGGTATTTTTGCAGGGCCTACTTGTCTCAAATGCTTAGGACTCATTGGAAGTCATTTATAGGGAATGAGTTCTCATGAGTATGGCTACGTAAACATGTACCAGAAATATGGCTAGTCTTTGAGAAGCAGATGGTGACAAATTCAAGGACAAAATAGCGAGCTTAGAGTGTTTTTTCGGGATTTTGTAGGGCCCTTGGTTTAAAAATGCGCGCATCATTGCGCAAATTGCACACATCATTGCATTGCATTTGAATTTCGCATCATGGTACCTATTGCGATGCCATCCCAGATTGCGCTCGCAATTGACCACAATTTATCGCATTTGTATAATGCAAGCAATAGACGCAATTAGCGTAATTTGAAATTTGGAATGATTTGTAAAAATAAAACCATTTATACGAAGCCTAACTATTTTAATGAGGACCTTAGTAAATGACGTCCATAAAAACACACATTGACGGCCATAGTTCTTGCCTACATTCAAATTACCCCCATTTTATTTCGGTCAATCTCCTAGTGGTATAATAAACAATGTTTAGGTTTGAGCATTGCCAATGAATGCAATGACTCGAAACGTCAGTGACTTAAATGACTAAAGAAATTATAAATAAATTATGTACCACCATCAAGTTGATCATGAAGCTGCCTTGGACTTGTAAACCTTAGCACATATGATATAAACCAACATGTTCAAGAAGCTAAGCCCAGCCAAAAGCCAAAAGAAGTAATCAAGATGACCTTCATTCAGATTATCTGGTATCCAACCAGGCTTCCCACCCCGAGCAGTAAGATACGTCACCATTGACAAAATGAAAGAACTCAAGTAATTCCCTAATGCAATAGTCAGTAGTGAAAGTGCACTACACAAAACTGCTCATAGCATCAGGAGATTGGTTATAAAAGAACTCAAGCCGCCCAATGAGAAAGAAAACTTCAGCAGCCCCTAAAAAAATATACTGAGGTGCTTGCCAGAAGATATTCATTGGTACTGAAACATCTTCGCTGATCAAATTAAGTGATTTTGCAATATCAAGACGCTTTATTTCCACCAACACTGTAGCCGCCATACAAAATATTGAAAGAAAAAGACCAATACCCATTATTTGGAGTTCAGAGAAACCCCTTTCTTGACCTGTGAATTTCCTTGATACGGGTACTATGAGTCTGTCATAGACTGGTACCCAGAATATGACACTGATGACATCAAAAGTAGTGAGAGAAGCAGCGGGCATTGTGAATGAACAAATAGTGGTATCCATCGCCATCCCTTGCTCCACAAACATTGTTGACATTTGTGCATAAACAGCAGAAAACATGATTCCTGTTGCCCATATAGGGAACATCCGTACCAAGATTTTGAGCTCTTCTACTTGTGTTACCGTGCATAGCCTCCACGAATTTGTGTAGTTTCCATCATCGTCTTCTGCAGACGACACCACAGCAGCTCTATCAAGGCACCTGAAAATTCGATAAACAATCAATTTGGGAATATACAGAGTGTTTGGGCTTGCTATTTAAGTGCTTATCTGCTTATTCTAGGCACACACACACACACACACACACACACACACACACACACACACACACATATATATATATATATATATCTATATATATATATATATATATATATATGTATGTGTGTGTGTATGTGTGTGTGTGTGTGTGTGTCTGTATATGTAAAGCATGCTCCTTTTGAAGCAGGTAAGCATTTTATAACACATCGGTAAGTGACCAAGTTAGAAAATTACTATAGCTCATCAGTATGGGCGATTTTCCGACTTCCCTTAATTGTTGTGAGTTCGTCCTTGGTTTCAAACAAGAGAGAGCTATCAATAGGAACTGAAAGATTCTGTTGATATAAATAAATGACTAAAAACGTTATTCATATCTTTCGATATCTCTATGTTTTGATAATCACAAAACGAAAACTCATCAAACCAAAGATTATGACATAAACAAGTATTTAGTAGTAAATACTCATCTTTACCATTAAATCACTTAAGGTATGAATAAACAAAGTGTCTAATGTATTACAAGATCAAAGGAACATTTTTTGTTAATCACTAGATAATTATAAAATGTTACAAAACATTTTATATCTTTTTCAAAACATTTTTGGAATTAAAAAAATATGTTTTATTCATTACAAATTTGTGAATTCAAATTTTCAACCAAAAATGGCAAATCTAATCCAGAAAAATTCCCCTCACAAAAGGACAAGAAAATCCAACGTTCAGGAGGGCGGCCCCCTTAATTATGCTAGGCGGCCCCCTTAATCATTAAGGGGACCGACACGCTCCAGAACAGTATTTTATGGCCCTATAAATATTGGATCATTCCACATATTTTTCTCACCTTTTTGCACTAAAAACTTTCTAATCTAAACATCCTTCTCCATCTTCTAAAAATCCTTTGATCTTAGATACTTTGATCTTTGTTTCAAAGTGATTCAAGCCTCAACACTCAAGTGCAAAGAGAAGAATACTTCTACTAGAAGTATTACAACTTAGTATCATCTTGCTATCTAAGTTGTTTGTTTGTTTCATCTTGTTGATCTTTCATACTTTGGTGAATAAGGTGTATGTATTAGTTTGCTAGATTTAGTTGTAGAATATAGAATTGTTGTAAGTGTGTAGTGGAAGTTGACGTGAAGAAGTAGTGTTGGATATTAGTGAAGATAAGAGAGAGTGGCAATAGTGATTAGTTGTGAAGAAAGTGAAGCTTTCAAGTGGAGAAGATTTGAAGACATTAGTAGATAATAGTTGTGAAGACTCTAGTGGCTTGAAGGTGCAAAGATATTATTGGTTTGAATTTGTGAAGACATTGGTGCTTTGAAGTTGTGAAGTTGCAAGACATTGAAGTTGTGAAGAATTTTGTGAAGGTGTGAAGATACTCGTGGTGTGAAGACATATTGAAGAAGTCAAAGGTGTGAAGAAGTTGTGGTGTGTTATTTGGTGTGAGATTGGTTCTAGCTACAATTAGAACTCGACATCTTGCTTTGTGTCGTTAATTGGTGTAAGCATTTGGTGTGTACGGTTTTCTCCGCCATAAGGGAGGTTATTGACTTAGTGAAGAAAACTCTCGAGTTCGGTACTCGGGGAGTGGAGTAGGGCAAGGAAGGTGTCCTTGTAGCCGAACCACTATAAATCCTTTGTCTCTCGGTTTGATCTTTCCATCTCTCATTCTTCACTTGTTTACTTACTTGCTTCTCGTACATTATTATTATTGTGTGTTGTGCATATATTGGTTTCACATAAAGATCAAACTAGGTTCCATTCAAAACATTAATTATAGATTAGTAAATTAAAAGTATACACAATCATTAAAACACATATACACATATAAATACAAACTTATATTTAAGTTAGATATATGAAATTATAATTTCTATTCAACACTTTAAATAAGTAGTATTTATGTGACATATGTGAATTAATTTGTATTTATACTTTAGCTTCAAAGGTTTTTACAAATTACCATCAATTCTTTGAAAGTAAACTTTTATTAAAACGAAAAAGACGCAAAACTATTCAACCCCCCTTCTAGTTTTCCACAATTGGTATCAAGAGCCACGTCTAGCAAGATTTTTAAAATAGATTGTATTTTAAAACTTGTAACGATGTATGGAATTTGAAAAATATGTAGAAGGGAAATTTGCACAACAACCACCTTTATTTGAAAATGATCATTTTCTTGAATGGAAAAACAAATTTGAAAATTATGTGAAATCAATAGATCTTGATCTTTGGCATATCATTTCAATTGGTGATCTTAAACCAACAAAAATTGATTTTGAAAATCAATATAATAATCTTCAAACTATAATTGATAAAAACACTAAAGCCAAATTACTTATTTTTAAAACTCTACCAAGAGTTAAATATGAAAGATTATTTCGTTGTAAAACGGCAAATGATATTTGGAAATGTCTTTTAAAGTTTCATCAAGAGAAATGTAGAATCAAAGATGATAAACTTGATATTGCACAAGAAATAGTTAATCTTGAAAATTTAGTAAATAAATATTTAGTTGAAACAAACACATGTACTACTAGTTCAAATGTGATCATTGAAGGTATCTATAACGAAGAATACATGAGCCAAATCCGAAGAAAGAGCGTGAATAAATCATGGTGCAACAAGTGCAAAGATGACGATGATAATACGGCTTATGAGAATATTCAAACAAATGAGAACACAAGTATTGATGGCAAGAACTACATGTTTCTACATCCAAGTGAAACTACAAACAAAACATGGAGCGACATGGAAAATGGAATTGATCACCGTATAGCATGTGAAGAATGTACAACTACAAATAAGGTACAATCCAACACCAAACATTTTTGCTATGATCAATTTATATTAGAATTTTTAAAAATGGAAAACAACTTCAAACATTTTTGCAACATTGACTCAAAAATTATTTTTAAGAACGAATTTTCAACATCCGCTGAAAATAACTTTGAAAAAGAAATCATTTTAGAAGATAAAATGTCTAGACTTAAAAGTAATATTGAAATCGATCTTGAATGTAAAAAATGTCGAGACTACAAACATGAAATTAAAATGGAAAATGAAAAAGCAAAAACATTGGCAAAATTCGAAAATAGTTCTAAATCTTTAAAATATCTTCTCAACATTCAAAAGCCATTTTATGATAAAACCGGCTTAGGATTTATCGTAAATGATCCTTCAACAAATGTATCAAAACAAATAAAATTTGTTAAACCCAGTGAATAAATTTAGAACTAATACTATTAACATTCATTACTTATTACTCTAGTCAAGAAAGTCATTGTTTGTTAATTAAAACAAACTATTGATGAATTCTTGTACTTATCGACGACATCCCCATCATGTGCATTCAAATGCAATGGATGTTCTCATCTAACCAACTAGGACCCATGAGAATCTGGGTACCAAGCTGTTTATCATGTTTAGGTAATTAACAAACGAAGAGTCTATTACGTGTTAATTTACTCATCTCGCTCTATTACCTTTGACCGATATTGGTTCCTATCACGTTGTTTCACATTCTGCAAATGTCTCGCCTATGACGTCGTTGCGGGAATCTTCTTGTCTTGGCATTTTGTTCTTCACTCTTGGAGTATTGGTATCATGGTGTGTCCGTTACTATTTCAAGATGAAGCCTCCTAAGTACTACTTCTATTAGGCTTCACGACTTGTGATGATTGGTATGATCGATTGAGCGTCTCGGATCTAGTTCCCTTGATTTCTATTCATGGGAATATTACTTGGCTACTTCGACATGTTTTGGACTAACTCTTAAAATTTCATCTATCAACGTCATGCCCACTCTTAAAGAAAAGCTGGACCTGAGATAAGTTTTCTTTTCAAAAACTTGCCAATATTACATTATATTTTAGAATGTTTTAATTAGTATGTGAATATGATTTAACTTATAAGTTGCCATGCTTTTAGATCATTAGCACTAATATATGCATACATGATATTAGCATTATAAACCTTCTTGTTGTTTAATCTATTATCATTCTTCTTAATCTTCTATAATCTATAGTAGAACCTTTCCACTTTATCTATATGATCTTACTAGTTGCATAAATAGATGTATTATAATTGAGACTTGTTTGCAACTTGATATTATGATGTTATTTGTATACACACACACACACACACACACACACACACACACACACACACACACATATATATATATATATATATATATATATATATATATATATATATATATATATATATATATATATATATATATATATATATATATTTATGAATGCCTATCTTGTATCCATGAACTATTTACTCTACTCCTTCCTATCCCGTTGCATTTAGATCATAAATATCTATCATCTCACTTTAATACCTTTAGATGTCATTAGAGATGATTATGTATGACAATGGGCTAAATTGATTCTCTTGAGCATGATAAGCTTCCATTTCAAATCCTTCACTTGCAACTTCTTGATTATCATGATCAAAACATCATGGTTAAAACTTCTCTCTTTTTGAATGAAATAATTTTTTTTAAACAATTTACTTAACTAAAATTTCTTTCACAACCTTATTTTAATCATAAACAAGATTGAAATTCTTTTTATACGTTATGAAACAAAACTCAATTTGTGTTATTGTAATGCACACTTGAATTTACTTCAAAACATTGTTGAATAAAACTAAAAACGTTTTGCTTGAAACACATTTGACTTTCTCACATATGTCATACACTTCTATTGGAAATGACATTAACAATTTCATCAAATAATCTCATGAGAATCATAGCTTGCCCATATGGACCTTGTTTGTAACAAGTCTTGAAGTCCATACAATCATATCCACCTATTTGTTACTTGTTAACAATCATCAACATGTTTGCTCTAGACAAAATGTTATCATCTTCATATAGTTACACATTTTACTTATTTGACTTATTGCCTTCTTAGTTGCATATCTTAATTGATAAATTATTAGATAGCATGATTATTAGAAATTAATTGCCTAATTCAATTATTTCTATATCACTCTCTACATTCATGAATAGTATGCCCTATATTGCCTCAAAGAGTTGAACTTACTTGAATCCAAATCCAAAAACACAATTTTTTTGAAAATTTTCTGCCAAAAACCCATTTCTGGCATTCTGGGAATCACCAGATGGGCGGCCCCCTTAATTATATAAGGCGGCCCCCTTAATGATTAAGGGGACCGACCCCTAATTAAGGGGACCGACCATCTGATGGTCGGGGATACTGTTTTCTTTATCACTTTTTGACCCATTTCAGCCTATACTTCCCAAAATTCACAAACATATTTTGTCCCATGCTATCCCTCAAAATTTACCTTCCTAAACCACATTTCTCATACACTATAAATACCCTCTTCCCATCATTAATGCCATCATACCCAAACATGTCATCTCCCAACAAACAAAAACCTAAGATTTCAAGAACCGCAAGGATCTCCGTCAAACCCGTTTGGATGAGGAAACTTGATTCTTGTCATAACTCAAGTGATGTTGTTCCAAGTCAACCAACTACTAAACCTCAAACCCACAATAATGACTCATCTCACAACCTATCACCCACTCATTCCCTCATTCATGCTTCTTCTTATGATGAGCATGCTCAATCCCAATTTCTCAACCAATACTTCACATGTTGCTCATTCAACAAAAACACCACTCACTCTTGGAGAACCTCTTCCACCCATTTCATGTTTTCATGACTACCCAAGCTCAACCATGTCTCCACCACCAAGAGTACCACCACCACATCCTACAACCTCACATGCCATTCCTATGTTGCATGTTCAAACCTTCACCCAAGACAACCATCATGTTCCACCATCATCACCTTCCTCCGAACACTTGAAGTTCGTTGAGGAGCTAAAAGAGGCTCATAAGCTTAGTGCTCTTTTAGCATTACATCTTGCGCAACGCAATTTGGATCTAACCCAATCAAGCTCACCATTATCACCACACAACATCAACCAAGTTGAGAAGCATGTCAACAATTTCCCTTGTTGCATCTTCCTTCAACAACAAACCATTGCCTTGAATGAGCACTTCACTTGGATTGAGTATCTTCTTACAAGATCTCAACAAACATCATCACTTGAACAACATCAAAACCCTCAATCAATAAACCATATCTCTAACCCACCACCTACAAGTTCCACATCTCCAAACTCACCAACATCCATGCAACCAAAAGTTTATCTCCACTAAACCACCAAGCGTTTTATATGCTTATGTTTCTCATTTTCAAATAAAACCTTTCAACCATTTTGGGATTCAAGAATGTTTGGTGACACTCCTTGTTAGCACAATAGGATGCTATACTTAGTCTTAGTATTCTATAGTTATGGCTTTTGTAACAATGATTATGGGTTGACATAATCATTTTCTATCAATGAATGACTTAATATGTATTCCTTATTATCTTTTGCCATGCTTATTACTTGTTGGTATTATGATATATGTGTTTGCTTTTGCTATGCTTGTGCTTCTAATATTTTTCTTGCAAGAATTCCAATTCTCGAACCCTTGGTACCCTCAAACGAGGGGGAGCATACATCAAGGGGGAGCTTACTTCCTTTTGGCTTAAACCTTTTTGATTTTACAAAAAGGGGGAGAAGTGAATATAAACTCACTAAATACTTGTCTAAAAATTAATTTTTGGATTTAATGAGTTTAGGTTTTGTAATCATCAAAAAGGGGGAGATTGTTGATATAAATAAATGACTAAAAACGTTATTCATATCTTTCGATATCTCTATGTTTTGATAATCACAAAACGAAAACTCATCAAACCAAAGATTATGACATAAACAAGTATTTAGTAGTAAATACTCATCTTTACCATTAAATCACTTAAGGTATGAATAAACAAAGTGTCTAATGTATTACAAGATCAAAGGAACATTTTTTGTTAATCACTAGATAATTATAAAATGTTACAAAACATTTTATATCTTTTGCAAAACATTTTTGGAATTAAAAGAATATGTTTTATTCATTACAAATTTGTGAATCCAAATTTTCAACCAAAAATGGCAAATCTAATCCAGAAAAATTCCCCTCACAAAAGGACAAGAAAATCCAACGTTCAGGAGGGCGGCCCCCTTAATTATACTAGGCGGCCCCCTTAATCATTAAGGGGACCGGCACGCTCCAGAACAGTATTTTCTGGCCCTATAAATATCGGATCATTCCACATATTTTTCTCACCTTTTTGCACTAAAAACTTTCTGATCTAAACATCCTTCTCCATCTTCTAAAAATCCTTTGATCTTATATACTTTGATCTTTGTTTCAAAGTGATTCAAGCCTCAACACTCAAGTGCAAAGAGAAGAATACTTCTACTAGAAGTATTACAACTTAGTATCATCTTGCTATCTAAGTTGTTTGTTTGTTTCATCTTGTTAATCTTTCATACTTTGGTGAATAAGGTGTATGTATTAGTTTGCTAGATTTAGTTGTAGAATCTAGAATTGTTGTAAGTGTGTAGTGGAAGTTGACGTAAAGAAGTAGTGTTGGATATTAGTGAAAATAGGAGAGAGTGGCAATAGTGATTAGTTGTGAAGAAAGTGAAGCTTTCAAGTGGAGAAGATTTGAAGACATTAGTAGATTAAAGTTGTGAAGACTCTAGTGGCTTGAAGGTGCAAAGATATTATTGGTTTGAATTTGTGAAGACATTGGTGCTTTGAAGTTGTGAAGTTGCAAGACATTGAAGCCGTGAAGAATTTTGTGAAGGTGTGAACATACTCGTGGTGTGAAGACATATTGAAGAAGTCAAAGGTGTGAAGAAGTTATGGTGTGTTATTTGGTGTGAGATTGGTTCTAGCTACAATTAGAACTCGACATCTTGCTTTGTGTCGTTAATTGGTGTAAGCATTTGGTGTGTACGGTTTTCTCCGCCATAAGGGAGGTTATTGACTTAGTGAAGAAAACTCTCGAGTTCGGTGCTCGGGGAGTGGAGTAGGGCAAGGAAGGTGTCCTTGTAGCCGAACCACTATAAATCCTTTGTCTCTCGGTTTGATCTTTCCATCTCTCATTCTTCACTTGTTTACTTACTTGCTTCTCGTACATTATTATTATTGTGTGTTGTGCATATATTGGTTTCACATAAAGATCAAACTAGGTTCCATTCAAAACATTAATTATACATTAGTAAATTAAAAGTATACACAATCATTAAAACACATATACACATATAAATACAAACTTATATTTAAGTGAGATATATGAAATTATAATTTCTATTCAACACTTTAAATAAGTAGTATTTATGTGACATATGTGAATTAATTTGTATTTATACTTTAGCTTCAAAGGTTTTTACAAATTACCATCAATTCTTTGAAAGTAAACTTTTAATAAAACGAAAAAGACGCAAAACTATTCAACCCCCCCCCCCCCCCTTCTAGTTTTCCACAGAGTCCTTTTATGAAACGCTGCAACCAAAAACCTGGCACATTCTTGTAATAGGGCTTCTGCCAGGTTTCTGAAATCTATAAAGAGGGGTTCCTACAAAGAAACTAAAAATAGCAACACCCATGAAAAATGCGGGAATCGCAAATCCTAACCCCCATCCTTTGTTTTCTTGAATCCAAACTATATAAGTACCCGAGATCAAAGCTCCTATGCAGATTGAGAAATAAAACCAGTTAAAGAAATATCCCTTTTTCACACTCTCCTTTGGATCCGTGTCATCAAACTGATCAGCTCCAAAAGATGAAACACATGGTTTGATCCCACCAGTTCCAAGTGCAATCAAATAAAGCCTAGTAATGAAAAAAGCATATTGAGTAAGTGTAGCTGAAGGGCAAATAGTATCAACACATTCAACCGGACCACTTTACTGTTTTCATGTCTCAAAACAATCATTCTGCTAAATTTAAGTTGTACTAATAATTATACTTTTTTTTCAAACTGTGTGTTTATGTCTAGTAGACATCTATTCTGTAATGAGAGGAGTATGAGAAAATGAAAGAGAATGTGATGATTACAATAAAATATATGAATGAGAACACATCAATAGTCCAATATCGCCTCCAATACGCATCTGCCAAGACAGCACCGATAAGTGGAGTGAGGTAACAAGTTCCTAGCCATATAGTCACGTTTGTAGCTGCAACAGCATTTCCTTGATGTAATTTTTTGGTGAGGTAACTTACAAGATTATTAGATATTCCATAATAGGCTAGCCGCTCACAACACTCGTTACCTGTATTTTACTCAGAACCTTTAGTATACAAATCATAAAATGACAGATATAGCATATATGTCATGATAGGATACCAAGTATAAAGGGGCATGCTTTCCAATTTCCAGTATTGCTTTTCAAAACGGGTTGTCCTTTAATATTGACTGACCCATCTCCTGTATACAGGCTTTTCTCATCCTACATACAAGAACAAACAATTAAAGCAACACTGCACAATTTACCTCAGAAGTAACCATATATGGCTTTCCAAAAAAAAAGTAATACTTACATGATCATTAATAGCATTAGAGTTAGGTGTAATGAAACGTGTATTTTTGTATAAATGCTATTAAATAAATGGAGCATACTTAATGACACATATTCTGACTAGAGTTTAGACATTCTGCAGCAAAGGCTATGTCAGCTCTGGTGATTATCAAGTATCTCTTAGCCACACTTGTTTAAGATGATAACAAAAAACATCGTTGATACCTATGAGAATATCCAATGCAATCTTCCTGTGTGTCAAAACATGTATGAAGGTTGAAAATCAAAAAATTGCATATGTTCCATGAACGGAGTTATGCAAGGGTCAAGGAAAACCATAATTGCAAAACAAAACCCACATACCGTTCTTAATCGTCTTCTTACTAAATGTTTGTTAAAGTGTTCTCAGAACTGAATTTCTGCAACGCGTTTGATTGATCACTTATCTTCTTCTATGCATGCAATTAGGGGTGGAAATAAGTCGAGCCGCTCGTGAAAAGCTCGGGATCAGATAGGTAAAAAGCTCGAAAGAGCCGAGCCTAAACGAGCTCAAGCCCAAGCTCGAGCCTAAGTTGCATCTCATTTATTAATCGGGTTCGAGTCTGAGCTTTACACAGAAAGCTCGATTGGGCCTAAACGACACTATGATATCTTAAATATTAAACATACAGAAATCGTTATGCATTTGTATTATAGGTGAGCTTATTAACGAGCTCAAAATAGATATATTACGAGTCAAGCTCCAGCCAAGCTTTAATTTTTCATTGCCAAATCATACAAATGAGCCGAGCTCGAGCCCTGTATAACATGCCACGAGCCGAGCTTGAGCCCTGTATAACATGCCACGAGCCGAGCTCGAGCTTAAAAATAAGGCTCGAACCGAGCCGAGCTCGAGCTTTATAAAACTTAAAAGAGCTAAGCTCGGCTCTGACAGGCTCGGGCTCGGCTCAGATCGGCTCATTTACACCCCTACGGCTACATGCAATTGATGAATTCAGTTTTTAAATTTTATTTGAATACATTCAATAATTTGAATTTTCTTGATTTTAGTCAACTAAATAAATTTCGATTCGGATTATTTGTATGCCGAGCTGCTCGTGAATAACTCGAGCTCGAGCTTAACGTGAGGCTCGTTTGATAAAGAACTCGAGCTTTAAACATTGAGCTCGATTAGGTTCGCGAGCCTATACGAGCTTTTACATGTATAATATATATAATAACTTGTAATTATATATCATATGTATTTTACATTTTGGCTTTTAAAAAAATCAAAAACTAAGTCCACTACATAAACAAGCCGAGCCAAGCTCGATCCTTAGAAAATAGAAATAATATATATGCGAGCCGAGTTCGAGCTTAACATATAAGGCTCGAAACGAGCCGAGCTCGGCCACGGCTCATTTACACCCCCTATGTATAACTAAATAGAAGTTAACATTCTACTCGATAGAAGAGTCAAGGTTTGTAATAGGTTTACTTTTGCTATTACTATTTTATGTGTGTTTACAACAACATTATTCCTATTGCGATAACTTGAAATAGTCATCAACAACTAATTTTCAGAATTGGAAAGAAGTTGCTATCCTACAAAAGTGTTTATGCCTCAATGAATATTGGGTTAATGCTAGAAATTCATTGTGCAAATACTTTGAAATTGTGGATCCAAAGTTTCCACACGAACTCTAACTATTAAGGCAAAATTGATAAGGACGAGGCTCACTCAAAGAAGAAGAGTGAGACTCACCAAATTAGTTACAGTTGTTTTAAAGTATCAGTAACCCATTTTTCATTAAGGCGTAAACAGATTTGTAGGATCAATAGCAACTTTTACCCAAATCTGACAATTGGTCGTCTAAATGATTTCAAGTATTGTTGTTTATACTATTGTAAAAGGTCGATGGAGGTGGCAACTGGCAACAACCGTCGTAAAAAAAAAAAAAAAAAAAAAAAAAAAAAAAAAAAAAAAAAAAAACTTGATAGTAAATTAAACCCATCAAAAATCTTGATTCTGCTACTGATATGAATCTCCACTTGTATCTAGCTATGAATAGGGCATGTTTTCTTAGAATAGTACAAAACGATACTTACCGAGTTAACTAAAATCAAGAAAATTTAGATCATTGAATTTTTTCCACGATCTTTTTTAAAAATTAATTCATCATTATATCAATATACTAAAGAGAGAGCTCTTTCCCCCAATTGCTTTCACCAAACTTTGTGGTACAACCACATTAGCATGCACTACTACCAAAATTGCTCCCCACATAATTTTTTAAAGTTGCTACAGTGCATATGGGTGTATGTGTACAGGGTTAACAATAGTGTTTTGCTGCCTCCCAACCTCCTTCTTCCACACCCATACATTCTCTCTTATAATTCTCTCATATAACGGTCTTTCGATTCTTCTCCCTCACAACTCACAAAACGCAAACCACACACACGCAAAAGAAAAAAAAATGTCGATCCAACAAATTATCACACGATTCGCAGATCGACAAACAAAGGTAATCAGCAAACAAGATTAATCACGTTTTTTTTATTTTTATTTTTTTAATTCCTTCATATCTTCAATCAGTAAGTAGTTTAGTGATGTTTAGCATATTATAAGATGTGGTTTTGAAGAAATTGTAAATCCAACGGATAGATTTTTACATATGGTGATTAATAGGATTAGGGTTTATGCGTAATTGGGGGTTTGTGATTTTGTGTGTTACAAGCTAATTAGTGTAGTGGGTTTTATGTATTTGGTGATCCTAAACATGTTTTTAACTCTTAGGGTTAATTCTACATATAGGTAATGAACTTTTTAAAATTTTCAGTGTTAGGTATTTACTCTAAAAAATACTAAGTTAGGTAACGAAACTTTAATCTTTGTTCAATGTTAGGTAATATGACTGTTTTATGTGCCATGTTAGCTAGTTGGACCCACTTGTGTCCAGCTATAATTAAAAAAGTTAATTAATTGAATGGGTATTTTGGTCTTTTTAAGTGTCTCTCTTTTAACCGGCCACCACCACTCCCCGGCCACCACCACTCCGGTTATTTTTCCGACCATTTTCCGTTAACAACAAAAATCCATGATCAAAACCAAATATTTTTTTTATCAAAATATCCATTCTTTCTTATAGGCTATATTACACATCTAACAACAGATAATGCAATCTACTTAAAAACAAAAAAATTATATACTACCTCCGTCCCATAAAAACTGTCCAATTTGACTTTTCAAAGTCAAACTGGTTCAACTTTGACCTTATCTATTTTTGTGAGTATTATATAAAACTTTATGAAAAATATATGAATAGATTGAGTTTTAAGTGTGTTTTTCATTGGTATAATTTTTCATCAATTATTATATAAAACATAAAAAATATTTAAGGTCAAAGTTGAACCAGTTTGACTTTGAAAAGTCAAACTGGACAGTTTTTATGGGACGGAGGGAGTAATAAACTTGATATCCATATCATTCTTTTAACTATTCACATCGGATCCGAGTTCTGCTCAAGAAGTCCGAGATCTGATTGATTGTCATCGGATCCTTGTGGACAAGAGATTGGATAATAAAAGAGATACTTGGGCTTGGGATGCTGGTGGGCTGTCTGAGTTTTCAGTTCAGGAGGTGAAGAATTGGTTGCAAAGTGACCGAATGGAAGGTTATCAAATAGATTTTCAATGGTGTAAGTGGGTTCCGTTAAAGTGTAATGTTTTTATGTGGAGGGTGATGTTGGATAGGATTCCCACCAAAGTGGCGTTACGAAGAAGAAACATTAGTCATGGGGATTGTCTCTGTGAGTTTTGCGAGGAGGCTGATGAAAGTGTGGAGCACATCTTTACGGTTTGTAGAGTGGCGAATGGAGTTTGGAATGGGATTGCGAATTGGGTTCTTTTACCATCTATCTATTTATTTTCTGTTAAAGATATTGTTGAAGTGGTTACGAACTCAGGATGGTCGAAGAATAAAAAAGAGATTTTATACGGCATATTAATGGTGGCATGTTGGCGGATTTGGAAAGCTAGAAACGAGAAGGTGTTTAACCAGACGACTAGGAATGTGGTCGAGATTGTGTCAGATGTTAAAGCGTTGAGTTATCTTTGGTTTCGTAATAGGGGTAGAAATAGTGTAGTGGATTGGAAGGGTTGGAAGTCTTTCCATTTTGATGTGATGTAATTGTTGGGTTCGTGGGGTTTTCCGCCTTGGTGATCCCCCGTCCTCTGGTGTTTAATGAAATTTGCTTTTCAAAAAAAAAAACTATTCACATATTTACATAGATAACGACATAATACACAGTGCTACTTAGACCACATTATTTACTTAGAAAACCAACTTAGTAGAGCAATTATTTACACATTGGATCATCCTGCAACATATACAGAACCAGAAAGATGGTTACCCACTAAAGGGTTTGGTTCTGATCAAACGAACGACTTGGCACCTGTTATGCCCAGTTTCCCTTTGATCGGAACTGGGTCAGTTTATCCCTCCATTGAGCTGTGAAAAACCAACCAAGAATATTATTGTGACCCATTTTGACCTTTTACTAAACCCACCTATTTTGCCACTATGAATCATAAGTGCTAAAAGATCATATCAATAGCTTCTACGTCCCCAAATCTAAAATTTCTTATGCCTGGTTCCCGATTCAGTACATTAACTAAGGTTGGTAGACCTAGTCACCTATGAGAGCCACTTGAATCATGTTACGTTGATAGGTTTCATGGTTTTTTTAGTTTGTTTAACCTTTTATGGTTATTAGATCCATAACCCAGATTATTATCTCCATCACAAGAACACCATAACCTAACGATGGTGATGTGTGTATGATGATGAAAGTAGCCAGATCCAGCAAGTGTAGCAGCAGCGATGGTGGTGGTCAAAGGCGAGATTTCGGTGACGGTAAAGAGGTTTTTGGTGATTGTGGGTTTGTTGGTCCTGTTTGTTAGATATAAATGATTATGTTTGAGATCTAAATATGGAAGGAAGATGAGTTTCCTTACTAAAATACATGAAAAAATAGATGAAATGACAAATATACTCTTCAACTTACCCATTTAGCACGTGGAAAATACCCAATATTACCTAACATTGAACAAAGATTAAAGTTTCATTACTTAACATAGTATTTTTGAGAGTAAAATATCTAACATTAGAAATTTTGAAAAGTTCATTACCTAACAGTAGAATTAACCCTAACTCTTAATCGTAATCTGGAAAATGAGAAGTATATAATCAACAGCTGAGATTCTTAATGTTTAATTGTACCTAAGGCTGAAATGAGAAGTATATAAGCTATTACTTGATATTTTTATGGTTGTGTATGAGCTTCTTGCCTCTTTTTCAATATCAAATAGACCTATTACCCGACTAATTAAGATAACCCAAACACCCCCTTTTTATGGTTTCAAATTGAAATAAGTTGAAAATGTCATACTTAAGTAGACTATTAGATCAGGGGTACTAAATAATATTTAATTATGATACATGTTTTTGCAGGTATCCATATGAGGCAGTAGGGTAAATACGCATGGGGTTTGTGCTTAGAAGAAAAGGTAGCACCATTGATGAACCACAAGTGAAAGATTGTTCGGGAAAACAGGTAGTCTTTCGTCCATTTCCCATCTTATTGCTTAACTAAATCCCCACATTAAACAAATATTGAAAACAATTGAATCAGGTTGCACCATACAAGAAACAGAAAACCGTTTTCTTCATTAGGTATTGAGGAAGGACTTAAGTAAGTTGGGCCACCTCTGATCATCTTTTAGATTCAGATTTATATAGAAAAAAATTAGAGGGTTGGGTGTTTATGTTTTGATTAATTGGAATTTGATTTTATTTGCAAAACGTTATGATGCTTCTAAATTTTTCATGGATTTTTAGATGGAAGGGGTTATAAATCAGCTCAATTGCGGCTTTTGTATAAACAATGGGTGGGGAATCTGTTATGACCTTCCATGGTGTTGATTCTATTGCTTCGATGGTGTTCATTTGCATCAGTTTCTCACTAACTGGGGCAAATGATTAGATTTGGAGCCATGAGTTTTACGTGTCGAATGTAGGCGGCTCAATGTGCAGAAGTTGCTGAAGCTACGGGTGCTAAACGTGACCATTTAGCCTCGGTTGTTAGCTCATCAGAAATGTCCGGTTACCCAGGGATATCATGACTTTAATAGCTACACACTCTACTAGTAACTCCAAATTATTTGTTTTTCTCTTTAACTTTCCTTGCAAATAAGGCTTTTTAAAGACAAATTCAAAGTAAAATAAGCTCAGAAAGAAAAAAAAAATACAACAATGGGTATTTGGTAATAGTCAGTGGGGATGCCTTGTTAAACATGAGTGTAGGCCTTTGTGTCGTATAATGTGAAGAATAATTTGAAATCCCTTAATTTACTATGTATTTGTTTGTTCATCACATTCATATGACTAAAGAGTTTGCATTGTGCTAAGATGACTACTGGAAGAGTGTATGCATAGAATGCTTGGATAATTATCATTTCATTCTGAAAACGTAAGTAAACTGCACTTTTTTGTATTCTCAAAAGCATTTTTTCATAAGTGGTTATAGTTTCAGCTAAAGGCGCGTCAGCTTTATCGGCTTCAATCTCATATGTGGTGGCTTATTTCAGTTTTTCTTTTGTTACAGGGTTATTTTCATATGATATTTTAGTTCCCAAAAACCTAATTTCATTCACAAGCAGTAAGATTACCTGGATGGTATAGATTTGGCGATGACAGAACGAGGCAAGAGGAAAGAAACATTTTTGAATGCTTCCAGAGAATATTGCATATTGCAACAGAAATATGGGTACTTTATATGTTTCTTTCATGTTTAGTTATATACAGATTTAACCATACATTTTTATATTCTGTCAATATCATGTATATTAAGCATATACACCGTTCAAGTTAGCTTTTCTATCTATTACATGAGAGTGGGAGTGAATATACATCTCGCACAACTTTTTGACCATGTATTTAATTCAGTTCTACATCAATCTTCAGGGCAAAAATTCTGTTTGACCCATTTTGACTTATTTTTATCAGTTGATGTAACAAACATTTACATTGTTACTTATGTATGCAATAAGTGAAATTCTATAACTTATAAAATGATGATGTGGTTGCGTGATCTAAACATTAGTACGTTTTATGTGTTATATAATGTCACTTGCATTTGCATTGGTAATGAAATAGTAATGGTTTGTTACATCAACAGATTTGAAAACAGTGACAGCTAGCAAGATGTTATTATGGCATACTTATAATTTTGTTCGTCTTTTAATATGTTTCCTTTTAACAGTAAAATGGCAGCGAAGATTGGTAGCTGAACATGAACCTCTTGACATCAAAGTGCTAAGAAAATGGGTGTCATTTGGAAGAACAAGAAAGTGCTGCTATATTTTTATTGACAAAAATGTAAGTTATTTTTATGTAACAACTATAGACTTTACCATGCATTTCTTTTTATATCTACAATGATACTAAGTCAATAAACGTCTTATAGGGACACACAATCGACACTGGTGCAAATTTTAATGATTGACTATTTTGGCTCCTTGATCAAGGTTAACACATGTAATCGTGTATGAAAATGTGTAGCGCCATACCTAAATAACCTGTGCCTAAAAAAAGACGATACTATGCAAACGCTATATGGTATACGACATTTTCTGTTAGTGTTCTATTCTAGTAAAAAAATACTTGAATAATCAGGTTTTTTTCATGATGTTATGTTACAAAGTCTTCATTACAGATTTACATGCATATTGAGTTTATAGCTTTTCCCTTTTCTTCCGTTGATGCTAAGACTACGAATTTACACATTTCAGGCTTGCGAATATTTTGTTTAGCTTGCTATTGATCGCGGTTAAAATATTTGTGTAAAGTTTCAGGATGGTTGTGAATTTTAGCTGCTTCTATAGTCCAAGTCAGTGCATACTTCTCAGTTTGATAGTTTCGGTTTTAAGCTGATTATACAGGGCCACTATTGGCAATCTTTGATGGTCTAGATTATATAGCATACCTAACCCGTAGGTCGGAATAGAGATATCCGTAGGAAGCTGACTATTTAAGATACTTAACCCCTTTATTAGAACATTAATTTGAACATAAACAGATAAAGTATTTTGCATTTCGGATTTAGATATTGAGGATATTGAACCATATTTATTCTTTATCTTTACTGATTTCAGATTCCTGTTCTTAGAAGAGGGAAACATGTGAACAAGTCTTCAAGGCACTGTTAAGGTAATTTATATTACTACTTCATACAACTTCTTTGTATTACTGTCCAGGACAAGGAATTTACAGCTCATGGTTTTAGGACTTTTTACTATCTTGCGTCCTGCTAAATCATGGTCATACATTAGAAAAATGAACCATTCTGATATATATATATATATATATATATATATATATATATATATATATATATATATATATATATATATTTTGCGTTTTCTCTTTATGGGTGAGTTTTATAGTTGAAATTAATTATGTCATCTGATCAATTTTTTTAATTTGATAAGTACTCTATGATGATTAAATATGATGCTTAATTTGTAGATGTTCTATAAAATCTTAAAAGTCTTCTTTAAAAGATTAAATTGTTAAAAAAAAGTCCCTAAAAGTATCGCATTTAATTAGCTTTCTTTTTAAATATTTCATTTTGTATACTATATACAGAGATTGTGACCTTGAAGGAGAGTTGTGCGAGAAAGCAAGCAAGACATGGGCCGGAATTTGTGGAAAAACAAACCACTGTAGCAATCAATGCAAGTCGTGGGAGAATGCAGCCCATGAAGCTTGCCACACACGTGGAGGAAAACACATCTACTCTTGCTACTTAAAATGTTTTAGAACCGCAAATCTGCCTCAAGGTAAAGTGAAAGCTGAAGAGCTTGATAAGGATAAGACTGAATCTAAAAAGACACTACATTTTGAAGATGCTCTGCCACCACACATGATTCAGGCGAAGGTATTTGTTACGATACATAGGGTCAATGTCTATTGGGCCTAGAGTTATGCCCGTTTAGGTAGATAGGAAAGATTTGGTTGTTAAAAATGATAAAAACAACCTACTATTTGCAGAAGGAAGTAAAGAAAAATAGGGGAGCTAAATAGTTTCTAATTGATTACGTGTAGATATGAACTAAACATCAGTGTAAAGTCATTTGATTTAGTTAGCTTATTTTGTAAATGAATGCAGACACAAAAAATAGATTACTTCAACTCCAAACCTCTTTTTGTGGACTAACTAACATATGCAAACATCCCGCGGCAAAGCGCGGGCTCACAACCTCGTTGCATACATAGATGAAAGACCTAGTATAAGCAAGTATCAACGATCCACCAACCGCGTTACACAAATTCAAGTGTGCATTTATTAAGAATACAATCAAAGAACAGTGTTTGGGTCTTTTATTGCCATTATGATTTGTCCTATCCCTTATATTGTTTTGATATACTCGTTTGTTCAGTATACTAGTTTGTATAAAAGGATTCACTCTGTCTCACCGTCGTCCTAAATAAAATTGTGTATACTAAACTTCTGGTCCTATATCACATATGTGCTACAGCTAGGAGTGTTCAGGCCAAAGCCCACCCATACCTATTGTTGTTCAGGCCAAAGCCCACCCATACTTATTTTGTCACATATTAGCCGAAACAGTTTGGATTATCCAAACACCCGAAACTAGCAAATAAGCAGAAAAATTACAAAAAACACAATATAGGATTCAAACCACCACTAAATTAGTGGCCTATTCTCACTAAGTAACCTTGCTAGGCCGCATACATCTGAGTCAAAGACTCGCCCTAAACAAACACACTTTAAGTTTAATCATAATTTAACAAAGAATAAGCAAAATTGTTAACCATAATAATCAATTAAACTCCAAAATCAAATAACTAAAAGTATAATGAATGAAATTCTAACAAAATCAACTTGATATCTATACTACATATAATAGAGCAATGAATCTCTCTCCAAAAAATTCCAATGTACAAAAATTGATGCATGGTATACAACCTTTTAATGCACACAATTTTGATATTTACAACCACCAAAGCATTGTGTATAACCAAAAATAGCATAAAACCAAATTCAGACCAAAAGTTATAAATTAAGCATTAAAAACACCCCTATGACAAAAATTACAACCATGAATCCATATTGTACAACCCTCCATTGCAATTAATTCCCAGCCAGTTAATTCCCAACTTGATTGCATACTATACAACCCTCCAATCCCTCCAATCCGAGACATAAATGCATACATTTTCCCTCCAAATTCCCAGCCAGTTAATTCCCATCTTGATTGCATACTGTACATTTTCCCTCCAAAAAACCTGAACATCAGCCAAATAGTTATTTAGAACCTAAACATTAGCCAAATAGTTATTTGTAACCTGAAAATCAGCCAAAGTTACAATTCTCATGATTCCTGATTTACATCCAATTACCTTTTTTTCCTCATATGCTGGTACTATAAAAACCCGTTTACTTGCTACTAGAATACTGCAACTAAAGAACAACTTTAAAAAAAAATGAATGCACCAAACCCAAAAAAATCTTATGATAATCGAGTAGCAAAAAATTATATCTTTGTGTTTCTGCTCAAACACAACATCCATAAACAAATACACTAAACAATCTCACATTTGATTCTCTCCCTTTTATCTCATTTTTCTGTTCCTAACACCACCTACATTATCAAAAAGTCAAAACCAAATAATCATTACAAGTTCACAACAAACCTGACAATATAAAATAATCATAAATTTAAAGGCAAATAACTAATCCCATATTAAAAAAGTGTCCCATTTAAAATTCTGTTACTATTTTTGAATCTCCAGATTTGGACCAATTTATTAAAATATTTGTATGACTAAGAGTCTGGAGTAGATTAAGGAGAGTTATGAATAAGAGATTTGATTGGTCCTGAACGGTCAACTAACTCAACCAAGTGAATGGTCAACTAAGTCAAACGTCTCAGACCAAATCTCCAAGGAGTATAGTGTATCCCCGGGTCGTTAAAGTCACAGAGAGGTGTGCAATTGTATTTGTGAACGTTTTAAGTGATTGGGTGATTTAACAGAAGGATAAGGAATTTGATTATTATGCTTACACTATGGGATTATGATTGGGAATAGCTTAAAAACACTATATTAACAATTACTGATGATCAGATATCCTAAAAACGTGATTTAAACCTAAAAACGCGCGTTTGAATTTAAAATAAACGCGAACGCGCAAAATAAAAAGTGAAACGGGAGCAAAGAAAATCCTATGGTTATGAGAATTACTTTTCTACAAACCTAATGACAAAATAAAATTTTTAGAATAATAAAAATAATTTTTACACTATTTAATTAATTACTAATTATTAATTACTTTTTAATTACCAAAATTATACTAAATTACCATTAATTATAAATTTTAACTAGAAAAATGAAAATTAAATTTAGAAAAATCTATAATATTATAAAACTAATTTTAAAGCAGAAAATCTATTTTTCATACTTTTTATTTAATTATTATTAATTAAAACTAATTATTTAATTAATTTAAACTAAATTAAATTATAGAAAATACTAATGACAAAAGAAAAATTTGAAAAAAATTCCTAAAATTACTACATGTTATAAGAAGCCTAGGAAAAATTTAAAATTAGATATTGCTTATAAATAAGCAGAAAATAAGCCAAAATGGCTTAAATAGAAGCTATCACTTTATTTATTTTTGTTTTTTTCTAAATTTTCTTTTACAAACTACTTTTATAACTCAAATGAAGAACTTTTTACAAAACCACTTTGGCTGAAACTCAGAAATAAGCACTTGGGAAACCCAAGTGCTTAACAGATTCTAGGAATAAGCTTATTAGGACTTGTGGAATTTGAAAAAGCTATAATTAAGCTACCTGATGGACAAATAAACTCAAAAAGATGGATACAACTTAAAATGAGACAAATGTGATGAAATAAGCCCAAGTGATAAGCTGCTACAGCCAAATAAGCACTTATGCTATACACAGACCAATGCAGACCTTAAGCAAGGATCTTTGGACCTCTGTGGGGTCCACAAAGGTAAAAGGAGGTCCAAATTGACACTTGACCTTTCAAGGTGACCAGGTCAGTATCAAAACAAGCCAATAAGCTGGGCTTATGGCTTATTATTGAACCCTGGGTGAGTCCATGAAGTTATGTACAAAAACTGATGAGTCAGTGTTTGGTATATGGACAAGTCACAAAGGAGGCTCAAATAAGGTATTCACAAATAAGCCCAGGTCCAAACTAAGCTTAGTTATGGAAACTAGAGCTGTTAGGCTCTTCAAAAAGCCAAGGGGCTAGGGGTGGGGTCCACTGAGATGATCACAAATGGCTATCTAAAAAGGGGCAATAGCCCTGGTGCACCCTCAAACAGACACTTGCACAACCTTCATAAAATTCCCAAAATTAAACTGATGGTAGGTTTTTGTAGATTAGGTGGAGTACTACAAGCACAAAAAATTTCAAGTCTTAATTCCCATTACAAAATTCATGAAAATTCCCCCAAAAAGTGAGTTTTTGACTGAATTGCAATTTTGACTTTCTGAAACCTTGTAAGAATTTTGACTTTTCTGGATTTCTAAAGCATTTAAATGATTAAGTAAGTTGTATTAAGCTAAAATAAAACTAAATTGAGCTAGGTTAACTACTTAGGAATGGATTTGATGAGGCTATGGTCTCAAAATCTTAACAGTTAACAACTAAGGGGGTAAACTCATGAGTTTGACTTTTTTTACAAATAACCACTTAAATTTTGTATTCAATTACCCTAACTGATCCTAGAATATACTAAATGAACAAAAAGCTTTGACCAATTCCACCTCAGTCATAGTGAATGTGACTGATCCAAACACCCCTTTAATTGTGACTTGTTGTGAGTTTTTGACACAAATGGACAAATCAGGCCATGGGACTGATACTCAATAATCCACTATGCTATGAGAAGCTATAATAAGCACAAGGATATAAGCTTAAAATACAAGCACCTAGATTTCTATGTTATTCTAATTGACACAGTTAATTGAGAAATTTTGGCACAATGAGATTTAAAAAACTAATACAACTTTTTAAGCAGTACAAGGGCTAAAACTTAACTGCTAAACATAAACAAGCACAAATGAGCTTTTGAGAAGCAAAGGTACAGTAAAATAGGAAAAATTAGTATTAAGGCTTAAAAGGGACTGAGAGGTTGCAGACAAATAACCAAGAACTTATATTCATCCTACTAGTTCCCCACAGAACTTCTAACCCATATCCAATATTCCTTCAGCTCTGCTTCACTATACTTCTTCATCTCTTTGCTTTCTTGAATCTTTTTTTTTATTATTATTTTTATGTTTTTGACAAGAAATTGAGTGACCTGTTAAATAAGCTTGGAAAAGCTTACAATAAACTTAAATGAGCTAATATAATTACTAAACATCAACTTTTGAGCTTATATAATAATCATTTAAAAACTTGAATCTTATAATAGAAACTGAAAATAATAAACTTGGAATTTTAAGAACTAAAACACTTGCATTAATACTGAAAGAGGTTTACAAATTACACTACTTGACTGAATTAGAAAAATACAGAAAACCTACATGCCCTCCAGGCTTACAATGAAGAACTATATATATTAAAAATGAAAAACCTAGCTCCTTCCCTCCTTTGTGCTTGTTTTGTGTGTATAAACAACCAAGGATCACTTTTTTGCTTCTTGGGAGCAAATCCCACCATTGGATTGATATTGGGATCATCTCCACCATCAATTGTATTTTTGGCGCCAAGTGGAAGTCCTGGATTGATGACCTGGAGGGGAAAAAGAGTTGTAAAAATTGGGGGTAGACTTTGTGGAGGTGGTGGAATAGGGTGGTTATTATGAGAGGAGGGGGGGGGATAAAAGTGTTGGAGTGGCAGGGTGTTTGTTTGGTTATGGCGGCAAAAAGGAGAGGAAGAAGGAGGGTTGACCATGGTTGACCCTGTTTTATTAATAAAACGCAAGGGTGGGTTTGGGCTTTCATTTGATTGGGCTTGGGGATATAAGGTGGGTTGGATTGGTTTGGATTGGGTAGTTTTGGTTAGAAATAATACAAAGGGTCCGTTTGTTATACAAGGACCAATTTTGTAAATTTGCTAAAATTTCGAGGACCAATTCTGCCAATCTTCTAAACTATTCCAAGGGACCAATCTTGCCACATTTCATCAATGTAAGTATCATAAAAGATATTGATGAGGCGAAAAATGATCCGTTTTTAGGGGGTCATTTAAGTCAGAATTGGAATTTATTTGATCAAATATTGCCCTAAATCGTTCCTTTTGTGATTTTAGGTACTTTGGGAGTGAATTCTGGAAAAGGAAGCATTTTGAACGTTTTTGGAGCATAAAAGTGAAGAAAACGGCAAAGTCTTAATTTTCCTTCCTAGGAACAGTACCTGACGGCGTCAAGAAGGATTTGATGACGGCGTCAGGAGCAAAATGGATGACGGCCCAGAGAAAACGTGACGGCGTCAGAACAAGGGCGTCAAGAGTAAATGTGGTGATGGCCTAGAACAAGATTACACATGACGGCGTCAGATCTGGATCTAGGCAATCCGAGAAGATTTTTGGCGGCAAGATGACGGCGTCAGAATTTTACTCTTGACGCCGTCACCTTATGAAATCTATAAATATTTTTCTAATTTTCATTCATTAAGAGAGGAACTTGTGTGGAGAATTTTAGGGCCGAACTTTATAAACCCTAGCTCGTTTGTAACAGTATTTTCAAGGGTTTTCACCCCTTGAAACCCTTCATGTTCAATTGAGATAAGTTTTCTTTCAATTCATTCAATATGTCTATGTGTTGTTTGAATATGCCTTACGCTTGTCTTGATTTTAACATGCTAGGCTAGATCTTTTGTGTGTTTGCTTAGATGTAATGAAACCTAGATATTGATTATAGGTTGATTGCTTGTTTATAGTTGTAATGGATGAATGATTTCAATGTTAGGCTTAAGAAAACTGACAGATCTCCATTGTGTAACTTGCTTGAACGTCTTAAGAAACATGAACCGATGTGTACTAGGTTTTTATGGTTATATTTAATGCATGAGCGAATTCTAATGATCCCATGTTAGGAGCTTCTTGCAGGCTCGACATAGGAGTGAAGTAGGAGCTTATAGAATTGGGGAAGTAAGTACGTCACCCCATGATTGGTATTAAGGAATATAACCCGTCATCCACGCAACTATAACAAGTAATTAACCAGTAAAAGATATCTAGGGAGTAGTGAAATCTAAGTAAACACAATTCTCCCATATATTGTTCACACCACTAGTTTAATTAGTTTTATTATCATTTTTGTTATTTTATTTTGATTGCATCTTAGTTATTGGGTTAGTTGACTAGCAACTAATTCCGCCCATCCTTCCAATACCCGAGATTTTTAATTGCTTTCATAAAATATAAAAATACAAAAAGAATCATCCCTCACCTCTAGACCTAGTTTTTAGGCTTTCTAATCCTAGCGATACTATTCCTGAGTTAAACGATCAATCCCCCGGTACTTGTCACTATACTATACTACAATGATCAGGTACACTGCCTGGTGGGGGTTGTAAGCTTCTCGAGATCCCTCGAGAGGTAAAGCCTGGTGCAATTCCCACGCATCAGATATTTTCCAAAATTTGAATATCTCGGGGACTAATTTTGCCAATTTTCAAAGTACAGGGACCAAATTTGTAACATTTTGAAATTCATCACCAAAGGACTAATTATGACACTTGTGATTTCCAAAAGGACCTTTGTTGATTTTTCTTCCAAAATAAATGCTCAGGGACTATTTTTGACAAAATTTTGAAAGTTGGGGGACTAAAACTACCAATTGTGCAAACTTTGTACGCTTTTCATCTGTTTTCAATCATTTTGCATCTGAAACATATAAAACACAATTCAGGGATATTTTCCGTATTTTGATGCATTTCTGAGTGTTTTTTGGATGTTTTGGCAGTTCAAATACGACAAAAATTATGAGTGTTTGAGCACTCATCAAGATTCCACATGTAACACAAAAAAAACTGTTACTGTCCACAAAATTCCTGATTTTCAGCAATGTTATCAAGAAAAGCCATCAAAATAGTAATTACTTCAGGATTTTTAGCTGTAAGGATCTAATTACCCACCCAAATTTATAGCCACCATACCTTAGATATCTTTGAAAATTCTTTGTAACATGTTTGACTGAATAAATCTGTAATAATAGCAATTACTTCAGTATTTGTAACAGTCAAAATTAAGCAACTATCCCAGATTTTCAGCCAAATCACCATATATATATCACCATATCATGTACTATAAAACCCCATTCCAACTTCAGTATTTTAGTGCAAGTGTTTTTCTAAAAACTCATCCTAAGTACTAATAATTCCACACGCATAAACCTAACAACAACATGGCCTTACCAGAAAACATGGTTGAGGCACAACAGAACGTGCAGCTCGAAGCACCGAGCGACAGTGTGATGGTTGATTCAAGCGCCGCCAATGAAGTAAACATTCGAATCTCCAACAATCTCATTTGTTGTGTTCCATGCCTGAAATATAACCATTTTTATCTTAAAGTACAACTCGAACCACCAAACAAATAAACGAACAAACCCTTGATCATTTTGTGGCTTCAAGGATGGTGGCGGGCAGCAGTAGTGATGGTGTGGAACGGCGGCGATGACACAAAGGGTAGTGGCGGTTGTATTGATGGTGATTGCGTCGGATATAGTTGACGGCTGAGGAGAGAGGGTATTGAGATAGCTGTTGTGTGATGAGGGTTAATGGCACCGGTGAAGGTGGTGGTTATGGTGTTGATGGTGATGGCGTTGTGGTGTGATGGAGATGAAAGCCAGAGGTAGTGCGGCGGTAGTGGTGTCGGCCGGATATTGGAATGGCGGCTGGAATAAGCTGGGAGGCGATTAGGATTTGTGAGGTGAGAGATGGTAACCAAATGAAAACCCTAAGTCTAATACCTTTATTTATAAATCCCAAATCAAAAGTTACAATTAAATATGTGAAAGTGATGAAAGATGAGGGGGCGCGGGTTAAAATTAACATAGGGACCAAAGCTGAAATTTTGACTATCTTTTTAGAAGTTAATGAATTGAGGCTCTTTTAGGCCAGACGGTGTTTATCTACCGGATCCAGTATTTTCTCATGGACAGCTTTATATGGCGTTGTCTAAAGGGATTTCACGCGGCAACACAAAGGTGTTAGTAAAGCCTTCCAAAAAAGTCAATGAAGATGGTGTGTACACGTCAAACGTTGTGTATCTAGAAGTTATTCGTGAAGAGTAAAATATAAATGTGTATAGGATTTTCATTATGGTGTAGTCTCATCAATAAATGTATGTTATTCGGTTGTTGCACTTTATAAAATATCGTTAACCATTTGATATAGTGATAATTTGTACGTGACGGTCATGCAGACACGCTACTACATATTTTGTGCCGTTAATATTTATTTTAGGGTACCCGCCGCCGCAACGCGCGGGTACCCTACTAGTATTCATAACCAACAAACATAAAACAAAAAACATAAATACAAGATCAAATAAAAATAAAAATAATCTTATATAATATTAACCTGATTAAGTGAAGCTTCTAACAGCAATGCATCTTCTTCACCACTACCCCCCTTAAGCAAAAAAATTTTGACTCGACTTAACTGAGTCAACTCGGTAATCTGGGTTTGAATCTGATGCAAACTACCTAGCAGCTTTTTCTTTATGTCACGTATAATAATGCTGTATTTATATATGTGCTACATTTATAACTTTGGTCCACTAAACAGCCCATGACCTTCGTAAAAAAGAGAGGTCCATAAAATATATAACAAAAAACCATTTACTTTTCGGATTCATCTTCACCGATAATTTGCTTCAACTCTTCATCTGATGGGTTTGTTGAGGTTAATAAAAAAGAGGCTGCTGTCAAAGGGTATGTTTCTTTTTTAAGGGTATGTTTCTTTTTTTATTTTACTAATTTACCGCCTGAATCATATTTTAGCTTTGTCACGGTTTGATAATCGTTTATGGTGCTTTGTTAAGAAAGCGTTATGGATTTGCCAACAAATCGAACCCGACCACTGGTTATGAGAAACTGTACTATGAATATGGTGGTAATATGTTTGATGTATGTTTCCAAGTAGAGATAAAAGTTTCATATGTACATGGTCAACCAGGTGAGTGGAATAGCTGGCCGTGCTTTCACTTATGATGATATATGTTTTCTCAATACACGTTGTTATTGCTTTCACTTATACAGCTGCCACTGATATAGATGGAATGCTGCCACAATTGAACGTTATCAATGACGATGATTTAGATTTGAAAAGGTGGTGAGTAGCTTAAAGCTTTGTATTTTGATTATAGCAGTTGCACCTACATTCATGAATTATGATGTTGATCAGGGGGCATATATTGATGCCGTTGATGTAACTCCAGTGATTAAGCCTATACGTGAACCACGTTTGGTTGTCCAAACTAACGATGACGATGACATAGTGGATGATGGATGAGGGGTTAACTTATGCGGTGATGAAAGTAAGGTATTATTGCTTTCATTTGTAAGTTCCATGATACTCAGTTCTTTAACAAACATTATACAATGGGCTTGCCAGTCGTGCTTCAGTTTCTGAAATCAGAAAGTTTGAAAACATACCGACTAATGGAATTTCAAATCGTTGTTGCAGGTTCGTGTCAATACTGACCTGTTTTCAGGCTTGCAAAAGAGTCACTTCTCACACATGCGCGTGAGTCTGATCAGCTGCCTGCGGATATGATGGCAAGAGTACTATGCATAACGCTCATTCAAGGAGTTACATAATGCTACCGCCCTTGCAAATATGTTAGGATATATTATATTCTGTGTACGTTTTGTGGTTTTCCCCCCTTTTTTTGCCTGCCCTATGTGTCTGTGCGGTCTCACCAGCATAAGTAAGCAGCAGGTAAGCAATTCAAAGTACTTGCGACAAATGCGGTGACTGATCGACTGCTCATGATTCAAAATTAAAAACTTAATCATCTTTTTAATGATTCACTAATTATGATTTACTGAACATGATTTTTGTTCATGTTTTGGATGATTCACGAAACTCAACTCACTTTTTTTTTTCAATTCACTAAACCACACATGGTTCAGAAAAGTGATTGCCATTCTTTTTTATGATTCACATTGTATACAAAAAACGTATATACTGATTCAAACCCAAAAGACGCAATGTTAATCCCTTTTTTGTTCGATTCACTAATCCATAAATGATTCACAAAAGATACTATTAAATTTTTTTTAGTGAGTCAGTGTATAGACTTATATATATATAATGATTCAAAGCCTTATATGACATGAGTTGTAACAATTCGCATTTTCAGGATATTTACTTTTCCCGGAAAATTTCACTATTCACTTTTACTATTCATTTTTCCCGAAAATTTTTCCCGAAACTTGATTTTTATTTCTTGGGCCGAAGTGATAAATCATTTCCATGGCAAATTAAAAGTTTGACATTCATAAGCTCATTTTCGTGAAAGTTATTAAGGAATTACACGGAATTACACGTTTTAGGGTAAAACGTCATTAAAAAATTCTACGCACAACGAAATTCAGTCGCGTTAATTTTCCCCGTATCAGAAAAATGTTTGACACACTCATGATTTATTTGAGAATAAATCATGACTGAGAAAAACATGACCAAAATAAACCTCGGCCGTGAAAAACTGGAATTTTCAGTTTTAAGCGTTTTTACTCAGCCGTAACCTTAGCCTATACCTGCACCGCATTTCTAAGACGATTTAAGTTTTCAACTTATTAGAAAAAGTCAACATATTTTTCCCTCCTCCATTGACCAAAAATCATTCCTTGATTTTATAAGTCATTTCGTGATTTTTAGGCTTACGGTTTGATGTCTAAAGGACATTTAATACCAACCGACACTAGACTGAGCCCAGTCTAGACATTATAAGTCTTTTTAAATCAATATTATCCTATTAGAAAAGTAACATTTTACTTTTCTCAATTTTACGCAATATTCGTACGTTTTACGTATTACGCGTTTTAGACCCGTGTTTCTAGTGTTTAGCAGGGTTTTACCACCCAAATGGAACCTACCACTCATTTTATATTTTATTATGGGACATATGGACATGTCTAACAATACTTTAAAGTTTCGTATTTTTACGATACCCGGTTTTACGTTTTGAGGCCTAATCATTTACGGTTGGCAATTCCCGGAGTCAAGTTTCATCCTAATACTTAGGATAATACCAAGCAAAGTCCACACCTTGTTCCCCAAGTATATGAACTGACCTAGGAGGGGGGGAGTCATCCCATAGGTGGCTTCATCTCATGAAATTAGCCATAGATCATTACTTAATTACAACTTGGTCACCAAGTTTAGGAAACTTCCTAGTTAGCTTCCTAACCTCCTCATGAGCATATAAATACCCCTACTTGGCCATTCCAACGACCCACACACATAAAAACACACCATCATCTCATCCTTAGCTCATTTACTTCATGTTCCATCCAAGAAATCAAGTGCAATATCCATACATAAACCCTAGTTTAGTTTTGATTCATCAAAACTACTTCAAATCCTTAGAAACTTTGGTGATTTCTCTTGAGTTTGAATCCACTCAAGTCACCTCAATTTTCATCATCTCTCTTTCAAGATTACAAGAGTAGAAAGATTGCATGAAGTGAAGTGGGTTGAAGCAAGTCTATCAAAGTCCTATCCTTACTAGTTACTTTCCTTTCTTTGTTGAAAGCCACAAGTTGTAAGCCAAACCCTAACTTGCTTCTTGTTAAATAATGATGTTCATGTTATTTACATATTATTTGTGCTATATTATGTCTTGTATTATGTCCATGATGTATAAAAGTGAGTAAAACAAGTTATCGTACATGATTGATAAGACAAGTTCATAAAACAAGTAAACTAGTGACTTTGTTGGTATAACCTGATCAAAATGGTAAAAGTATGATCTTGGATCATTACATATTACAGTAGAGGACTTAACAAGGAAACCATAGCAATTTGAACCACCTAAAACGAGTATACGAGTCAAAAGTTACGCCCATTTGAAGTTACCAAAGATTTCCGGCAAAACTGCCTAAACCTTACTGAATCGCATTCTGACTTTTTGAAAGTCACTCTTCTGGTCCGATTCATGAAAAAGTTAAAACACGAAAGTTGTTCAGAACGCCGTTTTCGTTCAGCAACAAAGAAGCTCGAGCCCTGAAAACGCTTTCTTAGTGATAAATTCTTCAAAATTCTAAACAGCCCATTTTTAGGCCAAAGTCACTATACTATGGTTATACTTTAAAAGGAACAAGAGGTCTTATGACCTATAATCAAGACCACCACCATGGCTAGAGCCAAGGTTGTGTCTCATGACCTTGGAATAAGGATCAAAGGTCATGGCTAGGCCATGACGAAATGACCATACCAACTTACATAGGCATAAACATGAAACAATGAATTAGGCGATAACATGAACAAACAATTTGGATCTACTTCACCTAAAAGGAAACCATGAGATATTACCAAGAGAAAATGGTCATTCAAGACTTATGAAACTACCCCTAATAACAATCTTCATGTACAAATAAACTTTCCTAAGTTTATACAATTATCGGACATGTAACTTCCGGATCAAAAACTTATATCTATATACTTTATCAACTACTACAATAGTAGGGAGCCTCATGTGAGGAGTTCATTATGTAAGCCGTCGAGATGAGTTGTGGATTTACGAGTTAAAGTGTCCTGGCTCCTCGAACGCTTACTAACATGACTTCTGAATTATGTCGGCCCGAATGGTAGTAAACGATATACAAAACATACATGTTTCATGAATCATTACTTTCAAAGACTTACAATATACATCATACCACATCATGGACTAAATGCAAGATATATATATAGACACTACTTCATATTCTTTACTCCGATCCTAAGTCGCGACATTCTATTATAGGTTGCTCGTAGAAACCTTCACGATTCGACCGTTACATTCATTACTTGCTATCTTACTTAAGGTGAGTTCATAGCCCCACTTTACATTACTTCATTGTTTTACAAACCCTTGGGGGGAATACATGCTATTTTTAACCGAGCACAATGTTTTTAAATTGTATGCTTACCTGATTGTTTTATTATCACTAAGTACCATCCTTGCCAAACCAAGATCCCTTATTATGAACCATTTAATCACTAGAAATAGTGAGCGCGAATATTAATAATAGGCCTATTGGGATTGACGAATCCCATTTGTATTGACTAAGTGCAAACAAATGCATTAATATTTGAGACATTAGGTATGACGGCAAAGTACCTACCGGGATAACTCCGCCGATCGATATTGGTACCCGTTAACATTATGGTGTCATAAGCTTAGTAATGATAATACCTGTTTTGTTTTCCAAACATTGGTGTGAGCCTATAACTCACACTACCAACATATTGTGTTCAATCGATTTAACAAACTCTATGAATATCACTCAACCTTTGTGTTGACCTCTCAAGCATGTATTTCAGGTTCATGACGATCAAGGATGGCACGGAAGGACACGGATACTCAAGAGGGCTATAAATTTTATTATCATTCAAAACTCATTTATTATACATTGTAAACATGGAACCAATTGGGACCTCATTTTGTAATCTCTGATATTTATACAATTTGAATGATAAATCTTTTAAAACGACTCAATTGGAGTTCGTTTTCTATTATTGTGACTATTGTGCCGTCGAGTAACACCCAGTTTGAATTCCGCTGCATCCATGAATTGGGGGTGTTACATGAGTTAGTCATGGTTTGATTTTGGACTAAACAAAAATCTGTATAACATTGGAATATTATGAATCAAAAATTTATATAAGATTTTCTTAAATGAAGTTTGAAAATTTTAATACATAAAGAAGTTTGTTTATATGAGTCTTATTAATTCAATGCATGTTAAAAATGGTTGATTCAATTCATAAAAATCACGTATACGTGAAACTGCAAAATTGCATGATGATGAATTAATTAAAAAACAACAATCCTTGTAATCATTCTAGTAGGATATATTTTATTTTTTAGCAGTAGTAATGAACTCTTGATCACGTTCCAAATCCATCATATATTGTGGCAGAAGACAAATTTCGACACCCATGCTCCCGGGCACATCCCGACCAGGAAACAATGTGATTTTCCCATCGGCTTTGTTTGCGCAACCACTTCTAGTAGCAACTGGTTTCCCCAATCCGAATTGACAGGCGTACATGTCAAACCTTGGTGAGCTTCCAATGGTTACAGTGTTGGACTGCTGATCAAAGATCCCACTCAATTTCACTATTGACGGGGATTTAGACCATGAGTGAATCCATTCTTTGACAGTTGTATCATCATGCTTCCTTATAGCTTCATTTAACTGCAAAGCCGCCCAACCAAGACCCTTGCTGATCATCAAATCCGCCACCGTTGCTGTTCCCCTCACCAGGTTAACCGGATTGCCAAAATAATCATCAGGCAAAGGTGGGTTCAGCCTATGCCGGTTACTAGTTGCAAGCTTGCATACTGTTTCAGCATCTTGTGGTAGACGTCTGGCTCGTGTTATGCACCTCCACAGAAGTGCGGATACTGTTTGTAAACTTGATATCTTTTGGCATTCGGCTTCGGCGTTCGCCTTCGCTTTGAGTTTGGAGATGGAAGACGATGACAAGTGGAAGAATCTCTCCGCCATGACCACCCGCCTTGATGGAGGGATTCGTTCGATGAATTGATGATGATGGGTGTAGGGAAGATTTATGATGGGATCACATCCCTTGATTGGTGTTCGTATGAATTGATGAATTGCATTTGCATTTGTGTTCGTATGATTGGTGTTGTTGAGATTATTATTATTATATGTTTGGCTCCAAGAATCCATGAAACGCCAGAAAGAAGTTCCATCAGCCACAACGTGGTTAATGGAGCCACCGATGAAGATACCATCGACAAGCTCGGTCACCTGAACTGAAAACAACGGCAGAGTATGACCGTCGTGGTTAATGGCGTGATTAAGGTCAAAGAATGGATGAAACAATGTGACATCGTTTGGACTAAGGATGTCGCACACAGTTGCTGAGGATGTCGCGTAAACGAATTTGATTCCGGGGCTGTTGTCGGGATCTAAATAGATGACATACGATGGTTTAGGGTTTGATTGTTTCCAAGTGGCCAGACTGCCGGCGAGAGGGTGGAAATTAGTTAGAGTGTCGGAGAGAGAGCGGCGTAGGTCATCTAAAAAAGCAGTGACGGAAAAACCTTCCTTAGGGGGTGGTTTTGCAAAAAGAAGACTCTTTTGGCTATAGTTGAGGTTGAGGTTGAGGTAAACGAGCTCAAAGGGTGTCAAGTGGATTATTGGTTCTTCATTATTTTCCTTGGGTGGGTGTGATGATGGTTTGATAAACCATTCGGAAACACAAGTTACAGTTGGTGCCGGAGCCATCTATCTGGTTAGTCGGAGAAGGATAAGGAGGATAAGATTTCATTTCGTTTGATTTATGGACGAGCTATCTAATTATTAATTCATTTTCTCCAATAATTTCTCAAAGATTCCTTTGATATGATTTTATTTCTCTTCAATTTTTCTTAATAATTAAATTAAAGGCTTTTCCTACTTAAATTTTTAATCAATTTTTTATTTTTATTTTTTATTTTTTTTTAACTTTAGTTTAAAGTTTAAACTAATTTGGTTTTCCGTTTTCAATAAAAGTGTGAATTATAAACCTTTTATGATGAAATTGTAAATATAAATAGGGGTTAATTACCCAGATCGACCATTTTTTTTCTTCTCATTTCCCCTATATAGACCACACGACCTTCTTTTACAAATCACAAATGGCTCGACCTTCTTCTGTTAACCACCGTTAGTGGTTCTCCACTCGACCTCCTCTCAACCTTGTATAACCATTAACAGTAAAATCCATCAGTATAACCATTAACAGTTATCTATCAGGTGGCTCAATGAAAAACACACACACAAAACATACAAGACCACTGTAATCGAGCCATTATATGTTCTATGGAAGAGCAAATTCAAGAAAAAGAAACAATTGAATATGAAGAACCAATTAAGGTAACGTATTAATCATCAATTAATTGATGTTTATGGGTCAATTTTGTGTTTGGCTTATTTTAGTCATTAAGATTATTTGTTAATTAGCTTTGAATAGATGACTTAATTACCGATGATGAGTGGGTTATTTACTAATTTCTTTTAACTTGTTTATCAAGTGTTTGCCTATAACCATTGATGTGGGGACCAACAACCAGAAGCTTCTGGATGATGAGTTCTAAATCGGACTTAAACAAAAGAGGGCTACCGGTTATGTGAAAGGGTCGAGTGGTGGGAGGTGTAGGTTTGAGTGTCGGGTTTTGGTTGAGGTGATAATGTGGTTAGGGGAGCAGTTTGGGGTGTTGTAGAGAGTGACCACTCCTCCTTTAACTGGGAATTTGAGCATTCCGTGTGCTGTGGATGGTACTGCGCGCATGGATGATATTCCCGGTCTTCCAATTATACCATTGTATGGTGAAGGAGACTTTATTACCATAAAATTTATCCATGTCGCGGTGGAGTGTTGTTCATCTCCTACGACCACCAATAAGCGTAACTGCCCCATGGGCCAAATCTTTTCTCCTGTGAATCCTGTTAGTGACATTGTAGCTGGTGTCAACTGACTTTGGATTTCAGGTCGCAGCCTTTTGAAGCAGTGATCATACATAATGTCTGCGGATGCTCCTCCATCAATATACATGCGGTGGATGTCGTGTCCCCCTGTATGTATTTCAATGGTTAGAGGTTCCACGACTGCGTTGTCCGCAGCTATTGTAGGGAAGGATATCTCTTTTTCTGGAGAGAATTTTTGGCTGACTTTTTGCTTTATTTTGCGCTGCCATGATTGTATCATGTATATAGTATCAGCCTTTTCCTTTGGGGGTTCTTTCTTGCCCCCATTTCTCTGTCTCTCTTTTCCTTCCTTGATGTTTTTTACGAGGTGGTCCATCCTTCCTTCTCTCACTAATTTTTCGATTAGTTGTTTCAGTTGGACGCACTCGTTAGTTGTATGACCCTTTTGGCCGTGGTACTCGCAGTATCCACTACCTTGGCGTTTTTCTTCTGCCGTTTTAATTGGTGGTGGTCTTGGGAAGTTCGCACCTTCTGTTGCAAATATCTCCCTTGGAGTTTTAGTGAGAGGAGTATATTTGTCGTTGTCTCTTCCACTGCGGTAATTCCTGCCGCGGTTATTGTTTTGATCATTGGATTGTCTCCGAGGCTGTTCTTGTTGCCTATAGTTTGAATATCCTTTTTTGCTATCCGCAGCAGCTTCTTCTCCTTGTATAAAGGATCTAGTGCGCTTTGTTAACTCGTCAAAGGATTGTGGAACTTTGTCATTAAGCTTCCGGATGAGTTCTGGGTTATTGATCCCATTCATGAACCCTGAAATTTTTAGAATTTCAGGACATGCTTTGACTTGTATGCACTCATCCTTGAAACGTTCCATAAAAGCGCTGGTGGATTCCCCTTGGCGCTGTTTCACTCTTGCTAGCTCCACAGGGTTTTTAGCGCACTTCTTTCGCTGGGTGAAGTTGTGGCGGAATGCTTTCCGTAATTCCTCAAATCCACCGATGCTCCTACGTGGGAGTTTGCTAAACCATGTGCGCGCGTTTCCTACTAACGTGGAATTAAACATGTGGCACCACACAGGTTGTGGCCAATTTTCGATTGTTGCGGCTGACTCAAAAATTTTTAGGTGATCGTCAGGATCACCTGTTCCATCATACGTTTTTACGTTAGCGGGCATGCGCCTGCGTTTGTGGTCTGAGTAGTCGCTGATGCGTCGCGTAAACGCGTCAATTTTCTGGCGTCGCCATGGGAGGGACATATCTTCGTTCTCCTCCTCGCGACGTCTTCCTCTTGACTTCCAATGTCCTGTTTCTTTGTCCTCGTTGTCCGAGGAGTCGCTGGAAGAAGAGTAGTGTCGCTTTCGGCGCTTGCGCCGGCTTCTTTCAGAAGAAGAGCCTGAGGGATCTCTGCTTGGGGGTCTCCTCCTCCCCAATCTATCTTGTATTCGCCTACTTTCAGGTTTGGAAGATCCTTCGCTTGGCGAATGTTGAGGCCCTAATCGATCGTGTATTCCCCGACTGCCAAGTCTGGAATGGACATTGGTGCGCCTACCGCTGTCTCCAGAATTTTGTGAGTCAGGTACCGCACCTAACCTATCATGGACAGAGGTACGTTCTGTACGTCTTCCTCGCGGGTGACGTGGTGGTGATAGTTCGCGCTCTGGACCAAAATTAAGTCGGGCTTGTAGGTCCGTGTTTGCTCTTCTTGTTGCTTCTTCTTGCATGAGGGCATTTAATGTTTCATAATTTTGGGATACAAAGTTTCCCAAAGTCAGATCCGGTGCGTCCTCAGTTGTTGCAAGAATTTCTTCCTCAGTGTTAGGCGCCCTGTTCCGTTCAGGAGCGCCTGGCGGCACAGTGTTGTTCACTGCGGGTGTAGCCTGATGAGGAGTGGTGAAGAGGGTGCGTTGGAGTTCCTCAACGCTGGGGACCTCTAAAGTAATCCTGGGTAGTTCTACCGCTGGGGGAGGTTGGGTTGTCCCTGCCTCGTGGTGACCAGGTGTGCTGGTTGTCCCAGCGACTTGTCTGGAGGTTGGATCTTGTTGATTCTTCCTCAGATGGTCACGTTTTTCTGGCTGCGGAGTCCGCTGGCTCCAATTCTTATGTTTCGTCATTCTAGTTCTTAGTAGGGTCCCACGGATGGCGCCACTTGTTGATACAAAAGTTGGGCGTACCTGGTTGTTGGGCTTTGCTCTTATATCAATTCGTTCCTTAGCACTTTGTTACCTGCGTACTAAGAAAAGTAGAACAACACCGTTAGGCTTATCGAGGGATTGTCTCCCCCGATTAGACTCCGGCGTGAGAGTAAGTAATCGAATTTAGGTTTTGGTTGAAGAGTTAGGGTTGTATATCGTACCTTTAATGAGAATCGTGTGATTCTATATATAGGGGCTAAGAAACCGTGTTTCTTGCTCCTCACTCTTCGCACGCGTGGTGCTTATCCAAGGTAAGGATATCTATTCCTTGAATAGATAATCCTTATCGTTACCCGGTGGGTTAGATTGGGCCTTTGGGCTTCGTGAGCCCAAGCGTTGATACCACAGCCCATACCATTTGTCATGGTAGCCCATTCGTGATGGGCTTAAGTGTAAGTAATGTCTATCATTTGGGCTTGCGGCCCAAATATAGGCTATACGTCATCAAATATATATGTTTATATATATATATATATATATATATATATATATATATATTAAATTTTTAAGTTTTAACAATTTACCACATATGCCCCTATAGTTATAACTTTAGTAAAATAGCATTTTCAGCCCCTTTAGTTATTATTTTTAAAAAGTTACAATATATACCCCCATGCATGCAAAGCATTACAAAACTAGTCCTAAACCATGCAAAGTATATTTTTATGAAACAAGTAGTTTTCCTAGCTTATTATTAACTAATATGAGCTTATTCTAGTTACCTAAATTAGCTTATGACCTATGGTAAGATCTTATAACTTATAAACATGTTTTTTTACTTGTTTTAGGGTTTTAAAAAGAAAGCATGCATGTTCTCGTTATCAAGTTTTATGCAAGGTTTTCTATGATACCTAATGACTCTCCTAGGTTTGTATTTAAGCTTATAGAACTAATTTAGTGACTTACGTGATCAAAAGTTAGACTAGCAAGGGGTTTCGGGTTATCGCGATAAGAAAGATACTCAACAAGATTTTAAGACTAAGTTCTTTTGACTCCTAGGTTCCCTAGGGACTCCATGCTACTGTTTTGGACCAGAAATTTTAGAGGTGAATGAGTGGAATGGGATGGTTTGGAATGGGGTGGTGTCGAGGGGTATTTATAGGGTGGTTTAGGAGTGTTGGCCAAGAAAAGGTGGTGTGGTGGCAAGAGGAGGAGGAAGGTGACTAAGGGCTGCTATGAGGTGAGTAAGCAAGGCTATGATGTATAGGTAGGGGCTTGTGGTGGTGGTTTAAGGGTGACAAGGTGATGGTGTGTTCGGTTATGATTGGTAGTGAGGGGTGGTGTTGATTGGGGATTAACGGAGTGACGAGGGTGGGGTTTGCTTAGGGTTTAAGAGAAGTGGTGAGGTGGTGATGTGTTTGGTTGTAAGTGGTGGTGAAGGGTGGTGTTACTTTGTGGCTAAGGGAGTGACGGGGTGGTGAGGTGAACGTGACGAGGGGTGGTTTTTACTTGCGGTTTAAGAAACGTGACGAGGGTGGTGTGTCATTGAGGTGCAAGGATGGTAGCTTAAAGTGGTGAATCATAGAGGTGACAAGGAGGTTGGTCATGGAGGTGCTTAAGGTTTTGTGGTTCTGGTCGATTCACAGTAGCGAGACAAGGAAGAAGAAGAAAAGAAAAATATATGGAGAGGGTGTAGGGGTGGTCGAATGGGAGAAGAGAGAAAGAAAAGAATACTAGTGTTGGTTGTTTTGTGTTTGGGTCGACACACACAAAAAAAAAAAAAAAAACAATATTGTTTTGGTTTGGTTTGTTGAGTGTTCAAATAAAAGAAAGAAAATGGTTTCATTTGTTTTTTCAAAAGGGGTCACGCTTGGTTTGAAATTACGTCACAGAAAAAAAAAGAGTAGCATGGTTTGTTTTGTTCAAATGATTTGCATGTGCCTATTGTCTAAGTCTAATATGTAGTATGTATTTTTAGTTTTTAGTTTGGTTTGTATTCGACTTACAGAACAAAGAATGAAGAAAGAAAGAAAAGAACCAAGGAGTTTTTGTTGGTTTTGTAGCCTACTCGCGGAGTTTACTAGACATATACAGGGACTTATATGTGGGGCGTATGAAACTTTGACACGGGTTTAATATGGTGGTCGTAATTCGTAGCTTATTAGATTATATTTATGACCTTTAAATCTATCTATAATACTATAAGATTCAGTCCTAAAATTAAATGTGTAATTATGAAGTTTGAGCTTTATGAGTAAGAAACAAGATGGATTTTTAATTAGTGTTGTGTCCACAGAATAGCAACGAGCTCTCAATTCAATATGAAGAAGATGAATACGAACCACATTTATTTGCAGCTTTTATAGCTGCAATTATTCACTTCCAAATTTATTTAGCAGAATTAAATATGGCCATGAAGATGAATAGAAGATACAAAAAAGAATATAAACAGTTTGGCAGTTATAACAAAATAAGGATTATAAATAGAAGATACAAACCCTCACAGTTTTTTGGGCACCAATCTTTCACCACCATGCCCACATCATTTTTTCTCTTTAGTGAGTGATGGAAGTATTACCGTGCTTTTAAAGTATTTGATTTTTTTTTTACTAATCTGTCATTTTTGTGTTTTGGTTGATGTGCGCAGGGAATGACTTCAAGTTCCAAATACAAAAATACGAAAGGTTAGTTAGTTTACATGCAGATTAATTGGAATCATCGATCTGTTGTGAAGCATTGCTTCTTTTTTTTCGAAACTAAAAGAAAAGGAAAATAACAATTATGTTATCCTCTTTTCTTGGTTCATTCAAAGACACATCAATCTTCACCGCCATGAAAAAAAAAAAAAAAAAAAAAAAAAAAAAAAAAAAAAAAAAAAAAAAAAAACAGCCCGATGAAGGTACCACAGCCAAACCAAGTTCCAAAACCAAAAAACACAAATCCTAAACTAGACACTACCAAGACCCTGACTATCACTCCTCATCACTCACACTCTTCAATCGACCCTAACAAGAAACAAAAATGAAACATCTTTAGATATCAGTATTTTTTTTCCTTCGTGTTATTCAATGTAACATCAAGACTCTTTACGGTATAGCAAATGAAAGAAATAAATATCCTCATCGATCTAATTTTTGAACCGAGGCTTCAGTTTATATCCAAGAACTAGAAAGATTCATGAAAATTATGTTATGATCCAATCTTTGTTTCGTTCAAAGACCAAAGCTTAACGAAAAAATAAAAGGTCGAACCTACCCGAGACCCATCACGGATCTTGAAGCTTGATCTTTGTGATTTCTTTCAATTAACATCAATAGAAGTAAGGATTGGTTTCAGTATTTGTCTTCACAGGATTAAGTAAAGAATATCAATCCGTACATTTAATGGTTTGAACAGAAGTAGGAGATGAGATGAGATGAGAACATAGATGAAGATTCGGCTTTTGATGGAAGAAATCAGTTCCTGATCTTGATCGGTTTGATTGGTTTAATTTTGTTTTATGAATTTGGGATTATAAGGTTTGAATGAAGATGTGAGAATTGTTTTGTGATAGAAAGTCAGATGGGGGCGGATGATAAAGTATAGGGTTAGGTCAAAGTGAAAAGTTACAAAATGTGTAAATGTTATTAATGGCAGCAGCGTTCAAATTGTAATGTATACTGATCGGGTGCTTTACATGGGTCTCCATTTTTTCCTTTTTAATTATTGTAAGTTTTTTATATACGTGTATTAATTATTTTCATTGATCTCATATCATTTTTTAACACTTTATATCATTTATCAATTATCAACGCATTTGTTATGGGATTTTTATATAGTCGATTAAGAAAAAGTAAATTGGGAAATGGTTCACTTTCACAAGTATAAATAATGGTCATTTAGTACTAAGGCTTAAAACTATAAGGTCAATTTGTCAAGCCTAGAAGAGTCATTCATACCAAGGCTGTCAAACTCGCGAGTTTACACGTAAGATCGTACGATCTTACGTGCACACCAGTCAAAATCGTGTAGGATCGTGGTAGGATCGCATCAGAGGTAGGATCGTAACTAGGATCGTAGGATCGCACGTAAGATCGTAAGATCGACACGCGATCCGAGTTCACTTTTTTTTTTTTTTTTTTTTTTTTTTTTTTTTTTTTTTAAATCTTTTAAGTCCATCCCACTTGCTTAGGCAAAAAAAAATAACATGTGTTTTACTAATGTTTAATGAGTAAACCACTATTGTTTAATTTTCTAAATATATTATAGTTTATACATAGTTTTCTACTTTTCTAAATAGATTATAGTATAAAAAGTGTTCAATAGTTTAATTTACTTTACTTCACTGTGATTAAACTAATCAAAGGGTATGTTTTGTAATGCCACTTATTAAACGTTTGTTTTCTTGAAATCATGTTGATGGCTCGTATGTTTTGAGATATTTAAGACCTATGTTATGTAATATTATTGCACTAAATCGTTAATATAACGATTGAAACTTGACTTTTTTGTGTTTTACTATTACTTTGGTGTTTGAAATTTAAACTTTGTCATTTTGAAGAGGATATTATATGAACTTATCTTTGACGTTGAGTAAAAATGTAAAACAGTTTGACTCGTATACCATTTGTTTACAAAATATGACAAATTGGTAGGATCGTAGGATCGCGATCCGATCTTACGATCTCGATCTTGCAAAGACAAAAACGATCCTGCGTGGGATCGCGATCTTGACAGCCTTGATTCATACAAAATAAATTATTTACATTAATTGGTGATAAATGGAATTAACTACTTCAAACTCATAAGTCAAATGGTGAGACCTTGCTGTTATTTAATTTTATATTTTTAAGCTAGAAAGAAAAAAATTTATGCAGCTTAAAATTAAAAAAAATATCATTTATGATGACACAGATTTACGTACGACTTATAAACACATTTAGTTGTTTAGGCAATGCTAAATATACTATGTTGGGCTGATAAATAAATTGTTGGGGTGGATCATGATAAAACAATTTGATATTGTACAATACGCTATTAACAATTAGTGCTGAGCAATACGCTATTAACAATTAGAATGAGCCCGTGTGCATCCACATCTTTGGCTGTGTGTGCCTTGATATATCAAACAAATGTGGACTGGCTACTTATTTGATCGTGTATTTCATTTTGGGGCAAAATTTTATAGACAAACATAAATGTTCATTATTTTTAACTAAAGGGTTTAAGGTAATAATAATTGGGTTTGTTTGGAAAAGATTAATATTTAAAACCCATGACAATCTAATAACTACTAGACCATTAAGAAAAATAAAAAGAGCAAAACAAAAACAACAACACATATTCTTAAATTTTTAACAACAAATTAAAAAGGGGGATAGCTAAGGATACGCAACATATTTGTTCAAATAAACACATCTACGTAATATATTTTCTAAAGTGTCAAAGTTACGTAACATACTTTCAAATAAGATTCAATCTATGTAATATGACCTGTTACCAGCAGGTCCAGGTTACCAAGGATTACAAGTCGCACCGTTAGTCCCCAAACTGGAAAAAATTTGCGCATTTGATCCTATTTAGTTAACAGTCGTTAAAATATTTTTTAAAAAACTTTTAAAAAAAAGTTTCTTAAAATCTAAATAAAGTCTCTTTTTTTTTTAAAAAAAAATCAATTTTTTCACAAAAAAATAACAATTTTTTTTTTTTTGAAAAAATATATCCAGATTAAAAAAAAATAATAATAATAAAAAAATAAATAATAAAATAAAATAACTTTTCATTTTTTTTACATATATCCAGATTTAAAAAAAAAAAAACATTTTTTTTAATTGAAAAAATATATCCATATTAAAACAAAAATAAAAAATAAAAAAAGGTGTAAGTCGTAGGTCGTCGCAAGGTCACGGAACCTTGGTCGTAGGTCATCGGAGGGTCACGGAACGTTGGTCGTAGGTCATCGCAAGGTTACGGAACCTTGGTCGTAGGTCATCGCAAAGTCACGGAAAATAGACTCTCCAAACGCCTTATTCTATGTAACCTCTACAATCATTATTATATATACATTATTACACAAACTTTAACTTACAAAATTAATGAAGAAAATATTTAACGCACATTAAACTATAACAAATTAGATAAACCCCGTGTGCTTCATATTATCATGCAAAAACCATCTAATAGACAAGTATTGTAGGGCTAAGTAAATAAGTAATAGACCAAAAGAAACAAAACCATTTTTTTATCATGCAAATAAGTAATAGGCCAAAAGAAACAAATCCATCACAACTTAATAACCAAAAGCCCATATATAGAATACAACACCACAAAACCAAAACAACATCAAACACCTTTCAATTTTTATACAAGAAAGTTAAAACATTTCATATGATATACTAAACCATAATTAAGTATACACTCGCCAATATACAGAAAGAATACACGATTAACAATTAGATTATTAGCCCGTGCGTAGCACGGGTTCTGCATGTCTCGTTTAACATAAAGATAGGTACTTGGGTCATTTATTTATATTAATATAGTTTTAAGTTAACGTATTAAGTATTCGTATTATGAGCTTTAAAGTAAGTATATTAGAGTAAATTTAGTTTTAATATTAACGTATTATGGTATTGTAAGATATGTTTTAAGGTTTATTATTATAGTTTATATTAATATTAAGTTTTTATGTATTAGGTGCTTTAATATGTGATATTAGTTATGGTTTCATAATAGAGAATTTTTAGGGTTCGTGCTTTAGGGTTTAGGATTTCGTTATGTAATATTATTGTTATAATTAATAGATTAGGGTTTCGTGAGAAACCTATTTAATACTAAATATTAGAGGGTTTTATAATAGTATTTTAACGTATTAACGTAAGGTTTATACTTGACATACTAGATTGATGGTTGCGTGGGCACGTCTAGTTAGTTTATAAAAGCAAAAATTTTATAGTGAAAATACCTGGTGTTGATGTCATAGTGGAAATAGTATTGATGAAAATTACGGGTTATGACAGTCTCACCCCCTAGGAGAAAATCTCGTCCCGAGATTTAGATAAACGTAGATGTATGATACGTGGGAATTGCACCCTCGCAACAAGTTTTACCTCTCAAGGGATCTCGAGAAGCTTACAACCCCCACCAGGCAGTGTACCTGATCGTTGTAGTATAGTATAGTGACAAGTACCGGGGGATTGATCGTTCAACTCAGGAATAGTGTCGCTAAGATTAGAAAGCCTACTAAACTAGGTCTAGAGATGAGTGATGATTCTTTTTGTATTTTTATATTTTATGGAAAGCAATTAAAATCTCAGGTTTTGAAGGAGTGGGCGGAATTAGTTGCTAGCCAACTAACCCAATTAATCTAAAGATGCAATCAAAATAAAATAATAAAAATGAAAATGAACTATTATATTAATATGGTGGAAACAATAATGAGGAAAGTTGTGTTTACTTAGATTTCATTACTCCCTAGATATTTTTTACAGGATGATTAGCTTGTTAAAATTGCATGGATGACAGGTCATATTCCTTAATACTAGTCGTAGGGCCGTGTACAATATTCCCTAACTCTATAAGATCCTACTTCACTCCTATGTCTAGCCGTTAGAAGCTCCTAACATGGGATCATTAGAATTCTCTTATGCATTAAATACGACCAAAAATCGTAGTACACCTCCGATCATGTTTCTTAAGACGTTCAAGCAAGTTACCAATGGAAGTCTGCCAGTTTTCTTAAGCCTAACATAGAATACAATCATCCGTAAAAATTATAAACAAACAATCAACCCATAATTAACATCTAGGTTTCACTACATCTAAGCAAACACAATAAAGATCTAGCCTAGCATGTTAAAGAGAAGACAAGCATAAGATATAATCACACAACACATAGACATATTCAATGATTTGAATGAATACTTATCTTCAATTGAACATGGAAGAATCAAGGGGTTGAAACCCTTGAAAAGCTGTTAAAATTCGTCTAGGATTTATGCCTTAATATCCCACACAAAGTTCCAAACTAATGAATGAAAATTGGAAAACTATATATAGATTTTACACCTTGACGGCGTCACGTTATAGCTTGTGACACCGTCAACTCGCCGCCATGATGAAATTCGTATTGCCTAGATCCACTTCTGACGCCGTCATGTAGAATAATACTCTGGGCCATCACGTTTATTTTGACCCTGACGGCCTTGGTGATGCCGTCAGGCCAATACGCTTGAAAACTCTCGGGGCCGTCACGTTATAAGTTCCACATCCACCTCTTTTGTAACTCTTGACGCCGTCACGTGTAAAAGCTTGACGTCGTCAGGTACTGTTCCAGCAAAGAAATTTGAGACTTTGCCATTTTCTTCACTTTTATGCTCCAAAAACGTCCAAAATGCTTCCTTTTCCAGATTTCTCCTCAAAAGTACCTAAAATGACAAAAGGAACGATTTAGGGCAATAATTGATCAAATAATCTCGAATTCGGGCTTAAATGACCCCTTAAAAGCGGTACACTTTTCGCCTCATCAAATACCTTTGCACTTAAGATTTGCTTGTCGTAAAACAAATGCGCTTTTATTCTAATCAAAATACAAGTTAGGGTTCATTTAACACTAATATAAAAGTAATTACAACAAATAATCGTTCTACTAAAAACCAAAAGCAAGCACGGAGGACATACACTAGCACCTCACAAATAGTGTTTAGATACTCACATCTCTCGGGTGTAATAAAGTATATATCACAATAAGGAAATGGAAAACATCTCTCACTACCTGTCATAGCAAATAGATTACCATAGGCTTGGGAAAGGATCAAACCTCCACCACTTGGCGTAAGCACCTAGGATAAAGTATCAAAGAGGTCTTTTAAAGGGTTATAACGTTAGGTGTAGGGATATGGAAAACACGGTTTTGTTGGATAAAAGCAATATTTACTGGTGGCGAGTTAATCATCTTGGTTAATTACATGTACAATATGGCGTTGCTAAGCCAAGACTCAACTCGACTTAAGCTAATAAATCAAAATTAACAGAAACATAAAACAAACATAAAATGAAACGGGATGGTAGTCCGTATGTTTTTTCACTTTTCTTTTTCTACTTTTTCTTTTCTTTTTTCTTGATTTTTTGATTTTTTTTTCATACACTTTTACCCTACCATCCAAAATAATACATCATACGGAATGTACATTCCCCTTACACTTGAATTTTTACATACTTTACAATAAACTACTCTAATGACTCGAATCAAGATAATCAAAACACTTGGAGCACTTTTTAAAATTAATGCACATATGGGGGTAATATATGATGTTCTTCCCCATTACTTCATAACACAAGTACTTTACCCATGAGTCCCAATCATCCCAAAACAATATGTACAAGATATGACTCAACTTAGCAACCATGTAATCAATTAGATAATTAACTAAGGGTTTAAACATGTAACAATAATGCACTAAAGATGAGTGCATACACGGAATGCTAAGGCGATTTGGGTGTACATTTGGGTGGGTTGTAACAAATTCTTCCTTTAAGTAAAATCCTTGAAGTTAGAAACAAAAAGATAGGCTCGCAGGGGTGTACTAAGGGTTTCGTGTACTAAAAATGAGTACAACGCTAAGGTGTGGGAAAAAGTAATTGACTTTACTAGTTAAGTAATATGACTTAAATGGTCAAGTAATTATGATACGGGTTTAACACAAGGGTGATCCTAATGACTCTTATCATGTAGTAAATCCTACTACACGAATGTAGTCTCACTAGCGGTCTCAGGATGCATAACTAACGCAAGTTCTAGAATCTAAATGCTACCGGTACACTCATAAGCACTAATAATGAATGCTTTTCCTATCAAATCTAAAGGTGAACTCACGTATTTGGGTGGAAAATTTTTCTGAATGGTACAATTTTGTGCTAGTCATACAACTCCTATCCATGAGACGCTTGTTAAGGCTAAAGTTTCATTCCTAAATGTTGTAAAAAAAAATTAAAGAGTAAATTACATGGTTGGTCCCTGTGGTTTGTCCAAAATAACAATTTTTGTCCCTCGAAGTTTAAAGTTGCATTGGTAGTCCGTAAGTATGTAAACAAATAACACACCTGGTCCCTATAGGGAACATTCATGTTATTCTTTGGAGACGAAAATTTCACCTATAGGGACCATGTGTGTTATTTGTTTACATACTTAGGGACTATGAATGCAACTTTAAACTTCAAGGGACGAAAGTTGTTATTTGGACAAACCACAGGGACCAACCATGTAATTTACTCAAATTTAAATTTGGCGCTAAAATTACACTAACAAGTATTTCTCTTAGTTTTATTACACACCTACCATCGAACAAACAAACTCAAGTGCAATTGTATCCTATAAGGTATCATCATTTACCCTCCCCTTACACTTAGGATGAACATTATCCCCAATGTTCAATTAAAGGATGTAAAAGTAAAATAGGTAAAAGAATGAAAACAAATACTCCCCTGATTCGTTCGGTGTGGATAGTGTGTTAACAAGGTTAGATCTTCTTCCAAGAAAATGAACGTTTAAAGCTTCCCTTCCAGAAATATAAATCATCTTCTTGTCATATATAACCTGTTAAACCTGAGAAAACAATCAAGGCAACCTCGCGTAAAATCAGCAGAAATCTATATATACTAACAAATCCTAGAAAGCAATTTAAGATATAATGCTTGTAGAATGAATGTTTGCAGATTTCCTGGAGTTTACAAGACTAAAAAATCAACAAAAACTTTTAAGACTCCGTTAGAAAAACAAAACTCGCAAAATTTTCAGAATTTTACACGTGACGTCGTCAGGTGTTAAACCCTGACGCCGTCAGAAGTGACCTGCAGAAATCATTATGTTAAGTTTCCGGAAAATTTCTGGAAAAACTTATGTCCTACTTCCTGGAAAATCCTACAAAACATCATTATGACTCGATACAAGCAATTGACTCTAACAAATACTAATATACATGTTTATTTAATATTGTGGCGAATCAAGATCATTTTCGTTCTTAGAAACAAATTTGGGGTTCCCCCTTACACTTAGCTTTTGCAAAATACCTTTATATGAAGTTAAGACGAAGTTAAACAACAAAATAAAGCATTTTCACAATTTTAATTTGAAACATGATCTACCAACAATAAAAATAAAGCATGCATACGGAAACGAATAACATCGAACAATTAAAAATCAAACAAATAAAAACACACAAAACATGGGTTGCCTCCCAAGAAGCGCTTTTCTTTATTTACGAGTCTTGTAGCTAGACTCAAGGTCATGGGCAATTACGTGACCTCATCATTGGTCAAATTCTCTAGGTCATCCCAAATCTTAGTTTTATATTCCGGACCTAGTTGCAAACATTCCTTGTAGAAACCGAGTATTCTACTCATGACATAATCTACTCCTCTACGTCTATCCTCATCATTCCTATAGTAAACCGCTTGCTTGTATTCCTTTTCTAGGTTTGATAGAATACGGTATTGTTCAAACTTATAGGGCATTTGGTAAGCAATCTCATCGTTCTCATCCTTGAATCTAACTATCCCTAGGGACGGGTCATAACTTATCTTAGAGGCCTCAACAAATGGTTTTTCGAACACTACTTGACTTAGGCAACCATCTATTACCGGACGAATATCCTCTACAATCACAAAGTCGGTAACATAAGTGAAGTTTCCTACAAATACATGTAATCCTTTCACTCTTCCTACAAAGTTGCTCATCTAATTTGTGTTAGGCATCATCCTATATCCAAGTTGCTTCTTCATTACCCAGTTATAATAGGTCATAGTCATGATGTTTATAGGAGACCTAAGATCGATATAAGCTTTACACACATGCATATGCCCAATGTTGCATGGAATGTTGATGTTAGAGGGATCACCCGTTTTGATAGTCTTGACTCGGTTGACGTTTGTTTGGTGTGTCCTAGGTGTTTGAAGTGATATAAGTGTGATATAGGTGAGTTTTAGTACTAAATCCCTTTGCGTGAATGGTTTTATTGTGATTTGGAAAGTTTGGAATTTGGGAAAGTTCATTTTGATCACCTTTGTGGTGTAGAAATGACTTGTGTAGTTTTGGTGTTCTTGTGTTTTTGCGTAACGAGACTTCTTTCAAGTATTTGAGCGTTAGCAAGTTACGATGAGTTTGTTTTTATGTGTTATGCTTATAAAAGAGTGTGAAAATCTATTTTTGGAAACTTTGTTTTGAAAATGATAATTTTCCGGTTTGTCGTAAAAACTTAGGTTTATCGCGTAAGACGCTAGGATTAGCTACGGGTGTTTATAAAATATGAAAAGTATGAGGTTTTGAGTGTAATAAATTAATTTAATAAAAAAAATAAAAAATATATATAAATGTATATAAAAATCGGTTGGAGAAAGGGATAAGGGGAAAAAGGAAACCCAATTGTAGCCCAATTACAACTCTAAGTTAGGTAATTATCCACCAAATAATATAAATACAATTGAAGTATAAATACAACTCTAAGTTAGGGTTTGGACAGATTTGGGGCGTTTTTTGCCCCCTTGCATTTATTTGATGGGCTCTTACAGGTAAAAAATAAAAACATATATTATTAGATGGGCTTTCGAATCACACAATTCAACTTTCAAGCAATTACTCTCATTTTTATTCCGACCAATTCACTTGTCACTGGTAACTATAAAATATTCCAACTATTTTAATTTTAATTTATCTCATTTATTAACTATTTTATGCATAATTATGTAATACTCTAATTAATTGATAGATATATTTAATTAGTTGCATTTTTATTCATTTGTCCCAGCAGATTTTCACAAATTTGCAGTCAGATTTTTTTTTATTTTTTTTTTTTTAAGAAAAATAATTAAATATAGTTAAGACTTAGATGCTTGATCATTTTTTACAAGATGAATTAAAAGGGTTTTTAGGACTGTTCCGAATGTTTTTAATAGTTGAATTATAATTTGCTCGTTTTAGCCCGTGCCCGTTTGGCCCGATTTATAATTTGTCCGTTTAGCCCGTGCCTGTTTTAACCCGTGCCATTTTAGCCCGTGCCCGTGCCCGCCCATTTTGCCACTTCTAATAAAAGTTTGAAGGTTTAGGGATTAAACATATGACATGAGCTTAAGTATCAAAGTCAATAAGTCAACACATTTAGTAACTGATTTTCCCGCCCAAATTGATATGAAAATCAGTTACTAAATGTGTTGACTTATTGACTTTGATACTTAAGTTCATGTCAACATAATGTTTTGAAACCCGGTTGAACCGTTCCGGTCGAAAAACGGGTCGATTTAAACCGAGTCATGCTTTTAATAACTGAACCCGTCGTGTCCAGTTTTCATAACTATATGTTTTTCCCAGTTGAACCCGTTGGTCCGGTCCAGTTTTCAAAACTATATGCAACATCAACTTGTTAGCTTGTATAAAGTTTTGTGTGTTTTATTAATTTGTATAATGTGTATAATAACATATACTTTTCATTTTATGGTGTTTTAAAAATAACATTAATTAGTGTGTTTAATTATTTTATATTTTATATTATGTTGTAGCTTGTTTAAATTGTATATTGTGAAAATTTTATTGTACTTTTTTAGTAAGGGGTGTTTTAATTGATTATTTTTAATTTGATATAGATGCTTTTAATTGGTTGTACCATATGAATAAATTATTGTAATTTTAAGTTATGAAGTGTTTTAACAAGAGTATTAATTACACAATTCATTTTCTCTCACCCTTGTAGTATAGAAGGGCAAAATGGGGATTGACTGAAAATTCAGTTTTTCACTTTTCCCCTTTGACTAAATCTACATTATAAGTAGTTAAGATATATATATATATATATATATATATATATATATATATATATATATATATATATATATATATATATATATATATATATGTGTGTGTTAAATGTATCGTATATATATATTTATAAACACTTGAGGGACTAAATGATCGTTAAATATTAAATGTAAGTATTAACTATCGTTAGTAACGAAAGAACGAGGACTAGAATGTAATTTGGAAGACAAGAAGGATCCAGAACACCCTTGCAGGGTGTATGGCCGGTCGACCCAACCCAATAGGGTCGATCCATGCTTGCTTGTTCCCCAAGATTTACATCTAGTATAAATACAAGGCCAAGGAATAGACTTTCACATATCTTTTGTGCACACACACAAAAACCTAAAAGTTTTCCTTGTCTCCTTTTCTTTCTTGGCCGATCGGCACACAACCCCACATAGGGTTTTGGGTCGATTTTTTGTAAAGCAAAACTAGTGTTTTCGTTTACTTGCATAAACCTTTATTCGTTGGTAGTTTGTGTGTACAAGAACGAGGTAATTACTCACTATAGTAATTATCAAGAGATCGATAAACAAAACAGTAAGGGGTTTATCATTGATCTAATTTACACAAGTTCAAGGTTTATTGAAGTGCATCGGGTACGTTACTATTTATGTTTTAGTTATCTTTATACGTGTAATTGATTACTAAAACGTAATAAAAATCGGATCTTTAACTGTTTTAGATACATGTTTTTTATCTAGGGTTTTTCTTAAAATTTTTTTTTATAAAATTTAAACCCTAACCCTAATTTTTGGGGGGGGGGGGGGTCGATTTTCCACATAAAACCCTTATTAGGGTTTGTGGTTTTCTTGATTAAATTGTAATCACATAGAAACCCTAGGTCTTTAACCGGTTTTGTGAACGTACTTGTGACCTATGTGCTAATTGTTAGGTTTAATCCATGACGAAACATGCACGTTAGTCATGGATCTTGTTGTTTTGATTTTGTCACATATTTTATATAGATCTAAAATTGGGGAAGACTCCAATAAATATATAATTAAAATCAATTTATATGCTATGCGGTGTGTATATTGATTTTGGCCTATGCAATTGATTCGTCAATGTATGTGACTCTCCTCCATCAAGAGGAGAAGGCCTTAGTTGATTACATGCGTTATTATACCTAGAATTGATTTTATTAGGACCTTTTTAACAAGGTTTGCATGTGGCTAATTGTTTCACGTTATTATTATTAGTTGTTTATTTTTCTTTAAATTACTTGTCTTTTTGTTGTTTCTTAATTGTTGGACTAGTTGTAAGCAATAAAAAGGGTGATTTTCATAAAAGAAAATAATATGGACTAATAATGGTGAAACCCTAAGTGATAAAGATTGAATCTTGCGGAGTCTTAGATGCCAACAACGGTTCGCTTCGCACGGTAATTCGCTCCAAGGCGAGACTAGCAAGATTCATACTTTATTACATGATTTTGAGATTGAATCCATAAACTTTTGCTTGATTGATGTTTTGTAGAAATATGCTTTTAAAATTAAGTCCTTTAAGACGATATTCATAACCGTGATTTGAAGCCTTAGAGTCTGCCTTGGCTATCACAATCTTGAATATGTCTTAAACGAATTACTTTTAAAATCATAATTGTAGAAAGTCATCTTAGGGTTTATTAAACCTCAAGTAAAACTTTGTGTATTAATTTCACGAATTGGTAATAAAAAGGTTTTGGAAACTTATGCTATAAAGATGAGTGCATGCATCTTTATACATATTTTGATTTACATATCTAAATTAAATACCCTTATAATTTAAGTTACACGCCATCTATCTATAAGGAACAGTTGGAATTTTAATTTAGTAAACGTGAGACCTAGGCTAAATTACTATAACAAGGTAAAATTCTTTTAACGCGTGAGACCATAATTGTAATTTTACAGTTTCTAAGGTAGACGACTTAATTAAGTTGTTAGTGAGACCTAGAACTTAAGGCATGAGATGGGATGAAACATGCTTACAAGGCAAATTGATGAATCAATTTGAAGTAAATCCCATAATGATCTAGGAATTGGAAATCTTGTTTGCCAATTATTGTTTGACAGATTACCATCTTTTGTACTTTCACCACTAGCAGATCAACTAATGTGGTGGAACTATGTAAACTTGGATCCTAGGTTATCAAGAAAATTTTGGTGGTTATATGAATATAGCTATGGGTATTTTATTTTCTTGAAGATATTTATTATCGAAAATACTAATATTTGAACTTTTATCTGTAGATATGGCTCAACCCGATAACCCATCTGTGATTTCTGCTTTCAAGAGTCATCTTGAGAGAGAAAAATTGACTGGAAAGAATTTCAATGATTGGCACCGTTCGCTTAGAATTGTCTTGAGGGCGACCGGTAAGCTCAATTTCTTGACCGAAGAATGTCCAGCTGAGCCTGCTGCTGATGCAGAAGAAGCAGTTAAGGCTGAGTGGAGGGAAAAGCATGCTAAGTTTAATGAGGTTGCTTGTTTAATGCTCACTAGCATGAGTGCTCAGTTACAAAAGAAGTTTGAGTACTTTTTCCCTAAAGATATGCTTGAAGTGCTTAAGCAGTCTTATGAGAAACCACTTGCAGTTGAATTGTATGATGAACTTGACAAGCTACATAACTGCAAACATGGTGATGGTAAACCAGTTGAAGATTATGTGACTGAGATGAAGGAATCTTTTGATTAGCTTCACAGAATTGGATTTGGTTACCCCGAGAATGTGCAAGTGCACTTGATCAACAGGGCCCTTAACAAGGACTTTGCTGGTTTTGTGCAGAATTTCAACATGCACTGCTCGGGTAAGACAGTCTCAGAATTACTCGCATTGCTTGTTGATTATGAGAAAAGTCTACCAGCCAAGGTCAAGGCTCCTACCCCGCAAGTGTTGGCGATTTAAGGGGGGAGAATCCAGAAGAAATTGCATGTGAACAAAGGCAAAGGGAAAGTTAACAAAGGCAAGCAGGTCATGGCCTATCAACCTCAACCCAAGATGAAGCAACATCAGCCTAACTAGAACAAGGTGAATCCGCCAAACAAGAAGGATCAGGCATGTCACCATTGTCATGAAAAGGGCCATTGGAAGCGCAATTGCCCTCTCTACATTCATGACTTGTGACTCAAGAAGCAGGGGAATGAAACTGGTAACCCCAGTTCATCAGGTGCGTTCTTTATGATTGAATTATTCACTCTTACTCCTAAATTGAATTCATGGGTATATGATACGGGATGTGGCATTCATATTTGCAATACCTTGCAGGGGTTTAGAGTTGAGAGAAAGCTGGCCTATGGACAACAATTCTTGCACGTTGGTAACGGAGCGCATGCAGGAGTTGAAGCTATAGGAGTTTATGATTTAGTGTTGCCTTCGGGCCTAGTACTATCTTTAAATAATTTTCATTATGCACTGTCAATTGTTAGAGGTGTAATTTCATTTTCATGTTTGTTAAACCTTGGTTTTCATCATACTATTTCTAGCAATGGAATTTCAGTTTCTTTAAATGGTGTTTTTTATTTTAATGCTATTGCTGTGAATGGTGTATTTGAAATTGATATGAATGATAATGATAATGCTTTTGTTAAAAATAATTCAATGTATAGCATCAATAGTAAGAGAATCAAGAAAGGTCTAGATTCCTCTTATCTTTGGCATTGTCGACTTGCTCACATTGGCAAAGATCGCATGAAAAAGCTGCAACATGATGGGCTTTTAGAAAAGATCAATGATGAATCATTTGATAAATGCGAATCTTGCATTGCTGGGAAGATGACAAAGAAACCCTTTAAAAATAGGATTGAAAGGGCTAATGATCTACTTGGTCCTATTCATACATATGTGTGTGGACCACTTAGACATGTGTCAAGGAGAGGTGCTAGCTACTTCTTAACATTTACGGATGATTACAGCCGTTATGGTTATATTTATTTACTTAAACATAAACATGAGGTGTTTGAAACATTCAAAGTGTTTAAAGCAGAAGTAGAGTTGCAACTTGGAAAGAAGATTAAAGCTCTTCGATCCAATAGAGGTGGTGAATACCTGAGTCAAGAGTTCATAGATTAATTAGCAAATGAGGGAATTGTCCAGCACCTTACTTCTCCATATACTCCACAACAAAATGGTGTATCTGAGAGAAGGAATCGTACATTGCAAGATATGATACGATCTATGTTTAACCTAACAACTCTTCCGTACTCGTTTTGGGATTATGCATTAGAATCTGCGGTTCGCATTCTAAATATGGTTCCAACAAAGAAGGTTGATAAGACACCATATGAGTTATGGACTGGAAAAGCTCCTAAATTATCTTATCTAAAGGTCTGGGGTTGTGAGGCGTATGTTAAACGTGACTCAGCAGACAAACTCCAACAAAGATCTGTGAAGTGCATCTTCGTAGGATACCCTAAGGAAACTATGGGTTACTACTTTTATTACCCAACTGAAAACAAAGTTTTTTTTGCAAGGTATGGAGACTTCTTAGAAAAGGAGCTCATATCTCAAGAATTCAATGGGAGAGTATATGATCTGGAAGACGATCATGAAGATGTAGCACCTTCTGAAAACACTAGCCAACTTCCTGTGGAACCTGAAAGTTTAGGTCCTCCACCTGAAGTTGAAGTGGTTCCCGTTCACAGGTCATCTAGATCTATGAAGGCTCCTACACGTCTATGTCTTAACATGGAGTGTGATGACAACTTGATAGGGGATCTTGATGAACCTACAAGTTATAAAGCTGCTATGAATAGTCCTAAAAAGGAAAAATGGCAGGGAGCTATAAATGGGGAAATGCAATCCATGAAAGACAATGAAGTCTGGGAAGAAGTTGACCTACCTCCGGGTGCCAAGTTAGTTGGGAGTAAATGGCTCTACAAGAAAAAGACTGATATGGATGGCATTGTACACACCTATAAGGCCCGTTTGGTAGCTAAAGGCTATACTCAAACTTTTGGTGTTGACTATGAGGAGACCTTTTCTCCTGTAGCTGACATAAGGGCAATTAGGATTCTTATAGCCATAGCCACTTACTATAACTATGAGATTTGGCAGATGGATGTCAAAACCGCCTTCTTAAATGGTCGCCTAGATGAAGACATCTATATGGCGCAGCCTGAGGGGTTTGTGAATCCAGAATTCCCAAATCATGTATGCAAGCTTAAAAGATCCATTTATGGATTGAAGCAAGCATCACGACAATGGAATAAGAGATTTGATAGTGAAATTAAGAAGTATGGATTCACTCAAAATCTTGATGAGCCATGTGTATATCACAAAGCTAGTGGGAGTAATGTAATTTTCCTTATATTATATGTCGATGACATATTGATCATAGGAAACGATATTCCAAGTTTGCAAAAGGTTAAGGCATATCTTGGAAGTTATTTTTCTATGAAAGATTTAGGGGAAGCTGCATTTATTCTGGGAATCAAGATATATAGAGATTAAGAAATCTAATAGGAATGTTGTTAATGATGAACCTGTTGAGAAGACTATTGTTTCATTGGGTGCGGAGTTGAATACTAATGCAGCCAATCATGGCATTAATGTAGAGCCGATTCCACATGTTTCTAGTTCTTCACATGATTCAGGCGTGGAGTCCTCTCTTAAGAGTAAGCATGATCTTATTGAAACTTTGTTTGGCGTATCTCTTAAAACTCTAGAGGATATTGATGCTTTCGTTAAAGGTTTGGATGCTGGTAACTATCCGATGTGGGATACAATGGATGATGATGTTGTTCAGATGGCTCAGGCTGCTGTCAGTGGTTTGTTTGAGGCTTATAAAACTGAATATCTGGCAGCTCCTAAGTCTAATGCAACATACTCTGATGGTAATGGCAATGATACTACACCTAATGTTAACGTGGAGGTAAATACTCAACCTATTCCTACCTCTACGTCTAGTCCTTTGGTTGATGAGGCTGTTTGTGAAGGAGTTAACGTGTCTATTCCACGTAGAGTAGTTGAAAAGGTTAGTGCACGCCTTGAGCACACTTTATATGGCTACTTTATTAGGAAGAGAATGGCGTTTCCGGTGGTTGATTATTATGTTAGAAACAATTGGGCTAAGTATGGTTTGAAAAAGATAATGATGAATGCTAAAGGTTTCCTCTTTTTTAAATTTGATACTCAAGCTGGTTTAGAATCTCTTTTGGAAGATGGTCCTTGGATGATTCGTAACTCTCCAATCATCCTTAAGAAATGGTCTATTGGTACTAGCATATTTAAGGAAGAGCTGACTCGCATTCCGATATGGGTTAAACTGCATGATGTGCCTATCCAAGTTTTTGAAGATGAGGGCATTAACTTGATTGCTTCATTTCTTGGCAATCCTATTATGTTGGATTCTTACACAAGCTCTATGTGTAAGGATTCTTGGGGTAGAAGCAGTTTTGCTCGGTGTTTGATTGAAGTGGGTTCAGATGTTGAGCTCGTGGATGTTATCACTATTGGTGTCCCCTCTCTTACAGGGGATGGGTTTTCTAATGAATCTATCCGAGTTGAATATGAATGGAGGCCTCCTATGTGCACTTCATGTAAGATTTTTGGTCACATCCATGAGAATTGTCCTAAAAAAGAGATTACTCCTCCGGTTGTTATTACTCATACTGTGGTTCCTCCTGCTGCTATGCATGCTAATGATGGTTTCCAAAAGGTGAGTTGTAAGAAGAAAAAAGGTAAAGGCCAGTCTGGTTTAGGGAGTCAGTTTGGTACGTCTGTTAAGCGGACTGTCAGGTATGAGCCTAAGAAGGCTCCTAGTGAACCCAAGAAGGGAGCTACTAATAATGTGCCTACTTCGTCTTCTAAGTTGAAGTCTAAAGATCCCTCCTCTAAGGGAGGTGAAGTGTCTACATCCAATCCCTATGATGCTTTAGCTACTGAAGAAGATGGTGATGATGATTGTGTGGATAACATGTATGATGAATCAGCTAATTTATTCCCTAACTTTGCTAAATGTGGGAGTTCATATTTCACGGATGCTGCTGGTTAGCTTGATTAGTTTATGTTTCTTGTTCTAGGTTCTTTCTGATTCTAGAGTTGACAAGAGCTTTTGGCATGTCATAAGCTCTAGGTTAGTTTGTTTATCAAGCTATTTTAGCTTGAGGTTAATGTGGTACTTCAGCCACATTCCATTTGTACTTAATCGTTTTGTTTTTAATATATTTACCAGGGTGCAAGATTACTCCCCTTTACCCAAAAAAGATCTCAGCGATTAATTGGATTAAGCCAAAGTGCTTACATCGATAAAATATTGAAGAGATTCAATATGCAAAATTCTAAGAAAGGATATTTGCCGATGTAAGAACAACATGGCTTGAGCGAGAAAGGTTGTGCTTCAACACCTGAAGAGGTGCAACGCATGAAGAGAGTCCCTTATGCTTCGGCTGTGGGATCTATTATGTATGCAGTGAAAAGCACAAGGCCTGATGTGGCGTTTGCTCAGAACTTAACCAGTCAATATCAGCAGAATCCAGGTGAAAAACACTGGACTGCTGTTAAGAATATTCTTAAGTACCTTAGGGCTACTAAAGAGATGTTCTTAGTTTATGGGGGTACTCCATCTGCAGAACTTGATGTTACAGGTTACTGCGATGCTTCTTGGAAAGGTGATAAAGATGATATGAAGTCTCAGACGGGATATGTCTTTGTCATTAATGGAGGAGCTGTGGATTGGAGGAGCAGAAATCAGAGTGTACTAGCGCTGTCTGCTACAGAAAGTGAGTATATAGCTGCTTCTGAAGCTGCAATGGAAGTTGTTTGGATTAGGAAGTTTGTGTCAGGGCTTGGGGTTATGCCTTCGATTCAGCGACCTATAAAAATGTATTGTGACAACTCAGCTGCAATTACATTTGCCAATGAACCTGGAATCATGAAAGGCACCAGACATTTCCCGATTAAGCACCACTATGTTCGAGAACAAGTTGAAATAGGTGAAATCGAAATGCTCAAAGTTCACACAGATGAAAACTTAGCCGATCAATTTACAAAGCCTTTACCTGGCACCAAGCGGCATGCTGAAGGAATAGGACTTAAATTAGCTGAAAGTTTCATGCCCATTTGTGATTAGTATTTGGATAAGGGATGTAATGTACAATTATTATTTGAATGAAATAAAGTATTGTTTATGTTTATTTATTCATTGTCTTAATAATATATCCTATATTTGCATGTTTAAGATCCGTGAATAAGTTATTATTCTAAATTGTCCGTTGTCGATTAATAATATGGGAATATCATTAAACTAAGACAATTTTGAGTATTGGTTAAGGATATACTTGAAAGTATATTGATGCGTAGTCATACCAATTTCACATGATATTCAATGAATTGAGTATTGGACTTATCCCAACAATATGATTTAAAATTTATTGTGAGAATCATATTTAAAAGTTATCCTTAGACTTGAGATACCAGATAAGTGTCATGGATGTAGTGCATTTTTGTGAGACAATCTACCGCTTACCGTAATTGGAAGTCATAAGGGTTGTTTTCAGAAGTGTTGCAAAGTTCATGGGTTATTCTTGTAGTCAAGATAGAATTCGTTCCTTCTGATTTGTTCAGAAGTATAATACTGCTGGGCCCCTCGTAGGGTTGACAAAATGTTTGCGTGGCCACGCCCAAAGTCTATCTGGAATACGTTCAGATGTTTTGGTAATTTTGTTCAATCATAAAGAGACGAGAAACAGAATTTAATAAATAACCTCACATCTTTATTAATGTAGTATTAGTAGCGAAAGGATGATAATAACGATGAATCATTAAAGGTTTTCCAGGAAACCTAGCTCGAGTCGAACTGGGGGCATTGGATTGTTGCAAGACGCCAACCAATGTCATTTTACCATTAATAGATATATGAGTGGGAGCTGTTAAAAGTTACGTATAAATATTAATAAGTAAATGACTAGTATCGAACCCGAGACCTCGGGATTGCACACATTACAAACGAGAATAAAGTATGATGAATATATATATATATATATATATATATATATATATATATATATATATGTGTGTGTGTGTGTGTGTGTGTGTGTGTGTGTGTGTGTGTTAAATGTATCGTATATATATATATATATATATATATATATATATATATATATATATATATATATATATATATATATATATATATATATATATATATATATATATTTATAAACACTTGAGGGACTAAATGATCGTTAAATATTAAATGTAAGTATTAACTATCGTTAGTAAGAAAGAACGAGGACTAGAATGTAATTTGGAAGACAAGAAGGATCCGGAACACCCTTGGAGGGTGTATGGCCGGTCGACCCAACCCAATAGGGTCGATCCATGCTTGCTTGTTCCCCAAGATTTACATCTAGTATAAATAAAAGGCCAAGGGTTAGACTTTCACATATCTTTTGTGCACACACACAAACCCTAAAAGTTTTCCTTGTCTCCTTTTCTTTCTTGGCTGATCGGCACACAACCCCACATAGGGTTTTGGGTCGATTTTTTGTAAAGCAAAACTAGTGTTTTCATTTACTTGCATAAACCTTTATTTGTTGGTAGTTTGTGTGTACAAGAACGGGGTAATTACTCACTATAGTAATTATCAAGAGATCGATAAACAAAACGGTAAGGGGTTTATCATTGATCTAATTTACACAAGTTCAAGGTTTATTGAAATGCATCGGGTACGTTACTATTTATGTTTTAGTTATCTTTATACGTGTTATAATTGATCCTAGCTTCCGCATAATGTGATTATTGATTGTCAAACTCTAACAAGACCATGGTAAATTTTTTCTGTGAGTTGTTGAGCTTTATTTGTCGTGATTTTATGTGGGCTAATGTACCCAAAAATTCTGTGTTTTCTGATTTTAAGAGTGCAAGGGATTTAGTGAGTGTTAGGTTATGGTGATGGTTAGTATGGTGTCTAGGAGATCTATGGTGGGTCATATGAGTCTTAGACATCCATCATATGAGTATTACATGGGTTGTAGCTTTTAGCTTGGCCTTGTGTAATGTGGATTATTTTTGTTTGTTATAGATTGTGAGTTGTTTTTGTGGAAGCTGCGGAGTTTAAGGTGAGTTCATAGTCCCATATTTTTACTTTGTTTTAAACTTGGGATGGGAATGATGCTTGTCTTAAATGATTTGAATTACTGTGATTACGTGTATGTATGTTAAAGAGCTTGGACTTTTAATATTATCGTATTTATGCTATATGTGAACGGTAATGATATGATGTATGATAGTTGTGTGGTCTAATTGGGAGGGTGCTTACCTTGTTGCTTGTGCATACGACCTAATTGGAGAGTAGCATCCCTACTAACTATATTTGTGCTGTGTGGTCCGATCGGAGGGTATTAATTTACCCATTATTTTGGGAGCGGGGGTCACGATCCGACCCGGTATGATGTGTTTTGGAGCGGGGGTCACGTTCCAGCCTGATGGTTGCCTTATGTGTGATGTTGCCTAGTAATATATGTAGCTTACATGATAACTATAATTATTTGTCCAGCTATATTTTGTAATCACAGTGATTTTGGTTGCCTAGTGTGTTTGAGTCTTAAACCTATGAATCTCACCAACATTATGTTGACGTTTTAAGCATCATTTTTAGGTGAGCTTTCTAAGGATAAGATAGAAGGATGTGGATAGACAAGACCTTAGTTGCATTGGAAGTGGTTTATCATCTATGTTTGGATTTATATTTTATTTTGGTTATTTTATTGGGGTATTGTTACAACACTTTGTGTTTGTACATTGCTCTATTTATGTGCATGAAGTTGTTCTCTATGTAGACACCAGGTGTTGTGATGATATCCATGAAGTTACACCCCCGCGTTTCTACCGTGGCGGGGTGTGACAGATTGGTAGCAGAGCCTTGGTTATAGAGAATTAGGCGGTTGGACCTAGACTATAACTTAGGAGTCCCTCATATAGTTGCATTTAGGTTCTATGTGTAAGTATAGTATTTTATATGTCTATTTTCCTATATTTATGAGATGTTTCATTGAGTTTCGGACGTCTATTTTATCCCCTATACGTAGTATTGTATATATTTACTTTATTATATCGTCTTCCGTGCGTAAGATGCTTCGTTGGACTACCGTTGCCGCTATCGGATACGAGAGAAGTGGTAGGATGTAGCGGATTAACCGTAGAATCTGAGTTCTAGCTAGCATGTATTCATGTTCGGATAAGGAGAGAATGTTTATGGGAAACGTTGGTGGAGAAGAAGTGGAGAGGTTTGGAACCATGGTGACTTCTGGAGATGGAGCCATTACCAAATACCCTTGGTAGTGTCCTCACTTCACTTAGGAAGGAGAGGTGGTTTAGTCTAAACCTCGTGATTTGTATGCGCTTGTGGATCATGTGGAATTGGAAGAAAAGAATAGAGATGGTTTTGCATGTTGTCGACTACCTCAACATGTAGGAAACATGAATGGGTGGTTGAGTAAAGATGAAAGGGAGTTAGGATGGTGTGGATTCGGATCTATAGTCCACAGCGAGTAGTAAGTTGAATTGATCTGAGTAGGGAGATAAGTGTGAGAGTGGAGTTTGAGCCATTATGCGACGTCTTTTGTTTTGTGTTATGTTTTTGAATTCGTATATTGTCTTTTGCCTTCTGGAGCCATGTTGGAGCGTGATTACTCTTGGGTATTGGATCGACCTTATCCAAGTGATTTTGATTATAGAGTTTACGTGATCGTTGGAAATTGTTCCATGCGAGATGAGTGTTTGCGACGTCTCTTTTTTTTTGTTTGTATGATTGTTTGCATGATGTGTTTTCATAGGAAGGAGTACACTTATGAAAGGGGGCATAGATAATTATGGTGGCCAACATAATTATACATGCGTCACAACACAAGTGGACTTGCAAGTATGATAGCATGGATTGCATGGTGTATTAGGTGTTATGTGGTATATGTGCTTTATCATTGAGATGTGTGGTTTTGGAAGTAAGTATACGTGTGGAATAGGCTTATAACTATGGTCGCGAACATAATTATAAGGGTATCACACACGTGGACTTGTGACCATTATTGCATTGATTGATGGTTGTTGTTATATGTTGTGGTAGATGGTATGTGATATCATGTTGGTGATGGCTGTATGGTTAGAGAAGTATTCTCTTAACTGTTTGGGCAGTCGTTATATGTTGGGGTGTGTAGGTGGTAAGATTCCATCCTACCTATCATATGTTGATACCTCAATTATCGGTGGGTACTTATGCAGTGATATTTAAGTTGATCCGTTTGCTGGACTCTTTGTTTGTATACCTAATTCTTTGTTTGGCATTCCTATTCGAACCATGATGGTACAAATGCCACATTCTTTCTATTCGACATCGTGATAAGTGTTGGGAAATCGAATTCGTTTTTGTTGGATACTGTTTCGTTTCTTTGGTTATTCCTTGCATTCATTCTGCGAATGAATATTATATTGTTTTCCGAGTATTGGTGGTTCGTGACGAGTTGGTGTGGATATTTGATCTCTTATTTACACACATCAATTGAAGTTCGTGACATGTTTTGTGACCTGTTAGTATCAGTGTTTTTCTATGATTTTGATTTGATCGTTGTACAAATGAGTCAGTTCATCGTTTGGTTTGGAATATATTTGCGTGAGTGTTCACTGGTATGAGTTTGTTTGAGGATTATTTTGATTACAGAATTCTTCAATGTCTTTCGCGTCCGATTAAGAGGTTGTGTTAGAGTCTTTATGGCATTTTACAAATTTGTTTTGGGTATTTCAAGGTCGTTTGATGGAAACTAATATTTTTATGGTGAAAAGGAAGTGTGGAAAAAAATGGTTTTGTTGATGTCTTACATAAAATGGTTTATATGTATTTTATAAAATAAATGTCTAAGTTTAAGATATGTCTTGTGAAAAACGGTGTTCATTTGTTTTGGGAAGATCGAGTACGGGAATAAGAACTGTCTATGGTTCTCATTTACCAAACTTGTTATGTATTTGGTTCATCGAGTGTTTATTTCATTGTGGTACGCTTGTGGATGTTTTATGGGTGCGTCTATTTTATACTTTCTTTGTGTGGGTTTTCATGAACATTTTATCCGTGTCTACTTTTATTGGGGGGAAATTTCTCATTGTGTTTTTCTAGCTTTGATTTTGATGATCGTTATTTAGCTAGTTGGTAATTCGTACCCCTTTTGAGTTCGTTAGTATACGTTTTAGTTCGACCGGTTTCATGGTTCGCGTCGTTTACTTAAGATAGATTGTCGTTTTGATTATCAATTTGTTCGTTGAAGAAGAAGAGGATGTTTGCCAAGTGTCCAAGTGAGAAATTCAGCTTTAAGATGTACGTTCTTCAGGAAGGTTGTCAACGATAATGAGTGTTCGTTGACATTAGTAAGATAAAAGTGGTGAAGAGTGAAAAGTACCTAAGACACCCTATGAGAGACAATTGTCCTTAGGGTTGGCAGGTACTATTGACGATTCATTTCTATCTTCTATGGATTGCTTGGGCATCGCGGAGGTAGAAGATCCATAAGAGAAACTATGTGATGCGTGAGTTAAAGTTGGGGAGTAGAACTTGGAGATGATATTTTATGGAGCAAAGAGTGTGGTCTACCCAGATCATAAGAATCTTTAGCATATATTTGACAAGAGGTTAATATATGTTGAAGAGAAGTTGGGTGTGGAATTTCTCAGTGACTACGATTGTCTGATTCGCTATTTTATGGAGCAAACAGTGTGGTCTACCCAGATCATAAGAATCTTTAGCATATATTTGACAAGAGGTTAATATATGTTGAAGAGAAGTGGGGTGTGGAATTTCTCAGTGACTACGATTGTCTGATTCGCTATCGTCAAGGAAGGGAGGACATCGTGGTAACAGCGCTGAGCGGGAGTGAACGAGTGAAACTTAGATGTTTGTGAGCAATGATTATGATAATTCGGTTCGGAGTTAAGAGGATGATACTGACAGCCTAGGGAGAGAGGTTCAAGGATGAGAACATGTAAGAAGAATGATTACTTGGTTTAGACCAGTAAATGGAAAGAACGAAGATGGGGGAATGTTCTTTGCGGACCAGCTATTCGTTCCATTGAGAGGAAGCGTAAGGACAACAGTCATGCAAGGTATTTGATACATCCGAGAATGGATAAGTCATATCATTACCTTTGCAAGAGATGTATGGAGGAGTAGGCGAGACTTTTCGCTCGGTGAGTTGGTAATGAGCCATGGGGTGTCGCGTTGGTCATCAAGAAACATGATGAAATACTTACTTCGCGATAGTGGTAAACGTGTTATGGAATCTTGAGAACGCATATGTAGATGAGTACGACTTATCATTCTCTAATGAGTGAACTAAGTGAGCGTACAAATCAGGCGTTGGGTGGTGAGCTGAGAGCATGGGTATGTTTGATGTTGGAGGAAGCCGGGGTATACATTTACCCTTAGCTGAGTTCTCCTATATCAATAATTATCATTCTAGTATGAAGTATGTGTCGTGTGAAAAGTTGTGTGGAAGGTAATGTAGGTCGCCGTTCTGTGGACAGAGGTTGGAACAAGCCAACTAATTGGTCCTGAACTAGAATGAGAGACTACGAATAAGGTTTTCTAGCTAAGGAAAGACTTAAGGTAGCAAGAGATCGCCAAAAGAGTTATGCGGATTATTTCCGTAATGCCCTTAGAGTTTGGTGTTGGTGATATTGTGAGGCTAAAAGTATCTCCTTGGAAGGGTGTTGTGCGTTTCGGTAAGAAAGGCAAGCTAGCACTGAGATACGTAGGACCATTTGAGATTTACGGAAAGGATTTGATTTGTAACATACCGGTTGAAGTAAGTTGAGGAATTAAGTGGTGTACATGATATGTTTCACGTATCTAATTGAAAGAAGTGTTTGGTCGATGCTAGTCCGCATGTGCCAATAGATGAAAGTAAGGTTGAAAAGACCCTCCGTTTTGTCAAGAAACCTATTAAGATTATGGATCGAGATGTTAAGGGTTTGAAGTTTGGTGAGATAGCGTTGGTAAGGGTATGGTGGGATTCTAAGCGTGGTCTTGAGTTTACTTGGGAACGTGAGGATCAGATGTAATTAATGTTTATTTTGTGTGTATCCATTATATGCGGTGTTTCCTGTGGTTACCATTTGGATTTTCTTTTGGTTCGAGGGTATCGTACCTACCTGTGAGAAGTCGTTTTGATCATTGGTGTTATTGATCGGGGAGTGTATCTGTTTGCGTGTATCGTTGGAGTGACGGAATGTTTTTCTATCGTGTGAATTCGAGTATTTAGTCGGTTCACATTTTTGCGATTCTTTCTCACTATAGTAATTATCAAGAGATCGATAAACAAAATGGTAAGGGGTTTATCATTGATCTAATTTACACAGGTTCAAGGTTTATTGAAGTGCATCGGGTACGTTACTATTTATGTTTTAGTTATCTTTATACGTGTTATAATTGATCCTAGCTTCCGCATAATGTGATTATTGATTGTCAAACTCTAACAAGACCATGGTAAATTTTTGGTGTGGGTTGTTGAGCTTTATTTGTCGTGATTTTATGTGGGCTAATGTACCCAAAAATTCTGCGTTTTCTGATTTTAAGAGTGCAAGGGATTTAGTGAGTGTTAGGTTATGGTGATGGTTAGTATGGTGTCTAGGAGATCCATGGTGGGTCATATGAGTCTTAGACATCCATCATATGAGTATTACATGGGTTGTAGCTTTTAGCTTGGCCTTGTGTAATGTGGATTATTTTTGTGTGTTATAGATTGTGAGTTGTTTTTATGGAAGCTGCGGAGTTTAAGGTGAGTTCATAGTCCCATATTTTTACTTTATTTTAAACTTGGGATGGGAATGATGCTTGTCTTAAATGATTTGAATTACTGTGATTACGTGTATGTGTGTTAAAGAGCTTGGACTTTTAATGTTATCGTATTTATGCTATATGTGAACGGTAATGATATGATGTATGATAGCTGTGTGGTCCTATTGGGAGGGTGCTTACCCTGTTGCTCGTGCATACGACCTAATTGGAGAGTAGCATCCCTACTCACTATATTTGTGATGTGTGGTCCGATCGGAGGGTATTAATTTACCCATTATTTTGGGAGCGGGGGTCACGATCCGACCCGGTATGATGTGTTTTAGAGTGAGGGTCACGTTCTTGCCCGATGGTTGCCTTATGTGTGATGTTGCCTAGTAATATATGTAGCTTACATGATAACTATAATTATTTGTCCAGCTATATTTTGCAATCACAGTGATTTTGGTTGCCTAGTGTGTTTGAGTCTTAAACCTATGAATCTCACCAACATTATGTTGACGTTTTAAGCATCATTTTCAGGTGAGCTTTCTAAGGATAAGATAGAAGGATGTGGATAGACGAGACCTTAGTTGCATTGGAAGTGGTTTATCATCTATGTTTGGATTTATGTTTTGTTTTGGTTATTTTATTTTGGGGTATTGTTACAACACTTTGTGTTTGTACATTGCTTTATTTATGTGCATGAAGTTGTTCTCTGTGTAGAAACCAGGTGTTGTGATGATATCCATGAAGTTACACCCCCGCGTTTCTGCCGTGGCGGGGTGTGACAGTTTATAGGAGACCTATGATCGATATAAGCTTTACACACATGCATATGCCCAATGTTGCATGGAATGTTGATGTTAGAGGGATCACCCATTTTGATAAGTGGTGAACCAAGGACTTATGGTGTCTCGGGGTTATCGAATAGATCCTTATGATATTCCCGTTCTTCCTTGGTGGGTAACTTATCAAAGTGTTCCTCCATGTTTTCTACTTCCTCTAACTTTTATTTCTTAATAACCTCAATTTCCTTAACCTCATCCGTAGCCCCGGTTTCTGTTCCAACTTCATCCTTGTCACTTTCTTCTATATTCTTATCTATTGGCTTAATGGTGACAACGTTGACAAGGTGGACGTGTTTGGATGATGAGGGGTCCTTAATTTGGATTCTGTTACTAGTGTCCCTAGTGTCCTTCCTAGGTGTAGTTAGCACTTGGTTGTTGACGGCTTTCAACAAGTTGTCAATCTTATTGGTCATTTACGTTTGTTGTTGATTGAATTCGGTTTCAAACTTAGCTATGCGAGCTTCTTGAGATGTCATAAATTTGGAAATCAATCCTTCAAGATTGTTGGTACTACCATAGTTATTGGAAGGATTGTTGTTGAAAGTACGGTTAGAGGGTGGACCGTTTGATTTGTAACGATTAGGTGGATTGGAAGAATTGTTTTGGGGCATGTTTTGGTTTTTGTTTCCACATAAGGTTCGGGTGATTTTTCCAAGAAGGGTTGTGGGAATCACCGTAAGGGTTTGGCTAGGGTTTGAAAGTGTACCACTTGTCTCTCGCTTTGTCGGTACGCGAAGATGCGTAATCAGCAAAAGCTTGTCCGGGGAGTTCCACGCAATCACGAGTGTCATGGGGACCACTACATAATTCGCATGAAGAAGTGATTTTGTTCACTTGGCTTGAAGGCTTAGGAGCTTTGTAGGATTTCATGAGAAACTTGACTTGGTCCTCAAGTTCCATGATCCTACGGTCGGGAGTGCTAGAATTGTTCGAAGGCAAAGATATTGCCTTGACCGTTTTGTTTAAATCACGGGGATCATTCCAACTTTCGTTGTCATAGAGAGCAAGATCTTCTATGAGTTCCCATGATTCTTCCGCACTTAGATCACGTAGCTTGCCACCGGCCGATTGGTCAATGGTTCGCCTTGTGGAGAGATCGATATGGTCATAGAAGATTTGGACTTGGAGCCAAAGATCTATGCCATGATGAGGGACTCTTTGGAGTAAGTCCTTGAAACGAGTCCATGCTTCATATAGAGTTTCACCTTGATGTTGTTGGAACATCAAAATATCACTTCTAAGCTTCGTAGTTCTCCCCGGTGGGAAAAATTGAGCAAGGAAACGAGAAGTGATATCATCCCATAAGGTGATGGATCCCGCGGGTAAACGTTCAAGCCATTAACTAACTTGATCACGTAGAGAGAATTGGAATAGACATAATCGGGTCGACTCTCTAGTTACAACATCAAGGTCTATGGAATCTATGATTTTAAGGAAATCCATGAGATGTTGGTTAGGATCTTCAGAACGAAGTCCATGGAATGCACATCCGCTTTGCACCAACCGGATGATGTCGGATCGCAAGGGGGACACATTGGCTCCTTGAGTGAGCTCAATAGTGTTTTGATAGCCTTGGTGGCTAGGACGGGAATACTCTCCTAAAGTTCAGGGCCTAGGAGGTTGGTTTGCTAATGGTGGGTTTTGTTGTGGTGGGTTGATGGGTTCAAAGATGTTACCACCTTCCATGATGTCGGATGGTAAAGGTTACGAACAACGAAACGAAGAAATGAGATTGACTAAAGAAAACCTAAAAATAAAAATAAAACCTTACTAGAAAGGAATCTAGCAAGTAGACCTAATAAAAAGAAATCCTAACCTAGACAATAACTATTCCCCGGGCTGCGGCGCCAAAAACTTGATACGTGAGAATTGCACCCTCGTAACAGGTTTTACCTCTCAAGGGATCTCGAGAAGCTTACAACCCCCACCCAGCAGTGTACCTGATCGTTGTAGTATAGTATAGTGACAAGTACCGGGGGATTGATCGTTCAACTCAGGAATAGTGTCACTAGGATTAGAAAGCCTACTAAACTAGGTCTAGAGGTGAGGGATGATTCTTTTTGTATTTTTATATTTTATGGAAAGCAATTAAAATCTCGGGTTTTGAAGGAGTGGGCGGAATTAGTTTCTAGCCAACTAACCCAGTTAATCTAAAGAAGCAATCAAAATAAAATAACAAAAATTAAAATGAAACTATTATACTAATATGGTGGAAACAATAATGAGGAAAGTTGTGTTTACTTAGATTTTATTACTCCCTAGATATTTTTTACAGGTTGATTAGCTTGTTACAATTGCATGGATGACGGGTCATATTCCTTAATACTAGTCGTAGGGCCGTTTACAATATTCCCTAACTCTATAAGATCCTACTTCACTCCTATGTCGAGCCGTTAGAAGTTCCTAACATGGGATCATTAGAATTCTCTTACGCATTAAATACAACCAGAAACCGTAGTACACCTCCGATAATGTTTCTTAAGACGTTCAAGCAAGTTACCAGTGGAAGTCTACCAGTTTTCTTAAGCCTAACATCGAATACAATCATCCGTAACAATTATAAACAAACAATCAACCGATAATTAACATCTAGGTATCACTACATCTAAGCAAACACAATAAAGATATAGCCTAGCATGTTAAAGAGAAGACAAACGTAAGATATAATCACACAACACCTAGACATATTGAATGATTTAAACGAATACTTATCTTCAATTGAACATGGAAGAATCAAAGGGTTGAAACCCTTGAAAAGCTGTTAAAATTCATCTAGGGTTTATGCCCTAATTTCCCACACAAAGTTCCACACTAATGAATGAAAATTGGAAAACTATATATAGATTTTACACCTTGACGGCGTCACGTCATAGCTTGTGACGCCGTCAACTCGCCGCCATGATGAAATTCATATTGCCTAGATCCACTTCTGACACCGTCATGTAGAATAATACTCTGGGCTGTCACGTTTATTAGGACCCTGACGGCCTTGGTGACGCTGTCAGGCCAATACGCTTGAAAACTCTCTGGACCGTCACATTATAAGTTCCACATCCACCTCTTTTGTAACTCTTGACGCCGTCACGTGTAAAAGCTGGATGTCGTCAGGTACTGTTCCAGCAAGGAAATTTGAGACTTTGCCGTTTCAAGGCTTAGGAGCTTTGTAGGATTTCATGAGGAACTTGACTTGGTCCTCAAGTTCCATGATCCTACGGTCGGGAGTGCTAGAATTGTTCGAAGGCAAAGATATTGCCTTGACCGTTTTGTTTAAATCACGGGGATCATTCCAACTTTCGTTGTCATAGAGAGCAAGATCTTCTATGAGTTCCCATGATTCTTCCACACTTAGATCACGTAGCTTGCCACCGGCCGATTGGTCAATGGTTCGCCTTGTGGAGAGATCGTTATGGTCATAGAAGATTTGGACTTGGAGCCAAAGATCTATGCCATGATGAGGGACTCTTTGGAGTAAGTCCTTGAAACGAGTCCATGCTTCATATAGAGTTTCACCTTGATGTTGTTGGAACATCAAAATATCACTTCTAAGCTTGATATAGAACCATTTGTTTATATTCTTTTACTCACAAGTAGAGGCATCCCAATTCTTGTAAGTAAGAGTTTATAAATTTATGATTCTTTTGATTTATGACTTTCTTATTAACATGAAAGAGCCTCTATTTTATTTTAATAAGATGATTATAAATCATTCCTTAAGTAGTATCGGCCGAAAAAGGGAGTTGGTTAACCACACTTAAGGAAATGTGGTACGAGAGTGTTTTGGGAGAGTGGACAAGTGTTTTGACTCAGAGTTTGGGAAACTTGATGGGATTGACCCATGAAGTTAGGAAAACATTGTGGAGTGTACAATGTTTAATTAAACCTATGGGTTATGGGCCCACTGGTTAGACTTGGGTTGTCAGCATTAGCCATGTTAGTAACTCGGGTTTCTTAGTTTTAATAGTACTACTGTTTGCAAATAGTTGCCGAATGGCACCCTGAGTTATGGCTTTGCAAGATAACTGGTGAATGCTTATTCACTCACTTTTATTTGACCAAAACCGGACCTAAAAGACCAAAAACCAAGCCAAACATGCCAAATATATGTTGTTTTTGTGTTTATGTGTGTGCAGGTACGGATATTAATGAAATGGACATAAATCAAGTGAAAACTGGGAAAACCGAGCACGAGAGGGGAAAAGAGGTCAAAAGCCGAGGCCGGGAAGAATTTTCAAGTCTAGATCACTATTATGCTCAAAACGACAAGATCAATCTTGAAGAATCATAAGATTTCAAGATTAGTCCTTGAATCACATTTATAGAAGATGGCAAGACCAGTCCCTATTGAATTATCGCATTTGTTAGACTACATAAAAGCCTGGTCCAAAGTTGTTTCATACAAATCCATTATCCAAGCCCAAAACTGCCAAAGCCCACACCCTATCTCTTTAACCCAAGCCCACAAGCTACCTGGTCAAAACTACTTACCAGGTTCAAAGTAAAATCAAATAATAATATCACACCGCCCTTTTACTCCTACCCAGATCCCCCCCCCCCCCCCCCCGCCCAATTCCTAAGAACCCTAGTTTTACCATTCACTAATTTAACCTAAGTTTCATCAAATTAACTACAATTGGTGCTTCTAGAAGATCTTCCCACGTGCAATGAGTGTAACAAAGAGAATATTCATGCTTAGTCAGACCACGTGAACACTTGGCAGAGCCGTATTGGAATAAACACATCATTCTATCATCATTGGATCCTGCTGACAAGGACAGAGAAGGTGTACACGCTTAGATTGCCAAGCTGGAAGAATGAAGCCATTTGATTGGCTGTGACACCTCATGAGGCGAATCCAAGGGCTGATATTAATGATTGTATGATAAGAGATGATCAAGGGCCAGAGAGAGAGATTCGTGAAGCTTCTACATCTTTCCTCAGCCAACTATAAATAGCCCCTCACCTCTCAATTTGAGGCTGTGAGATTAGGAGTAGAGTAATGTAGTAGGGTTAGTTTTAGTTTAATTTCGCGTTTATCTCAGCTTATTGTAGCTTATTCTTGTATTCATTTAAGTTTTTAATACAACTATAGTTTTCATTTAAAATTCCTTGCCATTTAAATTTTCAGCAAATCCATTGTTTTCATAATCTGTTTCAGCTTTCATTTACTTCTCTTAGAATCGCATTCAAGCTAAATAATAACTTGTAGTGAGAGTAGATTATTTTATCTGCTGTTAACGGTATTATTAGCTTCAGTCAACGAAAGTCAAAGGTAGTATGGTGATGGTGATTATGGGAATTCTGGTCTTAGTTTAATGGTATCTGGTGCTATTCAAGCTTATCTAAAGATAGGCTTTTGTTCAAACGTCCTCTCTGTTTAGCTGAGAGATAGCTTGTAAGTTCCATTTTCCATAATTTTCATTTTCATTTGCATAATAGAATTCAGTAGTGAAGTCTCTGTTAACTTAGCTTAGATCTGTTTATTAATGTTTATTTTAGTTGTTTGTATTCTTACTTCATCTTATGCTATTAAATGTGTTAGAGTAATATTAGTTCAATTCTGCTTTGAGATTACTTGATATGTGATTTTGTTAATCTTTGGATAATTGTTGCAAATCTTTGTTTGAAGTGTTTCTGTTATTGAATTTTGAATAGAGGTTAATCATTAGTTTGATGAATAATGGAATAAATCTCTTAATGATAGTGTAATCTGTCTTCTTAGAGGTGTTTGGATCAGTGAGAATTTGTGACATTCTGATTGATTTGGTCAATTGGCCTAATTGAATTAGTTTAGAAATAATAATATAGATTGTTTAGAAGTAATTCTAGGTAGATTTGAGTAGTTACTTAGGATTCGTACTAGTTGTTCAAACTTTACTTCATAAATCATTTTCATAATTAAGTTTTTGGATAATCTTTATTAGTTGTGTTTAGTCATCTAGCCTTGTTGATTTTCAGTTCATATAGGTTATTAGATAATTTGGCATTATAGTCTTTGCATACAAACCCCTTTCATGCTAATTTCTTTTTACTGATTTTTCATCAGTTAAAAGCATCAAACAGTTTCTATTGAGCCCTGCACCATCAGTCATTGGTTCATATTAGTTTGTTCTTCGCCTAATTTTTGTTTATCTAGTTGAGATTTTGGACTGGAATTTGGTTTCTATGAGAGCTTGTAGTTCTAGCTTTCTATAACTGAGCTTGTTATCCTATTTGTAGCTTATCTGTTTGCCTTATTTAGCTTTTCTAGTCATCTTTTTAGACTGTTTGAGTTTCGTTAGTTGGAATTAGTTTAGTTTTGTAGCTTATTTGCTTTTCAAGTTCTGTTTGCATAGCGAATGATCTCAGTTTTGTTTGGCTTTAGGAGCTTATGTGCTAGCTTAATTTTAGCCTGCTAATCACCCCATAGGACTGTTTCTAATAAATTTTTATTAGTATCTTATTTAGCTTACCTGTCAGATTTTATAAGCCTTTTTTCTTAGTTTAACCCTTTATCATTTAGCTTCTAGGAGTAGATTGCTAGTTCTAGTTGAACCTTACTTGCCCTATTTGGGATTAACTTATGAATTTGATAGCTTTAGGAAGGTGTTAAGTGGCCTCATCTGTTAATTTTAGCATCAGCAGCCTAAAGATAGGAATTGATTATTTAAGTGCTGTTTAGGCTTATTTTCCAGCTCATTTTAGTTGCCCTTTGTTTTTTCTTGATTCACTTCCAGCTTATTTAGATTTATGTTAGCATATTTTAGATTTTTATTGTTGTTTAGTAGCTTTAATATTAGCTTAAACATGTGCCTTTGAACCCACTGCCCTAATCAGCCTTTGCATCAGCTGATCTAACAAGCTCCTCAATAGCTTTAATTGTCTGAATTTTAATTTGAGAGTTGTTTGGTTGCTTGTCTCTCTGTCCCATCAATTTTAGCTTTTGTTGCTAGCTTTTGAGTAGCTTTTGGTAGTTTAAAATAGTGCATCAGGTCTAATTGGTTTCAGTTTATAATAAGTCTCATAGCTCTTAACTGTTTGTGATTTCATCCTCACTTCAGTTTAGCTTCAAGTTTTAATGAAAGTTAGTGTTATAAAATTTACTCATTTTCTTTAGTTACTAGTTTTGAAAAAAAGAAAAGTCTAAAAATAAATTGTTTTTGCAAAAAGGTTCTGGGGGATTCGAACCCCTGACCTCAAGCTCAGTCACACCTCAACATCACATAGCTAAACCACACGCACCCTTGGGATTTTTCTCAAACATTTTGCACTCTTTAATCTTTTAACCTTTTATCTTTCCTTTTCTTAAATAAGCTTAATAAACTGTTCCAGCTTGTGCTAGCTTATTAGTTTTAGCTTTTTCAAAACTTTTATTTTTCTTAATTGTAAAATAGTTTCAGTTAGTTGTTATAAAAATCTCATATTTTATTGAAAAGTTTTTCTATTTTTAAACATTTATTTTCTTTTTTATAGTTTTTAAATCATATTAAATAAATAAAAAGTCATAAAAATATTTTTCTTTTTCTCAAAATTTCCATTTAACATTTAGAATGTAGAAAAATCATTTTCATTCCCGTAGTATTAGTGTAGCTTAGATTTCATTTTTAATTTCGCGCACTTACGAGTTTTTAGTTCTTTCACGCGTTTTTAGTTTAGATTGCGTTTTAGGTTTTTTTTAGCTCTACGTTATTATTTCTTTTGTTTTATTTTATGCTTTTTAATATCATTTTACTTTCCGTAGTTAAAATTATCATCAAATCTCTTTTATTTTCATTATTCACAACACGATTCACAAACCGAAATCACGATTCCATTCTACCTTCGTTGGGAGAACGACCCGGGAAATACTTTCGCGAGCATTTTTTCGGAAAAATAAACCTATACTAAAACGATTAAATCAAATGGCGCCGCTGCTGGGGAAGGTTGAAGTGAGTTTTTGAATTCATTTTGAAAAATCGTGTTTTGATAAGCCTTCCTCTTTCTTGTATATATTTTCTATAAAAATTGAAAAATCAAAAACACTTTTCCTAAAGTGTTTTCAAAAATACAAAAATAAAGTTACAGCCTCGACTCTCCCATGGAAGGGGGGCGTTCTAAACCAAATAAGCTTACCAACATAAGAACACGTGAAATTAGTTGTTAATTAGATTACTTTGATTCTACAACCGATTAAGCATGAAATTTTTTTTCTCCCGTTTCGTCGCAAGTAGTTTTAAAGGAAACAATTACAATTAACGTAACGTTTAAAAAAGAAAATAAAAGTTTGTGATTTGTTTTTCAATAAATAATAAAATCCAAAAATATTTTTCTTTTTCATATTTGATTTTCATTTTTATTTTGATTTGTTTTTATGATACGAAAAACCAAAAATAATCTTCTTATCCTCTTATCCGTATAATTCTTCTTCTTTAGCCCTCTAAACCGATAATTCTTTTTCTATCTCCTCTTATGTTTAATTCTTATGGATCCGATTTGTCTTAAATGTGGAGAACCATTCTTTGAAGGTTCATGTGTTTGGTGTACATGCGAACAATGTGGTAGTGATATTCATGATGGAATTTGTTGGTTTTGTAATTCTCCCGCGTATGTTCAAAACATACCCGATTACTATCCAACACCACCGCCACCTTCGTTTACGTGCTTTAATTGTGGAAATCCATCCGACGAAGGATTACCGTGTGGGCAATGTTTTTGTAATCAATGTAGATACGCGAATTGTATATGTTTTGCCCCGAGTGCTGAAACGTCTTACGCTTACGATACAAGCTTTGATAATTATCCTCAAAATGATTTCAATCCTCTTTATCAAAACTCTTATGAGCAAGAACCGTATTTTATTGGTGATTCATTCCAAAATACATCAAATTTTGAAAATTGTGGGGGATCGTTTGAAAATTTTCATTATGAGCCGAATTCATGTTACGATTCTCATGGTTTTAACCAACCCCCACAAATTCCCGACAAGTTTCAAGTTCCGATGGAATTTATTGCTGAAATGAAATCCGTTATCGAAACGTTACGAGAGTGGGTGGCTAATCGTGAAACTCAAACTCACGAGCCTCGTGAAAAGTCTATTGCAGAGTTACTTGCTGAAGAGAGAGCGTTTAATCCTTATAAAAAATTCATTTACTATGATTCCGACGACGATGATGAGAAAATTACGATCGTTCTTAATCCTCACAAAGATTCCGTTGTTTCTCCCGTAGAACCAGAGGACTCTCTAAAAATGGGGGACGAGCATCTAAACACTATTCCGGCAATGGAATCGGACAAATTCAATATGTCTAGTGTTGAAAACCTCGTCCCAATCCCAAGTGAATCCGGAGGAATTTCTAACGGTAATGGTGAATTTGTTGAAAATAATTGTCTTGATACTCCGAATGATCGTGTTGATATGTTCTCCGATTTTGATGATGACGATTCTATATCTTGTGGAGACATCGACTATGTGGACAAATTACCTTCTGAGCTAGTCAGCTTAGAAGAAGAGAATGATGAAGATATTGAAATGGAAATAGAAGATGAAGCTCTTCGTGAAAAATTATTGAATATCAATATTCTCATTTCTAAGATCGAGGCATTGAAAGATCTTCCGACTTCTTCTCCTATCCCCGTTATGGATAGTGATTTCTTACCCCAGCTTGAAATCTTTCGATTTGAAGAGATGAGTAGTGGCAATCCCACTATTCATGCTATCTCTCTTCCGGATTATGAGCGTTTTCACTTTGAGATCGACTCCGAACTTATTTATGATAATCCATCAGATGACCCTCTTTTAGAGGATGTCGATTTATTTCTTGTTGCGGATGACTTGATACCACCGGGTATTGAGAATGACGAGAATGACCTACGAAGAAATATTCTTTCCGATTTACCTTCTTCTTGTCCACCGGCTAAACCACCCGATATAGATTGTAAATCCGATACGAGTGAAGATATTTTTAGAGTGGTGGACGAGATTTCTGATCATGATGATCCGGTGCTTGATATTTTACCCACCCATTCAGAAGTTGACTTTGCTTTTGTCATCCGAGTGTTTCACCCATTCTTTACTTATCCTCTCATTTCTTCACTTTTCCAATCCACCGGGAGTGAGGATACCGTTTTTGACCCCGGCATCTCCGTTTTTTGTGCCGGGTGTCCTTTGCTCCCCCAAGATTAAGTAAATTCGGGGCGAGTCTAAGCTATACGACTCGTTAAAAAACAAGCGCTTCGTGGGAGGCACCCAATGCTTATCCATTCATCTTCTTAAATTTCTATTTTCTTTCTAATGTGACGTGAGGAAGCCTACCTCTTCTATTTCTCGTGTTTTGTGCTTGTTGTTGTGAATGTCTAGGATTTACCAGAAAAATGAAGACTCTCGTGCTCGTGGTTTGTCTTTACTCCACTCGAGTCTCATCCTTTGTTGCATTTGGAAATCAAATATCCTAATCTTATCGACTAACATTTATCTTTTGGCATAATTAATAAACGGCCTTAGATTTATGTAGGAGAACCCTTACTTTTTAAACATTGAGGACAATGTTTCATTTTAGTCTGGGGGGTGATCGTTCGATCTGATTTTTGCCTTGCACTTTGCTGTGAACTCTCGCAACTCCGTTTTTCCACCAAAAATGAAAAAAATTTCGAAAATTTCAAAGAAAATGAAAGAAAATGTCATGAAAAAGCAAAAAAAGATGAGAAAAAGTTAAAAAAGTTGTGCAAAAATATAATAAGTTTTGAATAAGTGTTTTGACACCTTGTTGACTTTCTTGCTGGCGAGAGTAGGAATAGATATTTTGACTTGACCGGGCATATTGAGCCCTAGCTTGTTCCCTTAACCAATGATAATCATATAAGCTTGTGCTAGTCTTATACACCAGGAGCTATAAAATGTGAATTCTTTCTTAAGAATCTGCAAGTTCCCGTACTTGACTTTATACATGCGCAGCTTAAAAAGCTTTCGCTAGTCTTTTACATAAGGAGCTAGAAAACGCGAATTCTTCTTCTAGAATTTGCAAGTTTCCGTAACTGACTTTATATATGCGTGGTTGATTATCGGCTAAGTATTCGCGGGTATCATTATTTGGAATCTTAAATTGCGAAGAGCGAGAAATGATAGAGTTTATTTAGAAGTTAGATGCTAAACGTGGAGTAGTGGTTCTTTTTAGAGCTCATGAGAGGTACTTGTGGCTTTTTACTCCCGCAAAATATATCACCGATATATAATAGATGTTCTAGGTTAATTAGTGGTATTTAGGTTTGGATAATATTTAGTTCTTTATTTTCTTAAGAAAATCTTTGCTTTAGAAGTTGGGTACATATCAAGGAACATCAAAAATAAGAGCAAAAATGAAAAAAATCAAAAGTCAAAAGTTGATTATGTATGTGGTTTTGGAGCTACCCGATAAGCTTCCATTGATGTTGAGAAAAAAGTAAAGAAAGAAAGAAAAGTATTAAAAATATGAGAAAAGAATGAGAAAAGTGAAAAATGAAAAAGTGAAAAGTGAAAGTTATGATGAATAAGAGTTTGAATGTAAATAAGTTGTTGGCACGTGAGGTACATGTGGATGATTCTGAATTGGACACATGAGGTGCACGTGTAGTACTCTGCAACTTATATGAGATTGTATGTACCCAATTCCTTGATGTGGACCGAATTTCTATTGAAGTGGTTCTTAAGAGAAAATGAAAAACTACTTAGTGTTTAAACTTGGTATCACTATCGGACTAAAAATATTGAAATGAGAAAACATGAAGCAATTCATTTCTCAACAAATATAAAATCTTGAGATACAAAACCTAGGACATGGGAGTAAGAAGTTTCCACAAGTAACTTTTATGAGTAGTGTTAGCATCTAACTTGTAGATAAGTTGTGATCTCATTTGTACGCTTAGTTTAGGGGCTTGTGAAAAATCAAGGATGACGATTTTTATCCGTATGGTCACTTTTCTATGAGAAGTGTTTCTACTCTTTGACCCTAAATATTATCGCAAAATAATAAAAGTTAACAAACCGTCATAAGAATAAGTGAGAAAAGTTCAAAAAATAGAAGTAATAAGTAGAATAAAGGAATAATTTTGGAAAACGGAGCGTTTTCGAGAATAAATGATTTTGTAATCTCTTTTGAACCTCCTTGCTACTTTACAAAGTCAGTAGGAAGAGTTATGAAATTATTTATCCCAAAAACGTGAATTGATCACATTGCGTGAGGACACGACAATACATTAGTCTGGGGGATTTTGGTGAGTGCTAATTCACTCACTTTTATTTGACCAAAACCGGACCAAAAAGACAAAAACCAAGCCAAACATGCCAAATATATGCTGTTTTTGTGTTTATGTGTGTGCAGGTACGGATATTAATGAAATGGACATAAATCAAGTGAAAACCGGGAAAACCGAGCACGAGAGTAGAAAAGAGGTCAAAAGCCGAGGCCGGGAAGAATTTTCAAGTCTAGATCACTATTATGCTCAAAACGACAAGATCAATCTTGAAGAATCATAAGATGTCAAGATTAGTCCTTGGATCACATTTATAGAAGATGGCAAGACCAGCCCCTATACTTTCAGAATTGACAACTATGGTCCTTGTGAATTATCTCATTTGTTAGACTACATAAAAGCCTGGTCCAAAGTTGTTTCATACAAATCCATTATCCAAGCCCAAAACTGCCAAAGCCTACACCCTATCTCTTTAACCCAAGCCCACAAGCTACCTGGTCAAAACTACTTACGAGGGTCAAAGTAAAATCAAATAATAATATCACACCGCCCTTTTACTCTTACCCAGATTCCCCCCCCCCCCCCAATTCCTAAGAACCCTAGTTTTACCATTCACCAATTTAACCCAAGTTTCATCAAATTAACTACAATTGGTGCTTCTAGAAGATCTTCCCACGTGCAATGAGTGTAACAAAGAGAATATTCATGCTTAGTCAGACCACGTGGATACTTGGCAGAGCCGTATTGGAATAAACACATCATTCTATCATCATTGGATCCTTCTGAAAAGGACAGAGAAGGTGTACACGCTTAGATTGCCAAGCCGGAAGAATGAAGCCATTTGATTGGCTGTGACAGCTCATGAGGCGAATCCAAGGGCTGATATTAATGATTGTATGATAAGAGATGATCAAGGACCAGAGAGAGAGATTCGTGAAGCTTCTACATCTTTCCTCAGCCAACTATAAATAGCCCCTCACTTCTCAATTTGAGGCTGTGAGATTAGGAGTAGAGTAATGTAGAAGGGTTAGTTTTAGTTTAATTTCGCGTTTATCTCAGCTTATTGTAGCTTATTCTTGTATTCATTTAAGTTTTTAATACAACTATAGTTTTCATTTAACATTCCTTGCCATTTAATTTTTCAGCAAATCCATTGTTTTCATAATATGTTTCAGCTTTCATTTACTTCTCTTAGAATCGCATTCAAGCTAAATAATAACTTGTAGTGAGAGTAGATTATTTTATCTGCTGTTAACGGTATTATTAGCTTCAGTCAACGAAAGTCAAAGGTAGTATGGTGATGGTGATTATGGGAATTCTGGTGTTAGTTTAATGGTATCTAGTGCTATTTAAGTTTATCTAAAGATAGGCTTTTGTTCAAATGTCCTCTCTGTTTAGCTGAGAGATAGCTTGTGAGTTCCATTTTCCATAATTTTCGTTTTCATTTGCATAATAGAATTCAGTAGTGAAGTCTCTGTTAACTTAGCTTAGATCTGTTTATTGATGTTTATTTTAGTTGATTGTATTCTTACTAGTGTTCATCTTATGCTATTAAATGTGTTAGAGTAATATTAGTTCAATTCTGCTTTGAGATTACTTGATATGTGATTTTGTTAATCTGTGGATAATTGTTGCAAATCTTTGTTTGAAGTGTTTCTGTTATTGAATTTTGAATAGAGGTTAATCATTAGTTTGATGAATAATGGAATAAATCTCTTAATGATAGTTGATGACGTATAGCCTATATTTGGGCCGCAAGCCCAAATGATAGACATTACTTACACTTAAGCCCATCACGAATGGGCTACCATGACAAATGGTATGGGCTGTGGTATCAACGCTTGGGCTCACGAAGCCCAAAGGCCCAATCTAACCCACCGGGTAACGATAAGGATTATCTATTCAAGGAATAGATATCCTTACCTTGGATAAGCACCACGCGTACGAAGAGTGAGGAGCAAGAAACACGGTTTCTTAGCCCCTATATATAGAATCACACGATTCTCATTAAAGGTACGATATACAACCCTAACTCTTCAACCAAAACCTAAATTCGATTACTTACTCTCACGCCGGAGTCTAATCGGGGGAGACAATCCCTCGATAAGCCTAACGGTGTTGTTCTACTTTTCTTAGTACGCAGGTAACAAAGTGCTAAGGAACGAATTGATATAAGAGCAAAGCCCAACAACCAGGTACGCCCAACTTTTGTATCAACAAGTGGCGCCATCCGTGGGACCCTACTAAGAACTAGAATGATGAAACATAAGAATTGGAGCCAGCGGACTCCGCAGCCAGAAAAACGTGACCATCTGAGGAAGAATCAACAAGATCCAACCTCCAGACAAGTCGCTGGGACAACCAGCACACCTGGTCACCACGAGGCAGGGACAACCCAACCTCCCCCAGCGGTAGAACTACTCAGGATTACTTTAGAGGTCCCCAGCGTTGAGGAACTCCAACGCACCCTCTTCACCACTCCTCATCAGGCTACACCCGCAGTGAACAACACTGTGCCGCCAGGCGCTCCTGAACGGAACAGGGCGCCTAACACTGAGGAAGAAATTCTTGCAACAACTGAGGACGCACCGGATCTGACTTTGGGAAACTTTGTATCCCAAAATTATGAAACATTAAATGCCCTCATGCAAGAAGAAGCAACAAGAAGAGCAAACACGGACCTACAAGCCCGACTTAATTTTGGTCCAGAGCGCGAACTATCACCACCACGTCACCCGCGAGGAAGACGTACAGAACGTACCTCTGTCCATGATAGGTTAGGTGCGGTACCTGACTCACAAAATTCTGGAGACAGCGGTAGGCGCACCAATGTCCATTCCAGACTTGGCAGTCGGGGAATACACGATCGATTAGGGCCTCAACATTCGCCAAGCGAAGGATCTTCCAAACCTGAAAGTAGGCGAATACAAGATAGATTAGGGAGGAGGAGATCCCCAAGCAGAGATCCCTCAGGCTCTTCTTCTGAAAGAAGTCGGCGCAAGCGCCGAAAGCGAGACTACTCTTCTTCCAGCGACTCCTCGGACAACGAGGACAAAGAAACAGGACATTGGAAGTCAAGAGGAAGACGTCGCGAGGAGGAGAACGAAGATATGTCCCTCCCATGGCGACGCCAGAAAATTGACGCGTTTACGCGACGCATCAGCGATTACTCAGACCACAAACGCAGGCGCATGCCCGCTAACGTAAAAACGTATGATGGAACAGGTGATCCTGACGATCACCTAAAAATTTTCGAGTCAGCCGCAACAATCGAAAATTGGCCACAACCTGTGTGGTGCCACATGTTTAATTCCACGTTAGTAGGAAACGCGCGCACATGGTTTAGCAAACTCCCACGTAGGAGCATCGGTGGATTTGAGGAATTACGGAAAGCATTCCGCCACAACTTCACCCAGCGAAAGAAGTGCGCTAAAAACCCTGTGGAGCTAGCAAGAGTGAAACAGCGCCAAGGGGAATCCACCAGCGCTTTTATGGAACGTTTCAAGGATGAGTGCATACAAGTCAAAGCATGTCCTGAAATTCTAAAAATTTCAGGGTTCATGAATGGGATCAATAACCCAGAACTCATCTGGAAGCTTAATGACAAAGTTCCACAATCCTTTGACGAGTTAACAAAGCACACTAGATCCTTTATACAAGGAGAAGAAGCTGCTGCGGATAGCAAAAAAGGATATTCAAACTATAGGCAACAAGAACAGCCTCGGAGACAATCCAATGATCAAAACAATAACCGCGGCAGGAATTACCGCAGTGGAAGAGACAACGACAAATATACTCCTCTCACTAAAACTCCAAGGGAGATATTTGCAACAGAAGGTGCGAACTTCCCAAGACCACCACCAATTAAAACGGCAGAAGAAAAACGCCAAGGTAGTGGATACTGCGAGTACCACGGCCAAAAGGGCCATACAACTAACGAGTGCGTCCAACTGAAACAACTAATCGAAAAATTAGTGAGAGAAGGAAGGATGGACCACCTCGTAAAAAACATCAAGGAAGGAAAAGAGAGACAGAGAAATGGGGGCAAGAAAGAACCCCCAAAGGAAAAGGCTGATACTATATACATGATACAATCATGGCAGCGCAAAATAAAGCAAAAAGTCAGCCAAAAATTCTCTCCAGAAAAAGAGATATCCTTCCCTACAATAGCTGCGGACAACGCAGTCGTGGAACCTCTAACCATTGAAATACATACAGGGGGACACGACATCCACCGCATGTATATTGATGGAGGAGCATCCGCAGACATTATGTATGATCACTGCTTCAAAAGGCTGCGACCTGAAATCCAAAGTCAGTTGACACCAGCTACAATGTCACTAACAGGATTCACAGGAGAAAAGATTTGGCCCATGGGGCAGTTACGCTTATTGGTGGTCGTAGGAGATGAACAACACTCCACCGCGACATGGATAAATTTTATGGTAATAAAGTCTCCTTCACCATACAATGGTATAATTGGAAGACCGGGAATATCATCCATGCGCGCAGTACCATCCACAGCACACGGAATGCTCAAATTCCCAGTTAAAGGAGGAGTGGTCACTCTCTACAACACAACGGTACCACCAAGAGAATGCATCGCAGTAACAACTGAAGCGGAGACTATTCCAGAACAGCGCACGGAAAAATCGCCAAATTTAAAGGTCGCTATTCACCCAGATTATCCGGAACAACAAGTTTCGATCGGAGGATCTTTATCTGACAAAGGTAAAGCAGCCGTATGCGCACTCTTGCAAAAGAATCTAGACATCTTTGCATGGGAACCAAAGCATATGACGGGAGTACCTTGCTCTATCACAGAGCACAAGTTACAAATCCGACAAGGATACCCTCCAATACGACAAAAGAAGCGCGGCCAGGCACCAGATCGTGCAAAGGCTATTTTGGAAGAAGTACACAAGTTAGTAGACGCGGGCATCATGCGCGAAGTATACTACCACGACTGGCTTTCAAACCCAGTTATGGTAAAGAAGAGCGATGGTAGTTGGAGGATGTGCGTGGACTTCACGGACCTCAACAAAGCATGCCCGCAGGACTGCTATCCACTGCCAGAGATAGACTGGAAGGTCGAGTCCTTATGTGGGTACCCCTTCAAGTGCTTCCTAGATGCATATAAAGGGTACCATCAGATCCAAATGGCAGTGGAGGATGAAGAAAAAACAGCTTTCCACACCAGTCAAGGGGTATACTGCTACACAAAAATGCCTTTTGGCTTAAAGAACGCAGGCGCGACATACCAACGGCTGGTGGACACAGCTTTCGAAAAACAAGTAGGCCGCAACTTGGAAGTCTACGTTGACGACCTTGTTATAAAAAGCCATACAGAGGACGAATTGGTGCGCGACATCGAGGAAACATTCCGAACGTTGGGTCGGATAAACATGAAATTGAATCCAAAAAAGTGCACCTTTGGCGCAACTGAAGGCATGTTCCTCGGATATTTGATAGAACCCGATGGAATCAAACCATGCCCAGAAAAGACAAAGGCTGTTATTGATCTCCCCTCCCCGCGCACACTCAAAGAAGTCCAGTCACTAAATGGAAAGTTAGCAGGGCTGAATCGCTTCTTATCTAAGTCAGTGGACAAATCCCTTCCCCTCTTTAAAACACTCACGAAGTGCACAAAAAAGGGAGACTTTCGCTGGACTAGCGAAGCAGAAGAAGCTTTTCAACAACTTAAACACCATCTGGCATCTCTTCCCAAACTCGTCGCACCGCGACCAGGGGAAGAACTAATCATGTACTTATCAGCAACCCATGGAGCAGTTAGCGCAGTACTATTGACAGACAGAGACTCCGTCCAGACACCCATATATTTTGTAAGCAAGGCCTTGAAGAAAACAGAGATTAACTACAGTGCCATGGAAAAGTTGGTCTTGGCTCTAGTGTTCGCAGCGAAAAGACTGCGCAGATACTTTCAAGCGCATCCAATAGCGGTAATCACTGATCAGCCAATTAAACAAGTTATCTCTAAACCGGACGCATCAGGACGCTTACAAAAATGGAGTGTAATGCTAAGTGAGTACAACATCTCATACAGGCCGCGCACTGCAATCAAAGGACAAGTCTTAGCTGATTTTATCGTGGAGAAGCCAGATAGCGACAGCCCAACATCTGCAGCTAAAACGGACCTACAAGAACCTTGGACACTGTTCACCGATGGATCCTCATGCGCAGATGGATCAGGCGCAGGCCTTATTCTTACAAATCCAGAGGGTATGGAATTCACCTATGCGCTACGCTTTGAATTCACAGCCACAAACAATGAGGCAGAATATGAAGCCCTACTAGCCGGACTACGCATAGCAATCCAACTGGGTGTACGCAACTTAGAAACAAACGTAGATTCGCGCCTAGTGGCTAACCACGTGCTAGGTGAATACGAAGCCAAGGATGACCACATGATCCAATACCTGGATAAGACAAAATCTTTGATCAAAAACTTTGATAGGTTCACAATAAAACAAGTACCTAGAGGAGATAACAGGAAGGCGGACGCACTCAGCAAGATTGCATCCACAAGCTTCGCACACCTTTCAAAACAGGTATTGGTGGAAACCCTAAAGAACAAGTCAATCTTGGATATGGAGATATCAACGGTGATAGAAGAACAAAATCCTACGTGGATGACACCTATCATCGAATTTATCAGCAAGGGAATCCTACCCCAAGATAATAAAGACGCTCGAAGAATACGGCGCACAGCGCAACGATTCGAATTACGCGACAACGTACTCTATCGGCGATCTTTCTTACAACCATGGCTCAGATGTGTTGGACCCCTCCAAGCAGACTACGTACTCCGCGAAATTCACGCTGGGTCATGTAGTATGCACTCAGGGCCACGATCCGTGGTGGCAAGCGCTCTAAGGTCAGGATACTATTGGCCAACAATGCACCGCGACGCACGCGATCTAATAAGAAAGTGCAGCAACTGCCAAGTACATAGGCCTATCCCGCACCGACCACAGCACGAGCTAACACCAATCACCTCACCATGGCCGTTTTACAAATGGGGCATTGACATCGCAGGACCTTTCCCCGTCGCAGCTGGAGGAATAAAGTTCCTCATCGTAGCCATAGACTACTTTACAAAGTGGATCGAAGCAAAAGCAGTGGTGAACATTACAGGAAACCAAGTCAAGCGCTTTGTTTGGGACAATATTGTCTGCCGCTTCGGCCTACCAGGCGAGATCGTATCAGACAACGGAAAACAATTCTGTGATAACCCATTCAAAGATTGGTGCGCACAATTAAACATCACACAACACTTTGCTTCAGTCAAACACCCACAAACCAATGGCCTAGTTGAGCGCGCTAATCGCAGTCTAGGCGAAGGCATAAAAGCGCACCTTGACAGACATAAAGGAAGATGGGTAGATGAGCTCTCGCACGTCTTGTGGGCGCATCGCACGACAATCAAAACCAGTACTGGCGACACGCCATTCTCCTTAGTCTATGGAACAGAAGCCGTCATACCAGCCGAGATAGGAATGCCAACTATACGCACGGCAGAGGTCAACGTCACAACAAATGACGAGGAACGGCGCATAGACTTAGATATACTGGAAGAAAGACGCGAACGCGCAGCTATACGTGAAGCAAAGGCTAAGGCAAAAATGAAGAAGTATTATGATGCAAAAGTCAAAAACACTTCATTCAGACCAGGAGACTTTGTTTACCGCGCCAATGACGCGAGCCACGTAGAAGACACAGGCAAGCTCGGACCCAAATGGGAAGGACCTTACGAGGTCACAGACGCGCTTGGCAACGGCGCATACAGGTTGCGCGATATGGAAGGTCACGACCTAGCGCGCACTTGGAACATCTGTAATCTCAAAAGATGTTACTTTTAGGCTACGGCCCTTACACAAACACACTCACACCCTACGAGGTGCCCAATAAGTGTTTGTCTTTCTTTTCTTTTTTAGGAATTATGTTTTCCATTTTTTCAATAAACTTGCAAGTATTAATAAAATGTTATGGTTTCTAGCTAACTCCATAGCGCACTTTTACTTTATTGCATATATGTCAATATTGTCTATCTTATATTTTTGCCTACATGGCGTGCATGCACCACTTAAAGACCCACGAAGGCATAAAGGATGAGTTAACCTACTAATTTACTCGTTGAATAAGAGGGTTGCAAACCCATCAACATTGGATCACGTATCCTTGCTAAGCGCCTTACTCTTGAGACGTCAAAGTAAGTTTTACATGCGCACCCCACGACGGATGCGCATATACCAAGTACACCGTACGAGCTTAGCAATATAACGAGCCAAGACACTTGGTCAAAAATAAAACTTAGCAAACAATGCAAGTATACTTAAGTTACGCACTTAAAAGACTTAGTCAAAAATAAAACTTAGCAAACAATGCAAGTATCCTTAAGTTACGCACTTACAGGACTTAGTCAATAATCAAACTTAGCAAACAATGCAAGTATATTTAAGTTATGAACTTATAACAAAATGTATCTTATTCCATATTTATTAAATTACAAGGAAAAATACATAAGTTCACAAACAACCTATATGCTATGGCGATGATCATGGCTCTCTTCTGGAGCGGCGGAACTCCCCGCCTCCTTCAGCTTACTCAAGGTTATAGCATCCTGGAGCGACACAGTTGGAACACTCACGGCAACGCCATCAGATCGAGGAAGGTGCGCAGCACCGATGCCGCACATCACAGCCTTGCCCTTAATACCCTTCTTTATGGCAACCCTTTGCTCGTGAGGCTCTAGCACCTCCTTCAAAGGGACTTCCTTCTCCAGTGCAAAAGGCTTGAGGATATCACGGGGCCGCGCAAAAACTGGGACTTGAAGCTGCGAGACATCAGGTTTGAGATAATAATCTACCTCCTCTTCAGCATTCTCCCCAAGATGACGCTGCAACGTCAGACCCGCCATGAGCACATCTATGGGGTCATCTTGGTCGCGCTCCAACCTCCCTATATGCGGCAACTCAAGAACCTTCAGGCCCGCCATCGCCTGCACCAGCTCATCGTACCCCGTTGAGCTATAACCAGGAATCTCCGCCAAGTCTTTCTCCAACAACTTGGCCTCACGGAGCTCCTCCATGACCTGCGAACGGCCACGCGCCATCGTGCAGTGAACAACCTTCCCAAAGGCTTCCACCACCTCCGCAGACTCCAAAGTACTCAGAGCTGCCAGACGAAGCCCATGGCTGATCAACCACCTGCATTCACAAAGTGATAATAAAGTAAGATACGCAATAGAGCGAACAAGCAAATTTAAAAGACAAGGGCGTAAGAATACCTGCGCTCGGCTATCACAGACATAAGATGAGGATACAGCTCCTCGTCAGACTCGATGCTGAGGGCGCGCAGCTTCTCCTCATACATCACGAGCGTCTTCTCCATGCGCTCCTTGAACTTTTGCAGGCTAGCATAATGCTCTGCCCTTTTTTCTTCAAGATACACCCTCGACCACGACGCTTTTGCCTTCACCTGCTCAAGCTTCGACCTCGCATACAGCAGGTCCGCCAAAATGCTCATCTTATCTTGGGCGATTTTCTCAGCATACGCCCTCGACTCCCCAAGCTCCACTTGCGTATCCGCCAATTGTGCGCGGAGGGCCACCAACTCCTCCTCCTTCTGGGCTAGAGCACGGCTCTCCCCAGCATACTTTCCCTTCAGCTGAGCAACAAGCTCAGCTTGGCGGGCAGTGGTCGCAGCCAGCTCATCCATCAGCTGCTGCGCCTCACCACCATCAACAGCCTCGGTATTCCCCTCCTTGTTTTCGTTCTGCGGAGAGGAAACCTCATCGTCCTTCGCGTCGTCATCCCTACGGAACAAAGACAGCCAACAAAAAATTACAACAAGTAATTGCAAAAAAAAAAAAAAAAAAAAAAAAAAAAAAAAAAAGAGAGAGAAGGAATGCACACTTACAGAAACGGAGAAGCATCAGCCTTCAACCGTGCGCCGGAGGTCGAAGTTTCTTCTGCGTTCGACTCTGCGTCTTTGATGACGTGTCGACGCCTCTTGCTGGTGCCACTGGTTCCAGCACCTCCCTTGCGCTTTAAGTTCTGCGCAACTTCTTCCCTCAACACCTCCTCAGGCTTCAGGATCCGAATGCTGTCAGATGACCCTGAGCGCGCCTCCTCGCGCGCCACTTCCACTTCAGGTACCGCCTCCACAGTGGGCGCCACCACTACCTCTGGCGCCACACTCTGGACGGGCGTTACCAAAAGTGGTGGCGTGTCCTCGGGGACTGTCGCGGGCAGAACAGTCAAACGCCCCGCGGTCGCTTCCAGCAAAGGCAGCTCCCCCTCCTTCAGAGGACGCACCCCTATGGTCACCAGCTTTGGCTTGTCAAGCTTCACCACTGCGAACAAGTCCATCTCTGCACATACAAAAATGAAGAAGATGAATAGTGGTTGTGTGTGTATTTTACTGTGTGGTGAAAATAAAGGGGGGCGGCACTCTTATATAGGGTGGTAAAAACCCTAATTCACGCCCACGTGGATCCCACTCACAGTAAACGTGTGGCTAGAAGATCAAAAGGTACAACACTTTTTCCCGAATCCCAAGTGATACGTGGACACCACCCCCGATTACCGAGGTAACTATTTTGAACCTGTTAGGTGCATTGCACCTACAAAAAGGCGGTAACAATTTGTTCATTCTCCCGCCACGCTTACCGCTGCTTACATTAAGTCTAGTACCCGCGGCTACGTGCCGCGCATACTAGACTGGGGGGACATGATGACGTATAGCCTATATTTGGGCCGCAAGCCCAAATGATAGACATTACTTACACTTAAGCCCATCACGAATGGGCTACCATGACAAATGGTATGGGCTGTGGTATCAACGCTTGGGCTCACGAAGCCCAAAGGCCCAATCTAACCCACCGGGTAACGATAAGGATTATCTATTCAAGGAATAGATATCCTTACCTTGGATAAGCACCACGCGTGCGAAGAGTGAGGAGCAAGAAACACGGTTTCTTAGCCCCTATATATAGAATCACACGATTCTCATTAAAGGTACGATATACAACCCTAACTCTTCAACCAAAACCTAAATTCGATTACTTACTCTCACGCCGGAGTCTAATCGGGGGAGACAATCCCTCGATAAGCCTAACGGTGTTGTTCTACTTTTCTTAGTACGCAGGTAACAAAGTGCTAAGGAACGAATTGATATAAGTGCAAAGCCCAACAACCAGGTACGCCCAACTTTTGTATCAACAATAGTGTAATCGGTCTTTTTAGGGGTGTTTGGATCAGTGAGAATTTGTGACATTCTGATTGATTTGGTCAATTGGCCTAATTGAATTAGTTTAGAAATGATAATATAGATAGTTTAGAAGTAATTCTAGGTAGATTTGAGTAGTTACATAGGATTCGTACTAGTTGTTCAAACTTTACTTCATAAATCATTTTCATAATTATGTTTTTGGATAATCTTTATTAGTTGTGTTTAGTCATCTAGCCTTGTTGATTTTCAGTTCATATAGGTTATTAGATAATTTGGTATTATAGTCTTTGCATACAAACCCCTTTCATGCCAATTTCTTTTTACTGATTTTTCATCAGTTAAAAGCATCAAACAGTTTCTATTGAGCCCTGCACCATTAGTCATTGGTTCATATTAGCTTGTTCTTGGCCTAATTTCTTTTTATCTAGTTGAGATTTTTGGACTGGAATTTGATTTCTATGAGAGCTTGTAGTTCTAGCTTTCTATAACTGAGCTTGTTATCCTATTTGTAGCTTATCTGTTTGCCTTATTTAGCGTTGCTAGTCATCTTTTTAGACTTTTTGAGTTTCGTTAGTTGGAATTAGTTTAGTTTTGTAGCTTATTTGCTTTTCAAGTTCTGTTTGCATAGCGAATGATCTCAATTTGGTTTGGCCTTAGGAGATTATGTGCTAGTGATGTGTAGGGATTGCACCAGGCTTTACCTCTCGAGGGATCTCGAGAAGCTTACAACCCCCACCAGGCAGTGTACCTGATCGATGTAGTATAGTATAATGACAAGTACTGGAGGATTGATCGTTCAGCTAGGAATAGTGTCGCTAGGATTAGAAAACCTAAAGACTAGGTCTAGAGATGAGGGATGATTCTTTTTGTATATTTTTTGGTTTTTATAAAAGCAATTAAAAATCTCGGTTTTGAAGGAGTTCGGCGGAATTAGTTGCTAGTCAACTAACCTAATTACTAAGATGCAATCAAAATAAAATACTAGAAATGAAAATAAACTATATTAAACTAGTGGTGTGAGCAATATATGGGATTATTGTGTTTACTTAGATTTCACTACTCCCTAGATATCTTTTACAGGTTAATTACTTGTTACAGTTAGAGCTGGCAAATCGTGTCTTAATAGGTCTTAACAGGTTCTGAGCGTGCGAATAACATAAGTTTCAAACATGAAAATGACTCGTTTAACACTTGGTTTTGGTTGTTTGAGTATGACAGATATACATTTTATGTATAAAAAAAGTTAAATATTGAACCCTATAATACTAAAAACAATTATTTTTAAAAATAAAAAAATTGCATAGTACATTTTTTCCCTTAACAGGTCCTAACAGGTACCCAATTTGCCAGCTCTTGTTACAGTTGCATGGATGACGGATTGTATTCCTTAATACCATTCATGGGGTGGCGTACTTACTTCCCCAATCCTATAAGCGCCTACTTCACTCCTATGTCGAGCCGGCTAAGAAGCTCCTAACATGGGATCACTAGAATTTGCTCATGCATTGAATACAACCAATAAAACCTAGTACACAACGGTTCATGTTTCCTAAGATGTTCAAGCATGTTACACAATGGAGATCTGCTAGTATTCTTAAGCCTAACATTGAAATCATTCATCCATTACAACTATAAACAAGTAATCAACATATAATTAACATCTAGGTTTCATTACATCTTAGCAAACACATGAAAGATCTAGCCTAGCATGTTGAAATCAAGACAAGCATAAGATATATTCAAACAACACATAGACATATTGAATGAATTGAAAGAGGACTTATCTAAATTGAATATGAAAGGTTTTAAGGGGTAAAAACCCTTGAAAATACTGTAAAAAACGACCTAGGGTTTCTCAAGTTCGGCCCTAGTATTCTCCACACAAGTTCCTCTTTTAATGAATGAAAAATAGAAAAGTATATATAGATTCTGTGAGGTGATGGCGTCAAGAACAAATGTCTGATGCCGTCATCTCGCCGCCAAATAAATTCTCGGACTGCCTAGATCTGGGTTTCACGCCGTCACGTGTATTCCTTATGCAGGCCGTCATAATATTAACTCTTGACGCCCTTCTCTTTACGCCTTCAGGTTTTCACTGGGTCGTCATGGATTTTACTCCTGACGCCGTCAGAATTTTCCTCTTGACGCCGTCAGGTACTGTTCTCAGTATGGAAAATTAAGTCTTTGCCGTTTTCTTCACTTTTATGCTCCAAAAACGTCCAAAATGCTTCCTTTTCCAGAATTCACTCCCAAAGTACCTAAAATCACAAAAGGAACGATTTAGGGCAATATTTGATCAAATAAATTCAATTCCGGGCTTAAATGACCCCCTAAAAATGGTTCATTTTTCGCCTCATCATATACCCTTACACTTGAGATTTGCTTGTCCTCAAGCAAATTCGCTTTTATTCTAGTCAAAATACAAGTTAGGGGTCATTTAACACTAATATAAAAGTAATTACAACAAATAATCGTTCCACTAAAGACCAAAGACAAGCACGGAGGTCATATATTAGCACCTCACAAATAGTGTTTAGATACTAACATCTCTCGGGTGTAATAAAGTAATATCACAATATGGAAATGAAAAACATCTCTCACTACCTGTCATAGCAAAATAGATTACCATAGGCTTGGGAAAGGATCAAACCTCCACCACATGGCGTAAGCACCTAGGATAAACTATCAAAGAGGTCTTTTAAAGGGTTGTAACGTTAGGTGTAGGGATATGGAATACACAATTTTGTTGGATATAGGCAGTCTTTACTGGTGGCGAGTTAACAATCATGGTTAATTACATGTACAAAATAGCGTTGCTAAGCCAAGACTAGACTCGACTTAAGCTAATAAATGAAAAATAACAAAAATATAAAACAAACATAGAATGAAACGGGATGGTAGTCCGTATGTTTTTTCTATTTTCTTTTTCTATTTTCTTTTCTTTTTCTTTATTTTTTCGATATTTTTTTTTTCATACACTCTTACCCTACCATCCAAAATAATACATCATAGGGAATGTAAATTCCCCTTACACTTGAATTTTTACATACTTTACAATAAACTAATCTAATGACTCGAATTAAGATAATCAAAACACTTGGAGTACTTTTAAGATTAACGTACATATGGGGGTAATATATGATGTTCTTCCCCATTACTCCATAAAATAAGTACTTTACCCATGAGTCCCAATCATCCCAAAACAATATGTACAAGGATATGACTCGACTTAGCAATCATGTAATCAATTAGATAATTAACCAAGGGTTTAACAAATAACAATAATGCACTAAAGATGAGTGCATACACGGAAGGCTAAGGAGATTTGGTTGTACATTTAAGTGGGGTGTAACAAATTCTTCCTTTAAGTAAGATGCTTAAAGTTAAAAACGAAAAGATAGGCTCGGAGGGGTGTACTAGGGGTTTCGTGTACTAAAAATGAGTACAACGCAAAGGTGTGGGAAAAATTAATTGACTTAACTAGCCAAGTAATATGACTTAAATGGTCAAGTAATTATGATACGGGTTTAACACAAGGGTGATCCTAATGCCTCTTATCATGTAGTAAATCCTACTACACGAATGTAGTCTCACTAACGGTCTCGGGATGCATCGCTTAACGCAAGTTCTAGAATCTAAATGCTACCGGTACACTCATAAGCACTAATAGGAAATGCTTTTCCTATCAAATCTAAAGGCGAACCTCAAATATTTGGGTGGAAAATTTTTCTGAATGATACGGTTATGTGCTAGTCATACAATCTCCTATCCATGAGACGCTTGCTGTGGCTAAAGTTTCACTCCTAAATGTTGTAAAAAAATTTAAATTTGGCTCTAAAATTATACTAACAAGTATTTCTCATAGTTTTATTACACATCTACTATCAAACAAACAAACTCAAGCGAAAGTGTATCTGTAAGGTATCATCATTTTACCCTCCCCTTACACTTAGGATGAACATTGTCCCCAATGTTCAAGTAAAGAATGTAAAAGTGAAGTAAGTAAAAAGAATGAAATCAAATACTCCCCTGATTCGCTCGGTATGGATAATAAGGTGGCCAGGTTAGATCTTCCTCCAAGAAAATGAACAATCAAAGCTTCCCTTCCAGAATATAAATCATCTTCTTGCCATACATAACCTGTAAAACCTGAGAAAACAGACAAGGCAACCTCGCGTAAAATCGGCGGCAATCTATATATGCTAATAAATCCTAGAAAACAGAATAAGATATAATGCTTGTGGAATGATGTTTGCAGATTTCCTGGAGATTATAAAACTAAAGATTCAACAAAAACTTTAAGACTCCGTTAGAAAAACAAAACGTGTAAAATTTCCAGAATTTTACACGTGACGCCGTCTAGAGTAAACTCGTGACGCCGTCAGAAGTGATCTGCAGAAATTCTTATGTTAAGTTTCTGGAAAATTTCTGGAAAAACTTCGTCCTACTTCCTGGAAAATCCTGCAAAACATCATTATGACTCGATACAAGCATTTGACTCTAACAAATACAAATATACATGTTCACTTAATATTGTGGAGAATCATGATCGGTTTTGTTTCTTAAAAACATATTTGGGGTTTCCCCTTGCACTTATCTTTTGAGAAATACCTTTGGATGAAGTTAAGACAAAGCCAAACAACAAAATTAAGTATTTTCATCATTTTAGTTTTGAAACATGATCTACCAACAATAAATATAAAGCATGCATATGGAAGCAAATAACAAACAAACAAAATAAAATCACACAAAACATGGGTTGCCTCCCAAGAAGCGCTTTTCTTTATTTACGAGTCTTGTAGCTAGACTCAAGGTCATGGGTTACTACGTGACCTCATTGTTGGTTTCACTTTCTAGGTCATCTCCTATACCAGTTTTGTATTCCGGACCTAGTTGCAAGCATTCTTTGTAGAAACCAAGCATCCTATTCATCACATACTCTACTCCTCTACGTCTATCCTCATCATTCCTATAGTAAGCTGCTTGTTTGTGTTCCTTTTCTATGTTAGACAGGAGGTGGTACTGCTCAATCTTATAGGGCATTTGGTAGGCAATCTCATCATTCTCCTCCTTGAACCTAACTATCCCTAAAGTCGGATCATAACTCATCTTAGCGGCCTCAACAAATGGTTTTCCGAACACTACTTGGCTTAGGCAAGCATCTATCACCGGACGAGTATCCTCTACTATCATAAAATCGATCTCATAAGTGAAATTTCCCACAATCACATGCAATCCTTTCACTCTTCCTACAAAATTACTTATCAAATTCTTATTGGGCATCATTCTATAACCAAGTTGTTTCTTCATTACCCAATTGTAACAAGTCCTAGTCATGATGTTTATAGGAGATCTAGGATCGATATAAGCTTTCCATATATGCATGTGCCCGATGTTGCATGGTATGTTGAGGTTAGAGGGGTCTCCCATTTTGATAAGGGGTGTGCCAAGGATATATGGTGTCTCGGGGCCATCAAATAAATCCTTATGATATTCCCGTTCTTCTTTGGTGGGCAACTTATCAAAGTACTCGTCTATGGTCTCTACTTCCTCTAACTCTTCTCCCTTATTAACCTCAACCTCCCTAATTTCATCCCTAGTCTCGGTTTCTACTTCAACTTCATCTTTGTCACTTTCTTCTATATCCTTATCTTTTGCTTAATGGTGACAACATTGACAAAGTGGACATGTTTGGATGACGAGGGGTCCTTAGTTTGGATTCCGTTATTGGCGTCCCTAGTGTCCTTCCTAGGTGTAGTTAACGCTTGGTTGTTGAGGGCTTTCAACAAGTTGTCAATCTTGTTGGTCATCTCCGTTTGTTGTTGGTTGAATTCGGTTTCAAACCTAGCTATGCGAGCCTCTTGAGATGCCATAAACTTGGACATCAATCCTTCAAGATTGTTGGTACTACCATAGTTGTTAGAAGGATTGTTGTTGAAAGTACGGTTGGAGGGTGGACCGTTTGGTTGGTAACGATTAGGCGGATTGGAAGAATTGGCTTGGTTTTGTTTCCACCTAAGGTTTGGATGATTCTTCCAAGAAGGGTTGTAGGAATCACCATAAGGTTTTGGCTCGGATTTGAAAGTGTACCACTTATCTCCCGCTTTGTCGGTACGCGAAGATGCGTAGTCCGCAAAAGCTATTCCGGGGAGTTCCACACAATCACGAGTGTCATGGGGACCACTACATAATTCGCATGAAGAAGTGATTTTGTTCACTTGGCTTGAAGGCTTAGGAGCTTCGTAAGATTTCATGAGAAACTTGACTTGGTCCTCAAGTTCCCTGATCCTACGGTCGGGAGTGCTAGAATTGTTCGAAGGCAAAGATATTGCCTTGACTGTTTTGTTCAAATCACGGGGATCATTCCAACTTTCGTTGTCATAGAGAGCAAGATCTTTTATGAGTTCCCATGATTGTTCTGCACTTAGATCACGTAGCTTACCACCGGCCGATTGGTCAATGGCTCGCCTTGTGGATAGATCGATATGGTCATAGAAGATTTGGACTTGGAGCCAAAGATCTATGCTATGATGAGGGACTTTTTGGAGTAAGTCCTTGAAACGAGTCCATGCTTCATATAGAGTTTCATTTTGACGTTATTGAAACATCAAGATGTCATTTCTAAGCTTGGTAGTTCTCCCCGGTGGGAAAAATTGAGCAAGGAAACGAGTGGTGAGATCATCCCATGAGGTGATGGATCCCGCGGGTAAACGTTCAAGCCATTGGCTAGCTTGATCACGTAGAGAGAAGTGGAATAGGCGTTATCGGGTTGACTCTCTAGTTGTAGCATCAAGGTCTATAGAATCTACGATTTTAAGGAAGTCCTTGAGATGTTGATTTGGATCTTCGGAACGAAGTCCATGGAATGCACATCCGCTTTGCACCAACCGGATGGTGTCGGATCGCAAGGGAGACACATTGGCTCCTTGGGTGAGCTCAATGGTGTTTCGATAGCCTTGGTGGCTAGGTCAGGAGTACTCTCCTAGGGTTCGGGGCCTAAGAGGTTGGTTTGCTAGTGGTGGGTTTTGTGGGTGGTCTTGTTGTGGTGGGATGATGGGTTCAAAGATGTTACCATCGTCCATGATATCGGATGGCGAAGAGTTACAAACAAAAACACGAAGAAATAAGATAGACTAAAGAGAACCTAAAAATAAAAATAAAATCTTACTAGAAAGGAATCTAGCAAGTAGACCTAATAAAAAGAAATCCTAACCTATAAAATAACTATTCCCCGGGCTGCGGCGCCAAAAACTTGATGCGTAGGGATTGCACCAGGCTTTACCTCTCGAGGGATCTCGAGAAGCTTACAACCTCCACCAGGCAGTGTACCTGATCGATGTAGTATAGTATAATGACAAGTACCGGGGGATTGATCGTTCAGCTAGGAATAGTGTCACTAGGATTAGAAAGCCTAAAGATTAGGTCTAGAGATGAGGGATGATTCTTTTTGTATTTTTATATTTTTTGAAAACATTTAAAAATCTCGGTTTTGAAGGAGTGGGCGGAATTAGTTGCTAGTCAACTAACCCAATTACTATGATGCAATCAAAATAAAATACTAGAAATGAAAATAAACTATATTAAACAAGTGGTGTGAGCAATATATGGGAGAATTGTGTTTACATAGATTTCACTACTCCCTAGATATCTTTAACATGTTAATTACTTGTTATAGTTGCATGGATGACGGATTGTATTCCTTAATACCATTCATGGGGTGGCATACTTACTTCCCCAATCTTATAAGCGCCTACTTCACTCCTATGTCGAGCCGGCTAAGAAGCTCCTAACATGGGATCACTAGAATTTGCTCATGCATTAAATACAACCAATAAAACCTAGTACACATCGGTTCATGTTTCCTAAGACGTTCAAGCATGTTACACAATGGAGATCTGCCAGTTTTCTTAAGCCTAACATTGAAATCATTCATCCATTACAACTATAAACAAGTAATCAACATATAATTAACATCTAGGTTTCATTACATCTAAGCAAACACATGAAAGATCTAGCTTAGCATGTTGAAATCAAGACAAGCATAAGATATATTCAAACAACACATAGACATATTGAATGAATTGAAAGAGGACTTATCTTAATTGAACATGAAAGGTTTCAAGGGGTAAAAACCCTTGAAAATACTGTAAAAAATGACCTAGGGTTTCTCAAGTTCGGCCCTAGTATTCTACACACAAGTTCCTCTTTTAATGAATGAAAAATAGAAAAGTATATATAGATTCTGTGAGGTGACGGCGTCAAGAACAAATGTCTGACGCCGTCATCTCGCCGCCAAATAAATTCTCGGACTGCCTAGATCTGGGTTTGACACCGTCACGTGTATTCCTTATGCAGGTCGTCACAATATTAACTCTTGACGCCCTTCTCTTGACGCCTTCAGGTTTTCACTGGGTCGTCATGGATTTTACTCCTGACGCCATCAGAATTTTCCTCTTGACGCCGTCAGGTACTGTTCTCAGCATGGAAAATTAAGTCTTTGCCGTTTTCTTCACTTTTATGCTCCAAAAACGTCCAAAATGCTTCCTTTTCCAGAATTCACTCCCAAAGTACCTAAAATCACAAAAGGAGCGATTTAGGGCAATATTTGATCAAATAAATTCAATTCCGGGCTTAAATGACCCCCTAAAAACGGTTCATTTTTTGCCTCATCAGCTATCTTAATTTTAGCTTGCTAATCACCCCAAAGGACTGTTTCTAATAAATTTTTATTAGTATCTTATTTAGCTTACCTGTCAGATTTTACAAGCCTTTTTTCTTAGTTTAATCCTTTATCATTTAGCTTCTAGGAGTAGATTGCTAGTTCTAGTTGAACCTTACTTGCCTTATTTGGGATTAACTTATGAATTTGATAGCTTTAGGAAGCTGTGAAGTAGCCTCATCTGTTAATTTTAGCATCAGCAGCCTAAAGATAGGAATTGATTATTTAAGTGCTTTTTAGGCTTATTTTCCAGCTCATTTGTAGGCTATAATATCAAGTCACAAACATGTAGTTCATGGTGTTGGTTGTGATTCGGGGGTGTAGAAGAAGAAAAAAGGAGAAGTATTGGAACCTTAGAAAAAATGAGAGAAAACTAGAGAGTATTAGATTGATATGAATGAAGGTCCAACCCTCTCCACATGTGGAGAGGGGTATTTATACTAAGCTACAAAGAAAGATAAAAGCGCCCACACCCGGGCTGTAGATCAGGCATACGGTGGGTAAAGACCCGTCCTTCTTCCATGACGTTACTTAATCTAATACTAACTAACTAATAACTAAACTAACTACGAGCTAACTTAATGCTATTACAATAATTAGGTGACCGAGACTTTTACAGGAATATTTGTATTCCTAACAATCTCCCCATAAGCGAGGTCACCTTGTAAATTAAGCTCATTGATCTTTAAGCTGATGAGGCAAAAAATGATCCGTTTTTAGGGGGTCATTTAAGCCCGGAATTGAATTTATTTGATCAAATATTGCCCTAAATCGTTCCTTTTGTGATTTTAGGTACTTTTGGAGTGAATTCTGGAAAAGGAAGCATTTCGGACGTTTTTGGAGCATAAAAGTGAAGAAAATGGCAAAGTCTTAATTTTCCTTGCTGGGAACAGTACGTGACGGCGTCACCGAGTTCTTAATGACAGCGTCAAGAGGAAAACAAGAGTTGAAGAGGGTAGAGTCCATGACGATCCAGAATGTTTTTACACTAGGGCATGACGGCGTCACCATAGGCCGTCATGGCCCCATTACTCATGACGGCCCAGAGGAAAACTACTCTTGACGGCGTTAGATCTGGATCTAGGCAATCCGATTTTATTATGGGCGTCGGGTTGACAGCGTCAGAATTTTCTTCTTGACGTCGTCACCTTGGAAAATCTATGTATACTTTTGTAATTTTCATTCATTAGGGGAGGACAATTTTAGGGACGACTTGGAGAAACCCGAGCACGATTTTATCAATATTTTCAAGGGTTTTCACCCCTTGAAACCTTTCATGTTCAATTAAGATAAGTATCCTTTTAATTCATTCAATATGTCTATGTGTTGTTTGAATATATCTTACGCTTGTCTTGATTTTAACATGCTAGGCTAGATCTCTTGTGTGTTTGGTTAGATGTAGTGAAACCTAGATTTTGATTATGGGTTGATTGCTTGTTTATAGTTGTTACGGATGAATGATTTTGATGTTAGGCTTAAGAAAACTGGCAGACTTCCATAGTGTAACTTGCTTGAACTTCTTAAGAAGCATGAACCAATGCGTACTAGGTTTTTATGGTTATATTTAATGCATGAGCGAATTCTAGTGATCCCCTGTTAGGAGCTTCTTGCAGGCTCGACATAGGAGTGAACTAGGAGCTTATAGTGTTGGGGAAGTACGTACGCCACCCCACGATTGGTATTAAGGAATATAACCTGTGATCCACGCAACTGTAACAAACTATCAACTTGTAAAAGATATCTAGGGAGTAATGAAATCTAAGTAAACACAATTTTCCCATTTATTGTTCACACCACTAGTTTAATTAGCTTATTTACATTTCTATTATTTTATTTTGATTGCATCTTTAGTTATTGGGTTAGTTGACTAGCAACTAATTCCGCCCACTCTTCCAAAACCCGAGATTTTAATTGCTTTTATAAAAAATATAAAAATACAAAAAGAATCATCCCTCACCTCTAGACCTAGTTTTTAGGCTTTCTAATCCTAGCGACACTATTCCTGAGTTGAACGATCAACCCCCCGGTACTTGTCACTATACTATACTAGAACGATCAGGTACACTGCCTGGTGGGGGTTGTAAGCTTCTCGAGATCCCTCGAGAGGTAAAGCCTGGTGCAATTCCCACGCATCAAGTTTTTGGCACCGCTGCCGGGGAATAGTTATTGTCTAGGTTAGGATTTCTTTTTATTAGGTCTACTTGCTGGATTCCTGTCTAGTAAGATTTTATTTTTATTTTTAGGTTTTCTTTAGTCTATCTATTTCTTCGTTTCTTTGTTCGTAAACTATCTCGATGGATAACAATAACATTGATCGTTTGATTCCTGTTATTCGTGTTTTTCGTCGTAGGATTTTCCAAATGCCCGCCCCAATCCCTTTAGTGGAAAATGAGAACCCACCTAACCTATCGCCTAACCACCACTTTGACACTAATTTTGAAATGGAGGAGTCTGACCATGATGATGACCATAGGGCTAGTCCTTTTTACTATTCAGACTCCGATGAGGATCTAGATAATGGCGATGTGATTAATGAGGATAGGATGGAAGATGAAGTGAACCCTCTTAGGTATGTCGACCCTAGAACAAGGATTGAGAGTGATAGCTCATTCAATATGCAATTTCCTTGTAAGATTGGATTTAGGAGCTTTGATGCCTACCTTAACTCATCTCTCCCAAGGAACATAATCTCGCGTAGTGAATATAATAAAATCATGATAGATGAGTTAGAATACAAAGGAGATAATATTATTGCTAGAGCAATGACATTGCATGTGTTTGTAGGAAGCTTGGTTTATCTTGTTGATTTCATGGTTATGGAGAATCTAGGAGAATTTATCGATAGTAAGTTAACCCAAGCTGTGTTTGGGAGACCTTTCAAAAGGTTGGCCAACCTTGATGAAAAACTTATGGAAGGGTTAATTACATTCTCAGATGGGGATGAAGATTTTGTCTACCAAATGCCCCGTGCACACCCTAGGTTCAAGTATTTTTCCATGGAGAAGTGTAGTAGGTATCCGCCCCTAGAAATGCTAAGTGAGAATGATAAAAGAAAAGGGCTTAAATATCCTCATGAAAAAAATAAAAGGTATTATCGTGGATGTTTAGAGTTAAGTGATGATTATAATAAAGATAAGGCGACTATTAGATGGCTCACCCTTGGTTATGTAAGCATAAGCGACACACGGTAGCCCATGACCTTGAGTCTAGCTACAAGACTCGTAAATAAAGAAAAGCGCTTCTTGGGAGGCAACCCATGCTTTGTGTGATTTTTAATTGTTTGATTGTTATTTGGTTCCGTATGCATGCTTTATTTTTATTGTTGGTAGATCATGTTTCAAAAATAAAATGGTGAAAATACTTTATTTTGTCGTTTGGCTTAGTCCTAACTTCATCCAAAGGTATTTCGCAAAAGATAAGTGTAAGGGGAAACCCCATTTAAGAAACAAAGTTGATCATGATTCTCCACAATATTAAATGGACATGTATATTCGTATTTGTTAGAGCCAAATACTTGTATCGAGTCATAATAATGTTTTGCAGGATTTTATAGGATGTAGGACATAAGTTTTCCAGAAATTTTCCAGAAACTTAACGTAAGGATTTCTGCAGTTCACTTCTGACGGCGTCAGGAATTAATTCCTGACGGCGTCATGTGTAAAATTCTGGAAATTAACCTAGTTTTGTTTTTCTAACGGAGTCTTAAAGTTTTTGTTAATCCTTTAGTTTTATAAACTCTAGGAAATCTGCAAACATTCATTCCACGAGCATTATATCTTACATTGTTTTCTAGGATTTGTTAGTATATATAGATTGCCGCCGATTTTACACGAGGTTGCCTTGTTTGTTTTCTCAGGTTTAACAGGTTATGTATGACAAGAAGATGATTTATATTCTGGAAGGGAAGCTTTGATTGTTCATTTTCTTGGAGGAAGATCTAACCTAGTTATCACACTATCCACACCGAACGAATCAGGGGAGTATTTGATTTCATTCTTTTACCTATTTTACTTTTACATTCTTTAATTGAACATTGGAGTCAATGTTCATCCTAAGTGTAAGGGGAGGGTAAATGATGATACCTTATAGGGTACACTTTCACTTGAGTTTGTTTGTTTGATGGTAGATGTGTAATAAAACTAAGAGAAATATTTGTTAGTGTAATTTTAGCGCCAAATTTAAAAAAATTTACAACATTTAGGAGTGAAACTTTAGGCTTAGCAAGCGCCTCATGGATAGGAGTCGTATGACTAGCACAAAACTGTCTCATTCAGAAAAATTTTCCACCCAAATATGTGAGGTTAGCCTTTAGATTTGATAGGAAAAGCATTTACCTTTAGTGCTTATGAGTGTACCGGTAGCATTTAGATTATAGAACTTGCGTTAGTGATGCATCCCGAGACCGCTAGTGAAACTACATTCGTGTAGTAGGATTTACTACATGATAAGAGGCATTAGGATCACCCTTGTGTTAAACCCGTATCATAATTACGTGACCATTTAAGTCATATTACTTGGCTAGTAAAGTCAATTAATTTTTTCCACACCCTTAGCGTTGTATTGATTTTTAGTACACGAAACCCCTAGTACACCCCTCCGAGCCTATCTTTTCGTTTCTAACTTTAAGCATTTTACTTAAAGGAAGAATTTGTTACAACCCACTTAAATGTACACCCAAATCGCCTTAGCCTTCCGTGTATGCCTTCCGTGTATCGCCTTAGCCTTCCTTACACCTAACGTTATAACCCTTTGTAAGACCTCTTTGATAGTTTATCCTAGGTGCTTACGCCATGTGGTGGAGGTTTGATCCTTTCCCAAGCCTATGGTAATCTATTTTTTTATGACAGGTAGTGAGAGATGTTTTCCATTTCCATATTGTGATATATACTTTATTACACCCGAGAGATGTGAGTATCTAAACACTATTTGTGAGGTGCTAGTGTATGACCTCCGTGCTTGTCTTTGGTCTTTAGTGGAATAATTATTTGTTGTAATTACTTTTATATTAGTGTTAAATGACCCCTAACTTGTATTTTGACTAGAATAAAAGCGCATTTGCTTGAGGACAAGCAAATCTCAAGTGTAAGGGTATACGATGAGGCGAAAAATGATCCGTTTTTAGGGGGTCATTTAAGCCCGGAATTGAATTTATTTGATCAAATATTGCCCTAAATCGTTCCTTTTGTGATTTTAGGTACTTTTGGAGTGAATTCTGGAAAAGGAAGCATTTTGGACATTTTTGGAGCATAAAAGTGAAGAAAACGGCAAAGTCTTAATTTTCCTTGTTGGGAACAGTACCTGACGGCGTCACAAAGTTCTTAATGATGGCGTCAAGAGGAAAACAACAGGTGAAGAGGGTAGAGTCCATGACGATCCAGAATGTTTTTACACTAGGGCATAACGGCGTCACCATAGGCCGTCATGGCCTCATTACTCATGACGGCCCAGAGGAAAACTACTCTTGACGGCGTCAGATCTGGATCTAGGCAATCCGATTTTATTATGGGCGGCGGGTTGACGGCGTCAGAATTTTCTTCTTGACCCCGTCACCTTGGAAAATCTATATATACTTTTGTAATTTTCATTCATTAGGGGAGGACAATTTTAGGGACGATTTGGAGAAACCCTAGCACGATTTTATCAGTATTTTCAAGGGTTTTCATCCCTTGAAACCTTTCATGTTCAATTAAGATAAGTATCCTTTCAATTCATTCAATATGTCTATGTGTTGTTTGAATATATCTTACGCTTGTCTTGATTTTAACATGCTAGGCTAGATCTCTTGTGTGTTTGCTTAGATGTAGTGAAACCTAGATGTTGATTATGGGTTGATTGCTTGTTTATAGTTGTTATGGATGAATGATTTCGATGTTAGGCTTAAGAAAACTTGCAGATTTCCATAGTGTAACTTGCTTGAACGTCTTATGAAGCATGAACCAATGCGTACTAGGTTTTTATGGTTGTATTTAATGCATGAGCAAATTCTAGTGATCCCATGTTAGGAGCTTCTTGCAGGCTCGACATAGGAGTGAAGTAGGAGCTTATAGAGTTGGGGAAGTACGTACGCCACCCCACGATTGGTATTAAGGAATATAACCTGTCATCCACGCAACTGTAACAAACTATCAACCTGTAAAAGATATCTAGGGAGTAATGAAATCTAAGTAAACACAATTTTCTCATTTATTGTTCACACCACTAGTTTAATTAGCTTTATTTACATTTCTATTATTTTATTTTGATTGCATCTTTAGTTATTGGGTTAGTTGACTAGCAACTAATTCTGCCCACTCTTCCAAAACCCGAGATTTTAATTGCTTTTTTAAAAAATATGAAAATACAAAAAGAATCATCCCTCACCTCTAGACCTAGTTTTTAGGATTTCTAATCCTAGCGACACTATTCCTGAGTTGAACGATCAATCCCCCGGTACTTGTCACTATAATATACTACAACGATCAGGTACACTGCCTGATGGGGGTTGTAAGCTTCTCGAGATCCCTCGAGAGGTAAAGCCTGGTGCAATTCCCACGCAATAAGCATTCATAAGTCTTTGTAGCTCGTAGGTTCTGATTCTTCACTTTTCTGCACACTTTGTACTTCGAGCAACAAACTTGTGATTTGGGTTCCTTTGTGATGTGTGATCTTTGAGTTTCTTTGAGATCATCAGCCACAGTAAATCCCCAAGCTCATCCACAGTAGTATCGCCTTCATGTGATGTAGTGACTTAAGGACCATCATGCTCACACCCTTCTGGATCTGGAGATATTACATTAGAGTTGTGGATCAGGAGACTTTTTCATCAGAGTTGCAGAAATGTTGTTGGTAGTCTCTCAAAATTTGTTGTAGTATGTCTCTCATAGTCATTAATAGTGAGTAGGATGTGTGAGCATGAGGTATGGATTGACCCGATTCAGCTGGAAATAGGAGCCATCAACGCCATCTTTATATGTGTCCCTGAAATAAAACAGTTAGCAATAAAGATAGAGAACGAATATGGCTTTGTCATTCGTTCTGCGAGGACAGACTACCCTCCGGTTTTGTGAAAATCGACCTATGATCAGGTAGAGTCTCTTTTTTTAAGAAGACTCTCCTTGACAGGAATTTCCAGCTTGTAGTAATGAATTTTCCAAAGAATCCACTTTGGAATCTTCATACTTAGCATGTTCTCATACCGGAACGTCTCAAAGCAGACAGCACGATAGAGTGAATCAGTGAATAAATATTCACGGATTGATGAGAAATTGATTTATAGAAATCACTCGCGTGTCCTATGATAAACATTTTTGAGACACGACGAGAGTTTTTTACTTTGAATCACATTTCCATCAAAAATACTTTTGTTTGAAAGATTTTACACAATCAATGTGCTCGAAAAATTAGTTAGTGAGCACATTGAAAGGTTTTAGCAAAAGTATCCGTCAATCCATATCCTGGAACAAGTTTGATTCAATTTTGAATCACACCATTGTTGCTTTCCAGTTGTCACTTGATCATTGATCCAAGATGGATCTCACATGTCACCTACCAAGAGCTTGAAAGATGTTCGCTCTAGAAGGATTTCCATCTTCATCGTGAATATTTTCATATCACTCGGACGTTCTGGCAATACCACAAGGATAATGCGTAGGACTCTAAATATTTTATCTTACTTTCCACATTGTGTGAAACAATAAGCATATTTGGAATGTGTCCTATCGAGATTTATGGATGATCTCTTTGGCTCTAGACTCAATAGTGCGTTTTGATCCGCTCCTGGAGACTGGGGAGGCGTCTCCTGTTTTAGGTATCAACATAGCTCGCAATGAGCGGTAGATACATTGCAAAGGGTTCCCCGTGAGAATGAAACAAGCACTTTTAAGATAACTTGAGTGGTTGGGAAGTTTAGTGCAGTGCGTCACTGGGTCCATGCCATCTTGTCTTCAATACCGTTGTTACCTTAGTAACGCCAGTAGATTATGAGTTGAACCCGGTTTCTGCCCTAAGGTTGAATATTTGGAGGGCTATTTCTTTTCACCCTTTCTCATTTGAATTCTTTTTAATTCTTCAACCCCTTCAGTGCTTACCGAGACTTCACCACTAGAACCTTGTTGGGTTTGTTCCAGTCCTAGCTCTATCTCAGTCTGCACTCTTCCCTTTCTCACTTTTCTCCTTTTTTCCAATCATTCCTAAGGACTTCTAATCTATCTAGAGGATTGTCCCTGGGAAGATCCTTCCGGTTCTGGTGGATCATGGGAACTCATACCTAACCTTAACCATCCTTATAACTCCGTGCATAAAGATAAATGGTCGGTCTTTGGTATTATTTCCACAAACGCCTTTGCTCCCCCTCAATATGTGCATCGATATACGAAAGAGTTTAGCACATATGTGGGAGCCTATTATTGAGTCCCAAAGATCACATTTGATATCAGATTTCATATTTAAATCACATTCTTTCCCCCGATCAAAAATTTCAAATCTTTCGAGATTTTTGATCTCAATTGATTTAAATAAGTTAGAAAGCTTTTGGGAGAGAAATGCGGTCAGTTTTAATATTGTCTGATAAAAGGAACCTTTTTCATGCTCCCCCTCAATCTGTGAGGGAGGTTGTTATGTGTCAGATTCGATGAGTTTCCAAAAGATTTGAAGTTTTAACAAAAACTCTTTGAAAATGTACTCATTCTGACACATAACCATCAGAAATCATTTTGTTGCATAGATTTGTACAAAGTGTGGGGAGTTTTGATGATACATAAAATTTTGAGAAATCACTCTCCCCCTCAATCAATGACGGAAGTTAAACCTGAAATAAATTGATGTCATTGATTGAGTGATGAATTTTATGACAAGTTTCAAGTTTGATTGATTTTCAAAAAGTTTCATGGTACTACCAAGTTTTGTACAAATACTTTCCGGAAAAATCATAGAAGGAAAAGTATTTGGCGATAAAAAGTATATTTCTCTTCTTTATCAAGAAATAATGCATTGAAGCGTACATTAGATCGAGGAAACATGGATATAAAGTAATCCATGCCCAGGTGAACTTCACCCAGTAAAAGGAACAACCGTCTTTTTGGCGACGCGTTTTCCCCATTTTGAAAAACGGGTTGCTATCTGAAGTAATAGCAAGCCATATTTTTAAGTCCAGGTTACAGCCTGAAATGACTGCAAGCCATGATTTGGAAGAATGTTTTGAGAGACGACATTTTTTTGAAAAAAACTTTATTCAGAAACCGAAAAACTCTTGCTCAAGCATATGTATGATTCCGTGTCATTGTTGAATGACATTTCTAGAAACGTACATAATATTGATTACACAAGAGACATGTCGCGAGAAGAATATTTTTGGATTTTTATGATTTTTCATATTTTTATGGATTTTATAAGTTTTATATTTTTCTATTTTCTTTTTGATATATTTTATGTACAAATGATATGTGAAGCCAATCCTTCAATCATCATTCTCTTCTTGGAGAGACTTAAGAGTTTCTGGAGTGAGGCTCTTCATTCCAAGTCATGGGAGAATGAACTAAAATCTTTCCCGAGAAAGAGCCTTTGTGAATATGTCAGCCAGCTGAAACTCCGTTCTCACAAAGTAGAGTTCCGCTATCCCTTTCTCCACTTGTTCTCTAATGAAGTGATGACGAATGTCTATATGCTTGGCTCTGGAGTGCTGGACATTGTTGCAACATAGGGCGATGGCACTTTTGTTATCACAATACATTTGGATTTTGTTGAAATCATACCCATAATCTGATAATTGTGATCTCATCCACAAAATTTGAGCACAACACGAGGACATGGCTGATGCATAGGGATTGCACCAGGCTTTACCTCTCGAGGGATCTCGAGAAGCTTACAACCCCCACCAGGCAATGTACCTGATCGATGTAGTATAGTATAATGACAAGTACCGGGGGATTGATCGTTCAGCAAGGAATAGTGTCGCTAGGATTAGAAAACCTAAAGACTAGGTCTAGAGATGAGGGATGATTTTTTTTGTATTTTTTTTGGTTTTTATAAAAGCAATTAAAAATCTCGGTTTTGAAGGAGTTGGGCGGAATTAGTTGCTAGTCAACTAACCCAATTACTAAGATGAAATCAAAATAAAATACTAGTAATGAAAATAAACTAAATTATACTAAAGGTGTGAGCAATATATGGGAGAATTGTGTTTACTTAGATTTTACTACTCCATAGATATCTCTTACATGTTAATTACTTGTTACAGTTGCGTGGATGACGAATTGTATTCCTTAATACCATTCATGGGTTGCCGTACTTACTTCCACAATCCTATAAGCGCCTACTTCACTCCTATGTCGAGCCGGCTAAGAAGCTCCTAACATGGGATCATTAAAATTTGCTCATGCATTAAATACAACCAATAAAACCTAGTACACATCGGTTCATGTTTCCTAAGACGTTCAAGCATGTTACACAATGGAGATCTGCCAGTTTTCTTAAGCCTAACATTGAAATCATTCATCCAATACAACTATAAACAAGTAATCAACACATAATTAACATCTAGGTTTCATTACATATAAGCAAACACATGAAAAATCTAGCCTAGCATGTTGAAATCAAGACAAGCATAAGATATATTCAAACAACACATAGACATATTGAATGAATTAAGAGAAGACTTATCTCAATTGAACATGAAAGTATTCAATGGGTGAAAACCCTTGAAAATACAGTAAAAACGACCTAGGGTTTTTAGGGTTCGGCCCTAGTATTCTCCACACAAGTTCCTCCTTTATGAATGAAAAATAGAAAAGTATATATAGTTTTTCTGAGGTGACGGCGTCAAGAACAAATCTATGACGCCGTCATCTCGCCGCCAAATAGTTTCTCGGACTACCTAGATCTGAGTTTGACGCCGTCATGTGTATCCCTTATGCAGGCCGTCACCATATTAACTCTTGACGCCCTTCTTGTGACGCCTTCAGGTTTTCACTAGGTCGTCACGGATTTTACTCTTGACGCCGTCAGTTTTTTCTTCTTGACGCCGTCAGGTACTGTTCTCAGCATGGAAAATTAAGTCTTTGCCGTTTTTTTCACTTTTATGCTCCAAAAACGTGCAAAATGCCTTCTTTTCCAGAATTCACTCCCAAACTACCTAAAATCACAAAAGAAATGATTTAGGGCAATATTCGATCAAATAAATTCAATTCCGGGCTTAAATGACCCCCTAAAAGTGGTTCATTTTTCGCCTCATCATATAACCTTACACTTGAGATTTGCTTGTCCTCAAGCAAATGCGCTTTTATTCAAATCAAAATACAAGTTAGGGGTCATTTAACACTAATATAAAAGTAATTATAACAAATAATCATTCCACTAAAGACCAAAGACAAGCACGGAGGTCATATACTAGCACCTCACAAATAGTGTTTAGATACTCACATCTCTCAGGTGTAATAAAGTATATCTCACAATATGGAAATGGAAAACATCTCTCACTACTTGTCATAGCAAAATAGATTACCATAGGCTTGGGAAAGGATCAAACCTCCACCACATGGCGTAAGCACCTAGGATAAACTATCAAAGAGGTCTTTTAAAGGGTTGTAACGTTAGGTGTAGGGATATGGAACACACGGTTTTGTTGGATACAGGCAGTCTTTACTGGTGGCGAGTTAACAATCTTGGTTAATTACATGTACAATGTGGTGTTGCTAAGCCAAGACTAGACTCGACTTAAGCTAATAAATCAAAAATAACAAAAATATAAAATGAATTTTTACATACTTTACAATAAACTAATCTAATGACTCGAATTAAGATAATCAAAACACTTGGAGTACTTTTAAGATTAACGTACATATGGGGGTAATATATGATGTTCTTCCCCATTACTCCATAACAATAGTACTTTACCCATGAGTCCCAATCGTCCCAAAACAATATGTACAAGGATATGACTCGACTTAGCAACCATGTAATCAATTAGATAATTAACTAAGGGTTTAACAAATAACAATAATGCACTAAAAATGAGTGCATACACGGAAGGCTAAGGCGATTTGGGTGTACATTTAAGTGGGGTGTAACAAATTCTTCCTTTAAGTAAGATGCTTAAAGTTAGAAACGAAAAGATAGGCTCGGAGGGGTGTACTAGGGGTTTCATGTACTAAAAATGAGTACAACGCTAATGGTGTGGGAAAATTAATTGACTTAACTAGCCAAGTAATATGACTTAAATGGTCAAGTAATTATGATACGGGTTTAACACAAGGGTGATCCTAATGCCTCTTATCATGTAGTAAATCCTACTACACGAATGTAGTCTCACTAGCGGTCTCGGGATGCATCACTAACGCAAGTTTTAGAATCTAAATGCTACTGGTACACTCATAAGCACTAATAGTAAATGCTTTTCCTATCAAATCTAAAGGCGAACCTCACATATTTGGGTGGAAAATTTTTTTGAATAGTACGGTTTAGTGCTAGTCATACAATCTCCTATCAATGAGACGCTTGCTATGGCTAAAGTTTCACTCCTAAATGTTGTAAAAAAATTTAAATTTGGCGCTAAAATTGCACTAACAAGTATTTCTCATAGTTTTATTACACATCTACCATCAAACAAACAAACTCAAGCGAAAGTGTATTTGTAAGGTATCATCATTTTACCCTCCCCTTATACTTAAGATGAACATTGTCCCCAATGTTCAAGTAAAGAATGTAAAAGTGAAATAAGTAAAACGAATAAAATCAAATACTCCCCTGATTCGCTCGGTATGGATAATAAGGTGGCCAGGTTAGATCTTCCTCCAAGAAAATGAACAATCAAAGCTTCCCTTCCAGAATATAAATCATGTTCTTGTCATATATAACCTGTTAAACCTGAGAAAACAGACACAAAAACCCAAAGCATCAAACCGAACAAAGGAAACTCACAACTAGATGTAATTCCAGACTTAGGAATAAAAACAAAACAATTAAAGATATAATGTTTGTGGAATGAATGCTTGCAGATTCCCTGGAGTTTATAAAACTAAAGAATTAACAGAAACTTTAAGACTCCGGTATAAACAAAACTAGCAAAATTTCCAGAATTTTACACATGACGCCGTCAAGAGTAAACTCATGACGCCGTCAGAAGTGGCCTGCAGAAATCTTTATGTTATGTTTTCGGAAAATTTCTGAAAAACTTATGTCCTACTTCCTGGAAAATCCTGCAAAACATCATTATGACTCGATACAAGCATTTGACTCTAACAAGTACTAATACACATGTCCATTTAATATTGTTGTGGTTCATGCTCAATTTCGTTCTTATAAACAAATTTGGATCTCCCTTACACTTATCTTTTGCAAAATACCTTTATATGCAATTAAGACGAAGTTAAAAACAAAATAAAGCATTTTCACAATTTACTTTGAAACATGAGCCACAAACAATAAAAATAAAACATGCATACGGAAACAAATGAAATCAAACAAACAAACAAATAAAGCTTGGGTTGCCTCCCAATAAGCGCTTGTTTTTTTCGAGTCACAAGCCTGACTCTACCCTTATTTAACGGAAATAGGGGAGGTTTTCCCTACACTTTGAATTAAGTGCGGGTGGAAGTAGCGATGCACACCGTTAGGGTGGAAATATGCCACGTGAGGTGAAAGGGGTGAGTGAATGTCTTCCTTCATCCTAAAACTACCCGGATAATATTGGTTGCATATCCGACGAATACCCCGATACCAGCCTTAGCTTTAAGCTTCTTTAAGTCTTCACTATCATTAGTTGGGTAGCACAGGGCACCAAATACACGAAGAAAGGAGAGATCAAGCTTTTTGAGGTGCACCAGCTCATACGGTGTCTTGTTGTGGAGAGGATGTATCAATGACCGATTTTGAGTGTAGCAAGCAGTGGCTATGGCTTCAACCCATAGAAACATTAGCATCTTTGAAAATATCAGCATAGTGCGAGCAGCTTCAACTAGTGTGCGATTCCTTCTTTCAACGACTCCATTTTGTTGAGGAGTTCGAGGAATACTCTTCTGATGACTGATGCCGACACTTTCATAGAATTGGGTGAGTTGCTTGTTAACAAACTCAGTTCCATTATCTGTGCGAATGATCCTAACAGTTTTGTTGAGCCTTACTTGCAACTGCTTGATGATTTTGACAATAATATCGGGAGTTTCATCATTGGATCTTAAAAACTTCACCCATGTGAATCTTGAGTAGTCATCCACAATAACAAGAATATATCTTTTCCTATTGAAGCTTTGCACTCTCATGGGTCCACACAGATCCATGTGAAGGGTATGGAGAACTTCAGTGTTGGAGTTGGTAGGTTTTGGTTTATGTGTTTGTTTCTTGCTTTTCCCTAATTGACATGATGAGCAGAGATGATCTTTTTCATACTTCAATCTAGGCATGCCTCGAACAAGATCTTTGCGAGTGAGCTCATTTATGGTGCCGAAGTTCAAGTGGTTCAAACGCCAGTGCCATAACCATGATTTGCTTTTTGAGGCCTTTGAGAGTAAATAAATGGGAGAGGACCGCATCATGTCTTCAATAGAGATGGTATACAGATTTGTACCACGAATTCCCTTAAGGAGATCAACTCCGTCCAATTCTCTAACGAAACATGTGTGTTTTCTGAAAGCCACTTCAAGATCAGAATCACGGAATTGACCAACAGAGAATAAGTTGTGCCTAAGTCCTTCCACATAGTAAACTCTTGAAATCACACTATCACCAAACACATAATCACCATACCCCATAATAGCCCCAAAGTGGTCATTTCCAAATCTAACTGTCCCGATAAACTTTTTCACGAAATTTCTGAGCCGAGAGCGATCCCCATTCATATGTTTTGAGCAGCCTGAGTCCAAATACCATAGGACAATTTGTACGACCTGCATTTGAAACCAGACAAATATGGATAACTAAAAAACATGGATCCCCAAGTGTAATTGGGATCCAATTGGTTAGCACATGCATACATAAGAGATACAGGATCAGTAATTTCATTGGTTCTCACGGATAAACTGATGCCAGTGGAAGCGGTTGTCTTGCTATCAAGGCATTGGGTCACTAAAGGGAATTTTATACCAGTAGCCTTCCATCTCTTAACCTCTAAAGACTAAGGGTTGGCATGTAAGTCAATGGGCACTGGTTTCCTAGAGTGAATTTTCTTCCAGTAGGTTTCCACTGATATCCTACACTGTTAAAAACTTTTCCTGTAGCTTTCCAAGTATTGTTATCCTGTTTATGTGTCTTAGCAGAGTTAACTGGGGATTTATAAGATGAATTCAAAAACGACACAACACATTCATCATGATTACCAGAAATTAAACAACCATTACACGTCTTACAAGTTGCATTAGAATTCGAATTAATTACAGCACGCTTAACGCAAATACTAGAATCAACACGATTCTTTTCATTCAAATCAATCTTATTGTTCCTAAGGTGGTCTTCTACTTTCTTCCCTTGATCACTCTTAGCATGCGTAGTCCTATCATTCCTTGTATTGCCTTTAGACTTTGACCCGCTAGCTTTAGTGACATTGATTACTCCTGTAGAATTGACGATGGGAACATTAGATTGTTGCACAGTAGTTTGGTTTCTAGGTGGTGATGTGCTATGCTCAGAACTAGCCAAAGGTTTATCAAAAGTAACATGCTTCTTCAAATTCCTAGATGAGGATGTGCCAATTTTTTCACGCATGTTGGGAATCTTAGGACATGTACCTATGGCATATTCTAACAACTCTTGTGACCGCTTGGTAAGAAAGCAAACATCCGATAGGGAGTTATCAGATGATCTTACCATTTTATCTTCTTCAATGGTCTCACAGTTCATGTCAAGGCAGCTCTTAAGATGTCTAAGGTAATCACTATGGACTAGCTCATTGTTCTTAAGGGGAAGAGGAATAAAAACAGCCTCACAAGCATACTTATTATAATTACAAACCACAGAATTAATATAGTCACTTGCATTCATCGGCATTTTCCCTTTCACCTTTGTCTTTAGATTCTCAATTTCATTAAGCAAAGAGGTTATTTTTTCATTGGTTTTATCACGAGTGGTCTTGATAGAATCATATAACTCTTTGTAATGTTGTTTAACCTTAGAATTTTTAGCTTGAAAACAATCATTTTCATGTTTAAGTAAGTTGATTGTGTTTTGACGTTGAAAGTTATGAGAATCTGCAGACATTGGTTTATGGGTGTCGATCACAGCATTCATGGGAGACTTCAATTGGGCAATTTGAGCCCTCAATAACCTGATCGTGTTCGTGTGAGCTTGAATTTTTTCATCCCTTTTTGCTAATTCAAAATATGCATCAAATTCCGGAGCATCCAAAGATGTCTTGGCCTTTGATAATTTCATTTTTTCTTCTAAATGTTGATATTTCAATTGTAAGTTAAGATTATCAACTTCTAGTTTAGAAAGATGTTTGATCATGTTGTCATGATCATCATTTTGAATTTTTTCAAGCAATTTCACATTCTCCCCCTCAAGCTCAACAACACGATTATGAAGGTTATTCAAAGCAATAGACATTTCATGAAATTGACAAGCATTAAGAGAAGAATTTGTAGCAGGGTAAAACACATCTTGTGTAATACATTTAGCAATCAAGTTATCATTCATGATGAGAATATTTTTTCTGGCAATTTCACTATGCTGAAGATCTATTGCTTTTTGTTTACACTCGTTTTTTTAAACACTTCTTTCATTTCCTTAAGCTCAACAACAAGGGGTTATCGTAAGCCCTCAAAATGTTCTTTGATTAGTTAAGTAACACTCTTTGAACTTGCTCAAATCCCCGTTCACCCTCAGTGATTCCCGTTGGTGTGATTCTCTTTTTGCATGTTTTATCAAAATCAGTGAACATTTTACACAGGACATAAATGCCAATAAGAGTTTTACATTGCGTGGGAAGTGACAACTGAACTAAGTGCATAGGTGTATTGGGGGGATACACCGTTGGGGCAGCTAATTTTTTGGATGTCTTGGCCTTAAGTTCCTCAGCTTTCATTTTCTCAATGTCTAAAGGCCAACATACCTGTTCTGGTGTTAACTTAGTTTGAGGTGCAAAAACAGTCACTCGGTTTTTTTCATAATAATCATGGGGTTTGACAATGACTCGGTGTTTAATGCACTTTGGATCCTTCATTTTTCTATCAAATCTCTCTCTATCGGCAGAATCAAGTTCATCCAATT